>CM068966.1:16675190-16708518 GCA_035128595.1 Eptatretus atami | reverse complement strand
CGGAACTCAGTTTTTACTCAGTTTTCTTTCTTTCTTTCTTCTTGGTCCGGGCGATATCTCAGCCATCCTTTGAGCTAGAAAGCTGAAATTTGGGGACAAAAGTGAAGATGTGCTTTTGCAAAAATTGTGTTTTTAGTTTTTTTTATTAATTAATTAATTGATTAATTACTTAATTATTATCGGTTTATTAATTACTTACTTATTTTTGGGCAATATCTCAAGCACCTTTTGAACTAGGAAGCTGATATTTGGACATGACGGTGAACAAGAGATTTGGCTATAAAGGGTATTTTTTATTTATTGATTAATCGATTAATCGATTAATTATTCATTTTTCAATGAATTACTTAATTTTCAAAAAAAGTTAAAGATTCGGATGAAAACAGTTTTGCTTTTGGTATGCTATTAGCCAATTGATTAAGAAATTAATTATTTTATGAATTATTATCCATTTATTTTAATTACGCAATTAATCAATCAATTATTATTTTGCACTTCTCCCTCCGAATTCCGTCTCCATGAGCTGCAAGGCGGCATCGCCGGGCACCTTCGCAAGCTGGAGGATTTGTTATTTATTTATTTGGCACGGGAGTGGTATACTTTGAATGTACCTCTACTTGTTTTTTTACTTTTCTAAATGCTGTCCATCCTACTCTGATACATCTCTTCACTTTTCCCACACTGTCCAAGGCCTTATCTGCATCAATGATTGTTCGGCACACGGTAAGTTTATATTCTCTTGATCATTTCAGACGTTGATTTATTGTTTGAAGATGATCCATTGTTGGGCATCCGCTTCTAAAACCTGTTTGTTCTCGTGGTTGGTTGTTGTTCACTTCATTGGTGAGTTGGTTATTCTCAACTTTTGTGAACGATTTATAAATTGCTGGATAGCAGACAAATTAGACAGCGTGTGATTCTTCCATTCTCTAGGTCCATCTTATCTCTTTTTTTGTGGATTAGCACCAGCTCCGAGTATCAGAGCAGGTACTGAGTGAGGCGGATTAGTACCACTGATTACTGAGTGCAGCAGGTACTAGTACCAGGTCTTATTACCAAAGCAGGTGAGTATAGCATAATATGGTTCCAGGTCTGAGTACCATAGTAGGTACTTACTGAGTACAACAGATAAGTACCAGTTCTGAGTTTCTCTAAGCTAAGGGGAGTGTTTTTTTTTATCTTCCTGTTACTTTATCACTAATTTTGCTAATTTACTCTGGAGCAGTTCATCACTACCTTTGACTACTACATCGAGAACAATTTCATCTTTTCCAGGGTCATTTTCCTTTTTCATACTTTTTCGTGCAAAATGGATCTCATTGGTCATCACTGGTGGGGTGGTGTTGTTTTTAATTGGATGCAAAGTACTGATAAATTGGACTTTCTTATTGTCCAGTTGTTCATGAAATGGAATTATTATTAGCTCACCGAGAATATAGTTCTTGAGCTTACAGGATGGCATGTCATCCATCTGTCCGTCCATAAACACTTGCAACTTCTTCTCCGAAACTGCTGATGTGGTTGTGACTAAACTTGGCTAAAATTATCTCTGTTGTGGTGGAACTCAAGTTTGTTCATAGCATCCTCCCCCTCCACCTATAAGTAGGCCATCATAATGTTAAAAACATCCCAAAAGTTCTTGAATTTAGATCTAGTTTGGCTACCATTTTGGATAACAGAAAAACCTTCAATCATCTTCTACTGTCAAACAGCTTAACCGATTAATGCAAAGCTTAAAATTTGTGATCAACTACCCAAGGGGAATATAGTTTGTTCACAATAACAACATCAGTCATGTGGCGTGGCATGGCAGCCATATTGGATCATAAGAAACCCTTTAAAACTCTTCTCTGAAACCGATTAACTGGGCGATGCAAAACTTTACATATGTGAGCGACTCCATGTAGGAAATTGATAACAATGACATCATTGGTCATGTGATCTGGCAGCCACATTGGATCACAGCAAAACATTTAAAATTCATCTTCTATGAAACCACTTAACCGATCATTGTGAAACTTAAAATATCTGATCTGTCTACCGATGGGAACGTTTGATTCAAAGAAGATGATCCGAAACACTATGGCCACCAGTGACATAACACAGAAAATGGGCAATATCTCGAAAAAATATGAATGATAGACACCTTGCAGTTGCACCTTATCAAATGAGGATAATTTTGACACAACCGGAAGTGACATAATCATACCGGAGGTGTTCAATATCTCAAAAACTAAGGCTCATAGACAGCAGGTAGTTGCACTACTTGGTGGCCAAGTTGGGTGTGTGACAAGGACAAATTATTTAGATTTTGGTGAGGTTCCGGATACTAGATTTTTATAAGTGATTCTTCACAATTGAGAGATAGCACCAAAATGATATATAGTACGATATTTCAAAAAGTTGTGGATGGACAAAACTTGGTGGATGAGTTGGGTAGGTGACAAGAACAAGCCGATTCGATTTTGGTTAAGTTCCGGATGCAGATCCAGCATATTGTTGGGATACAAAACCTATATTGTACAGCCTGACGGAGGTATGCGCTCAACCGAGTGCCATGCTCGTTATTATTGTAACTATGACTACGTCTTTAACGACCCTAATTATTGCCACCTTTTCGTGGGGTTAGCGGAGGAATATTTCTAACCCAAGTCTTTCACGAACAGGCTGGTCAGGCCTGGCATTTGATTGCAAATGAATAAGGCAGGGATTAGCAATTTGTTGAAAGTGCTGGCAATAACTCACCTACTCTTCGAGAAAGACATCTTGGGATATTTTACGTCTACCAACAAGTGCTAGCAGATGGGATACCTGACCTCACATCCATCTGACGCACTTTGTGGTGCAACTCCACGCCTGCAAAGCACCAATCCGACAGTTTGGCAGGTCGGTAATCAAACCCAGGCGAGGCAGATAATGGGTAAGTGTGCTGCGTTATCCTGTCGAATTATCATTATTTTTGTAAACAATATTATTTTATATATATATATATTACTAGATAGCTATGCCTTAGAGATGGAGGGGTATGGTACAGGGATATTGGCAGGAGTTGAAGGTAGCTTGTGTGTGGATGGGGTTGGTGTAGCGAAGGCATGATGGGCCGAATGCCCTCTTCCTGCACAACAGTTCCTTGTATCCTTGTATATATTGAAATAAATATTATCACCAGAATCTTAATCCGTCTATAAGGATTATGTGCTACAAAAATCGAATACTTACATAATATGTAGAATAAGCCCAGGTATATGTGTTCAGGAAAAGGTAATAGTAATAGGTCTATCCACACAGTTAAGAACCACCACCTGCGTTCCTCCCCAACGTCGGATACCTTATCAAGGCACTGATTACAGAGGCGTTTACCCGTTCATTATTCTATTTATTGTGTTTGCGAGTTGCTAATGCGTGCTATCTCCGCGTGACACTTTATTTCCTGTTACACCACAGTGGTGGAAAGGCACACTGAGTAATAATGAAAACGATGGCATTTTGGACCCCATGTGGTGCGTCTTTAAAAGTTATTGGAACGACAAGCTTCCAATAATGGAAGGAACGCCAACTTTTTCATTTTCAATATATCGGTAAATATAAATTATAATATCTAGATCCTAGTTTGGGTGTGTGACGAGGACAAATTATTAAAGACCAAGTTCATTGAACACCTTATCCCACACTGCCTTGAGAAACAATTGGACAAAGGAGGGATCTGTGGGTGGAAAAATCTGATTGGTCATGATGACGTCAAATGCTGGAATATTTTGTCCAAGTACTGCTAAACGGAACGGTTTTGGAAAGTGCAAAAAGGTGATTTGTGTTCTTCAGTGTTCAAGTATATAATACTCTGGAAATAAAATAAGTATTTTAAAGGTTGTAGACATTTTTTTTTATTGGAAGTTTACCACCATTGATGCGGCGTCTTTCACACCACCTTATTTAACTGTTACATTAGTTATTAGTGCCTGTTGTTTGTGTCCTTTATGACATCCTCAAGAACAGTAGGTTTCCTGTTTGGAATGATTTTCAGTTTTGTTTGACTTCCAGACTAAAAAAATTATCTAACTCGTCTCTGCGCATGCGTGATCGAGATGAATTCAGAGCCAAGTACTGCTAAACTACAGGTTTCTTTTTCGAGTCATGTTCCGATTCGTGTTCAGTATATAACATTCAATTGAAATTAAGTTATTCCTCGATCAAAAACTGACGTTTGTAGACAGACAGACAGACAGAAGTGAACCAATTGCTTAACCCTACTTCCACTTTGTGTGCATGGGGTAATCATAGTAATCTATCGATATATATATATATATATATATATATATATATATATATATATATATATATATATATATATTTATGGTTTTGGAAATGTACCCCGGGGGGAGAGCATCCATGTACATGTAGGGTTCCCCAGAATGAGTTATTTCTTAGTTTGTGTGTACATAGATCCTTGCCATGTGTCCGGGGATTTCAGGGGGGGAATGCGTTGAGAGGATAATCTGTGTATTCCTGGTGTGATCATCCCCTTCTCTACCCACTTTCAAACTTTCAATCCACCAACAATGCACTTCATCAAACCTCAGTTCAACAACCTCAACCCTTCTTTGACACCTTTTGATGTTGTACCATCACAATCCCACAACAAAAGTAAAATGTCAAAAGATATCGTGATGGTAATCCATAAGAGGAATGTTTTGTCAAATTGTGGTGTCATAATGTGGTGTCATTCCGACCTTGTTTGGTTGTTTTTTACAGATTTCATTCCGCTATGTTTTTACATTTTTTTAAAGTGTGTGTGTGTGTGTGTGTGTGTGTGTGTGTGTGTGTGTGTGTGTGTGTTGTGTGCGTGCGTGTATATGTATATATGTATATAAACCTGTCTGATACCATCTCTTATCCGGTCTTGCCCCCCCCCCCCCTGCTCTGTGTGCGATTTGTCCTCACCATATTTCCGCAGGGTGCTCAAGTCCATGAATCACTGCTCACCTTCACTCTTTCATTCCTCTTTTTCCTGCCTTTGGAATAAACTCTCTCACTCTGTTCAATCCCATTCTTCCCTCCAGGCCTTCAAAACAGCTGTTCACCACCACCTATCCAAATCCTCGATCTTTTCTACCCCCGATAATCCAACCAAGCCCACCATCTTCAAATTCCCTGCTTTCCTTCCTGAAAGTCCCTGTAATGTCCATCTTGTATACCCCGTGTTCCCCACCCCATCCCTCTCCCTGCCACAGATCTCCTCGTGTCTGTGTTCCCCACTGTTTTGTCCTTCCCACTCCCACCCCTCTTGTCTCATGTACCCCTTGCTGTGCGTTGTGTGTTAGCTCTCATATGAGCCTCGACAAGGTATACAAAAAATTATATTTATATATGTATATATAATCAGACGCACCTCTTGACTGTTATGGTGAGCATCGCCGCGGATTATACCTCATCCGGTAAAACCGCATAATCCGCAAATAATCTTACTATAGATCCATACATATACTGTATAAATGTAAATATATATTTACATTTATACAGTATATATGTGGATCTAGAGTAAGACTAATCATAAGTAGTTATATGCAATATAAAAAAAACAAGGCCGTTTATCAATCTACTGTATCCCGTTCCGAGAACTTTTTGAACACATTACTCCACGTACGTAAAATCAACTCTTAATCCTCGTTTTTCGAACCGTGAGATAAACCTCCTGTACTTTGTGCAGATTGTGATTGTAATTTGCTTTTTGATTATTCATTATAATGCATTTTTGTTTCCATACCATGGAACATCAGGTGCGCACCACGGAGGTGTTGCCTTACCCAGCGTGGAGGTGTGTTTTATAGTCCATAGGGTAGTTAAAGTTAACTTAGCAAGTGAGGCGTGAAATTTGTCTAGTTCGCCCAGGGGAGCAAACCTCAGCATCTCGGTGCTGATATGAAATATTGTTATTGACGCTTGATTGTCATTGCAGACCCAATAGACCAGCAAAGCAAACAAACTTTAACTTGCTACCATATGCTCGAACCATATATCCTCAGCATCATGCCTGGATGGGGACAGAAACCATAAAGCAACATAACCCCCCACGGAGACTCACCTGGGATTGGGTGGTTATTGGTGAGGTAGGAGAGAGGGGAGGGAGTGGGCTACTGTTCTCCCAAAATCAGGTTAATCCATGATACAAAGCTGAATTTTTTTTTCTTCTTGTCAGCATATCCTGACCCTGGCTGACCTTTGTTCACATCTTTAGTTTATCCTCTTTATAAACCCACTTCCCATGGCATAAGTGAGCTATGGGTCCCACATTAACACTCCCATTAACTTACAGCCAATTCGAAACCTACAAGTCCAGGAAAGGTCTAGTTTTTTGGGTCTTCATGGGTTAGTTCTTCAGTTCTTCCTTTCTTCTTAATACTCTTCTTATTGTGACTGTATTATTCTTCCAACTCTTCTTACGTCTTGTTCTTCTTTATGGCCACAATCAATTCTTCCCACGTTATTGTGAGATTGGCCCTGGTGAAGATTTTGGCCCAAGTCTTTCACGAAGCGCCTCGCCAGGTCTGACGCTCAACCAAGCGGTTGGGGCAGGAGTTTGTAATTTGTTCAGGGTGCCAGCAACAGCTTGCCTCCTCTTCGTGAAGGACACCGTGGGATGTTGAACGTCCATCAAACAAATGCTGACAGACGGGCTGCCCAGTTTAACGTCCATCCAGGGGGCGGCACACACACACTGATCAATCACCCTTCCTGTGAAACACCAGGATGACAGTTTATAGCTGAGTCGGGATTCGAACCCGGGATAGACAGCTTATAGCCGTGTGTGCGTACCCCTCTGCTCTCTCCTGTCATGGGATTTATGACGAAACACGTATAATCCGTATAAATTGTACAAGCCTCCCCCCATCGGTCTTTTGTTGCCTGATTACATCTTAGTTGTACGGTACAGGTTAAAATGTAACGTCGTGCTGTTAAATGGTCGCCCAAGGATAGTTCTCAATGCCAACGTGATCTTCTGTAAGTGCAATGATTCCACCTGTTGGAGGTGGATAAGAGGCACCTTCCAGTGATTTGCTATTTTAGTAAAATATATATTTGCTAGTGAAGGAGCTGAATGAGTGGGTGGACGGAGTGGGGTGTGGGGCCTGGGGGGGACAACACACAGATAATGGAGTGGTGGGAAACAGGGAAACAAGCAAAAGTGAAGAAACTGATTTGGGGGTAATCTTTGTATATTGACCTGTCCTGTTGTGTATATATACATATATAGATATATACATACATTTATAAATTTGTACCCAACACATTATCTGGATCCATTCCCAGTTTGTTACGCAGTGCAGAAAATTGGAACAATTGGAACCGGTCACACCTTGCGTCCGGCCATTGGGTCTCCGGCTTTGGAAAATTTTGAGGGTGGGGGTGAAAAAATGCGGACATCTTCTGGGGTGGCTTGGGAAAGGAAAGCATATCTTGATCAATCGCCATTTTATCGATTAATTCATTTATTACCTCCACCATCGAAGGTGAGCGGAAGTTATGTTTTCACCCCTGTCCGTCTGTCTGTCTGTTCTGTGAACAGGATATCTCACAAAGTTATGGACGGATTCAGACAAAATTTGGTGGAGAGGTTGGGCGTGGGACAAGGACGAATTGATTCGTTTTTGGTGAAGATTCGCATCCGGATATGAGAATTATTTTCACATTTTAAGTGATTTCCCACCATTGATAAATGGGGCCAACTATCTCAAAAAGTTGTGGATGGATTGGTCAGATGACAAGAACAAGCCAATTCGATTGTAATTCAGGTCCGGATGCAGATCCAGCCTATCAGTGAACTGTTCAGCCTGGCGCAGGTATGCGCTCTACCGAGTGCAGTTCTAGTATTTTACATGTGATGTGATGTGATGACTGCCAACCCGAACAGTTCAACTTCAATGGGATGCTATGTGACTAGGTGTTGTGCAGGCCTTGCACCCTGATGGTAAAGATGAGAGGTGAGATTTCTCCTACGTCAAAGTTCCTTGTGTTTCCTTGCATAAGAGGGTAGTGCTGGGAGATTGAGCAGAAGAAAAGACAACGAGGAGTAACAAGAGAGAGGCCTGGTCATGGTTGTCTCCCATCAGGTTTACTCGGTGTTACGTGCCCCATAATGACCAGTGCCATTAGAAATAGTGTGAAAGACAAAATAATTACAGAACAGACACAAGAGAAGGATAACAACTCGTACAGTCAGGATAAGAAATGATAATGCGAAAAATTCTTACTTCCAATAGCTCGAGAGAACATCTCCATTGAGTAGAAACCAGCAAACCACCTTGTGGGCTGTGGGCAGCACTGATTTGGCTGCCCTAACCCTAACAGCTCACCTTAACCCTAACCCTAACCCTAACCCTAACAGCCCTAACCCAAACAGCACTGATTTAGCTGCCCTAAACCCAACCCTAACAGCCCTAACCCTAACAGCACTGATTAGCTGCCCTAACCCTAACCCTAAACAGCCCTAACCAAACAGCACTGAGTTAGCTGCCCTAACCCTAACAGTCCTAACCCAAACAGCACTGAGTTAGCTGCCCTAACCCTAACAGCCCTAACCCAAACAGCACTGAGTTAGCTGCCCTAACCCTAACAGCACTGATTTAGCTGCCCTAACCCTAACCCTGACCCTAACTCTAACCCTAACCCTAACCCTAACACCACTGATTTAGCTGCCCTAACCCTAACTTAACAGCCTGAACCCTAACAACACTGATTTTAGCTGCCCTAACCCTAACAGCACTGATTTAGCTGCCCTAACCCTAACCCTGACCCTGACCCTAAACCTAAACCTAACCCTAACAGCCCTAACCCTCACAACACTGATTTAGCTGCCCTAACCCTAACCTTAACAGCCTGAACACCTAACAACCGAACCCTAACAGCTCTGATTTAGCTGCCCTAACCCTAAAGCACTGAGTTAGCTGCCCTAACCCTAACAGCACTGATTTAGCTGCCCTAACCCTAACAGCACTGAGTTAGCTGCCCTAACCCTAACAGCACTGATTTAGCTGCCCTAACCCAAACAGCACTGAGTAGCTGCCCTAACCCTAACAGCACTGAGTTAGCTGCCCTAACCCAAACAGCACTGAGTTAGCTGCCCTAACCCAAACAGCACTGAATTAGCTGCCCCTAACCCAAACAGCACTGAGTTAGCTGCCCTAACCCAAACAGCACTGAATTAGCTGCCCTAACCCAAACACACTGAGTAGCTGCCCTAACCCAAACAGCCCTAACCCAACAGCACTGAGTTAGCTGCCCTAACCCTAACAGCACTGAGTTAGCTGCCCTAACCCTAACAGCCCTAACCCAACAGCACTGAGTTAGCTGCCCTAACCCTAACAGCACTGATTTAGCTGCCCTAACCTTAACCCTGACCCTAAACCAAACCTAACCCTAACAGCCCTAACCCTCACAGCACGATTTAGCTGCCCTAACCTTCACAGCACTGATTTAGCTGCCCTAACCCTAACAGCACTGATTTAGCTGCCCTAACCTTAACCCTGACCCTAAAACCTAAACCTAACCCTAACAGCCCTAACCTCACAACACTGATTTAGCTGCCCTAACCCTAACAGTCCGAATGCTAATCCTAACCCCCTAAACCCTACTGATTTGACTGCCCTAACCTTAACCTTAATCCTAACACCATTTTAGCACTCATATTCTATAAGTTGATCTGATAGGGTCGCTATCGTGTTAGGGTAAGCCTGTGGCTGCTGGTTGCATCATTTTCTGGGGGCGTGGCTGTGCTACTGATGCAGTGCCCTCTATCACCAGTACACTTGTACTCATTTCCCAACCTCGGAAAGATGACAGACAAGTTAACCCCACCAGGTGTTAATTCAATGACCGGCAAGGCCTGTTGGTGGCTTAATGGTTAAGGCGGCTGGCTTAAGATTGCTTAAGATCTCCGGGTCTTGAGTTCAAGCCCCTGTTTCGCTGTGAATTAACACCAAGTGGGTTGACTCAGCCTGTCATCCTTCCGAGGTTGACAAAATGAGTACTGACTTACTGGTAACAAGGGGCACTGCATCACAGTCACACCCCCAGAAAATGATGCAGCCAAGCAGCCACAACGAAATAAATAAACAGCCGACAGTGGCTCAAACTCAAGACCCTAAAATCTTCAGGCAACCACCTTAACCGTTAAGACAACACCAGACTTATCTACTAAGGAGATTCGAGGCCAAAACACACGTCACGTACTATATTGTGGTTGAGACCATTTGGTCACTTTCATGGTATTTCCTTTTTGGGTCCAATCGTCCTCATGGTCATATCGAGTAAATAAATTGACAAGACATAGCCAATCGAAGCCAGAACAGATTAGAATGATTAGGAAAGTCCTTAAAGGGTCCAATATTGCAAAATATGCGAAAAACGTTTTTCTGCGTCCGCACGTTTCACCTTGTGGACCACGAGTCACGAGGATGACCGTAACTCCCTGGCGGCCTGGACGGTGCAGACCGGGGAGGAAGGTTTCTCTCTTTCAAAGGCATTCCTGAGCCAGTTGGGTTTTATTGAAATTTCAAACGGTGACAACGACCTTGAATTACCACGTGTTTTACACGATTCCCAACTGGTGCTAATGCCCTCTTAGTCCCTGTACTGTGACTGTCGAGCACCAATGAGGCAACACCACCCAATTAACACGACACCTGGGATGTACGAATGTACAGTCACGTGACTTAACCAAAGAATATGATATACTTGTTAACAACGGCAAAAGATGGTCGGTGCAGGAAATGGGAATGGTGCACGCGTGCACGCGCCGGATATGAAGTCGGTGTTTGCGCGAGCGCAGGTGGGTGGGCTCATCTGAACACCTGGCGCGACATCCATACGATATGTGTCCCGGACTCCCGGCGGTGCCTTTCATTTGTTGGGTCTCCATAGTGCTCACGGGTCTGCCTAGGTCCTCCTCGGTTCACGGCTGAACGGCCCGTTGTACGAGCGGCGATGCCAGGCAGACAGCAACAGGGGAAGCTTTCACATGTCCACCACAACAAGTTCTTTCCCAAGGTTCAAAAGGCTTTGTTTGTCAGGGGACTGGATCGGAGAGAGGAGAGGATCCTCGGTCTTACCCGACGGTGACCCAAAATCATACCTGTGTCCTCCTTTGGAAATATTAATGAACAGAAATGGCATCGTAATGTCAAGCAGATCGACGTATAACAACGAAGTTAGATTGTGGAAAACTTCGGTAATCATCCTGAATCAGTGACGTCATAAAAGCGCAGCGCAGTCACAATGCACAAACGGAATTTTGGAAAGGAAGATCGAGGAACGAGTGAATCGGTCGACAGAGACCTCCGTTTTCGGTAGATCGAGGCTCCTTAAAAGCTTTAAAAGCATACTTACATTGCTGACTGTAGTACAAGCAAGGTGATCATCATCATCATCATCATCATCATCATCATCATCATCATCATCATCATCATCATCTGTAGTGAGCTGTCTAGCCTGGGTTTGAATGCCGACCCAGCTGTAAACTGCCATCCTGGTGTTTCGCAGGGAGTGCGAGGAATCAAGGTGCGTGACGTCCTTCGGATGGTCGTTAAGCCGGAGGACCAGTCTGCCAGCACTGGTCATTGGTAGACGTTTGAGAGCATCGGGTGTCTTTTTCGAATGGTAGGCGAGTTATCTCTGGCACCCAAAACAATTGACAAATTCCTGCCCAAATCACCTTCAGTCGAATGTCAGGCTTGGCCAGCCGATTCATGAAAGACTTGGCACATATATCTTCCCTGGCCTACCCCATAAGAAGATGGGAATAACGGAAGTAGTAGTAGTAGTAGTAGTAGTCACCAAAACCGTGGAACCCTTTATTGGGATCCAGGAGGGATCTCGACCCAGCTGTAGTTTACAAACACCGGTGACCTTCAGCGTCCTTTTTGAAAAATGCGCGGCCTCATGTGTTACCCATACAATGGTCCCAGGTGTCACGGACGGAGGTTACAGGTGCGCTGTAGTATGTAAAACACCTGGTTGTGTATGAGACTTCATTACTCCTCCATTAAGGAGCCATTAATCTACACCCTGATCAATAAATTTATTTATTTTGGGTGAACATGGCTTGATAACAAGTCGTCGTAAAGGGTCACCTTTGCCTTTTTCAGTGTTTCGTTTTTTCCAGAAATAATAACAATAATTACTATTATTATTCTTATTATTATTATTATTATCTGCACTATTGTTGTTCCACTAATTAATATGGCGCAGATGTCAAATTAAATTCGTACATCAAAGTTGCCTCTCGTGTGTTACGGGGCCCCTCTCAAACTCGACGGTAGCTTTTGCAGCCTCAGCGAGCTGTCCATCCGACGAGCTACCTGTCAGAGACCCAACGTGCCCTGGAGTCCTCAAGATGCTCACATGGCAGGACCAGCCCGGTCTAGTCTCATACTATACATATATATTATATATTATAATATTATATATTAATATAATATATATGTACAATACATATATCATTGGTGCCAAGACGAACTAGTGGTGAGGTTTTTTCCTTTGGAGAAACTTAAACTGTTCGGTTATATCCTCCACAGTGTATATCACCGATAATGATAGTCACTATTAGTTCGTTATTTAATTACATATCGTTAATTTTATTATATGACTTGCTTGGTTGTGATTCTGTGCTAGCATTATGGATGGTCGACGTTAACAACCCTTGCGGTGTCTTTAACGAAGCTGGGGAGTTAACCCCCGCCCCCTCCCAGGTAACCCAAACAAATGACAAAGTCCTGGCCAAATCACCTGCAAGTCGGTTCATCCTCTCTCCGCTGACGTCAAGCCTGGCCAGGCAGTTCGTGAAAGACTTGCGACCGAAAGACGTTCCCAGCCGACCCCACGATAAGGTGGGAATCGTGGAGGTGGTTGTTTCGTCTCGTGTGACCTGAGAGCCCGAGACGGATAAGTTGATAAATCTGACATGAATGTTTATGATATATATATATATTTTTTTAAATGCAAACATTTATAGTATATTTACACTGAAATGTGACGTCATCGAAACCAACCTTATTTAGCGGCGAAACGGCATTTGCGGTCGAAGTTCACCGTAACAAATGTATCTGGGTATCTCGTGTCGACGCCTCTCGGTAGTTAGACCGATTTGTTTGTCTATCTCCATTCCAATGCGTCTGATCCTCTTTCGCTTTTGGGTTCGTTTGACGTCGTGGCGGGAAAATCGGCAACGAGAAGCGACAGGACCCGCAAGGACGCCATCTCATCCCCTGATCTCATTTGCCGTCAACAGTCGCCTTTGATTTCGCGCCAATATCTCTTTGAGGGAGAAAAAGGATGATTGGATTACATTTTGTTTCAGTTACTCGAGCCGAAAAGCAGCAATAAAACAAATAAATAATAAAGAAAAATCCCAACGGCGAATAATCAACAATACAGCACAACCGTGTACGGACAGCACAACCGTGTACGGACGGCACAACGTACAGACAAACTACAGTGTACAACGTACAAAGATATTCACCGATGGGTGGGATGGTTCCCTATTAACGAGTCACTTCATCGCCATTACCAGACGTGGAGGACACGAGTGGAAGCACACCCCGCTGTGCACACACCCCACGTGCCACACCCCCACGTGCACACACCCCGCGCGCACACACCCCACGTGTGCACACACCCCCTGCACACCACCCGCGCGCACACACCCCACGTGCACCCAACCCCGCGCGCACACACCCCACGTGCACACACCCGCGTGCACACACCCGCGTGCACACACCCCGCGTGCACACACCCCGCGTGCACACACCCCACGTGCACACACCCAGCGTGCACAACACCCCCGTACACACACCCTCTTTACACACACTCCCTCAGCGTGCATACCACGAACGCACAACACACCCCCAGAACGCACACACCCTGAGTGTGCCCGTTATTAAAATTGCCTTCAAACGTCAATCAAGATCGGCTGAGCCACTGGTGGAGTGAAATTACCGCGGACAACCCGGCGGCAGCACCGCTCGGCGCAACGGTGGGACCTCGGGAGGAGGTGAACGGAGGAAGCCTGGATTGGTATCCTATGGTTTCACAGCAGAGTGATTCTGTCGATGTGTGTGCCATCCCTTGGCATGGAGTTTAAACGGCGTCCCGTCTGCCATGAATTTGTTGGAGAACGTAAGATCCCATGGTTCTTCAGAAGAGGAGCAAGCTGTTGCTGCATCGTACTTTTCCAAATTCCTGTCCGAACCAGCAGAGGCCATTGCATCAGCGGCACACTGGCCTCAACCAATGATGCGACACTCGTAGCTGTGTGTTGCATACGAACGAAGGAGAAGGGAATTTTAACTTTCAGGATAAATGGTCCAGGAAACAGGGAAAGGGCAGAGCAGATTAGATTTCCATATCTCAATTCTGGGATTGCTTTTTACCCAGTTTGTAGATAAAGCCCCGAGGCGGGGGTTGCGTGTTAGACTTCCTTTGAGTAACTGATGCCAATATGGTGAGGAGGTGAGGCGGGGAGCATTTAGGAGCAAGTTGACCATAACATGTGTGTTGCAAAGATTCTGTTAGGGTTAGAGTTCAGGATAGATAGGTAAGGCTATTCAGATCAGGAAGGCAAACCTGAGGGAATGAGGAGAGAGTTGGTGATGTAGATTGTTGGAGACTCTAACAACAGGACAATCAGCATTCAAGAGAAATGGGAAACCTTGAAAACCAAATGTGTAGAGTGCAGCAGAATACATTCCTAATGAGGTGTAAAACCGGAAGCAGAAAGAGACCAGGTGGTAGCGTGAGATTGAGGAATGTTATGAAGGAGAAGCAGAAGGGCAGTATTAGGTTTAAAATAACAGGACTTGGAGTTAGATTTATATCACTCTCGGCAAGTAAAACAGAGGCAAGGTAAAAAAAACACTCAGCAAGCCAAAAGGAGTATTGACAGACATGGCTAAGAATACTAAACATATAGCAAGGGCTTTTCTTTAGTATAATCAGGGGGGAAAGAACAGGTTAGGATTGGTGTGGGCCCATTGAGGAATTGCACCATGAGAGTGCGTTAGTATGTGAAAGTGAGATGCAGGGCTTATTAAACAGGTAATTTTTTCTTCAAACTTTTACCACAGGAACAGTCAGTGAGAATTGCCAATACTGAGATTATCTTATCGAGGGAGGTGAAGAAGGATTTTAAGAAGAATCCAGGTTCGAGATGTGAGGAAAGTAAAGGAACGCTAGGGTAATCTAAGAGAACATAATGCTCCGGGTCCAGTAATATTGCAACCAAGAGTGTTGATAGGTAGTTGTGCAGGTAAGCGAGATGTTAAACAGATTTTTAATGGTTCATTGGAGTCAGGACAGTACCGGAGGATTGAGAGGCACAAATGTCACACCATTATTGAAGGATCCAGAGAAGAATGGGAAACTATTAGACCTGTTAGTTGACTTCAGTTGTGGGGAAGGTGTTGGAGGCATCAAATTAAGACAGATGAGGAACCATTTAAATATATGCAAACGAATTAAAGGTAGTCAGTATGGGTTTACCAAAGGTAATTCCCATCTCACATCTTTTAGAGTTCTATTGAGGCAGTGTCTGATTGGTGTGGATTTTGAGGAAGGCAGTGGACATAGTGTATCTAGATTTAAGAAGGCATTTGATAAGGCTACCAGCATCGCGACGTTGTTAACCAAAAGTGGGGCTCCGTGTGAGTGGCTGGTCAGGTAGATAATTGCATTGCAGCTGGCTTCGTGGTAGGAAGCAAAGTGGCTGTGAGTGGAGTTTATGTCTTGCTGGGAGGATGTAAGTATTGGCGTACCTGAGGGACCAGTTACTCGGACCATTACTATTCCTTATTTACATCAGCGATTTGGATAGTGCGGGTAAAGAGTAGGCTTTTTTAAATTAGAGATGACACAAAGCTTGGGGGTAAGGTAGATGCAAGGTGGCTCTGGCAGGGTGGGTGGTGAATGTTTCAAGAAGTGCCTTGATACTTATAGTTGGCAAACATTGGCAGATGCAGTTTAACAGCAATAAAATAGGTGTGGGCATGGCTAGAAAATGAAACATGTATACATGAATGCAAGGTTGCAATCTTGGAGTGTGTCACACAAGAGAAGGATGGGGTGTGTAATAGATACTGGATGTGAGGTGGGATGGAGCGAAAGCACAGTCAAACCCAGTGTGCTAACTCATTTACCAAGTGTTTAATTTAGCACAGTGTGAGGGAAATTAAACAAACAATAGGATCCTTAGTGCAGGTATATTAGCGGAAATGCCCACAGTCCAGTTGGACAAGTCCACCGACGGCGATGTGCCGCTGTTAGGCCTGGACACAAAATGAATAATTAAGTCCAACAGAACATGAAATAAAATAAGCAAATGAACAATTTGGCAAAGCAAAAACAAACTACCAAAGAAACATAGAGGAGGATTAAGAGAATGGGTGACGAGTACAACAGCTTGAGAGACAGCAATAAAGTTCGTGTGTAAGTAGTATGTGTAGTAGCATTGGACTTGACTTGTTTCCTCCCCCCCTTTTCTGAATGGCTGTCAATACATGACTTTTGAAATGACATACGAATGCTAAATGAGTCCTTTCCACGTGAGGCCTAAAATGAAGGGCCTTTCTAACAGCATTTAACCCTGCTAAGCACAAATTATGATTCAATCCTTCTTTCAAACATTGATTTTCAGCATTTTAAAACGAAATAGTGAACTATTCAAAATTGTTCAACCACAATTTGTCTGATTCCTGAATACAAATTGACTCGCGGAAATTAGAAAACGAGAAATATTCTGTGGGATGATCGGAGTCGGGTCATCAGTTTCCTGTTATACAATCAGCTAGCGGCGGGCAGTGGTTATAATTGCACATATGCCGGAATGGATGCTTCTCCTTTCCACCAAATAGATGCAAAAATGTAATATAATTTCCGTTGTGGCACCAAACCAACAAAAAAATTGTGGATATTTATATAACGGCTTTTCAACAGCTCCATACTGTGCGGAATATGAGGGCCTAGTGGTTAGTTAAATTAGGATTAGCCCAGATCCCCCTTAAATGCATGTTTAGGCCAGTTGTTTGGTAATTAATCGGACGTTTACATGTGTGTCGGAGGTGTAGCAGGGCTTCCAGTGTTCATAAGTGGTGGTTGTACGAGAGGCGCCTTCTTTTTTCCTTCCCCCCTGCTAACGAGCCCCCACCCAGCGCCCTGCGGAGAGTCAGTCAACAAGACGGTTCAGACAACCCATTGGCAGAGAGCAGCTGCAAACTCGAACGATTGGACCAATCACGTGTCCCCAAGAGGTGGTCGGAAAAGGGCCCCCCCAAGAGGCAGGTCTGCGATCTGCTTGTGAGGAGTGACTTTGGCCAGCTCTTCCTCTTGGCCATTGTATGCCAGCATGCAGGTCATTCCCAGGTTGTATCCTGGTCCAGCGACGGGCTCTGGACTGTCCTTACTCCCTGGACAGCTCGACGCGTCTTGATCCCGTCGATCGACTGCAGGAGCCCAACACTCAGATTGGCTCTGGTCTGGTGTTACAGGCCAGGCCTGGCTTCGCAACTGGACCTTGTGGGAGCCCAGCTGGAAACACACCATAGATCTTTCGCTTTCTTGTGACGTCGACCTTACAGGGGCTGGACGCGCCGGCGTGGTGCGTGTGAGCGTGCCGGGACAAAAGGACGTCGTCGCCGCCATCTTTCCACGCGGCATTTGCCGCGAGCGATGCCGATTAGGAGTATGAGCGCCATCTTGCCACTGCATGCTCGAGCTGGGCGCTCGAATCCGAAACATCGTCGGTTTTGTCACGAAGCCGCATTCGTGCCTTGACACTTGCTCCTCTCGGTCCAATCAGGCACCAATCAATACGTCCGTGTCTTGTCTCATGTTGTCCAGCCTAAGGCTTATTTTGTTCGCGCCCCCTTCGAAACCCGTATCCGTAGCTCCCTAGATAAGAGCGGTTATAGATAATTTTCAACATTGTCGTGAAGCTTTGCTGTGTCGTGCTCCGCCGATGTGTCCCCCAATAAATCTGGCTGATTATTATACGAGATTTGCCGCCCTGAATTTGTTCGTGTCGCGCTTAGAGGAACAATCGCCTCGATTTGATTTAAACCAAACGGCACGGCTGTGGCAGACTTCGCTCGGTCTCTGATCAAAACCAGTCTGTAGCCGGGTGTATATCCCCAACTGGCAAGCACAGGGGTACTTTGGTATCGTGATCTGAGGCGCTGTGCACCCGAGACCTGACCGAACTAGCCGGCGTTATAACCTGAGACGGCGGCGCGTTAAGCGACCGCGAATCCTCAACAATACAACCCACACGCCCCTGACTCCCGCCTCTCAAACATGATTAACAGTGTTGATTCCATCATTTAGTCTTATCTTGCTGTGCTCAACAAGCCCCAGATATGACCTTTCCCATCGGATGTTAAATTGCACAAAGGTTTGGTAGAACGCGCGTGTAGCGAACCTTCGTGCCTTTTCACGCACCACATCGTCGGGAGTTTTGCAGTACGACTGTAACATATCAACTTTTTGAACGAGTTATCAGATAGTTTCCCCAAATCTTTTTGTTGGCGGAGCACACCCCTTTCTTGCAGGTTATGCTTCCAAGTATTTTTGGCCCTTTAAAAGCTCTGTGAGCCGATTCATGCTACAACCTTCTCTGGGCAAGCATTGATATAACATCCGGCCGGCCCGATTGGACCACATTACTCAGGGATTTCCTTGCGTGCACGCCAAGATTCAGGGGCGGATTACATCATGCGAAAGTTGCATATTGGCTCTTTCTTTGAAGATTAAATTCCGGTTCTTTCTCCCATATCTGTAGTGTGTAGGTTTCTATTCCAATGGCCTACTCACTCTTCCCTACCACACTTAGCAGCCATTATGCCAAAGACCTTGAACAGAGGTTCAGGGAGACCTTCGTCATGCAGAACTGAATTTGGCTGTAATGGTTCTTATTTTTTAGAATTTTGATGTTCTAAAGGGATCTATGGGGGGGCTTGCCCCCCCCAATAGGTATTTGCTTTCTCCTCAGAAACTTACACATGAAATTCTATGAAACTTACCACATGAAACTTTGAACAAACTTCACCTGGCTACGAATCAGTTTTCTTATCAGTTTTCTTTCTTTCTTTCTTCTTGCGTCCGGGCGATAATCCAAGCCATCCTTTGAGCTAGAAAGCTTAAATTGGGACAAAAAGTGAAATGTGCTTTTGCCAAAAATTTGGTTTAGTTTTTAATTAATTAATTAATTGATTATTACTTAATTATTATCGGTTTATTATATTACTTTATTATTTTTGGGCAATATCTCAAGCACCTTGTGGTTGAACTAGGAAAGCTGATATCTGACATGACGGTGAACAAGAGATTTGGCTATAAAGGGTTATTTTGGAATTTATTGATTAATCAATTAATCGATGAATTATTCATTTTTCAATGAATTACTTAATTCAAAAAAGTTAAAGATTCGGATGAAGCAGTATTGGCTTTTGGTATGGCTATTAGCCAATTAATTGATGAAGAAATTAATTTTTTATGAATTATTATTCATTATTTTAATTACGCAATTTAATCAATCAATAATTATTTTACACTTCTCCCTCCAAATTCCATGCTAATCTACATGAGCTGCAAGGCGGCATCGCCGGCACCTTCGCAAGCTGGAGGATTTGTTATTTATTATTGGCATCGAGTGGTATAACTTGATGTACCTCTACTTGTTTTTTTACTTTTTTAATGCTGTCCATCCTACTCTGATACATCTCTTCAACTTTCCCACACTGTTCCAAGGCCTTATCTGCATTCAATGATTGTTCGGCACACGGTAAGTTTATATTTCTCTTGATCATTTCAACGTTGATTATGTTTGAAGTATGATCCATTGTTGAGCATCCGCTTCTAAAACCTGTTTTGTTCTCCCGTGGATTGGTTGTTGTTCACTTCAGGGTGAGTTGGTTATTCTCAATTTTGTGAACGATTTATAATTGCTGGATAGCAGACAAATTAGACAGATCGTTGATTCTTCCATTCTCTAGGTCCATTCTTATCTCTTTTTTTGGGATTAAGTACCAGCTCCGAGTCATCAGAGCAGTACTGAGTGAGGCGATTTAGTACACTGATTACTGAGTGCAGGCAGTACTAGTACAGGTCTATTACCAAAGCAGGGTGAGTTATAGCATATATGGTTCCAGGTCTGAGTACCATAGTAGCGTACTACTGAGTACAACAGATTAAGTACCAGTTCTAAGTTTCTCTAGCTAAGAGGGAGTGTTTCTTTTTTATCTTCCTGGTTACTTTATCACTAATTTTGCTAATTTTACTTTCTGAGCAGTTCATCACTACCTTTGACTACTACATCGAGAACAATTCATCGTTTTCCAGGTCATTTTCCTTTTTCTTACTTTTTCGTGCAAAATGGATCTCATTGGTCATCACTGGTGGGTGGTGGTGTTGTTTTTTATGGATGCAAAGTACTGATAAATTGGACTTCTTATTGTCCAGTTGTCATTGAATGGAATTATTATTAGCTCACCGAGAATTATAGTTTTCTTGAGCTTTACAGATGCCATGTCATCCATCTGTCGTCCATAAAACACTTGCACTTCTTCTCCGAACATGCTGATGTGGTTGTGACTAAACTTGTGCTAAAATTATCTCTGTTTGTGGTGAACCTCAAGTTTGTTCATAGCATCGCTCCCCCTCCACTATAGTAAGGCCATCATAATGTTAAAACATTCCCAAAAAGTCTTGAATTTAGATCTAGTGGCTACCATTTTGATAACAAGAAAAACCTTCAATCATCTTCTACTGTCAAAACAGCTTAACCGATTTAATGCCAAGCTTAAAATTTGTGCACTCAAACTAACCCAAGGGAATATGTTTGTTCAATAACAAACACAAGTCATGTGCGTGAGCATGGCAGCCTTATTGATCATAAGAAACCCTTAAAACTCTTGCTCTGAAACGATTACTTGGCGCGAGGCAAACTTACAATGTGAGCGAGCTCCATGTAGGAAATGATAACATGACATCATTGGTCAGTGATCGGCCAACCACATTGGATCACAGCAAAAACATTTAAAATTCATCTTTCTATGAAAACCACTTAAACCGATCATTGTGAAACTATAAATTATCTGAGTCTGTCTACCTATGGGAACTTTGATTCAAGAAGATGATCCGAAAACATCATGCACCAGTGACAGTAACACAGAAATGGCAATATCTCGAAAAAAATATGAATGATAGACACCTTGCAAGGTTGCACCTTATCAAATGAGGATAATTTGACACAACGCGAAGTGACTAATCATTACGGAGGTGTCAATATCTCAAAAACTTAAGGTCATAGACAGCAGGTAGTTGCACTTACTTGGTGGCCAAGTTGGGTGTGTTGTGACGAAGGACAAATTATTAGATTTTCGGTGAGTTCGGATACTAGATTTTATGAAGTGATTTCTTCACAATTGAGAGTAGCACCAAATGAGATAGTAGTACGATATTCAAAAAGTTGTGGATGGACAAAAACTTGGTGGATGGTTGGGGTAGGGACAAGAACAAGCCGTTCGATTTTTGGTTAAGTTCGGATTGCAGATCCTAGCCATATTGTTGCGGATACAAAACCTATATTGTACAGCCTGACGGAGGTATGCGCTCAAACCGAGTGCCATGCTCGTTATTATTGTAACTATGACTACGTCTTTGAACGGACCCTATATTATTGCCACCTTTTCGTGGGGTTAGCGGAGAGGAATATATTTTTCAACCCAAAGTCTTTCACGAACAGGCTGGTCAGGCCTGGCGTTTGATTGCAAATAATAAGGCAGGATTAGCAATTTGTTGAAAGTGCTGGCAATAACTTCACCTACTCTCGAGAAAACTCTTGGGATATTTTACGTCTACCAACCAAGTGCAGCACATGGTGATACCTGACCTCACATCCATCTGACGCACTGTTGTGGTGCAACTCCACGCCTGCAAAGCCACCAATCCGACAGGTTTGGCAGGTCGCTAATTCAAAACCAGGCGAGGCAGATAAATGGGTAAGTGTGCTGAGTTATCCTGTTTGATATTATATTATTTTTGTAAATAATATTAGTTTTATATATATATATATATAGATATATATATATATACTAGATAGCTATGCCTCTAGAGATGGAGGGGTATGGTTACAGGGATATTGGCAGGAGTTGAAGTAGTTGTGTGTGGATGGGCGTTGGTGTAGCGAAGGCATGATGGGCGAATTGCCCTCTTCCTGCACAACAAGTTCCTTGTATCCTTGTATATATCTGAATATAAAAATTATCACCAGAATCTTATCCGTCGTATCAAGGATTATGTGCTACAAAAATCGATACTTACATAATATGTAGAATAAGCCCAGGTATATGTGTTCAGGAAAAGGTATAGTAATAGGTCTATCACACAGTTAAGAACCACCACCTGCGTTCCTCCCAACGTCGGATACCTATCAAGGCGCTTGATTTACAGAGGCGTTTACCCGTTCCATATTTCTATTTAGTGTTGTTTGCGAGGTTGCTAATGGTGCATCTCGCGTGACACTTTATTTCCTGTTACACCACAGTGTGAAAGGCACACTGTTAACAATGAAAACGATGGCATTTTGGACCCCATGTGGTGCGGTCTTTAAAAGTTCATTGAACGACAAGCTTCCCAATAATGAGAGGAACGCCAAATTTTTCATTTTCAAGTATATCTGTAAATATAAATTATAATATCTAGATCCGTGTGGGTGTGTGACGAGCGACAAATTATTAAAGACCAAGTTCATGAGAACACCTTATCCACCACTGCCCTTGAGAAACAATTGGACAAAGGAGGATCTGTGGGGGTGGAAAATCTTATTGGTCAATTGATGACGTCAAATGCTGGAATATTTTGTCAAGTACTGCTAAACGGAACGGTTTTGGAAAGTGCAAAAAGGTGGATTTTGTTTTCTAACGTGTTCAAGTATATAATCCTCTAGGAAATAAAATAAGTATTTTAAAGGTTGTAGACATTTTTTTATTGGAAGTTTACCACCATTGGGATGCGGCGTCTTTCACACCACCTTATTTACTGTTACATTAGTTATTGTGCCTGTTGTTGTGTCCTTTATGAATCGCTCAAGAACAGTAGGTTTTCCTGTTTGGAATGATTTTCAGTTTTGTTTGACTTCCAGACTAAAAAAATTATCTAGTCGGGTCTCTGCGCAATGGTGATCGAGATGAATTCAGAGCCAAGTACTGCTAAAACTACAGGTTCTTTTCGAGTCATGTTCCGATTTCGTGTTCAGTATATAACATTCAATTGAAATAAAGTATTCCTCGATCAAAAACTGACGTGTTGTAAGACAGACAGACAGACAAGTGAACCAATTGCTTAACCCTACTTCCACTTTGTGTGCATGGGTAATCATAGTAATCTATCGTATATATATATATATACTATATTATATATATTATATAGTATCTATATATATAATTTATGTTTTGGAAATGCTACCCCGGTGTAGAGCATCCACTGTTACTTAGGTTCCCCAGAATGAGCTTATTTTCTTATTTGTGTGTACATGATCCTTGCCATGTGTCCGGGGATTTCAGGGGGGAATGCCGTTTTGAGAAGCATAGTCTGTGTAATTCTGTGTGTATCCCCTTCTCTACCCACTTTCAAACTTTCAATCCAACCAACAATGCACTTCATCAAACCTCAGTTCAACAACCTCAACCCTTCTTTTGACACTCTTTGATGTTGCTACCATCACAATCCCACAAACAAAATAAAATGTCAAAAGATTCGTGATGGTAATCCATAAGAGGATGTTTTGTCAAATTGTGGGTGTCATATGTGTGTTCATCCGACCTTGTTTGGTTGTTTTTTACAGTTTCATTTCGCTTGTTTTTAATTTTTTTATAAAGGGTGTGTGTGTGTGTGTGTGTGTGTGTGTGTGTGTGTTGTGTGTGGTGTTGTGTGCGTGCGTGTATATTATATTATGTATATAAACCATGTCCTGCTACCATCTCTTATCGGTCTTGCCCCCCCCCCCCCCTGCTCTGTGTGCGGATTTGTCCTTCACCATTATTTCCGCAGGCTGCTCAATGGTCCATGAATTCACTGCTCACCTTCACTCTTTCATTCCTCTTTTTCCTTGCCTTTGGAATAAACTCTCTCACTCTTGTTCAATCCCATTCTTCCCTCCAGGCCTTCAAACAGCTGTTCACCACCACCTATCCAATCCTCATCTTTTCTACCCCGATAAGCCAACAAGCCCACCATCTCAATCCCTGCTTTCCTTCCTGAAAAGTCCCTTGTAATGTCTCATCTTGTATACCCCGTTGTTCCCCCACCCCATCCCTCTCCCTGCCACAGATCTCCTCGTGTCTTGCGTTCCCCAAACTGTTTTGTCCTTCCCACTCCCACCCCTCTTGTCTCATTACCCCTTGCTGTGCTGTTGTGATGTTAGCTCTATATGAGGCCTCGACAAGGTATACAAAATATTATATTTATATATGGTATATATAATCAGACCACCTTGACTGTTATGGTGAGCATTCCGCCCGCGGTTATACCTCATCCGGTAAACCGCATAATCAACGGCAAATAATCTTACTATAGATCCATAACATTACGGTATAAATGATAAATATATATTTACATTCTATAACAGTAATATGTGGATCAGCAGTAAGACTAATTCATAAGTAGTTATATGCAATATAAAAAAACAAGCCGAGTTTATCAATCTATGTATCCGCGTTCCGAGAACTTTTTGAAGCACATACTCGCACGTACGTAAAATCAACTCTTAATCCTCGTTTTTCGACCGTGAGATAAACCTCCTGTACTTTGTTGCAGATTGTGATTGTAATTTGCTTTTTTGATTATTCATTATAATGCATTTTTTGTTTCCATACCATGGAACATCAGGTGCGCACCACGGAGCGTGTTGCCTTACCCAGCCGTAGGGAGGTGTGTTTATAGTCCATAGGTTAGTTAAAGTTACTTAGCAAGGAGGCGTGAAATTTGTCTAGTCGCCCAGGGGCAAACCTCAGCATCTCGGTGCCTGATAGAAATATTTTATTTGACGCTTGATTGTCTATGCAGACCCAAATAGACCAGCAAAGCAAACAAACTTTTAAGCTTGTACCATTTATGCTCGAACCATATATGCCTCAGCTCATGCCTGATTGGGGACAGAAAAACCATTAAAGCACATAACCCCCCACGGAGACTCACCTGGGATTGGGTGGTATGGTGAGGTAGGAGAGAGGGAGGGAGTGGGCTACTGCTCTCCCAAAATCAGGTTAATCATGATACAAAGCTGAATTTTTTTTTCTCTGTCAGCATATTCCTGACCCTGGCTGACTTTGTTCACCATCTTTAGTTTATCCTCTTTATAAACCACTTCCCTATGGCATAAGTGAGCTATGGGTCCCACAATATAAACACTCCCATAACTTACAGCCAATTCGAAAACCTACAAGTCCAGGAAAGGTCTAGTTTTTTGGGTCTTCTAGGGTTAGTTCTCAAGTTCTTCCTTTCTTTCTAATACTCTTCTTATTGTGACTGTATTATTCTTCAACTCTTCTTACGTCTTGTCTTCTTTATGGCCACAAAATTCTTCCCACGTTATTGTGGGGGTTGGCCCGTGGTGAAGATTTTGGCCCAAGTCTTTTCACGAAAAGCGCCTCGCCAGGTCTGTAAACGCCAACACAAGCGGTTGGGGCAGGAGTTTGTAATTTGTTCAGGTGCAAGCAACAGCTTGCCCCTCGTTCGTGAAGGAACACTGTGGATGTTGAAACTCCATCAAACAAATGCTGACAGATGGGCTGCCCAGTTTAACGTCCATCCAGGGGGCGGCACACACACCCTGATCAATCCACCCTTCCTGTGAAAACACCAGGATTGACAGTTTATAGCTTGAGTCGGGATGTCGAACCCTGGATAGACAGCTTATAGACGTGTGTGCGTACCCCTCTGCTCCTCCCTGTCATGGGATTATGGCGAAACACGTATAATACCGTATACAATTGTACAAGCCTCCCCCCATACGGTCTTTTGTTGCCGATTACATCTTAGGTTGTACGTGTACAGGTTAAAATGTAACGTCGTGGCTGTTAAATGGTCGCCCAAGGATAGTTCTCAATGCCAACGTGCATCTATCTGTAAGTGCAATGATTCCACTGTTGGAGGTGATAAGGAGGCCACCTTCCTGATTTGTTTGCATATTTAGTAACAATATATTTGCTAGTGAGGAGCTGAATGAAGTGTGGTGGACGGAGTGGGTGTGTGGGGCCTGGGGGACCTAACACACAGATAATGAGTGGTGGGAAACAGGGAAACAAGCCAAAAGTGAAGAAACTGATTGGCGGTAAATCTGTGTATATTGACCTGTTCCTTGGTATATAACATTATATAGATAATACATACATTTATAATTTGTACCCAACACATTATCTGGATCCATTCCCAGTTTGTTAGCGCAGATGCAGAAAATTGGAAACAATTGGACCGTCACACCTTGCGTCCGGCCATTGGGTCTCCGCTTTGGAAATGTGAGGGTGGGGTGAAAAAATCGGACATCTCTCCTGGTGGCTGTGGAAAGGAAAGCATAATCTTGATCAATCGCCATTTTACGATTAACTTCATTGGTATTACCTCCACCATCGAGTGAGCGGAAAAAAGGGGTGGAATATGTTTTCACCCCTGTCCGTCTGTCTGTTCTGTTCTGTGAACCAGGATATCTCACAAAGTTATGACGGATTCAGACAAATTTGGTGAGGAGTTGGGTGGGACAAGACGAATTGATTCGTTTTTGCGATGAGATCGCCATCCGGCATATGAGAATTATTTCAACATGTTTAAGGATTTCCCACCTATGATAAATGGGCCAACTACTCAAAAGTTTGGATGGAATTGGTCCATGACAAAACAAGCCGATTCGATTGTAATTTCAGGTCCGGTGCAGATCCAGCCTATCAGTTGAACTGTCAGCCTGGCGCAGGTATGCGCTCTACCGAGTTGTTCTAGTATTTACATGTGATGTGATGTGATGGACTTGCCAACCCGACAGTTCAAACTTCAATAGGATGCTATGTGACTAGGTGTTGTGCAGCCTTGCACCCTGATGGTAAAGATAGAGGTTGAGATTTCTCTCTACGTCAAAGTTCCTTGGTTTCCTTGCATAAAGGGTAGTGCTGAGAGATTGAGCAGAAGAAAAAGACAACGAGGCCAGTAACAAGAGTAGAGGCCTGGTCATGGTCTGTCTCCCATCAGGTTTACTCGTGTTACGTGCCCCATAATGAACCAGTGCCATTAGAAAATAGTGTGAAAGACAAAATATTACAGAAAACGGGACACAAGCGAGAGGATAACAACTCGTTACGGTCAGGGATTTATAAGAATATGATTAATTGCGAAAATTCTTACTTCAATAGCTCCGAGAGAACAATCTCCATTGGTAGAAACCAGCAAACACCTTGTGGGCTGTGGGCAGCACTGATTTGGCTGCCCTAACCCTAACAGCTTCACCGTTAACCCTACCTAACAGCTCCACCTTAACCCTAACCTAACAGCCCAACCCCAAACAGCATGATTAGCTGCCTAAACCACCCTACAGCCCTAACCCTTAACAGCACTGATTAGCTGCCCTAACCCTAACCCTAACAGCCCTTAACCAACAGCCACTGAGTTAGCTGCCCTAACCCTAACAGTCCTAACACCCAAAAGCACTGAGTTAGCTGCCCTAACCCTAACAGCCCTAACCCAAACAGCACTGAGTTAGCTGCCCATAACCCTAACAGCACTGATTAGCTGCCCTAACCCTAACCCTGACCCTAACTCTAAACCCTAAACCTAACCCTACACCACTGATTTAGCTGCCCTAACCCCTAACTTAAAGGCCATGAACCCTAACAACACTGATTTTAGCTGCCCTAAACCCTAAACAGCAACACTGATTTAGCTGCCCTAACCCTAACCCTGACCCTGACCGTAAACCTAAACCTAACCCTAACAGCCCTAAACCCTCACCAACACTGATTTACTGGCCCTAACCCTAACCTTAACAGCCGACACCTAACAACGCGAACCCGTAACAGCTCTGTTTAGCTGCCCTAACCTAAAGCACTGAGTTAGCTGCCCTAACCCTAACAGCACTGATTTAGCTGCCCTAACCCTAACAGCACTGAGTTAGCTGCCCTAACCCTAACAGCACTGATTTAGCTGCCCTAACCCAAAACCAGCACTGAGTGGTAGCTGCCTAACCCTAACAGCACTGAGTTAGCTGCCCTAACCCAAACAGCACTGAGTTAGCTGCCCTAACCCAAACAGCACTGAATTAGCTGCCCCTACCCAAACAGCACTGGAGTTAGCTGCCCTAACCAAACAGCAATGAATTGCTGCCCTAACCCAAACAAGCACTGAGATTAGCTGGCCCAACCCTAAACAGCCCTAACCCAAACAGCACTGAGTTAGCTGCCCTAACCCTAACAGCACTGAGTTAGCTGCCCGTTAACCCCCCATAACAGCCCTACCCAACAGCACTGTTAGCTGCCCAACCAACAGCACTATTTAGCTGCCCTAACCGTAACCCTGACCCTTAAACCAATAAACCGTTAACCGTACAAGCCCTAAACCTCACAGCACGATTTAGCTGCCCTACTTCACAGCACTGATTTAGCTGCCCTAACCCTAACGCACTGATTTAGCTGCCCTAACCTTAACCCTGACCTAAAAACCTAAACCTAACCCTAACAGCCCTAACCTCACAAACACTGATTTAGCTGCCCTACCCAAACAGCCCTAACCCTCACAGCACTGATTGAGTGCCCTAACCCCTAAACAGTCCGAATGCTAATTCCTAACCCCCTAAACCCTACTGATTTGACTCTGCCCTAACCGTTACCTTAATCATAACACCATTTTAGCACTCAATTCTAAAGTGATCTGATAGGCGTCGCTATCTGTGTAGGTCTAAGCCTGTGGCTGCTGGTTGCATCAATTTTCTGCGGGGCGTGGCTTGTTACTGATGCCCAGTGCCCTCTATCACCAGTTCACTATGTACTCTTATTCCCAACCTCGGAAAAGATGACAGACAAGTTACCCCACAGGTGTTAATTCAATTGAACGCAAGGGCCTGTTGGCTTAATGGTTAAGGACGGCTGGCTTAAGATCTGTTAAGATCTCCGCGGTCTTGAGTTCAAGCCCCTGTTTCGCTGTGAATTAAACCCAAGTGGGTTGAACTCAGCCTGTCATCCTTCGGGGTTGACAATGAAGACTGAACTTACTTTAGAACAAGGGGCGACTGCATCACAGTCACACCCCCAGAAAATGATGCAGCCAAGCAGCCAACAACGAAATAAATAACAGCGACAGTAGGCTCAAACGTCAAGACCCTAAAATCTTCAGGGCAACCCGCACCTAACCGTTTAAGACAACACCAGACTTATCTACTAGAGATTCGAGCCAAAAACACACGTCACGTACTATATTGTGTTGAGACCATTTTGGTCACTTTCATGGTATTTCCTTTTTGGGTCAATCGTCCTCATGGCATATCGAGTAAAATAAATTGACAAGACATAGCCACATCGAGCCAGACAGAGTTAGAATGATTTAGGAAAGTCTTAAAGGGTCCAATATTGGCAAAATATGCGAAAAACGTTTTCTGCGTCCGCACGTTTCACCTTGTGGACACGAGTCACGAGGATGACCGTAAACCCTTGCGCCATGGACGTGCAGGACCGTGGGAGGAGGTTTCTCTCTTTCAAAGGATTCTGAGCCAGTGGGTTTTATTGAAAATTTCAACGGTGACAACGACCCTTGGAATTACCACGTGTATATTACAACGAATTCCCAATGGTGCTAATGCCCTTTAGTTCCCTGTTACTGTTAGACTGTTCGAGCACCAATGACGGCAACACCACCCAATTAACACGACACCTGGGATGTACGAATGTAACAGTCACGTACTTAACCAAAGAATATAATTACTTGTTAACAACGGGAAAGATGGTCGGTGCAGGAAAATGGGGAATGGTGCACGCAGTGCACGCGCCGGATACTGAAGGTCGGTGTTTGCGCCGGAGCGCAGGTGGGTGGGCTCATCTGACACCTGGCACGTACATCCAGTACGATATGTGTCCGACTCCGCGGTGCCTTTCATTTGTGTGGTCTCCATGTTGCTCACGTGTCTGCCTAAGGTCCTCCTCGGTTTCACGACTGAACGGCCCGCTTGTTACGAGACGGCGATGCACAGTGCAGACAGCAACAGGGGAAGTTTACACATGTCCACACAACAAGTTCTTTCCCAAGGTTCAAAAGGCCTTTTGAGATTTGTCAGGGAATACGGATGAGCGAGAGAGGAGAGATCCTCGGTCTTACCCGACGGTGACCAAAATCAATACCTGTGTGCCTCCTTTGGAATATTACATGAAACAGAAATGCAATTGGTAATGTGCAAGAGATCGACGTATAACAAACGAAGTAGATTGTGGAAACTTCGGTAAATCATTCCTGAATCAGTGACGTCATAAAGCGCAGCGCAGTCACAATGCACAACGGATTTTGGAAAGGAAGATCGAGAACGAGGATGAATCGGTCGACAGAGACCATCCGTTTTCGGTGAGATCGCAGGGCTCCTTAAAAAAAGCTTTTAAAAAAAAAAAGGCCATACTTTTTAACATTTTTGCTTTGGACATTGTAAGTAAAGCAGGTGTCATCATCATCATCATCATCGATCATGCATCATCATCATCATCATCATCATTTCATCATCATTCATCTGTAGTAGCTGTCTAGCCTGGGTTTGAATGCCGCCCAGCTGTAACTGCATCCTGGTGTTTCGCAGAGAGTGCGGGGAATCAAGGTGCGGACGTCCTTCGGATGGTTCTTAAGGCCGGAGGACCAGTCTGCCAGCACTGGTCATTGGTTAGACGTGATGAAGCATCAGGTGTCTTTTTCGAATGTGTGGCGAGTTATCTCTGGCACCCAAAACAATTGACAAATTCCATGCCCAAATCACCTTCATCGAACGTCAGCTGGGCCAGGCCGATTCATGAAAGACTTGGCACATATATCTTCCCTGGCCTACCCATAAGAAGATGGAATAAGGAAGATAGTGTAGTAGATCAGTAGACGTCACCCAAAACCGTGGAACCCTTTATTGGATCCAGGAGGGATCCGACCCAGCTGTTAGTTACAAACACCGGTGACCTTCAGACGTCCTTTATTGAAAAATGCCGGCCCTCATGCTTGTTACACCATACAATTGGTCCCAGGTTACGGACGGAGGTTACAGGTGCGCTGTAGTATGTAAAAACACCTGGTTGTGTAGAGACTTCATTACTCCTCCATAAGGAGCATTATCACACCCTGATTAATAATATTATTTATTTTGGGCGTGAACATGCTTGATAACAAGTCGTGTAAAGGGTCACTTTGCCTTTTCAGTGTTTCGTTTTTTCCAAGAATTAATAACAATAATTACTATTATTATTCTTATTATTATTATTATTATCTGCACTATTGTTGTTCCACACATTAATATTGGCGCAGATGCTCAAATTAAATTCGTAATTCAAAAGTTGCCTCTCGTGTGTTACGGGGCCCTCTCAGAACTCGACCGGTAGCTTTTGCAGCCTCGCGAGCTGTCCATCCGACCGATGCTTACCATGTCAGAGACCCAACGTTGCCCTGGAGATCCTCAAGATGCTCACAATGGCAGACCAGGCCCGGTTAGTCTCAATATATATATATGTACAATACATATATCATGCGTGCCAAGACGAACTAGTGGTGATTTTTGCCCTTTGGAGAAACTTAAACTTCGGTTATATCCTCCACAGTGTATATCACGCATATGATAGTCACTATTAGTTCGTTATTTAATTACATATCGTTATTTTATTGATTGACTTGGCTTTGGTTGTGATTCTAGCTAGCATTATGGCATGGTCGACGTTAACAACCCTCGGTGTCTTTACAGAAGCTGGGGAGTTACCCCCCGCCCCCTCCCAGCATACCCAAACAAAATGACAAAGTCCTGGCCAAATCACCTGCAAGTCGGTATCGCCTCTCTCCGCTGACGTCAAGACCTGGCCAGGCAGTTCGTGAAAGACTTGCGACCGAAAGACGTCCCAGCCGACCCACGATAAGTGGGAATCGTGGAGGTGGTTGTTTTTCGTCTCGTTGTGACCTGAGAGCCCGAGACGGATCAGTGATAAAATCGAACATGAATGTTTATGATATATATATTTTTTTTTTAAATGCAAACAATTTATAGTATATTACACTGAAATGTGGACGTCATCGAAAACCAACTTATTTAGCGGCCGAAACGGCATTTGCGGTCGAAGTTCCCGTAACAAATGATCATCGGTATCTCGTGTCGACGGCCTCTCGGTAGTTAGACCGATTTGTTTGTCATATCTTCCATTCCAATGCGTCTGATCCTCTTCGCTTTTGGGTTCGTTTGACGCCCTCGTGGCGGGAAAATCGGCAACGAGAAGCCGAACAGACCCGCAGGACGCCATCTCATCCCTCTGATCTCATTGCCGTCAACAGTGCCGCTTTGATTTCGCGCCATATCTCTTTGGGGAGAAAAGGATGATTGGATACATTTTGTTTCAGTTACTCGAGTCCGAAAAGCACAATAAAACAAATAAATAATAAAGAAAAATCCCAACAGGCGAATATCAAACAAACAGCACAACCGTGTCGGACGCACAACCGTGTACGGGACAGCACAAAGTACAGACAAAACTACAGTGTACAACGTGACAAAGATATTCACCGATGGGTGGATGGTTCCCTATTAACGAGTCACTCATTCGCCATTAACCAGCGTGGAGAACACGAGTGGAAGACACCCGCGTGCACACACCCCACGTTGCCACACCCCCACGTGAGCACACCCCGCGCGCAACACCCCACATGCATGCACACACCCCGTAGCACACCCCCGCGCGCACACACCCCACGTGCACACAACCCCGCGCGCACACACCCCCACGTGCACAACACCCGCGTGGCACACACCCGCGTGCACCACACCCCGCGTGCACACACCCCGCGTGCACACACCCCCGCACGTGCACACACCCAGCGTGCACCAACACCCCCGTACACACACCCTCTTTACACACACTCCTCAGCGTGCATACCCGAACGACACAACAACAACCCCCAGAACGCACACCCACCCTGAGTGTGCCCGTTATTAAATTGCCTTCAAACGTCAATCAAGATCGGTGACGCACTGGTGGAGTGAAATTACCGCGGACAACCCGCGCGCAGCACCGCTCGGCCAACGGTGGGACCTCGGGAGGAG
>CM068966.1:16639887-16665185 GCA_035128595.1 Eptatretus atami | reverse complement strand
CACACAGCTCGTACTCCAGCCCTACCCCCCCACCCCCACAGCTCGTACTCCAGCCCGTACCCCCCTCCCCCACAGCTCTGCTCACTCCAGCCCGTCCCCCCCCTTCCCATCGCAATGTGCATGAGGCGGTCGCGGTGATAAAAACCCTCTCTCCATGCTCTGCCTGGGTATAGCGCGCTCCGGGCTCCTTGGAGGGACATCTTGCCCGCTCTCGCGAATCCCAACAACGCTTCGCTTGTGCCTCCGGTAAAAAGGGCGAACGCAGCGAGTGTGCGAACCCGCCGTCGCACTCGAACGCGCTCCATAAACACACGTCTTCGCTGAAACGCGCACAACCGTCGAACCTGATTGCACTCCGCGTGCCACTCGCTCGCGTCCCGTGCCCACTCGAATAGCACGCGACCACCACCGTACACACGGCATAATATAGTATATATATAATTACTATATACTACTACATACTCATAATATAATAATCTTATACCTATCATATACTATATATTATATATATATATATATTAATAAATTACTACTATATCACTACGCAGTAACACAAGCCACACAGTCGAGGACAGTCGTAAACCTGAAATAGAACAACTACACCCAGGTGTGCACAAGAACCTTACGAATCGGATAGTGAACGTGAGAAATTACCTTCTCAACTTTACCCAGTACCTTGCACCGGGGAATTTTTGTGTCCCAAGTCTTCCTCACGAACCGCGCTGGCCAGCCCATTCTATCTATTACTAACTATCATATTCTTCTATCTATCTACTATCTATTATCTATATCTATCCTAATCCTATCTACTCTAATACTATCGTATCTATACAATAATCTATCCTATCTTTATCTACTCTATCTCATACTACGAGTGCAGCCCTGGGCTGCTACGTTGCCACCTCATGCGTCTAGGCCACGCGGCTATGCCACTGAATGCCAGCATCTCCCCCCTTACCCAGTATCCTGTTCTGTGGATCGCAAAGGAATTATTTTTTTTCTGACGTCACAGCTCAGCTTGAAACACGAATATATTTTAAACACTTTTACGCCAGGATGTGATATTAAGGGCCATGTGATGGTTTTATACAACATCGACTTTGACTATATAATGTTTTTACTTGTCGTTGATTCGAATGCCGTCGTTAATGAGCAAAGCGTCATCAACAAAGTGGTACACCAGCGACGCACATCGCTACTGATTCGTGGACTCTGTAAACCCCCTCGATTCGAGGGGTACGTCATTGAGGTTTACACTCAAAAACCCCATGAACGACAATATCGATTCCAAGAAAGAAAAAAGACACCCGCACCTATTATGGATCCAGGTGCGCCTCGTACAGGTACATTATTTACATCGACAAATGTATTTGCGGCCATAACTGTAAAAGCTTGTAGAATCGCACGTTCTGTAGTTAACCATTATCATGTATGATATATTGACAAGGAAGGTGTTGTTTGATTTATTTTTTAATGTCGTTGCGCTCCACGTGACTGTTCATGCGATCTATGAGGTGTGCATGGACACCGCACAAGTGTAACACAGTATTGTAAATACATTTGTTGCATTTATCTAATGCACAAAGCCATTCGATTGTGTATTAAACGAGAAGCATTGAAACAAACCCAGACCTCAATAAAGACATTAAGGAATTGGAGAGAAATATAAAAGGCTCTTTCTCACCACTCGCTCACTGATATAAATGTTTAATACCTTAGATGTTGTGTAGAAAGCTGAAATACTGCATGCTAATGCAACTCGAAGCCAACATCCCAGAAATAAATCACAAAATCGTCGGAAAATGTCCATAAACGAAAATATCCGCGAATCGAAGTCGGCCGGTGCAGGCTCTGTCTGCTCACTGCGGGTCACGTGTCTGAAGACAATGGAGCTTACACTGGAAATGGTTGCTAGGCAACGGTAACACCCACCTCTTATTTTATAACTTTTGTCACATTTACATTAAAAATTACTGTCGGTGTAAGTTTCCGAACTTTCTGCATTAGAAAGGAATCAGTTACCAGTGATTCCTTTGTCTCTGTCTCTGATCTATGACGTGATTAAAGATTGGTATATTTTAAATATTGATAATTACGAAGTAGTCGTAGTTATGAGCGATTTGTTCATTACTAAGTAAATGTATTAATGAGGACACACTTTAAACATCACGTATTTAATTACATTGCATTTTGGCTCACATGACTTGCCATATTTTTGGTCATTGTTTGATTAAGTTAATTATATACATGTAACATTTTTAGTTTGTGTTTTGGCTTGCACGTCATTGTAACTACGTGCTCTTGAATATAAGGCTGTTTCACAATACACATCATCAAATATATAAAACATATCTATTGTGTCTGCAGTCTGCACGTACGATGCACCCGAGTAGTTGCTTGCAGTAAATATATATGTATATAATAATTAATAAATAAATACGCATAAAGGATATAAATAAATAAACATTTAATTATACACTGGACATATATATGTATATATATATACATTTATACATATATATATATACATGCAGTATATAAATAAATAAATAAATATTGAATATAAATTTATTTATTTATTTAAATACTGTATATAAATTTATTTATTTATATACTGTATATAAAAAAATTCCATATAAACATATACAGTATATAAAGAAATAAATATATGGTACATAAATAAATAAATAAGCCTGGCATTGGCATCGTAGTTCGGGTGGTGGCTTGGGATCCTTTGGGTCCTGAGCTCGAGCCCCGCTGGCCACTGAATTAACATCAGGGGGGTTGACTCATCCTTCCGAGGTTGGTGAAATGAGCACCAGTATACTTGTAATTATCCCTGCAGGGTCGAAGGCGACTAAAGGGTTTAGCGTCAGGAAGGGCATCCGGCCATAAAAACATTGCCACAAGAAAGGGTACCATGATTGGAGCCCGCAAAAAGCTTGACCCATGCTCAGGGAAAAAGGCTTTAAAATGGTGATGATGATGACATAAATAAATAAATAATGCATATAAATATTTTAATTAATTTATTTATTTAGATACTATGTATTTATTTGTATGCTGTATATAAATATGTACAGTATATATATAAATAAATAAATTTTATAGAAATATATATTTATACATATATATATATATTTACAGTCTATAAATAAATTAGTTTCTGGTATATAAATAAATAATAAATTTACAGAATATAAATAAAATAAATAAATGTTTCTGGTATATAAATAAATAAATGTTTCTGGTATATAAATAAATAAATACATTTTTATAGAAATATATATTTATACATATATGTATATACATATATTATATATGCAGTCTATAAATAAATAAATGTTCTGGTTATATAAATAAATAAATAAATGTTTCTGGTATATAAATAAATAAATGTTTCTGGTATATAAATAAATAAATATATTTACAGCATATAAATAAATAAATAAATAAATGAATATTTGAATGTATAATTAAGTACAATATTAATTGTTTCTTGTAATCTTTTCACGAATTTCGTGTACACGCATATGTATATATGTACATTATGCTCTGTGCGTTCGCACTTGCGCAGCTTGGTGTACATGGACATGGAGTTGTATTTTGACACGGACACATTTGTACCTATGTTGACTGCGGTTTTGATTATAATAATGTGAATATAAATCAAAGTTGCCTTCCGAACGGCCAACAGCTCGTCAGGCACACACAGTACCCTTTTCTAATGGGTACGTCATCGAGGTAAGGTGGGTGAGAAAAAGGGAGGAGGAGAAGAAGGGGAGAAGAAGGGAGTGGGCCGTACAAGAGGAGGGGCGACGGGAAGAAAGAAATAGGGATGGGGTTTAGAGAGAGGGAGAGAAAGCAACAGAAAAAGCGAGAGGTAGAGAAATAGAGAGGGAGTCAGGATTTGATGAAGAAGAAGAGGAGCTGCAGTGTGCGTTCCATCGGTGTACAAGGGGTCTGAAGACAAGCAAGTTGGTTTACCCCGTGAAGGGCGCAGGTGCAAGGAAGGCACCGGATAAGGTAACGACCGCACTCATCCTTCCTTTCCTCCAGTCTCGTCCTCTGTCCGTGTCTCTCCGTCTCCGATGCTTGAAATCGGTACACTTTGCATACTTCCACTTGTGGGTTGTTGTATTTCGTATGCTTCGGAGATCTCTGTCGGTCTGACTGATTGTTCATTTAAGCTTTTGTATTACTCCTTGTGACTACTTCGCCTCCTGTTGCCTGAAAGTGCGCTCTGTACACACGAGATCTCTTGTATATTTGTGCAACCCTCTCGTTGTCCTTCAACTACGACTGTCCGTTGACGTTTGTAAACTGTCTCACACGTGACTGATACCTACACAGTACAGGTAGGTACAGGTATTTGTAAATTGGTGAGCGTTACCTTTGACAATGACACGTGACTATAATTGATTTGGCGAGTGGTCGTTCCCGATTTAAATCCTTGTCTTTCGACAATATTTCGGATCATTTAGTACAGTACTTGTAAAAGACACCCTGTGATACAATGTTGAGCTGTCAATGTAGATACATGTATGTTAACTGTTTAACCACACTTGGTTAAATATAACGGTGGATGTGATATTAAGGGCCGTATACTTTCATGGATGGTTTAATACTTTCACCAAATGAGGTGTGTGTGTGTGTGTGTGTGTGGTGTGTGTGTGTGTGTGTGTGTGTGTGTGTGTGTGTGTGTGTGTGTGTGTGTGTGTGTGTGTGTACAAGTTTTGGCAAGTTTGAGACTATGTAGTTTGTGTAGTGAAACAGTAGCAACTGTGTTTGTATAAAAATGATGTTCCAGGTCTCGTAATCTCCAAGAATCATATTGGTTAAGATGACAGTGATTGATAGCTCTCGTAGCAACACTAACTTCCTTAAGCACGTTTATATCATGGAAGGAGATTGTTTAATGGGAAGCCGTTGATGGTATAAAGAGCGCGGATCGCCTGGTCGCGACTCGGGCCAAACAGTAGACCTCAGGAGGACATCATGGCCGCTCCACAGGGACTGTCGTTACATGACTCACCTAAGCGACGCCTCTCCACAAACATGTACTTGTCTTTTCGTTTTGAATTTGCCTTCATTCGTACTGAATTCCCCACTAATTTGTAGTGAAAATTTCCACCACTTCGTACTAAATTCTTCTAAATTCGTGCACATTCCTCGATAAATTTGTACTGCAAATTCCCTAAAGTCATACCGAGTTCCCCCCAAATTGGTTCTGAGTTCCCCCCGAATTGGTTCTGAGTTCCCCCAAAATTAGTTACTGGGTGTTCCCACCAAATGGTGCTGGGTGTTCCCCCCAAATTGTACTGGATTCCCCCCCCCCCAATTTTGAACTGGTTCCCCCCTCTCAAATTGGAACTGCCCCCCCCCAAAAAAAACAAATTGGAACTGGGTTTCATTCCCCAAATTGACACTGAATTTCCACCAAATTGATACTGAGTTTTCCCCAAATTGGTACTGTGTTTCCCCCAAATTGGCACTGTTTCCCCCCAAATCGGTTTTAGCTTCTCCCAAATCGGTACTGTGTTTTTCCCTAAATTGTACTGTGTTTCCCCCCAAATTGGCACTGTTTCCCCCCAAATTGGCACTGTTTCCCCCCAAATTGGCAGTTTCCCCCAAATTGCTTTAGCTTCTCCCAAATCGGTACTAGCTTCTCCAAATCGGTACTAGTTTCCCCAATACGTACTAGTTTCCCAAGTACTAGTCCCCCAAATCGGTACTAGTTAACCCCAAATCGGTACTTGTTTCCCATGAATCGGTACTGTTTTCCCCTAAATCGTACTGTGTTTTCCCTAATCACTGTGTTTTCCCTAAATCGGTACTGTGTTTCCCCTAAATCGGTACTGTGTTTTCCCCTAAATCGGTACTGTGTTTTCCCCAAAATCGTGGTACTGTGTGTATCCCCCAAAAATCGGTAGTTTTCCCCAAATTGGTACTGTGTTTTCCCCAAATTGTACTGTGTTTTCCCCCAAATTGGTACTGTGTTTTCCCCCAAATTGGTACTGTGTTTTCCCCAAATTGGTACTGCGTTTTCCCCCAATTGGTACTGTGTTTTCCCCCAAATTGGTATTCTGTTTTCCCCCAAATTGGTACTGTGTTTTCCTCCAAATTGGTACTGAGTTTTCCTCCAAATTGGTACTGTGTTTTTCCCCAATTGGTAGTTTTCTCCCAAATTGGAACTGTGTTTTCCCCAAAATTGATACTGTTTTCCTCCAAATCGGTACTAGTTTCTCCCAAATCGGTACTAGTATCCCCCAAATTGGTACTAGTATCCCCCAAATCGGTACTAGTATCTCCCAAATCGGTACTAGTATCCCCCAATCGGTACTAGTATCCCCCAAATAGGTACTAGTACCCCCCAAATCGGTACTAGTATTCCCCCAAATCGGTACTAGTTTCCCTCCAAATTGGTACTGTGTTTTCCCCAAATTGGTACTGTGTTTTCCTCCAAATTGGTACTGTTTTCCTCCAAATTGGTACTGTGTTTTCCTCCAAATCGGTACTAGTTTCTCCCAAATCGGTACTAGTATCTCCAAAACGGTACTAGTATCCCCAAATCGGTACTAGTATCCCCCAAATCGGTACTAGTATCCCCCAAATCGGTACTAGTATCCCCAAATCGTTACTAGTATCCCCAATCGGTACTAGATCTCCCAAATCGGTACTAGTATCCCCAAATCGGTACTAGTATCCCCAAATGGTACTAGTATCCCCCAAATTGGTACTAGTATCCCCCAAATCGGTACTAGTATCCCCAAATCGGTACTTATCCCCCAAATCGTACTAGTATCCCCCAAATCGGTACTAGTTTCCGTCCAAATTGATACTGTTTTCCCCCAAATTGGTACTGTTTTCCTCAAAATTGGTACTGTGTTTTCCTCAAAATTGGTACTGTTTTCCCCAAATTGGTACTGTGTTTTCCTCCAAATTGGTACTGTGTTTTCCCCAAATTTGGTACTGTGTTTTCCTCCAAATTGGTACTGTTTTCCTACAAATTGGTAGATTTCCTCCAAATGGTACTGTGTTTCCTCCAAATTGGTACTGTTTTCCTCCAAATTGGTAGTGTTTTCCCCCAAATTGGTACTGTGTTTTCCTCCAAATTGGACTTTTTCCTCCAATTGGTACTGTTTTCCTCCAAATTGGTACTGTGTTTTCCTCCAAATTGGTACTGTTTTCCTCCAAATTGGTAGTTTTCCTCCAAATTGGTACTGTTTTCCTCCAAATTGGTACTGTGTTTTCCTCCATATTGGTACTGTTTTCCCCCAAATTGGTACTGTGTGTTTCCTCCAAATTGGTACTGAGTTTTCCTCCAAATTGGTACTGTGTTTTCCTCCAAATTGGTACTGAGTTTCCTCCAAATTGGTACTGAGTTTTCCTCCAAATTGGTACTGTTTTCCTCCAAATTTCGGTACTGTTTTCCCCCAAATTGGTACTGTTTTCCTCCAAATTGGTACTGGTGTTTTCCTCCAAATTGGTACTGTTTTCCCCAAATGGTGACTGTGTTTTCCTCCAAATTGGTACTGTGTTTTCCTCCAAATTGGTACTGTGTTTTCCTCCAAATTGGTACTGTGTTTCCCCATAAATTAGTACTGAGGTTCCTATTAAATTCGTACTGGATTCCAACGCTTCGTGGGTCTTTCTATCCCAACGATGTTCCCTCATTGTGTGACAATTGATCGGAAGTGATGGGACACCGCAGTTCGTACAGCGATCGTTATAATATAACCCGCCATCGGTGAAAACACAGCACGAGCGTTCGTGCGCCGTTTCGTTTGTCCATTCTGACGGTATAAAGCGCGTTCACATCGACGACACACGTGGGAACGGACACAGACAAACGTTTGTAGATGTACCGACGTGGTGGAAACGTTTTTGGTTTGTGTGATGAGCTCTGACACCCGGGGTTTTGATGGATCGGACAGACGACGCATTACGGGACAAGTGTGATGGACCCGCCACTGCTCAACGAACGAATTACGTCTCATTGTATTTGGAAGATAACGTCTGTCTGCCCGTCTGTCTGCCCGTTTGTCTGTCTGCCCGTCTGTCTGTCTGCCCGTCTGTCTGCCCTGATCTGCCAGTCTGTGCTGTGCTTGGCCTGTCTGCCCGCATCTGTCTGAGCCCGTCCTGCCTATCTGCCCGTCTGCTCCTGCCATGCCTCATCTGCCCGAGATACCTGTCTGCCCTATACTGCCGTCTGTTATGCCTCACTATTTCTGCCCTCTGTCTGCCTATCTAGTCACCGTCTGTATTCGTCCTGAGCACTAGGTCTGACCCGTCTGTCACCGACCTAGTCTGCCCGCGTCCTGTTTGCCTACACTATCCTTGCCCCGTCTGTCTGCCATATCTGCCCGTTTGCTGTTGCCCTCACCACTAATGCTTTGTCCCGTCTGTGTCCTTGCCTACCCTATCTGCCCCCCGTCCTGTTTGTCTGTCCTGTCACTGCCACGTCTGTTTTCCTGCCTGTGTCTCGCCCGTCTGTTTGCCTCACTGATCATAGCCCCGTCTGTCGTGACCTAATCATGCCGTCTGTCCGTCTGCCTGTTTTGCCACGTCCTGAGTTCTGCCTCGCCGTATCTGCCCTGGACCGTCTGTACTGTCCCTATCTGCCCGTCTGTCTGTCTGCCTGTCTGCCCGTCTGTCTCCTGCCTCCATCTCTGCCCGCTCTGCCCTGCCCTATCTGCCCGTCTGTCTCCTACTCTGCCCGTTCTGTTTGCCTCACTATCTGCCCGTCTGTCTTGACCCTATTCTGCACCGTCTGTCTGCCTATCTGACCAGTCTGTTGTGCACCTCCACTCATCTGCCCCGTCCTACGTCCTGCCTATCTCAGCCCGTCGTCCTCTGTCTGCCTCCGTCCTGCCCGTCTGCTTGTCTGCCGTATCTGCCCGTTCTGTCTGTAGCCTATTCTCGGCCCGCTCTGCTCTGCCGTATCTGCCCGTTCTGTTTCAGCTCTCTAACTATCTGCCCGTCTGTCTGCCTACTCTGCCTCAGTCTGTTCTGTCATGCCTTGTCTGCCTACGTCTGTCTGCCCCTGTCTGCCCGTCGACATTTGCCTCACGTATCTGCCCGTCTGACTCCATGCCTGATCCTGCCGCGTCTGTCTGTCTGCCTGTCCTGCCCGTCGATACTGTTCCTGCCTGCCTCATCCTGCACGTCCTGCTACTGCCAATCTGCCCGTCTTGTTTCGTCTAACCCCGTCTCGTGTTGGCCTTCGCACTATCTGCCCGCTCTGTCTGCCACTGCGCTATTCATGCCCGTCCTGCGTGGCGCTACATCTGCCCACGTCTGATGCTGATCAATGCCTGTTGCTTGCCCGTCCTGCTTCTGTCCCTGCCTATCTACGCCTGCCCGCTCTGCCGTGCCTATCTGCCACGTCTGCTCGCCTAATTCTGCTCCGTGTCCTGTTCTCCCTCACTATCTGCCCGTCTGATCTACCTATCTGCCACCGTCTGTCTGCGCTATCTGCCCGCTCTGTTTGCCCTTCACTATCTGCCTCCGTATCTGCGCTCTGCCGTACTCTGCCCGCTCTGCTCTGGCCTGACTACTACTCCGTCTGTCTGGTCCTATCTGCCGTCTGCCCCGTCCTGTCTGTCTGACCTATCTGCGCCCGTCTGTCTGCCTGCCTATCTGCCCGTTCTGTCTGTGCCCTATGCTGCCCGATCTGCTCTGTACTGCTCCTGCCCGTCTGCTTGGCTGACCTATCTGCACTCGTCTGATCTGCCTATCTGGCCTGTCTGTCGTGCCTGCCCGTCTGCTCTGCCTGCCTAATCTGCAACCGTTCTGTCTGCCCCTACTCTGCCTGTTCTGTGTGCCTGCCCGTCCTGTCCTGCCTGGTGCAGTTACCCTATCTGCCACGTCTGTCCTGCCTATCTGCCTGTTCCTGATATGTGCCTGCCCGTCTGTTCTCGGCCCGTCCTCTGTTCTCGTCAATCCACAATCCGTTCACTTCAAATGTCATCTATTCTTCATCTCGCCCCGTAAAAGACGCACACCATCATTCAAAATATCTCCGCAAATATTGTTACATTAATTTTTACATTTCTGTTACTTTGTCATATAAAAACCTCCGTCGTAATCAAGCCCCGGTCTATCCATTTATCTTCGATCACGTAACGTACGTTCCTGCGGTATTTAGTCTTGTCTATAATCCGATGTGCTCCATCTGTCTTTTTGACGTCCGACGTTACTGCGACGGGCTTTCACCGCGTTCCCTCTTTCTGTCGCACATCTGCTATCCACTGTCCAGGTGTGGCTGTTCTCCGCTTTGTCTCCCCATATGTGTACAACACCGTCTCCCTCGACCTCGCGTGTGCCCTTAATCACGACACGCGTGAATGCCGATCGGTGTCCTGTTCTTATCTATCCTTTACTATCCCGCTCACCCATAGCACCTACGCCTCGCTATCTCAAGTGGAGACTCAACCGATCCGTGTTGATACCGATCCTTTTCACATCGTACAACCATTGTCTACGGTGCCACACAACGCGAATCGTGTTTTATTCGAGCACAGCTACGATACGACAAAACATCGTCTGACTTCGATTGCCGAGCCGTTCGCTTTTTTGCGCATTTATCTGCTATTCTTAATTCCTATCTGTGTTCATGTATGTCATCTCGTCTCTATCTGTGTATGTAAGTCTCTGTGTATGTGTGTATGTCGAAATGACGTCACGGACGACATGGATGTACGATTCCTGTGCACACAAAGCACGGCGGCTTGTCGCCCCGCCCCCCCCGGAGGAAGCCGCGATGCCGGAACGGGCCGACATTTGGGCGTCGCCGCGTGGAATGTCGCCCCCGCCGTCGTGCAACACAGAGTGGCGCGCCCGCCAACCGCAGTCAGCAGGCACGGGCCTGCGGCGGCTACATGCGATCACGTCCCGACGTGGGCAATAATCTGATTAGCTGCCAAGTCCTTAAACCCTCTTGACAAAGAACCACAGTCTCCAAACACCAACGCGACACCACGCTGACCCCAACATCGAGCTTCGTTGATTGTCTATCGCAGGTCACCGGGTGTGCGGTACAGGGTGGACGTCGCGTCTCGCGTCTTATTAGAGATTGTGAGCGACCGTTCGAGGGTCGGAGTAACGCCCGATCCCGCCTGCCGACGAAAGTAACAATAACTTGTTTGTACGCGCCAGGCCGTCGCAATGACGGAGGCAAATCGAACCGCAGCTCCTTTGAACGTCTCGCAGAGTTCACTCTGACCGGATCTAAACGACGGCGTTTACACGGTTATTTCGCCTATTACCGAATAACCCGAAATCAACGTCACATTCGACCTGGTTAACTTTAACAAAGCGAGAGTTGAGTTTCCTTGTTGTTTGTCTTTTACAGGAACCACCCACTCCCCCCCCCCCCGCCGCTCCCCAAACATTCAACAACACAACACAACACACACACACACACACACACACACCACACACACACGTGGCAAACACCAAATGTGCAAACACACCATACACAATATCGTGAATGCATAACACACACACGAAAGCAACCAGAAATTCACACACCCACATACTACACATGTGTGCAAACCCCAAATGCGGCCAAAAACACACACACATACACACACACATACACACATGTGCAACACCCAAATACCAAAAACACACACACACACACACGCACACACGGCAACACCAAAATTCACATACACACATGTTGCAAACACCCAAGCCAACAAACACACACACACCACACACACCCAAATGTTACAAACACATATACAAATATGTGAATGCCACACACACACACACACACACAAAATTACATGCAAATATGTGATGATGACACACACACACACACACACACACACACCCTACTCAGCCCTGTATGATAAACTGACTTTAGTCATCCGGACGACGTCAAACAATGTAATAAATAATGGTGCTGTGTGTGTGTGCTGTGTTGTGGTGTCATCCAATATTTGCATAGTAATTTTGTATGTGGTGTCGTGTATTGCTGTGTGTACTGCATTCACAGAATTTGTGTATGGTTGTTGTGTGTGTTTGCGCATTTGAATGTATTGCGATGTTGTGTGTGTATGTGTGTGTGATTTTCAACATATGTTTATGATGTGTGCTGTCGTTTGACATTTGGGTGTTCTGCAATGTGTGTATGTCATGTGTGTGTGTGACATATGTACGCGTGTTTGCATGGTGTGTATTTTGGTGTTTGCGTGTGACATGTTTCTATGTGGTGTTGTGTGGTGTGATTTGCCGAACTATTTGGGTGTTTGCACATTGTGTGATGTGGTGTGTGAATTATTGGGTGTGTGCTGTTGTGTGTGTTGTGGTGTGTGTGCACATGTGTGTATATGTGTGTGAATTTTCGGTTGTTTGATGTGTGTGATGCAAATGTTTGCGATTGTAATATTCCTGTTATGTAGTGTTTGTGTGACACATGTTTGCATGTCAATTGGTATTATGTGTTTGTATCCACAATGTTTGCGATGTAACTTTTGTATGGTATGTGTTTGCATCCACTGTGTTGCGTGTAATTTTTATGTATGTGTTATGTTATCCACATGTTTGCATGTAATTTCTGTTATGTATGTGTTTGTATTCACATGTTTGCGTGTAATTTTGTTATGTGTTTGTTTGTATGTTACATGTTGCATGTACTTTTGGCTATGTGATGTGTTTGTGTGCACATGTTTGCATGTAATTTTGTGTGCTACTGTGTTTGTCGTGCACATGTACTTGCATGTAATATATGTACCGTGTTGGTGTGTGTCGCACATTTTTGCTTGTAGAATATGTATTGTTGTTGTGTATGAATTCTGATGCTCTATGTGTGCAAATCACCAGTGTTTGTAGTAATTTTGCTGATGTAGTGCTTTGTGTGCACATGTTTACATGTAATTCATTGTTATTTTGTTTTGTCAACAGTTTGCATGTAATTTGTCATGGTCTGTTGTTTTCTGTGCAATGTTTGCGTATTTTTGGTGTAATGTGTGGTGTGCACTGTTTACATGTAACTTTTGTATGTTTGTTCTAGTGTGCACATGTTCGCACTGTAATTTGTCGTTGTGTATGAGTTTGTATTGCCATTGTTTGCATGTAACATTGTAGTTGTTTGCCACAACTTTATGTCTCGTGAGTTGTAAAAATTGTATGTTTAGGTAGGTGATGCCGATGTTGTCTGATATTGGTGATGTGTGGCGATGTGGTGTTGTACGTTGCTGATTACTCTTTGCGTGTGTGTAGCGCATTGAATTTGTGCGACATGTGTGAATGTGTTTGAGGTGCACGTTGCATGAATTTATAGTGATGTGTTTGTTGCACAAGTTGACTACTTATCTGTGTATCGATGTAGCGAGCACATGTTGCATGTAATTCTGTATGTAATGTGTTATGTAGGCACATGATTGACATGTTAAGTTTGTATGTGAGTGTTTTGGCCTGCGCATGTTTGCATTGTAATTTGTATGTATGTGTTTGATATGCAATTCTTTGCATGTAATTTGTATTATCAGTTATCTATGTGTTTGTCAATGCAATGGTTTGCGATGTAAATTTGTGATCGTATTGTGTTTGTGACTGCACATGAGTTCCTGTGTTATGAGTTGTCCTGACATGTTTGCAATGTAATATGTGGTATGTTTGTGTGTACCTACGAACACACGCATGCTACTTTTGCCTTTTGTCTAATATTGTGATGTTGTGTAGATGTACGTCACATGTTTGTTGTAATTGGATATGTTTTGTTGTGATCGTGACTGTTGCATGTAATTTTGTGCGACTGATCGTCTGGCGCAACCGTGGAATGTTTGCACATGTGTGTATGTTGCTTTTGTGCATGATCCGTTATTTATCATTTGCCATTTGGTTATGTTATTGTTCGATGTAACGCTTCTGTCTGTCGCAGCTATGGTTGTGTGTACATTTACATGATAGTACTGTGTTGTCATGCACATGAGTAATAGTGCTGTTCAATCTTTCCCTATAAGGATGTGATTTGTAGACATGGTTTGTGTGCTTTCTATAAGATGTTTGTAATACCGTGGTTTGAGATATCTGGCGATCGCATGTGTTGTTGCTGATGCTCCGTAGCTCATGTGTATGCTATGTGTTGTGCTACTTGCAATGGTTGTGTTGTAATTTATAAGTAGTGATTGTATTCTGGTGTGAACTATGTAAACAAATGGTGTATTGTTAATGCTTAATTTGCTATGCACTGGTTTGTGGTGTAATTTTATAAGCTATGTGTATGTGTAATGACACGACTGGTTGATTGTCAATTTATAGGAGTATGTGTCTGTCATGCACGATGGTTGCTGGGCTAAATCCCTTGTAAGTGTGCCGACCAATGTGTGGTGTTGTCACATGTGTACATGGTTTTGTGAATTGTTGTATGGTATGTGCTTCTGTAGTGTACATGTTCGTGTATAATTTCTGTATGTATGTCGTATTTTGTATGCAGCGATTGTTGTGTGCTAATTATTGTACAGCTATCTGTTGTGATGCTCATGGTGTGTTAATTTTGTAAGTATGTGTTTGTATGCACATGTTGTGGTGTAATTTGTAAGTATGTTTTGTATGACACATGGTTGTGTGTAATTTTTATAAGTATGTGTTTGTAATGCACATAGTTGTGTGTAATTTTATAAGTATGTGTTTGTATGCACATGGTTGTGTGTAATTTTATAAGTATGTTTTGTATGCACATGGTTGTGTGTAATTTTTCGTAAGTATGTGTTTGTATGCACATGGTTGTGTGTAATTTTGTATGTATGTGTTTGTATAAGCACATGGGTGGTGTAATTTTATAAGTATGTGTTTGTATATGCCTCATGGTTGTGTGTAATTTTTTAAGTATGTGTTGTGTATGCACATGATTGTGTGTAAATTTTATAAGTATGTTGTTTTGTAATGCACAGTGGTTGTGTGTAATTATGTGTGAATTGATGTATGTGTTTGTATGCACATGGTTGTGTGGTAAGTTTTGTATGCTATGGTTGTATGCAGCGATGGTTGGTGTACATTTGTATAAGTATGTTTGTATGTCCCACATGGTTGTGTTTTGGTAATTGTTATAAGTCGCGGCACTGTGTTTGTGATGCACATGTTGTGGTGCTAATTGTGTATTGTATGTGTTTGTATGCGCATGTTTGCATGTAATTTTGTGTTTGTGTTTGCGCATTTGAATGTTTGCACGTGTGTGTATGTATGTGTGTGCACGTTTGCATGTAATTTTGTATGTGTGTGTTTTTTTGCACATGTTTGTGTGTAATTTGTGTGTGTATGTATGTGTGCGTGCATTTGGAATGTTTGCACGTGTGTATGTGTGTGTTGCACGTTTGCATGTAATTTTGTTGATGTGTTTGTGTGCACATGTTTGCATGTAATTTTGTAAGTGTGCGTGTGTGTGTTGCGCATTTGGGTGTTTTCACGTGTGTGTGTGTGTGTGTGTGTGTGTGTGTGTGTGTGTACATGTTTGCATGTAATTGTGTTTGTGTATGCACATGTTTGCATGTAATTTTGTAAGTGTGCGTGTGTGTGTTTGCGCATTTGGGTGTTTTCACGTGTGTGTATGTGTGTGTGTGTGTGTGTGTATGCAGTGTGTGTGTGTGCACGTTTGCATGTAATTTTGTTGATGTGTTTGTGTGCACATGTTTGCATGTAATTTTGTAAGTGTGCGTGTGTGTGTTTTGCGCATTTGGGTGTTTCCCGTGTGTGTGTGTGTGTGTGTGTGTGTGTGTGTGTGTTGTGTTGGTGTGTGTGTACATGTTTGCATGTAATTGTGTTTGTGTTTGCATGTGTTTGCATGTGTGTGTACATGTGTGTGTTTGCATGTAATTGTGTGTGTGAGTGAAAATGTGTGCACACGTACACAGTTGTCCGAACGTAAAGTGCATTCAACTGCCTTGTTGACGGAATTATTTCTTCATGTGACGTCATAACAGAAATCCCTCGTTCCGCTGAAGGAATGTTTGTGCGTTCTTCTGGATTAACAATGTTTGTGTCTATTTTGGAGGATCCTCCAAACGAACTCCACGTCTAACATTACGTCATAAATGGCTAATTTGAGGCAATGATACTCACGAACAAGCAAATGCTCAGAAAAAAAAAAACAACGCAATGCTCTCACCAATATCGATTAACACATTCATTACTTTCACAGAATCGACCAATAAATACTTTCATTACGTCACAATCAGAACGGTTATTTTGGACGTTTGTTCTTTTTCTCATCGTCTCTGAAAAGTACAACCACAATTTTCACTCCGGTTTGGCTGAGGTTTGTTGACGAATGATGCGCCATTGTGACGATTGATCATTTTCATTTTTTATTGATCACTTTTTATTGATCCCCATACGTGGAATGTTCTAACCATTGCACCTGATCACGACCTCGGGGCGCAGTGGTCGTGCGAGCATACAGTGGTGATCGTGATATGAAGGTGATCATTCCGATTTGTTCATTGTCCTTCCATTCCAACCTTCTTCCTGAAGTGGCCATGAGTGTACGGCGGAACCTCGAGGAAGATTTTCTCCTGCACGACGTCGGAACGTTTATTTCATCATCTGTCTCGATAACGCGCCAAAGGATCTATATGCTGTCAGGGATGGGGTTCAGCCACAGGCGAGAGCCGCGTCACCACGCGCGGATTGATACCTACCCGAGCTGATTTCAGCGAAGAGGAAGAACCCCGAGGTTCTTGGAAGGGATGTTTGTGGGCAGGATTGTAGAGTGTGTTGGGGTAAGGGGTAAGGGGTGAAAAGATAAGGGGTAAGGGGTGGAAAGTGGAAAGCAGAGGATGGAAGGTATATATGGGGTGGAAGGCAGAGCAGAGGGACCAAAAAGGTGCGGTGGAAGGCAGCAGGTACTGGCGGATAAATACATCATGGATAAGTTGTCCGATGGATGTCTTAGGAGAATGAAAATGAAAAAAAGACGCGGGAAATGCAATATTACTATTGGGGAGATTTTTGTTGAAGAGAAAACGATGTGATTGGTAAATAATGAGTTGGATTATATATATATAATATATATATATATATATATATATTATAAATTATATATATATATATTTATACATACACATATAGAAACCATGAGAGAATTAAGGGGATGGACAAGTGGCATGGTGTCTATGGGGAGTCCAACCCCCCCTCTCCCCACCTCCACCCCCACAATTTCAGGAAAATATAAAGTAATATTATATATGTTAATTCAACATGTTTTATTTATTTATTAATCATCTTAACATGTTTTGCTCATAAAGCGTTTACTGGTCCGAGCCGTTCTGCGGTCGCTCCGCATCGATGGCTCTCACAATTAATTAATCTTTGTTGACAATTTTCAAGGCATCTCGACCCCCTCTCTCTCTCTCTCTCCCAGTTCTCTCCAATACCATGGTTTGACTTTTTGGAGAGCAGAAGCCGACGTACGGATTGCGGGAGAGCGGGATAGAAGGGTAAACACGAGGACGGATGATCACGTGCTCAATGATTCTGGCGCGAAAACCTCGCAAAACAGCTTGGGTGGGGCGACTATCCAATTAGTGCAGACACGTCCATGCTTGTACATAACTGCGTGGAATAGATAACCCTGGAATAGCTTGGAGATAACGCTGTATAGTTCCAACAGCACGAGTCGGACGTCACGGTACGTTACAAGGACTCGAGGAGGGCTGGAGCTAGGGAGGAGCAGAGATGGAGACAATGGGGTGGTGGGGGCAGCTCGGGGAAAAAGGAGAGCTATGGATCAGTGCTCTCTTCACGCTCCTTCTTTCTCTCTCTCAACCAGGGCTGCGCGACCATATGCTGGACAGTGCCAAGATGGACGAGATGCGCGCGGCGCAATCCCCACCACCTCTTGGGCAGCTACTGGGTGAGTCTTCATTCACTATCAATCTAGGATGGATATTGCAAACTGATTAATCGATTTCCTTTTCATCTATTGCCGTGGTTTCGAACTGTGATTGTGACGTCACCAATGAATCGATGATCGCGTCTTTCAACAGCCTCGCTTTCACTGTCCCAATAATTGACTTTACAAGTCCAGGGGTTCCACAAGATTCATGTTAACCATTTTGTCAAACTGATGAAGCTCTTAAGGCAGAAACAACACCGTCTAGGACTACATGAGTTGATGTAAACTTGTGATCATGACACCCTTTTTGGGTGGTGGTCCATACGTGGTAATACCCGGTGGAGATCTCTCTCATTCTTCAGATAGACCTCTGCCATGGTGTGTAGTTACCTGTTTGAGTCGATTTACTCGCTGATCCGATAACACGATCTGAAATTATATGTTTTAATGATATATTTAATTGTAACTGTCGGCTTTCTACGAACATTACAAATAGCAATGATGCGCGCAGCAAATATCATGCTACCCACAGCTGCACCTGTCAATAGACGTGGTCACAAGTTACAGGTAGACATGCAAAACAAAGGTCGTATGATGAGTATAATCAGCAAGTCCGTGGCCAGATGTAAGAGGTTTATCATTGATATTGATGAGTCATTTATACAACGACTTTCCCAACATTTCATACAACAAAACAACCTTGTCGCCGCATAAACTTCTGTTTTAGGCCACGAACTTTGTGATCAACCCTCATAATACGTTGGACATGCTTCGATCCACGGGGCATCTAGAACCTTATGGAGTAGAATGTGCACGACACCATAAAGGTATCTCTGGTAAACACCCATGTGATGTACGTACTCATCATAGACCCACCTCGCTGGCACAGACGGTCCTTTCAAAGAACGTGTTGTGTGTGCTTTCATGTCTGAGAGAGGAAAAGGTCTGTCTGGTCCTTACGGGATTAAATAAATAAATGTTTCTGTTTGTAAGTGAGCGGAATCACAAGTCACGTTCCACGCACTCTATCCCAGTTAATAACGGGGCACAAACTTGGTGCCCGACTGTTGTGTTCATTGTTCGGGTTTATAAGATAAATAATCCCACTCGGTACCACCGAAGATCATTCAACAACATTTAAACCGGCTATATAAGGATCCACAGCAACCCTTACCTCTCCCAATCATAATAAACCACCATTTATAACCACAACAATCCACACTTCCCCTGACCACTATAAACCATCACCTATATCCACGACATCACCCACTCCTCCCAACCACTATAAACCACCACCTCTACCCACAACAACCCACACTTGCCCCAACCACTATAAACCATCACCTCTACCCACAACAACCCACACTTCCCCCAACCACTATAAAAACACCACCTACATCCACAACAACACCCACTCCTCCCAACCACTATAAACCACCACCTATACCCGCAGCAACCCACAGTTCACCCAACCACTATAAACCACCACCTATACTCACAACAATCCACACTTTCCCCAGCCACTATAAACCACCACCTGTACCCAGAGCCAGATGAGTAGTTGTGGGGCGTTAGGCCATTATGTGAGGGTGATGGTGGTGGTGTCTGCAGCATCGGCACACAGGTACTGGGCCTCTGTAGCTGTGATAGCGGTGTGGTGGCGATGTCGGCACACAGTTTATCTATCCCGTGATCTATTTACCCCACAATCTATTTAGCCAACACATGCAAAGCAAAAAGCGGGGTTAAACAATTGGTTCAGTTCTGCATGTCTGCATGTCTGCCTGTCTGCCTGTCTGTCTGTCTGTCTGTCTGTCTCTGTCTCTGTTTGTCCATCTACAAACGTCACTTTTTGATCGAGGAATAACTTGATTTCAATTGATTGTTATGTTTTGAACACAAATGGGAAAACGAACTGGTAGTTCTGCAGTACATTAGCTCTGAATTTGTCCCAATCGCACGTGTGCAGAGAGAGGTGAAAATCATTATTTTACTCAGTCTGTCTGTCTGGCAGTCAAACAAAATTTTAAATCATTCCAAACAGGAAAATTACTGTTTTTAAGGGCGTTATAAAGAACACAAACAACAGGCACGAAGAATGTGTTAAACAAGGTGGTGTGAAAGACGCTGCAGCAACAGTGGAAAACTTCCGAAAAAAGTTCTCTTCTACAACCTTTAAAATCTCAATTGAATTATATACTTGAACACTGGAGAACACAAATCACTTTCTCCGTACTTTCAAAACTCTTCCGTTTAGCAGTACTTGGGACACATTAAATAAGGTGGTGTATAACACACTGCATCAACGGCGGTGAACTTCCAGAACTATTTTGTGTTCTACGATGTTCATTTGAACACAGCGTGGGGTAATGTGTTCTATGAACTTTCTAGCTCTCTGTTTAATTGTATGACTATCCAATTATCTATTTGCCTATTCAAGTTCAGTTATGTCGAGATTGGCGAAGGCTTCATCCCTGATCTTTAGGTGCAGTGCCCCTTCACGCGCAGAGCCCCTTCACACGCAGGGCCAGAGCCTAACTGGCCTATGCCTTAATCCAGCCCTGCCTGTATGCACACATCCCCAACAATGATAAACCACCACCTCCATCCACAACAACCCACACTTTCCATAACCACTATAAATCACCACCAGTACCACAGTGATCCATACTTCCCACAAGCACTATAAATCACCACCTGTGCTGCAGAGATCCACACTTCCCCAAACACTATAAATAACTATTTATAACCACAACGACCCCCACTTTTCCCAACCACTATAAACCGCCATTTATAACTATAACATCCACTTGTCCAAACCACGATAAACCACCACCTATGTCCATAGCAATCCACACTTTCTCCAACCACTATAAACCAACACCTGTACCCACACATTCCCAAAATGTATAAACCACAACCTATACCCACATCAACCCTTAGTTCTCCCAACAACTATAAACCACCACTTATAACCACAGCAACTCACTTTCTACCAACCACTATAAACCACAACAATCGCACTTCCCCAACCACGATAATCCACCATGAATACTCACAGCAACCCCCACTTCACCCAACCACTATAAACCACTACCGACACACCATTTCCCCCACCACTACCTGCATTTTCACTCTGAAACCAAATGGAGAACTAGAACGGCACTCGGTAGAGCGTATACCTCCGCCATGCTGAACAGTTTGCATTTTGTTTCCCATTGATAGGATGGATCTGGAACCGAACCTGAACCAAAATCAAATCGGCTTGTTGTTGTCACTTAACCAACTTATCCACCAAGTTAATTCGACCACAACCCTTTGAAATATCATGTTGCGTAACGTTTTTGGCCTCGTTTTTCCAGTTGTGAAGAATCATTTAAAAAATTCTCACGCCCGGATATGGATCAGGATGTGGATCCGGATCTTCACCAAAATCGAATCGATTTGTCTTTGTCGCACACTCAACCTGTCCAACAAGTTTTTGCCAAATCCGGCCACAACGTTTTGAGATATGAAATCCGGCTCACAAACAAACGGGTGAAAACATCACCTCGTCCACCTTTGGTGGTCGTGGTAAAACATGGTTTTGTGCATGGTGCTAAACACATGTTCCGGAGGGAAGCATGCTCCAAAATGCTGCACAATCCCCTAGTTTGGTGCAGTACCTCAACTTGGCATCGCTAGCACTGTAACTCATTATGAAGATGAAAATGAAGATTTGAAAGTGTGCATATATTATATATATATATATATATATATATATATATATATATATATATATATATATATATATATTGAGAAACAAAGACCCACTCACATCTCTCAGTTGTGAGTGGAAGGAATAACCAATCAGGTCTCACTTAATCAATTAGCCCAGGTGGCTAGGATTTTTATAAACAAATCGACTCCTCCCTTGCTCTTCTCACTGAAGAAGCTACTAAAGCAACCGTGAAAGGCTACCCAAGGTAAGATCTTTGCTGTTTTCAACCCCTCCCAGAGTTCCTCCACAGCTGTAAAGACATTCATAAACAGTACACACATGAAGAATCCTAATGCTACACACCCCCTCAGCTGCTGAACCGTTCATCGCTTGTTGGCGAATCATCAGCGACAGCGCAGACAGAAATGCATACCAATGAGGCTCCCAAGCATGTACCATGTGTAAATGGCTTTGAAACAGCAAAATGGCTTACTTTCCGTAGCCTTTCTTGGCTGCTTCATGCAGCCTTCTTCGGATAGAAGAGCATTGGAGGAGTCTATAAATGGCATGTAATCAACAAGATTAAGGTTGTTGTGGAGCATCTGCAGAATAGTTTGAGGTACAGAGAATCCCATTTTATTTTGATTGTGTCGAAAGGTCGGTCCATGGATGCGATTTGAATTTGGGATCTCGGTGCTCAGATGTGAACACCAAACATGGCGATCCAGATTACAAATTCAAGATGCCTTGACTATATACAAGTAGCTTCCACCAACAAATGGGTCGATGGCATTGAGGACTGTTCTATATACAGGATCGATGCTCATGGAGGAGCCAAAACCACTGAGGATGAGGGGTTTCCAATGGCGGGTAAGGGCAGAATGGAGAAATTGAGCCTCATTGGCATTGCTTCTCCATGTGGACTATCACTATGTGGAACCTCCTTGAGATTTACCATGGTTCAGGGAGAACTTCCCTGGATGGGGCTCGGCATTATAAGCTCAAAAAATGTATTCAAGAGGTTGATGAAAAAATACTTCTCACGATTAGACTAAAGGACTTTGTGGAGGATGTGGTTGAAACGTAGAACCAAGTGGGATGTGGTTGAGGACCAATTGAGTCGCAGTTGAAAACAAACTCGTGATTGCAGTTAAAGATTCAAATGGGACTTGATTGAGAAGCATGTAAATGTAGGGACATGGTTGAGGACAAGTTGCAGGAAGGTGGTTTCGGAACAGATGAGAGGTTGAGGGGATGTACAGATTTGGGCTTTTTAAATCTGGTCTGTATGCATGTGCACCCGCAGGAGGGGAACGCGCGCGGCCCGCCGTGTGTGCAGGCTGTGGTGTAGCCATCGGTGCTCGGTTCTTGCTGCGAGTGGCTGACGCTCCATGGCACGAGGAGTGCGTGCGCTGCGCGGCGTGCCGCCAACCCCTCGCAAGGTCGTGCTTCGCGCGCAATCGCAAGCTCTACTGCAGACGCGACTATGAGAGGTGCGTTGGCCATTTTGGGGTGTGTGTGTGTGTGTGTGTGTGTGTGTGTGTGTGTGTGTGTGTGATGTTGTTGCGTGGTCGGGGGAGGGGGGGTATCTGAGGGTGTTGATTCTTCTTTGATTGATTGAGTCGATTTACTGTGGACCCTTTCCAGGGAGTGGGTGCTGCTGAAATGCTCTCATAGTCAGGAACATATTGAGTGGTTTGCATTGACTTCGCTACTAAGGTATAGGTGAATTAAATGGACCTGCTATTTATTACGTACGCAGTGGAAATGTCGGGAAAATATTAATCTTGAGAAAAGGAAAAGAAGGAAAATGATGATGGGAGAGAAAGTAAAGTGGGGGTGTTTATGAAGAGATAGACGAATGGGCAAGGGGTATGTTTGAAGCATATGGGTTGCAAATTGGGGGGGGAGGGGTGAGAGGGGATGGGGGAAGCATGGGCAGAAATCCCCCCAAAAAATCACGGATATAGTAAATGGCTTCTTACTGTGGAATCGTCATCCTCATTAAATGTTACAATCCTCAAAATAACTTTCATTTTAGCGGTTTGCTTCTTCGACTCGAAGCTGCTGCTTCTACACGGATGAAAGACTTTGACGTATGTTGAATCTATTCGGTCGATCTCATCTGATTTGTTTAAAATCTTCACCGCACGAGGCTGTGTCTCCTCCAAATGTACAGACGTCTAGCCACGAGACCGGTCCAAGGTCTCCCTTTGTAAAATATACCACTGAGTCCGTGGCTGCACAGGGGACAACCGACTAAATTGCCTCCTCTCCGAAGGGATGTTGGGTTTTGTAATGCAGCTCCCTCTGCTGGTGGTGCACCCAGAATGGTAGTTTTACTTTGCCATGGATTGAGTCCCGACCGAGCAGAGCCCCAACATCCGAAGAGATAAAATTGGCGATTCAAGTCTTTCTCGGATCGACAAGCACTCAGGTGTCACTTTAGAAGACCTTCAAGGCCGTCCATGTATAATGCAACACATCTTTTAACAATTATAGACCGCCGCCCCCACAACTCTCCGTAACACTTGGCACCTACACACACAGACCTTGCTGCACGTTCTGTAATATATGGATGCCCCCCAACAGAGAAGATCTATGAACCTAAAGATCTTTTTCCCCTCTGGGATGAGGCGATGCTGTTTTTCACAACCATAGAGTGAACAACCTGGATTGCCCTGGGCACATCTTGGATTGCCCTGGGTTGGTGGCCATGACAGGAAAAAAAGTGAAATTAATAAAATGTATTCAAATATACAGGGGGCTGCAAAAGTAGGTATACAGTAAGGATTATACCAGTATTACCAGTATTATAACTAGTGTGCCTCGGATTTCATTTTAATACTAGATTCATTAATTTGAACACTGAGGATTAAAGTGTATATATGATAGTTATTACTTTGGTGATTGTATATGAATATGCTTGTATAATTAATCAATAAAATACGTTTTATGCGCACGTTTTGTTTTTCATCACTGTATACCTACTTTTGCAGCCCCCTGTATAATGAGCTTTACTCTGTTTTTGCACAAACATTGAATTATTTTCTGGCTGTGTGTTTTTAAGCATGTGGGGAGCAAGGGCAATGGATGATTTTAAAAGGACTGGGTAAACACCAAGTGGAAGAAACAATAAACTAAAATGCAGGTAATGTGTGATTGTAGTGTGTGTGTGTGTGTATGTGTGTGTGTGTGTGTGTGATTGTAATGTCTGTGTACGATTGTAATGTATATGCGTGATTGTAATGAGTATGCGTGATTGTTGTGTGTGTGTGATTGTAATGTGTGTGTGTGATTGTCATGTGTGTGCACGATTGTAATGTGTGTGTGTGATTGTAATGCGTGTGCACGATTGTAATGTGTGTGTGATTTCGTGTGTGTGCACGATTGTAATGTGTGTGTGATTGTAATGTGTGTGTGATTGTAATGTGTGTGTGTGATTGTAATGCGCGCTGCACGATGTTAAGTGTGATGCGTGATTAATATGTGTGGTGTGTCACATTGTAATGATGTATGCACATTGTAATGTGATGCCTGATTCTGTTTGTGTGCCTGATTGTAAATGTGTGTCGTGATTTAATGTGTGTGTGATTGTAATGTGTGTGCATAATTGTAATGTGTATGCGTGATTGTAATGTGTGTGTGATTGTAATGTGTGTGTGATTGTAATGTGTGTGCACGATTGTAATGTATTTGTGATTGTCATGTGTGTGCACGATTGTAATGTGTGTGTGATTGTAATGCGTGTGC
>CM068966.1:16605958-16616460 GCA_035128595.1 Eptatretus atami | reverse complement strand
AACCCTGCCTGCAGGGAAAAATACCTCCAGTTTAGGAACTCATTACAAATGTGGAATTAGGAGTCATCTCTGAATTATATCGAAAATATGACAGAAACTTTAACCTCTCCCACCACCCACCCCCCCCCTCCATTATTCTCTTCCCTTTCCCTCCTCGGCCTCTCTCTCTCTCTCTCTCCATTTTCAGATACACCTAAGGTTGTGGACCCACTGTTCACAGAGGTTCTGTGATTGAAAAGTCCAAATTTCGATGATATCCAGCATACCCATTTGATGATCCAGGTGATTGAATAGGACACTCAATAGGCTGAAGGAATTATTCCTGTGTTTATCCCTCTGTCTGTCTGTCTCTGGGCTGAAAGGATCGAAACCTCGATAAAAACAGTGCCCAGCTGATGAACCGGTGCAGTTGGAAAATCAGAAAATTGCTTATTCCTCATATCTCATTCTCTCTCTCTCTCTCTCTCTCTCTCTCTCTCTCTCTTCTCCCTCTCTCTCTCTCTCTCTCTCTCTCTCTCTCTCTCTCTCTCTTCTCTTTCCCTCCCCCCCCTCCCTATCTCTCTCATTCTCTCTCTCTCTTTCAATCTCTCCTCCCTCCCTCCCCGCTCTCTCTCCCCCCCCCCATCTCTCATCCCCCTCTCTTCTCTTATCCCCTCTCTCCTTCTCCTCCCCCGCCTCTCTCTCTCCTCCCCCCCCACTTTCTCTCTCCTCCCACACTCCACCTCTCTCGACCCCTCTGTCTCTCTCTGTCTGTCTCTTTCTCTCTGCCTCTCTTCACTCACTCCCCCCCCCCCCCCCCCCCCGCTCTCTCTCCTCCCACACTCTGCCTCACTCCTCCCCACGCTCTATCTCTCTCCTCTCCCCCCACACTCTACCTCTCTCTACCGCTCTGTCTCTGTCTGTCTCTTTCTCTCTGCCTCTCTCTCACTCCCCCCCCCCACTCTCTCTCACTCCACCCCCCCCCCACTCTCTCTCACTCCCCCTCTCTACCTCTCTCTCTCTCTCCCACCCACCTCTATCTCCTCCCCCCTCTCTACCTCTATCTCCTCCCCCCTCTCTACCTCTATCTCCTCCCCCCTCTCTACCTCTCCATCTCCCTCCACTCTCTCTCTCACTCCCCCCCCCCCCCCGCTCTCTCTCCTCCCCACACTCTGCCTCACTCCTCCCCACGCTCTATCTCTCTCCTCTCCCCACACTCTACCTCTCTCTACCGCTCTGTCTCTGTCTGTCTCTTTCTCTCTGCCTCTCTCTCACTCCCCCCCCACTCTCTCTCACTCCACACCCCCCCCCCCATCTCTCTCACTCCCCCTCTCTACCTCTCTCTCTCTCCCACCCACCTCTATCTCCTCCCCCCTCTCTACCTCTATCTCCTCCGCCCTCTCTACCTCTATCTCCTCCCCCTCTCTACCTCTATCTCCTCCCCCCTCTCTACCTCTCCATCTCCCTCCACTCTCTCTCTCTCTCAACCCCATCTCCCCTTCTCTTTTCTACCTCCCTCCCCCTCACGATTCCTTCCATTCCTTTCGTCAATTTTAATTTCCTCAACCTCAGACCCCTCCCCCTCCCCCAACCCCGGTGCATTCAGAATTATCATTAATTATGCGCCACCTCGGAATTGTTGAAGATGTGCAACGGTGATGCTGTGACAAGGAAAGTCATGTCGAGGCTTCATTTGGTGTAAAGATTCAGACGATTTTATGCAGAAATAGAAGATTCCATTTTAATTAATGTTGGCCTTTTAGATTTTTCATCCAAACGCTTTTTAAAAAACTTTACATTGCTCTTTGAGGGGACAGCAGGCAGTTATCTCGAAACCCCCAGCTCCATTCCCTCTCCAATATTTGCCATCATGGTTCAATATTTGCTGCTTCGCGGCACCTTTGTCCCGCTTCCTCACGTTTGCTCTCAAACCAGCAACCGTGGCCTCTATTCGTACGGAAGTGCAGCGGGTGTCTTGAGAGCATCTCCCCTTCGGAGCTGGTGATGCGTGCGCTCGAGGCGGTGTTCCATGTGGGATGCTTCTCCTGTTGCGTGTGCGACCGACGTCTCCAGAAAGGCGATGAGTTTGTGCTCAAGGAGGGACAGCTATTCTGCCGCTCTGACTACGAGAAGGAGAGGGATATGCTCAGCGCCATCAGCCCAGCACCTTCCGACTCTTGTTAGATTCTCTTCTTCTTTTGTCATCATCTCTCATCAATATGTGTGTTATCGACAAAAATGACACAAGTGCATTCAAGGAACAATGCGACTTTTTTATTATTTTTTTATATCAAACCATTGTATCACATTCTTCTGCGTTATCTGGGATAACACTCCCCCCTTAGCAAGTAAAGCGGCCACCAATGAACAATGGATCATTCATGGGTGATGACGTCATCTGTGTGTGTGACATCGACCTGTTAAACACTAAACTTAGAGCATCATTAGTTTTGAGACGTTTGTACGTCCGAGAATTTATTGAAACATTTTCGTTTTTATCCCCAGCGGACACCTCTGCGATCCCACATGTATGGACACGTTTTATTGGTTAAAGGGTTCTTTTAAGTTTATGTCATGTCAGAAAAGCTGATTGAAATGTAACTCAAGATGTCAAATCCATTTATCTGTAAAGGCCCTGTCACACCTTGACGATTTAGCCAGCGTATGCCTATTTATGAAAAATTTGTCTAAAACGCTGGTACACGTCGAATACGTTATGGGTACGTTTTGTATGAGTTAAGAGCACACTGAAAAACACTGCCATACGTCATAGTACGCTGGCTTTAAACGTTGTACTTTTGGGTTTTCCTCAATTTTTCATGCTTGAAATTTTACGACGTATGCCGGCGTATGACTCACACGTCCGCTACGCGGCCATAAGTGTAGGCACGTTATGCGATCGTTGACACACGTCGAAACACGTTACTTGTAAGTTACTCATAAGTCGAAACACGTCGAGGTAATGTTTAGCGTACCCGAAACTTATTTCTAACCTATGAGTAACGTTTTGTAAGCACGCTACACGAACGTTGTTCACACTTTTCAACACGTTACTTGAAAGACTACTACTACTACTACTACTACCAACATTGACATCACTAAATCTCTCGAACTACTCTACTACTACTACTACTACTACTACCACTACTACTACTACTAACATCGACATCACTAAATTCTCTCGAACTACTACTACTACTACTACTATACTACCAACATCGACATCACTAAATTCTCTCGAAAATACTACTACTACTACTAATAACATCGACATCACTAAATTCTCTCGAACTACTACTACTACTACTACTACTACTGCTAACATCGACATCACTAAATTCTCTCGAAGTACAACTACTACTACTACTACTAACATCGACATCACTTTATTCTCTCGAACTACTGCTACTACTACTACTATACTACTAACATCGACATCACTAAATTCTCTCGAACTACTGCTACTACTACTACTACTACTACTATTACTACTACTAACATCGACATCACTAAATTCTCTCGAACTACTACCACATCGACATCACTAAATTCTCTCGAAGTACTACTACTACTACTACTACTACCACTACTACTACTACTAACATCGACATCACTAAATTCTCTCGAACTACTACTACTACTACTACTACCACTACTACTACTACTAACATCGACATCACTAAATTCTCTCGAACTCTACTACTACTACTACTACTACTACCAACATCGACATCACTAAATTCTCTCGAAATACTACTACTACTACTAATAACATCGACATCACTAAATTCTCTCGAACTACTACTACTACTACTACTACTACTGCACATCGACATCACTAATTCTCTCGAAGTACAACTACTACTACTACTACTAACATCGACATCACTTAATTCTCTCGAACTACTGCTACTACTACTACTACTACTACTAACCGACATCACTAAATTCTCTCGAACTACTACTACTACTACTACTACTAACATCAACATCACTAAATTCTCTCGAACTACTACTACTACCAACATCGACATCACTAAATTCTCTCGAACTACTACTACTACTACTACTACTAACATCGACATCACTAAATTCTCTCGAACTACTACTACTACCAACATCGACATCACTAAATTCTCTCGAACTACTACTACTGCTACTACTACTGCTAATACTACTACTAACATCGACATCACTAAATTCTCTCGAACTACTACTACTACTACTAATAACATCGACATCACTAAATTCTCTCGAACTACTACTACTGCTACTGCTACTGCTACTGCTACTGACATTGACATCTACTCAACATGGAGTCTGGAACACTGACGGGTTCCTCTTGTGAAGCCCATTTGTATATACCAATTCCCTAAACGCTGCCAATACGCCATTATACGGTAGATGTAAGTTAGAAACACGTTCAGTAAGTTCTGTGGTCGTCCGGAAGACGTCAATCAAATTCGTCTACATACGACAATGTGCGTTTGAGATACGTTACACATAGGTTCAAAGCACGCTACTCATAGGTTCAAAGCACGCTACTAATAGGTTCAAAGCACGTTACTCGTAGGTTAAAATTAAGTTTCGGGTATGCTAAACATTACCTCGACGTGTTTCGAATTATGAGTAACTTACAAGTAACGTGTGGCCGACGTGTGTAAACGATCGCGGAGCGTGCCGAGAACTTATGCCAGCGTATGCGAACTTGTGAGCCATACGTCGAGTACGTCGTAAAATTTTCAGCATGCTTGAAATTCACGACGTACTAGACGTACCACGTAATATGCCAGCATACTTCATTGTTTTTCAGCGTGCTCCTAACGTATACACAACTTACCCATACCGTATTCGACGTGTCCCAGCGTTTTAGACACATTTTTCATAGGTCGGCATACGCTGGCTAAATCGTCAAGGTGGACTGCGATGTTGACACTTCCAATTTTCAGGCGTTATGATTTAAATCGGCGTGCGGCAGGTTTTTAACAGAGAACGCCACGAGTTCGTCGGCGATCGTGCGCGCGCTATGACTAAGTTAAACTATCGTGGGCATCGGTTGTGAACGCCGACAACAGGCTAAGCATTCGTTGGTATACATTACTTTAACACAACGAAACGTTCTGTGCCCGTTACTAATACGTTATGCATACGACCAACACGTTATGATAACGACCAAAACTTTTTTAAAAACCTCAAAACTTCAGCGTTGCCAACGTTTACGTTGCATTTTTTATACGTTGCCATTCCTGGCTAAAACGTCAAGGTGTGACAGGGCCCTAACAAAGTGCTGTATTCGTTGTCAATACAAACTGTAGTTAACCTCGAACGGACAAATGCAGGTGAACTTCTTTCATGAATTTCCACCTGAGTGACGTCAGGGTTTATTCCATATTTTATTATCTTTAAATAGGAATAGAAAAATAATGGAGATTGTTCAGTTAAAAAAAAAATTAATTAAATGTACTGTTTGTAAAAAAAAATTCCCACCTTTCACCACCAAAGGTGGACAGAGGTTATGTTTTCGACCCTGTTTGTCTGTAATTCTGTCTGTCTGTCCGTTTGTCTGTCTGTGAGCAAGATATCCCAAAAAGTTATGGACGGATCTGGACGAAATTTGGCGAGAAGGTTGGATGTGTGACCAGGAACAACTGATTCGATTTTGTTGAAGATCCACATTGAGATCAGAGATTTTTTTTTAATTTCTCAATTGAGAGATACAGCCACAAACTATGTATATCATGATATCTCAAAAATTTGTTGACAGATTCGGACAAAATTTGGGGAATGAGTTGGGTAGGTAACAAGAACAAGCTGATTCGATTTCAGTTCAGGTCCAGAATTCAGATCCGACCTATCAGTGGGATACAAAACGTAAACTGTTCAGGCTTGCAGAGGTATGCGCTCCACCGAGTGCCGTTGTAGTTACCTCCACCACCGAAGGTCGGTGGAGGTTATGGTTTCACCCCTGTCTTTCTGTTAGTCTGTCTATCTGTGAACAGGATATCTCAAAAAGTTGTGGACAGATTCTGACGAAATTTGGTGGACAGGGTGGGTGTCTGATAAGGACAAATTGTTTAGATTTTGTTGAAGATCCGGATCCCGATACTCTAATTCTTAAATGATTCTTCACCATTGAGTGATGGGCCAAAAACGATGTAAAACTCAATATCTCAAAGCTATGAACGGATTCGGACGAAACTTGGTGGACAAGTCGGGTGTGTGACGAGGAAGAATTTTTCGATTTTGGAAGATGCAGATACAAAACTTAAAAAAAATTTTTTAAGGCATTCTTCACCATTGAGAGATTGGACCAAAAAAACCATGTGTGGCATGATATCTCAAAAAGTTATGGACGAGTTATGAAAAAACTAGGTGGATGAGTTGGTTAGGTGACACGAACAAGCCGATTCGATTTTGGTTCAGGTCTGGTTCCAGATCTGACCAATCAGTGGTATAGAAAATGTAAACTGTTAAGCCTGGCAGAGGTATGCGCTGTATATATCACTTCTACTGAGTGCCATTCTAGATTTATCAGTATTTCGATGTTCATGAAACTGTAATAATCAATCCCACCAACCCCCAACCAACTCTTCCTTTATAAACCTTGTTCTTCCCCAGTAAAAAGTGAAGACGAGGAGGGGGGACTCAAATCAACGGCCACACAACAGAGTGGCAAAGGTGGTGAGGAGGGAAAGGAGCAAAAGCGACCCAAGCGTCCCCGAACCATCCTGACCACGCAGCAACGAAGAGCCTTCAAAGCCTCCTTCGAGGTCTCCTCCAAACCTTGCCGTAAGGTGTGCAATGACTGCCGATGGTTTGTGTCACTTATCTGCTTTCATCTGTATGGTCTACGACCGTTCTGAGTTTTGCTCAAATGGGTCTTCGCTTTCCCCATCCCTTGAGGTCTTTGCTTTTGAGGTCGTTGCAGTTAGGTCAAACCATAATATGATGTTACACTCATTATCCAACGAACATGTAACTTTGGTTTGTGGATACGTCATGCGGAGAGTTACATTATGATGTCTTTCACGTCGTGATATGCATTGCCATTGTTCTGGCTTCGGAGTTTTGGAAGCAGCACATCTCAGCGCAACCTGCAGGTGGAAATGAAGCATAATTTTGTTGATTGTATACTTTGTAATCTCCATTTATACTTGTTCATACTCTCGTACAAGCTGAAATTCTCGGGGATCATATGCCCATCAGCTGGGAGTAGCACTCACTCACAGTGCATGATCTGGACGTTGGAAATCGAACCAAGGACATTATAACCATTGGAGAATCGTAATTTAATTGCTGCTTGTTTCTCATCTACAGGTGCGAGAGACGTTGGCCGCAGAGACGGGCCTGAGTGTGCGTGTGGTGCAGGTTTGGTTTCAGAACCAGCGGGCCAAGGTGGGTCTTTTGCCTCGTTTGAACCCTCAAATCAAATGTACAATGATGGATGGCCTGGATAGCACATTGTTGTTCTATCAAAAGGTTGCAAAAATGGCGATTTTGCAAACGCATGAAACCTTCATAAAGTGCAACGGAATGTGATGTGGTAGATAATGGCGTAAGGTGTGCCATGACCACCAGATGAAGAAGCTTGCCAGGAGGCAGAGCCAGCAGCAGCAGGAGCAGAGCATGCAAAGGCTCGGACCGGGAAGGGGCCAAACCAGGACCGGCCGACGTCTTAAGGATGAGGGAGACGGTAATGACATCAATGGTTGTGATGTTCTTCAATCACAAACCTTTTACTGTCGGGTTAGGGTGCTGTTTGGGTGGTACTGCCTTTTCAATGTTAGTATCTCACTGGCCATCTCTAAATACTGTATTGTAACTACTCATCAGTTCATGTCTCTTTGGAGGGTCAAATAAATCCATGGATCCACTGAACCAATAGCTCGAGGCAGTTGTGAACTGAGGGCAACTCCTTGCAATAATGTCGAACATGTTAATTCAGTGAAGTGTTCCATCAAAGTGCACAGCACACTTCAATAAGTTTGCCCAGCATGGTAACGCGGCCACAGAATGCTCGTGGATTTTCTCATTACGGATGTACATGGAGTGATGGTCCTGGCTTCGTCCCATGCCCAGCAGACATGGCACGAGGTGGAATGGACGCCATTATTAGCCCTTACAACTCCAGCCAGAACCACAGCCTTGGCCTCGATCAAGCATCCTACAATCCGGAAAGCTTTTGCCAAGGACTCACCCCACCACAGATGCCTGGTGACCACATGAACCCCTATGGTAAGATGATGTTGCTCCTTTGTTAGGACCCCTTCTCTGTTGTATTTAGTCAGCTGATTAATAATGGAGTGTTATTATTTATACATCCGTTACGGTACCTGGAGAGATCATATGGATGAGTAGTAGAGTCGATAAATTATTCTGGTAGAGCAAGGTGAGGCAAGACCCCCCCCCCTTCCCCCACCACGTACCCACCCCCCCCCCCACCCCAATTCCTCCTGTTAAAAAACCACAACAGTCCTGATTACATGTTCAGCATCCTGAATGTCTGCACCAGATGGCTCTCTTGATGGTCTAGCAGTTTTAAATGAAAGAGTATTCAGTACACTGAACAGAAGGACTTAGTAGATGGCCTCTGCAGTTGGGAAAGGATGGAGAATAGGAGGGGGAGGGTGGGTCTTGCCACACCTCTCCTGACAGTGGCATGTTGCATCACCTTACTGTATATCATGAAAAAAGCCAACATATTTTAATTGCAACTCACTTTCCAGGAAGTGACGCCATTTTCCACAACCTGGAGGGAGGGACGTCCCTTCTCAGCCAAGCTGACTGCCTCTTAGCCACCACAGAAGGCGGTTCTCTTCCTGCTCGTATGGGCAACCCCATCGACCGGCTGTACTCCATGCAGAATTCCTACTTCACCTCATGAAGCGTGTTTACCTGTCAGCACATGCCCGGCCACAAACCGCCATCCATTTTCTAACCTTGTCCTTTCTGTCTGCGCCTCTTGCTCGTTCGATCGCACAAGCGATTCTGGTGGCACCTTTACCTTTATTACGTACTTTTGAGCTTTGCTCCATGGTTGCTATCATTCTTCTTTGTTTAATCATTTGTATATTTGTAAATTCTTGTGTAGCTTCATCTCCGTATTCACAAATTTCCCTTCATATATTATATTGTTTACTTCTCATCTTATCTTACCCTCTTCTTCCTTCTCCTGCTGCTCCTCCTCCTCCTTTTCCAGGCCCTCTTCCTCTTTCCTGTATTGTCATCCTATTCCTCCATTTCCAATGATTTCATATTCATCCTTTCCTGTTCTTCCTCACTCTTTGCTGCCTTCATCCGTACCCTCTTCAAATCCTTTGGCTTTTGCTCCTCCGGCCCCATTTCCACCCATAGCATTAACAGTCATCGCACAACGGTGATATGCATTCATCTCCAGATTATAAAATGAAAAATAGTGTCAGCTAATCCCGGAAATAAAAAACAACCTTTAAACCGAAGTCTTGATTAGTAACCACCATCCCGAGGCCACCACCGAAGTTACCAATTAACTTGTTGAAAAACCCGCCGGGGAAGAACCAAAAATGTAATATAACGTCTCGCGATGTCAGTGTGTGAGCGCGCAAACTGCACTCTTCCTTTTCCCACTCCATTTCTTTATTTCCACCTGCTTTCTGCTCGAGACTTTAGTCCTAGACTGACTTGCTTTGTCCGCCGGTGAGACCCGCGTACACGCGTCCGATTGCTGGATCATAGACACGAGGCCGTGATGTCGTCACGTCTCGAATTTGAGTACAAACCGACCGGTTACCTCCTGTTTGGCTGTATTTTATTTAGTACCAGCCCTTCTTGGCCCACTAGTCTGCAACAATGGAGAAACAATCCAAACAATAAGACCGATGAGAAATCTGAAAAAAATCCAAAATAACAACTTTTCTAATTTTTATTTATTTAATTTTTTTCAAAAATATTTTGCAGAAAACCTAAGTAGGGACCCCCCCCCTGGTTATATCCCAAAAATTTAGTGTCGATCAGCCCAAAGGTCTCGTAGTAGTTACCGGACAAACATACATGCAGACCCTGCTCTGTTTTGTATATTAGATATTTCACTCTGATACACACCAAGTTTTCCTTGAAACAAGCAAAAGCCTTCGGCCAGCCTTTGTAAATTAGAGTTTGCTGATGTTTTCTATTCTTCACCCTGATTGAATGTTGGTGGTGCAAATAATTTCCAAAACCAGGAAAGCCGGGGACGGATGGAGAAAGGCATTTGTGGCTTTGTGAAAACAAAACTAAGTGGTTGAAATTTGTCTTCCGACTGGCAAATTCATGGAAAAACATCACCATACACCGCAATTTGGTTACGGTCCAACAAGAGCGTCATGCAGGTAACCATCTAGACGTTAATTGCCATAAATTTGTGGATCATTTAAAAAAAAAATGTTTTTGGGGGAGGTGGCAGGGTAGAAATGTGTTGGGTTGTCTTCATATTACGTACATAGTGAAAGGATACATTGAGAAATCGCCTCGGAATGGGAAACTTGAAGAAAGGATAAAGAAGATGT
>CM068966.1:16537140-16560015 GCA_035128595.1 Eptatretus atami | reverse complement strand
AAGAATATTTTTTTTTCATGCTGATCATTACCATTAAAATCACATGACACTCATTGTTGACATGTCCATTCACTGCTTTCTCGCGATTTCAAAGGGGAGCTTATTCAAGGCCACACAGTGTTTGCTTTTAGGTGAAAACAGAATGATGAAGCATGGAAGAAAGGGCATGAAGAGTTCAAAACTCAACTGTTCATTCGTTCACCAGTTAAGGAATATTGCATGTACCACTCATATTGAATATGTGATGGTGTTTCAAAGACTTGAAACTTTTTATAAACAAGTTTCTTCTTTCACCAACCTATTATGGCTTTATGTTGTCATTTGCATGTTTGTATTTCAGGGAAAATAGTGTGCCCTAAGACTCTAACCTTGATGAACATGGACTATGCACTAACATGACGAAAAGCTGTTCCAGCAAATGATTTCAAATGAATAAAATTAACACAAATTCCAAATCGTGAACGATAGTGGGACGGCAGATTTGGACATGAAGGAAGAGGATGGAAGAAAAGCCTTATGGGCCACATCTAGGCTTTTAAGAAGCTTCAGGCGTGTCATTCCTTGTAGCAGTATTCACTGCATCGGGGCTCTTACTTCCGACATGCTGGAGTGGATAAGGGAAGTCGAGTGAACCCTGCACAGCCTGTGCAGCGAGGAAGGCTGCGGCCGACGCGGAGCTTGATAGGCATTCTCCGGGACGGCTGCACAGCCGCGGGTCCAATTCCAGGTGTACAATGGACCTGCAGAATACCCCGGCTCTTAAGTCATTCATGTTTCCAGTACGTTGTGCATGAACAATTTTGATAAATAAATGTAATTAGATTTTTAAATATATTTTAAATTTAAATAAACTTCAAAAAGGATTTAATAAATAATTTAAATTAATTATATTACATTTTAAATTTACTAATAATGTAATAGCAATGTATTTTTTACAAAATAATTTTAGATTTATTTCATGAATCGATGCAATTTATTTTGGAAACCGATACAATTTAAAACACACGGTTTCTTCCTGCAAGGTAGTTGGAGAAACATATTGTTGGAACGGATTGAACGGTAAAGCAGAACCACGTGAAGATTTGGAAATTGATACCAGGAAATGTTACAACAAACTGTCTGGGGTGCAGTGACAATCCTTAAAAGAGCCTTTGTAATAAAAAAAATAGGAGAACAGACCAAGCTCTGGTGTTAAAACATCGCAACGTGGTCCTCAAAACGTTATCCCAATATAAAAGGATACCTTGAGGCCTCAGAGGATTCAGTTCTACCTTTCGACATCTGGTCAAGGAGATTACAACTAATGACAATGGACTCTTTCTCAGTGATTTGGAATCAATCTCCATTCTCCAGGTTTAAATTCAAATTTTTGTAAAGTGTCACAATGTGTAGAAATGTAACTGGGCTTTCTAACATTGCAGCTGTGTCCAGAAGGTGGACAATTCAGTAATTTTATCGAACAAAGTCTCTGCTTTTGTGTCCAGGATTTTTTCAGGGTTGATGACTTTGACATAGTAACATAAGTAGTGACAATCTCTCAGAACAGTCACCGACTCTTAGTGACCACTTAAAATTCAAATTGTCCCCAATGAAAGACACGTGTATGACTATGACACCCTTTACACAGCGACCAGCAATTGCTGCAGGGGTGCAATATATACTGTACATGTATGTATGTATATAATGTATACATAAAACAGCCGTTTTACAGCCATTTTTCTCTGCTGAGCAGGGGTTAGCTTTTTGCGGGCTCCATGCAATCAGGTTCCTTCTTGAGACAATGTCTTTTTTAGCAGCGTCTCGCGTAGCGAACGCTGCTCATAGAGAGCTCGGCGTTGTTCTTCTTCTTACTTCTTCTTCTTCTTCTTCTTTCTTGTTCTTCTTCTTGTGAAGACAAAACCTTAACTCTCGGACTCGGCTCTTGTATATCAAGATCCGGATCTCCTTAAATACTAAGCACATGTACACATCCTCGCATTGACGGTGCCTTTTGAGAGCGTCTATCATGAACTTTTAAATATATTCGGACATTTGCTTTAAAGTTTTGAAAAGTTCACGTTACTTTTAAAGATTATTCCATTTAATGTATTGTAATTTCGTAAATACATTATTTATTTCGTAAATCTATATATATAAAGTTGAAAGTGTGTCTGTCTGTGTGTCTGTGTGTGTGTTTGTCTGTGACCTATGCACGCGAAAAGTACTGGACTGATCCTCACCAAACTTCACACGCTGACAGAACATTACCCGGAGTGTCCCGATGTAAAAGAATTGTACCTCTGACTTCCGGTTTCGAATTATGACGTCATCACCTGATTTCGTAACGTTAATTTTTCAAGTTCAGCCGATTGACATGGGGCCAACGCCATTTGCCATTGAAATGAAAAAATAATGCTACAGTTAATTGAAGACAATGACTCCGACTTCCCGGTTTCCGAATTATGACGTCATCACCTGATTGCGTAACGTTAATTTTTCATACATAACTTCGTATACATAATATAACATAATTTTTTATCAGGATAACAGACGTAAATAAATCAAATACGCTGGGCCAGGCTGGTTATGCCCGACGTATAAATTAAGTCGCAAATGATGACATGAAACCAGCCTCACATTTGTGAGGCATTATGGTTTTTTATCTGATGCGGCAATAAATCTTAACATTTTTGAACTCGAGTCTTCTGCATATAAAACATGGCGGGGAAAATATAATATTATAGTGGTGATGAAAAAAAATAATAATGGTGGCAGCCTCTACAATTTTACAATTAACTGTGACATATACTCCTTCAGACCCGCCGTCATCCACAGGATTCCTGTGCGGAGCACGGGTATCCCTGCTAGTACACTATATATCGTAAATACGTAAATACATTATGACGGGTCTCGCTATTGGCTTAATCAAGGCACGTGACGAAATATCGGAAGTTGTTGTTGTTGTTTTTTTGTTTTTTTAGCCGACAAAACCTTTAGGACGCTGCTCTTGGACACATTTGTCCTTGTTTTATGGCTGGATGCCCTTCCTGACGCCAAACCTGGTTGCCTCTTACGACACACAGGGATATGGTACACCTATTCTAAACCGGCAGGCATTATACCGGGACCAGTACACTGGTACTCATTTTGCCGACCTCGGAAGGATGACAGGCGTAGTCAACCCCTTGGTGATAATTCAGTGGCCAACGGGGCTCGAAATCAGGACCCTCAGATCCCAAGCTAGCCACCCTAAGCACTAAGCCAACACCAGGCTACACACACACACACACACACACACACACACACAACACACACACACACACACACACACACACACTTGGTGTTGGCTTAATGGTTAGGGTGGCGGGCTTGGGATCCCAGGGTCCTGAGATCAAATCCCATTCAGCTGTTGAATTACTACCAGGTGGGTTAACTCGGCCTGTCATCCTTCGAGGTCGGCAAAATGAGTACCAGCATGCTGGTATAGTGTGTCGGAGTGGCGACCCGTCCAGGATTGTGCCCAATAGCCAAGGAGACTGCTTTGGCAGCACCAACGCTCTGCACAGAGTATGGTCCCATGGATGGATGGAGATATATATATATATATATATATATATACATATATATATATGATTGGGGTGGTTAGATTATACATTTTTAAAGAAGAAGGCACTTCCAACCAAAAGTAAACGAGAGCAATAAGCAAGAGCAGACTCGGTCTCAGGTAACATTTCACCTGCTACACAGCAGGCTTCCTCAGGCCACTAGATCTGAGCAGGTGTCCTTGGGCTCTATCGGCCTGAGGAAACCTGTTGTGAAGTGGGTGAAACGTCACCTGAGACCAGTTCTGCTGTTGCTTATTGCTCAAATGAGTGGAATAGATCTAGTTTAGTTTTGGTTTGAAGCATTTTCTTCCTCTTTAAAAAAAAACATATATATATATAAATATACACATCTACAATATAAAAGCAGTTTGGTCTCAGCATGCACCCCTGGGTGTGTGAGTCCAGCGGATGCTTCTAGTACATTACAAAAAGGCTCTTCTGGCTAAACAATTGCATGGGCTCCGCCTATTAGGCATAAACTTAGCAGGGCTACAGCCCCCTACATCTCCATATGACTGTACTGCTGCCAATACCGGGAAGATAATTTAATTCTCACTTTTACAGACCAGTCCACCCGGGAGAGGGAACTGGTCTCCAAAATTGAGAATTAAATTATCTTCCCAGTATTGGCTGCAGTACTATCCTATTGGGAAATAGGGGGCTGTAGCTCCGCTAAGTTCATGCCTAATAGGCAGAGCCGGTGCGCCTGTTTAGCCAGAAGAGCCTTTTTAAAATTTTAATTGTTCATTGCTACTCCCAGAATTGTTTTGTGTACCACAGACAGGTTAATGTGTGGCAGGCATTTCCTGCTGGTGGGATGCATGTAGCAATAGCTGGTGTGGCACTTGCTTCCTGGGGCCGACGACATTAATTGGGTATGATTGAAAAAAATATATATATATTCATTCTGTTTATATGTAAGCTATGAACTAATTGCAAAATACAGGGTGTTGTTCAAGTTAACACCAAAATACAGGGTGTTTCACAGTGTTACATCACTAACGTGCTTGAAGCAGGACATCAAGGTTTGCGCTCACCCGAGTACCTCTCGACGAACTTCCCGTCTGTGCCGCCAGTTCAGTGATGGTGCAAACAACGTACGCCCGCTTTTATCACCTCCATAGTAAGGGTAGATCATTTCCCGGCCATGTTCATCTCGCTTGAAGCGCACGCCGGTGTGCAATACGAAACTCAGCTGGCGCAGGAAGTTAACCGAGTCATTGAGGAGCTGTGTGTCGCGAAAGGGAGAGAATCATTTCAGGCCATTATCACGAGGTCGCACCCAAATAAGTAATTAATGTTGAAAAAGCTGAAATCAACTGCCAGTCTTGGACATTCAAAGTGGCATCATTACCAAGACCTCGTGAGATTGAACAGTGTAAATGATGTCGAGGTTTCCAATGGTAGACTTGTGGAATGAATGATTACCTCCTCAGGTGGTATAAGTACAATAAGTACAAATGAGTGCTGATCATGCAGAGCTGGACCCTTAGGTGCACAATCTCCACCATCCCAGCCACACTCTTCAGAGTTGCACCCCTGATCACAGTGCCCGTTGCCAAAATGATGACGACAGTACAAGTCATAGATGGGGCTGAATGGTAAAGATAAGGAGCAAAGTATGAGTCATTGTTAAAATGAAGTTGGGCCTGAAACTTTCTGTGAATGCTCCTCCATCCCTCACCCCTCCATCCTCAACCTGCCCCCTAATTAATTTATGTTATTAAACTGTATATTCAATTAATGTGGTGTTGAAGTGGTGCAGGCTTGATGGACAAATGCTGTCCTGCTTCAATATTCCTTATGTGTCCTTGTCCTTGTGTAACGCATGCAGACGTGAGGCCAAGCCTGGCTTACTTGCAGGTACGGCCACGGGATTCCTGGCAGTCAAAACCATCATAGAGACAGCTGGCTGAAGAACATTGTTTGTCACAGTGTCCATTCCCGAAGTAAAGCCAGCAGCGCAACGCTCTGGAACAGTTCTTCCACGGATCGTCAAAATTGAGGGAGCAGTCCCCGCCATCCCAGCCACACGCGTGCACATTACAGTGGTGGTCACATCGTCCATCCCCGGCCTTTTTTAGACACTCCAGCTGCATGCAGTGCACAACAATGGCTGCCGTTGTTGTCACCAATTACAAAATAATTTTTTACACTTGTCAGCACAAAATTATAGCTTCTTAAGTAATCCTGCGATTCCATCAACATGTGATGCATCCGTTACCGTGACAAAAGAACGGAGTCAGGTGTATGTCTCCAAATATCGATAACTTTGGAAGGAGTCATTATGCAACCATACATATGGTCCTGCTTATGATGGGTAATTAACATAATGTGATGTTGCCATGACATAAGCATGATAAGCAAGGACCAGGTCATGCCAGTCACAGATTTAACACTCCCTCACATCAACCGTTAAGCCCAGCTATCTGTCATGCTCACCTGTGGACACTTCTCTTTTGTCTGGACCGCAGGCGGAGGTGCAATATTCTCACCAATTCCTCCGGTGAAGTTGAGATCAAGGATATGGCAATGGAGGCCATTGAAATTGGCAGGGCATTGGCAGTGGAAATAAGGTGGGTCGTCTTGTGATTCACAAATGCCACCATTGTAACACAGGCTGGGAAAGGAGAGATAGCACACGCATGTTACCAAAACAAAGGGCAGGCATGTTACATTCAAATAAACAACACTCTTGCGACATTCTAACAAGTGTTGGTACAAAAACGATGCATGTTACACTAGAATAAAGAACACGCATGTTATGTCAGAACAGACTTGGTGGTGTAATGGTTAGTACGTCCGCTCCGAGTCTGGGAGGTCAGCAGTTCAAACTCTGGCCGAATCATAAGAAACATTTTAAAATGTTACGTGCTGCTTCCTTGCTTGATGTACAGCATTTAAAAGGATAAGAGCATGGGCAAACAACCATAGGTTGGCATCCATGGGGGTAAGGAAATACACCCACCCCCCGAGTACAGTGAGAAAGGTAGCACCATTGTTGTGGCGTCGCTAGTACCCAGAGTTCCCCGGGAAGTGACGACACTTTCTACAATCTCAGTGACTGTGTTTGTCTTGTCTAACAGTCCTATGTTGTGTCACATATGTTCATCTGTACGCCTATGTGTATGGCAGCTTCATAGGAGTCATAGATACTCTAAAAAAAATCTTCTAAAGGACAAAACACAAATGTTACACCAGAACAAAGAACACACATTTTACATGAGACAACACCGGACTTGATGTCAGACAAACAGCCGCTGATATTCATCACGTCATTTTTCTCTCCGCATTCAGCGGGGAAATTAAGGAGAAATTCCCTCCTCCCGATGGTTGCCAACCCATGGGGTTTGTCTGTGTTGTATCCTCTAAATGCTGAGGGGCAAGCGAAAACGCAACACGTACCATTTTTAAAGTCTTTGGTATGACTTCCAGACTTCGAGTGGACTTTGTAACCTCAATGCCGCTGAGTCTGGTCCCCCAACCCCTTTGCACATACCACACCTATCGCTTAGTGTGGTGACATAATTTTTTTAATCACTTGTGCCCAAGATTGTTGTTTCCAGTGATCTAAGGCAAACGAAGGAGTACGTACATCTAACACTCAAAGTACAAGGACATGAGGAGACATCAATGCATTTGTATGTGAATTTAAAGGACGTTAGGAGATGATGGACACATCAACACAGTACGTGGAATTTGAAGCTGAGATTCCAGCATATCATGAGCAGTCAAAAGGAAGTTCGCACGTTTCATTTCACATTGACCACTTAAACATTCTTTGGTGAAGATTAAATCCTTTCTATCAGGAATACTTCAAACATGAAGACCAAGTTGGAGAAAGAAGGCAGCAGAAGCAACAATGTAGCGCACACTCAACATGTGAAGACAGGGGATAAGATAAAATCGAGAAAAGTAAGAGGGGGAAGGGAGGTGTTGGGAGGAAGGGGGACTTGAGTGATGAAGGTAAAGGGGAGGTGAGTGTAAAATGAGGGGGAGGGAGAAGGGGGTGCTCAGGGTTAAACATTCAATAATTGTGTGAATGTACTCTTGTACGTGGATAACCCCCGATAGGTGTTTCTTGTCAATACATCATAATTTGCCTTAAAACCCCGCTGATGATTAGGAGGAAGATAAGATCAACAATAAAATCACAACTCCTAATATCACAATGGGGGGGGGGATAATATTACATGTAATACAATCTTAATAAATACTGTATGATGGCAATTGCAATTTGTAATCCACCAGGGGGCCTCATTGTGCCAAAAGTTTGTGAAAGACCAAAAAGCGACGACCTTGTGATCATATATTTCATCCTCTTAAGATAATTACATAACAGGGAGTTGGGATATAGCAGTTTTAGATGGCAAAAAGTCAAGAATGGGGAGTGGGAGGGAGATATGTGGGTGGGGGGGGGGCAGAGAAATTAAAACAATGTCAAGTTATGTACATGATGCAAAGGGCTACAGGCCAAGATGGAACAACTTATGAATGTACAACATGACATACGATTAATGGGGACAATCAATAAGAACAACAACAACAACAACAACCATAGTCTGTGAGTGGTCCACTCAAGATACTGACCGGCTGAGGCACGGGGCCTCCGCAGGAACCTCACACTCAGTGCTGGTATGTGAGGATGGACAAACACAGTGTGCACCAGCACCTGCTGTTTGTACGCACACGCCGGCATTGCGACACGTCAAATTCCCACACTTGTTGCTGCTCTCGTGACAACACAGGCCGCTGTAGCCCTGCGTTTGGAAAGCAAGGTGGTTTGGCCCAACGAGATCATCAAGGGATTGGAAAAGGTAGGAATGAAAAGACAATATGGCATAACGACGACGGAACTTTCAAGCAAAGCTATCGGCGTGAACCGATCGGGATTGCCACACAGATTTGGCAAACATCGAGCCATTGTTAAACCAACCAATCCGATGAAGAATTTTCCTTCCTGTGTTTCAATCACACTCGAGGGATAATTGGATGAATCGTTTTTTTGGAATAAAGTCAGCTTCACTTCACAACTCGGGCTCCACCGGGCCTAACTTACCGGTTGGCACTTGCACGTGAACCCACTGGGCGATGTGAGGGAGACCGTGCAGGATCCACCATTTTTGCAGGGCTCTTCCTCACATATATCTATGGTGGTTTCACAGTGTCGCCCTGCAAAGCAAGGAAGCATCGGGAACGGTTTTGTGAAAGTGTAAAGGCAGATTACCTTTTGAGAAAATGTCTTTCACGGAAAGACTTGTTCGTGGTACTAAGAGGGATTAAGACATTGAAAGGGCTCTCACCAGAGTAGCCAGGCCGGCAGCGACATTGATAGTCATTGACGAGTTGAAGGCAGTCCAGTGCGCCGGGTGCATAGCAAGGGTTCGAGAGGCATTCGTTGACGTCTCCTTCACATCGCTCACCCACAAATCCCGGAGGACAAGAGCACAAAAATCCCCCGACACGATCTATGCACGAGCCTCCGTTGAAGCACCGAGGCTCCAGCGTGGCTGGGTCCACGGATGGGAAACAGTCGTCGATGTTGATTTCACATCGAACACCTGGGGTGACACGGACCAGGAACATCACCATCAATGAATTATACAATGGTCACTTTAATTATCACCTCCTCATCGCTTTTAGCTGCATCTTCATCTCCATCCTTGCCATCGCTATCCCCGAGGCATAAACAAAACTATAATGCATTATTTTCTCGAAATTATTAACACCAGAGCCACCACATCCAGGATAAGTGATGACGTCGATATTGAGCATCACATACGTCTGACCCATACAATCCCATTTTAATATCATCACATTTACATCAATCTCGATATTCTCAAATCCAATGCCTCCATCATCATAACAAACATCCTCAAGATCCATCGGGATTGTTAGCTGTTGATGAAGGTGAAGTCACTACCTTCGGTGCCGGGCGGGCATGAACAGATGTAGCGATTGACCAGGTCGATGCACGTGCCTCCGTGCTCACATGGCTGCGACTGACACTCGTTGATCTCTTGCTCGCAGTTCAACCCCTGGTATCCCGCAACACACTGCCAGTGGTCGGAGCGACACGAAAGAACAAATGAAAAGCTTCTCCACTTTCTATCATCCCTTATTCATTCCTTACATCGGGATATTAAAAGAAAACGTCAATAGTTGCCCGTCGTTTGGTCAAAATCCAAATGCCCCCCAGGAGCAACACCGACCTCACAAGAGTATCCACCCAGGTAGTCGGTACAGGTACCGCCATTGTGGCAGGGACTCGAGGCACACTCATCCAGCTCATCAGCACAGTAGCTGCCCCTAAAGCCGGCCTGGCATTGGCACCGGTGGCTGTTTCCAACATCGATGCACGACCCGCTGTGGTGGCACAGCCCGCTCACCATCACTCCTGCATAGGAGGAAACAGGTTGGTGCGCAGTTAGGGTATGAATGGTACTTCAGCACAGAAGTTTGTGAGTATTAACACTTGTCTGACAATCGGTGGAGAAGGTGTAAGAAAAGATGTGCCGATCGATAACTGAATAACCGCACATTTGGTGGCAGCCCAGCTAAAATTAAAATATAAACAATACTATGATGACAGTGCTAATAATAATAATAATAATAATAACAATAAAAGGATTATAATCAGGTTAAACACAACGAAGTTCCTTTTTCTCACCAAATCTGTGTGCGGCGACGTCACACGAGACATTGGGGACATCGCAGTAAATGCCGGTCCAACCACTGGCACACTCGCAGCGAAAAGCAGTGCCCGACTGTGAGCAGGTTCCGTCGTTCTTACAGGGTGAAGTGGCACACCAGTCGAGGAGACTCTGTTCCGTGTCAATCAAAGAGAGTCAATCAGCTGTATGTGAGAGGACTCCACACATTATTTATACCTGACAGCATGAAAAATAAACTTTGCTAAAACGTTAATAACATAATTACTAGATTTCTCATCATGTCCTTATAGGAAGTAAATGCACCGTTAAGCAGTAAATATGCCTTCTTTTTTTTCTTTACATACAAAGTCGAGGCTCATGGAAGAGCTAGAACGCAGAACGAAGCAGAACGTGTTCATATTGGAAAGGAGGGAAGCAACAACAGGACGAAGAATGGGCATAGGGGGGGTGAACAAGCTGGATACAAGCTCGATCACAGCAAGAATAGGAAGGGGAAAACTGGGGATGAAACAGAAATAGAAAAAAATATATAAAAAAAATAAAAAGAGGGGAAAGAGAGACAGGGGGAGAAAAATACAATGACCTGGAAAGGAAGGGGTGGGTTTGGGGAGGGTTCATGAGGGTAGAAAAGATAATGCATCTACCGAGGCAGTGAATATCTGTCTTTAAGCCCAGGTGGGAACAATGGGATTGAACAGATTGAGTAAGTTGGTTCCACAGTCCAACCGTGAGAGGAAAGAGGAACAAGTGAGTGGAGGTGAGTAGTGAGTCTGAATTTTGGGAGTTTCACAAGAGGTGGATTACGAGCATACCATGTGCAGCTTGCAGTGAGCTGGTGTGGGGGTACAGAGCAAGGAAAGGACAGAGGGTGCAGGACCCGAAAGGAGGTGGTAGAAGACAGGGAGGCCACCGACCTGCCTGTGATGCGAGAGCAACAGGCGCAGAGACTCAGCATCATCATCACAGGAGATTCCAATAAATTTGAGGGCCTTGGTTTCCATGCCATCAATAAGTACAAGATGTGAGCCAGGGGTGCCAGCCCAAAGGGGGCAGCAGTGATACATCAATCTGCGGCCTTGTAATTTCATAAAAGATCAGATTTGCACGATGCGGGACGCCCAGTCGATGGCTTGCTTTTGAGGCCAACTTGGTTGTATGATTTGCCCAAGAAAGATCATGGCTGATGGTGATGCTCAAAAGTTTGAGGGATTGAACTTCTTCAAGAGATACGGGAGGTACAAGAAGTGGAGGTGTTGGGTATGCAAGATGTGGAAGCAAACACAAAATTGAGGCATTCGGCCTTCTCACAAGCAGAGTCTGCTGTGGTGCCACATGAAGTGAGGGAAGGGATGGAGGGGAACCACATTCTTGACAAGACACCACCAGATTTTAGAGGAGGGAGACAAGTTTGAAAGTTCATTCTTGAGGTTGGACAGATGTTGTTTTCTACCTCTTCGGAGGAAGAAAGAAATTATTTTAGGACTGAACGACAAGGAATAACACGAGTTCCCTTCCAAGGAACTTATATACAGGAGGAGGCAATGAGACCTGTCAAAGCCGGCACTATTATTACCACCTATGGTTGTTTAGCCGGCACTGTGGTTGTTTAGCCGGCACTATTATTACCACCTATGGCTGTTTAGCCGGCACTGTAGTTGTTTAGCCGGCGCTGTTATTACCACCTATAGTTGTTTAGCCGGCACTGTGGTTGTTTAGCCGGCACTATTATTACCACCTATGGTTGTTTAGCCATGCTCTATCCTTTCCCTCTTCTCTTTTTTTTAAATGCTGAGCATCACAGACGATCAGTCAATGGGGTTAGTCGGTATCAGTCAGAGGTAGCAAGGATAATTGTGATTTTTAGCAAGGCTAGTGTCCCTAGATGTGGAAAATGTGTGATAGCAGTGAGTAACTCTTTGCGCGCTTCACTGTGTTATCACATATATATATATATATATAATATATAATATATATATATATATATATTTATTTATTTATTTCATCCAAAAGGAGTTTGTATATTATTTACCTCTTGCAATATGATTCCCTGGCACAAATTAATAAAATAATAAGCATGATAGGCCTGTTGTTGGCTTAATGGTTAACGTGGCCAGCTTAAGATGTTAGGGTCTTGAGTTCAAGCTACCGTTTTTTACCCATTGAATTAACACCAGGTGGGGTTGACTCAGTCGATTAAGTCTTTGTCTGGAAATATCTGAGTCACAGCACCAACGTAGCATAATATCATGGTTGGAATTACCACCTTTGTGCAACATCTGGTAACTCACTCATCCATCGAGTCATCGGGTCACCGAACTTGTAATAGTTTTGAATCAATGTTGCCAAGAGCGTCGCATTCCAATTTCAGCCACAAAATTGGCGAGGATCGTAATTTGAAGGTCAGTGTATAAAATAGGGTACGCAACTGTCAACATACAACAGATAAGATTGCAAATGGTATCAAAATGTTGGGAAAGGGCTCCTGGGACAAATTGTTGATGAATGGTGCGATCTGGGTTCATGGTGTTATTTGAATAATTAAATATAAAACGATATGATTGAAAAAAAAAAGACTTAATTTTGAGCATGTTTGGCGCTTATTTCCATCACGTTTGAATGTTTATTGCAGCCATTATATTTATCGCTGGTGCATAATGTGACACTATTATATGAGGAATTTAATATCCTTGCCGACAAAACACAAAGCTTTGGTGAGAACCCTTGTATACATTCTTTGTACACCATAAACTGACAATGACCCGATACATTTTGGGTGAAAAATCGAGCAAACCGGTGACATTTGTATATTGCGTGATAAAACAGAGAAGGCAAAGAGCGAGCTACCTACACACTGGTGTCACACATTTTACATCTCTAGGGACCATAGCTTTGCTAAAAATCAAAATTAGACTTGCTCCCCCTGACTGATACCGATGACGGAAATTTTGGGGTCTGGCTCAAGGGCTATCAGGCAAGGAAGCGACACGTACCATTTTAAAAGTCTTTGGGATGACTCGGCCGCGATTCAATCCACCGACCTACCAGACTCACGGCACCAAGACCGTTAAATGAGCTCCGAATGAGTGATGACAATGAATGTCGTTGAGAAGAGAAGAGAAGAAAATATGCCACCACTGGAAAATGGAAACAGGTTCTCATTCGGTGAATTTCCCAGGAATGAATTAGTGATGTCTTGACATCGGGAGTCCTTCGTTAGTTACCCCGCACAAGCGAAGTGAAAAGCGGGGTTAAGCAATCGGTTCACGTCCGTCCATCCGCCCGTCTGTCTTCACAGTTTATGATCATCAGTTTATGATTGAGGAACAACTTGTTCAAATTTAACGTTATATTTTGAACACGAAATGGAACATGAACCTGTAGTTTAGCAGTATTTGGCTAGGAATTCATCCTGATCACGCATGTGCAGAGAGGAATGAGTGTGCCTGCCTGGCAGTAAAAAAATTTTTTTTAATAATTCCAAACAGGAAACTTTCTGTTTTCAAGGATGGTACACAGGACACAAACAACAAGCACGAAAAACGAATGTAGAGTGTTAGATAGGGTGTTGTAAAAGGCAGTGGGTAAAATGGCGGTAAGACGCAGAATTAATTTATTTGCACATCAGTTTTTGGGGAATATTGCTGATTGTGTCTGATTATTGCTGCTTCCCTTGCACTGGAATATGAACAATCGGTTTGTTGTGCTAAACGTCTCAGAGATTTATTCGGGCTTGCTTCCATTCTTTCCCGCACTTCATCCATTTTCTCTGGTGTAACAACACTTGGCTGGTGCATGTGTTTTTTTAACGATTACACAGCGTGTTTCCCTGAACTGCTTCACCGGTTTCCATAATTACTGATTTTGAAGGTTTCGTACGACCACCAATGTGAATTTTAAATGCAATTTGACATTCCCGAAAGGATGCATTCTTGATGTAATGTTCGATGAAAACACGCGTTCTTCCACAGTGAGTGCCATGGCGTGACTGAGTGAAGAACATTAAACGTCACTGTGGGGTCACGTGATACCTGAGAACTCTCACGACCATGTCGTGCTATTCTGTAACATTAGGCTACATTTATGCAAACTCTCAGGTTCCTAGAGCTATAAGTTTTTACTGTATGGGGATTATTATTTAGGTTTCTCAAAAAAATAATTCAATTAATCACCCTGTACTTCAAAAAAACCATGATGTATATATATATATATATACATACATACGTACATACAGGGGCTGCAAAGTAGGTATACAGTAAGGTATATAGGTATACTTCATTACTGTATACCTACTTTTGCAGCCCCCTGTATATCCGTGTGGAGAGACAGAGAAAGAGAGAGAGAGAGAGAGAGAGAGAGAGAGAAGAGAGAGAGAGAGAGAGAGAGAGAGAGAGAGAGATAGAGATAGAGATAGAGATAGAGATAGAGATAGAGATAGAGATAGAGATAGAGATAGAGATAGAGATAGAGATAGATAGATGATGTAGTGTTGCTAATGGTTCGGTGGTGGGCTTGGGATCCGAGGATCCTGAGTTCAAATCCCCGTGGCTGTTGAATTAATACCAGGTGGGGTTGACTCTGCCCGTCATCCTTCAAGGTCGGCAAAATGAGTGCCAGCTTGCTGGTATCCTGTTCGGAGTGGCGACCTGTCCAGTATTGTACCCAATAGCCAAGGAGATTTGCTTAGCGCACCAACGCTCTGCACAGAGTATGGTTCCAATGGATGGAGTATGTGTGTGTGTATATGTTATATATATATATATATATATATATATATATATATATATAATATATTGTCATGAGTGGGTGTGACAAGTGAGAGGGTGCACCATCCGGGGTGAAGAAGAGGCCGCCAATATGAATTCTGCAATGATTCCGATTGATGCTGCATTCTATGGTGATCAAAAAAGCCTCCATCTCCTAAAATGTGACTCAACCTCGTCTTATTACAGCGTAGAAGGGTGGTGTATAAAACTGCTTCAGGAGCACTGAACTTCTGGATTTATTTTTATTTTTAAGATCCTTTAAAAATAATTATTTTATTAAATTGAAGTATACTGCACGAGGTCTTGCGTTCTATGAATTCCTGAGTTATCAAAGGAAAGTGACATTTCACAGCCAACCAGAGACCCTCAAAGGCAAGATATGGCTGTCTTGACCAAACCGAATGAGAAATCCCCTGAAGTTGTATTTAATGCTTGCTGGTGCATTGTTTTCATATGAGGAGATAAAGTGAAAAATCCAGTAATAATCAGATCTACCAATTGTCAATATTTTGTAATTTGAGGTTCATTCCATTTCACTTCCACCATCATACTTTATCCTACTTTTCACTTCCTTGTCGACACTTCTTCATGCTAACAGCACTTCTGTACTGGAGGATTTTCGGTTTGCAGTAAACATGCCTCCACACTAGCAATTCCGAAGTGAGCATGAACAAGTGAACCAGCAGAGAATGTGTACCTGACAGGTGCTGCCCGTGTAACCATGCAGGCAGACACAGTGGAATGAGCCCAGGCCATCACGGCACGTGCCCCCGTTACGGCACGGGCTCGCGTGGCATTCATCCACCTCGTGTTGACAGTTGGAGCCGCTGTAGCCCGGGCGACACACGCACCTGTAGCTATTTATCCCATCCACACACATGCCGCCGTTGAAACAAGAGCTGGGGAAGGGAAGGACCGCGTTTAATGACAGATTAAAGCATGCTTATGTATTTTGTGGTGAAGCTGCAGCTTTAATGTCCACTTTAAATCCAAGTTACACAATTCCAATAATGTGACAAATTTATTTTTGAAATGTTAAGCCGGTTGTATAGCTGCTTGATGTGATGTTGTATATCGTTATGTACCAGATGTGTGTATATATATATATATATATATATATATTTTATATAATATATATATATATATATAATAATAGATATATACACACATATATATATATCTATAGATATATACATATAGATATATATATAGATATATACATATAGATATAGTAATATACATATAGATATATACATATAGATATATACATATAGATTATACATATATATATATATATATATAATATATATAGATATATACATATAGATATATATATATATATATATAATATAGTATATAATATATATATATATATATATATATATATATACATAGAGTGGGGCATTTATATCTGACACATTCACAATCGTTGTTGAGCTGTCTTGGCATAACTAATTATTGTTTGTTCTTACAGATAATACTTGAAAGTTTTTAATGATGGAGCACTTTAAATGCAATGAGCATATTTTTTTAATTTTTAATTTTTTTAATGCAATGATCATGCCAATTTCACAAACACGAATGTGACAGATGAGGCACACTTTGATTTGGCAGATTTAACTCCACCAGATTTCTTCCTATGGGGATTTCTGAAGGGCAAAGTTTATCAGGAACATCCAACATCGATCGATGAATTGAAGGCAAACATCACTGCAACCATCCGCTCCATTGATGAAGAGACATTGCTTGCGGTAATGAACAATATGATGATCCGCTGTCGTGAATGCACGAATTTGAAAGGAGCCCATTTGTCTGATGTAATTTTTAAGACATAAATAATCAAAATGATTTTAAAACCTTGAAGGATGTGCCTATGTTGTGTTCAAATTATATTTTATTTGGTTTAGAAACAAAAAAGTTATAAGGTAATAAACCGTCACATATAAATGCCCAACCCTGTATATATATATATATATATATTATATATATATATATATTATATATATATATTATATATATATATATATATATATATATATCTATATACATGAGGCCCCACGAGGAGGAGTGATGTAAGCGACATTTTTTAATGATTGATGATGATAGGCTCGGATGATAGGGGAAGGGTTAAATAGTGCTATATGGCATTAACTCCAAAAATGGCCGATGTGGCCCTGACATCACTCCTCCTCGCGGCGCCTCATGTATATATATATATATATATATATAATATATTATATATATATATATATATATTATATATATATATAATATAATATATGCCATTGTCTCTGTCTGTCTTGTCTCTCTCTCTCTCTCTGGCTTTGTTCCTTATGTACGGCCACAGCTTTTAAGTTACCAACTCCAAACTTGGGCACTAATACAACTTCGTGTGGGGGGGGGGAGGGGGGGTGGGGGGGGTAATATAGGCTATGTGGCCGCAGCCTCACGCAGGGGTGTGGAGGGTTGGGGTGGGGTGTAAATTCTCTATGCAAATGTGTACTATGTACGCCAGCTGGTGGTGGTGGCTGAGGGTATTACAACTTCCTTTTTTACTGGGTAATGCTGAGGTTAAAGCACTCTTCACATGGGTAAATTTTGTCCTCCTTCACTTCTCCCCCCCCCCCAACCCCAAAATAAAACCCCCAGAAATAGAGGTGCCTGTCAAAGCCTGACATTGTGTGTGAGACATTTCTGGTAGGAAGGGACATCAGGTGAACGGGGAGGGGGCAAAGATCTGGGGGGTGGGACGTGAGGATGGGGAGGTGTTAAAGCAATCTATGCACAGGTAAATTTGTCTTCCTTTCCTTCTCCTTCTCGCCCAAACTTTTTTGGCACACAGGACGACCAATTGGTCCGTCAGCTCAGGGACGGGTAGGCTCTGCTAGTATCATTATAATAGTCGAGTGCTATTGCACTCGGTTCATACCCATATCAGACTACAACTCAAAGGAGAATATTCATTTTTTCCTCCAGTGATCTAAGAATCATTTTGGAGGGGGCGGGGGGGGGGGGCGAGGGGTGGATTGGAACACATATTTCATGAATTGCAGTGACATTAGTAAACAAACAACACACACAGTATGTGGGATTTGAACTTGCGATCCCAGGATCGTGAGCTGAACGCTCAGATGGGATCACCAACCAGGCCAAGCAATTCACGTCCTGATCTATCCTGTCACCTTAAACAAATCCATATTTAGCCTTCGATAACTCTGGATAAAAACAATGAGTTCAAACCAAATTCTCATGTAACATTATTTCTCGTTCTGATAAGTGTAAACACAGATGATCTCAGCACTATATCATTGGCACAAAATGGGCAATAAAATGCAGATGCGATATACACAGCATATCTATCCGAAGCTCAAAGTCTTCCGAACAAACTATAAGCAGTGATTTAAGATCAGTAACCTCAGTAACCAAGGCCTAACCTAAGCCTTCAGTGTAACTTTAACCTCATGATCAACTTCTTCCACCATTTCGTTAACCTCAACCCTAATTCCAGGCCTAATCCTCTTATCTATCCCATGCTATTCCAGACCTCTCTGTGCAGTCAGGGATGTTATTCTCGCAGTGAATCCCATTAAATCCGGGTGGACAGCTGCATGTATAGCTGGCCACGTAGTCTGTACAGTTGGCACCATGATGGCATGGTGAGCTGGCACACTCGTCCACCTCGGTTTGGCACAGCGGTCCCGCGAACCCGGGACGGCACTTGCACCTCACAGTGTTTACACCGTCGCGGCACGTGCCGCCATTTTGGCAGGGCGCTGTCCCATCAAGCGAAAAATAAGTTAAGCATCAAAATCGTGGAATCAATTGCAAAAATAAAAGAATAATTTTTTTTAACTCACAAACAACTACAATATTCTCTCAAAGCAACATGAGATATCCGGTTCATACACATTGTTGAACCGAGGTCAAAGATTGTGGACATTGTCACGCTGGACACATCCGGCACCACTCACCTGATGCACAATCGTCAACATTCACTTCGCAGTGACGGCCGTCGTAGCCCAACAAGCATACGCAGATGTAGTCGCCGTGCGTGTTCACACAGGTGCCGCCGTTTTGGCATGGATCTGGGCCACATTCGTTCACATCGATGTCACAGAGCCGGCCTGAAAGAGGTATTTGACAGAAAACAATTAGTTATTGAGTGACACGTGTGATGAGCACTCAGCAGCGCTTCACTAACTATACACCATGTGAATGTGAAACTTTCATCTCTCATACCTATGGTAAATACTTTTGAAAGTTTTCATCAATGCTCCTTACTTATTGATTTGATTACAGTATGAGCATCAGGACAACGAACGGCCAATCTGGAAGTTCTTCGTAATTGGCAGAAATTTTAACAGACATATTCCGGTCATGTACCGAGCATAATGATGTACATGACGTGAGACTTGGAGGGATTGTAACAGTAAAGCCCGTACTTGCTTACAATGACGACCTTTGATCATGTGACCACTTTTTCAAGGGCCTCGACCCAACTCTCCTATTAGTTATTCAAGAGTGTGATAATCTGGTGGGAATCTCATAACATCGCATGAGAAGCTTCACATAATTATCTTCCATGTGTTTTATGCACAAAAGGACGAAAAAAGACAGGGAATAACTAGAAGGGCACTCGGTAGAGCACATATCCCCGCCACGTAATACTTGATTCTGGAGAACGTATCGTGCCCAATACATTTTTGAAATATCATGCTATACAGTACTATATCGTTTTTGGCCCTATAGCTCAATGGTGAAGAATCACTTTGAAAATTAAATAATTATCGTATCCAGATCCGGATTCGGATCTTCACCAAAATCGAAGCAATTCATTATGGTTGCACATCCGACATGCCCACAAAATTTCACCGAATCCGTCAACAATCTTTTGAGATATCCTGTACACAGACAAACAAACAGACAGACAAGCCGGTAGGTGGCGATGGGTCGCCGAGCATGGAAACTATAAGATATAGAGCAAAATGGATGTCATATAGCGGATAGGGAATCACCTTAAGATTATGCATATCAAATCTCATCCAGTTCCACCTACTGATAACTACTCGGTATCCATTTGAATGAAAAGTACCGAAAATGCGGTTTGATATCGGAAATCCCCAAAGTTCGAGGGGGTGCTGTGGGTGAACAAAGATCTAATCGAAAATCCGGCTCGATCGTTTGTGCACAATGTATTCCAGACGATTAGTGTGAATTTTCATGACCATCCGACCATAACCCTAGGAGGAGTAGCATTTGGCGCGAAGGCACCTCCAGCTCTCGCATATTATCGATTTTTGCACTAATTGACCTTTGACCCCTGACCTAAGCGAAATCGGTCAATATGTCCTGAGGCAAAGTTGTAGTACTCATTGAGTACCATGAACCTGCAAAGTTTCATTCGTATCGATGAACTCACCTGGTCGCTAGGGGCCTTCAATTTTCGCCAATTTTAGCGCATACCCTAATTGTAGGGGGCGCTGCGGGTAAAGTATTCCATATATCACAAAACGGAATATATTTGATAGAGCATCACCTGATGATCATTCGTGCCAATATTCATAACCCTACGTGGGATAATGGTTCGGAATTGATTTCGCGTGAACGGTACCGATTTTGAAGGTTTTTGGGTTGTTGCTAGAGAACCAAAGCGTCCCTAGCAACCATCACAATTTCCAAAGCACTAGTCATAAGATGTACCAACCACCCGAGTTTGGTCAAAATCCGCCCACGTTTACTACCAATTATGCTGATGACAAACGAACAAACATCCAAGCAAACATCCAAACAAACAGACAGAATTACTGACAATAAGGGTCACCTATTTCGGTGACCCAACAACAGGAAGGGGTGAAAGCACAACCTCCTTCATCTTTGGTTGCGGAGGTAAAGAGTAAGATCTTGGCAGACCAACATAATGACGCTCTGGAGAAAAAGGCCAACGTTTGCCGGAGATGCAAAAATAAAAGCTTCAATCACTAAGCAGTTGATAAATAAAATGAGGATTTGTTCCTGAACAACGGAAAGACGACAGAGATAAGGAATAGACGATGATGACGTGTCTATGGGACAAAACGTGCTCTCGAAGAGAAGTCACCGCAACGTGCAAATGGACCTCGTTCGTTGCGAGGATAAGACCGGGCCCGAGTTACCTTGCCAGCCCTCAGAGCACATGCACATGAAATCCGTGAAATCTGGAGTCTCACGACAAAGTGCCCCATTACGGCAAGGAGCAACCGCACATGGCGCCAGCTTGATTTCACAATGCTGCCCTAGAAACAACACAAAATGGCCGTTTAGAAAGTTATTGGCAAAGCAAACTTCATGAGAAGCAGTTGCTTTGGCTTTACAGGTCAATACAACACGACGTACTGATGATGTACGTACTGTCGTGTGTTGACGGTGTAGGATTTTGTAATAATGTTCTGATAAAAACCATTCACAATTCATTCATTCAAAGCATTTGCTGAGTGAAGTGGTTTAAGAGAAAAGGGAAGGAAGGGAACTTTTAAAGGAGGTAAAAGAGGTCAGCAAGAGAGGGGAGGAAAGGGCTAAGTGGAGAAGATACAGGAAAAGGAGGAGGTGGGAGTCAAATGTTCCTACATGTTGTGTACGTCGTATGTAGATGTCCCCTTATTGGGAATTTCTTTTTTAATCCCTGGTAAAATTGTTCGGCCAAAGTATTTGCACACCTGTGTATGGAGGCCGACACAGGCAGACATAGCCGGCAAGCATGTCGACGCACTGGCCTTCGTTGAGGCACGGGTTGGATTGACACTCATTGATGTTAATCTCACAGCTACTGCCTGTGGAGAGACAGGATAATCCGTTGAACAAACAGTGAAACCGTTTCACATCCCACAGTAGGCCACGTCCAGCATTCCCGATCTTTCATTCGATCAACCTACCTGTGAAACCGTTCCTGCACACACAGGTGTAGTCGTTGAGCTGGTCGTAGCAGCTGCCACCGTGGCGACAAGGACTGTATGCGCAGTCGTCTCGATCGACATCGCAGTCACGACCTTCCCAACCCAGTTCGCAAATGCACCGGTAGCTGTCGAGGGCCGACAGAACGGCATGGCAAAATAAGAATATATATTATTTAAGGGTATACATGAAAAGGCTGAGTTACCAGCTTGCTCGCAGACAGGATTACCAACCTGACAGGTGGCATGCCCATCTGCCTGAGAAACACCAGGAAGAAAGTTTATAGTCAAAGCAGGAATCAAACCCAGATTTCAAAAGGGAGTACTTTTACCTCTGAGCTCTCGTGTCGGTCCAAAGGATGCTGATAATAATGATAATCATTATGATTTGTACTCGAAGATCATGCCTACCCATTGATGTTGTCTTCACAGAATCCATGTAAACAGGGATTACTGGCACACTCGTCTCGCTCAGCCAAACAGACGTCTCCTTGGAAACCATCCGGACACAGGCACGAGAAGCCGTCGACCTCATCCATGCAGGTCCCTCCATTGTGGCACGGTGCCGAAGCGCACTCGTCGATGTTCAGGTTGCACATTGGGCCTTGCGTGAGGAACAAATCGTGGAAGTTCGGGGAAGGGACATGAGACAAAAGGTAGCGTCCAACACGAGACTGAACTGCTCTCAAAGTAGCACGGCGGAATTTAAAATGGGGGTAAGTGCCATTTGGTCCACTTTTCTTGTGCCATATCCAAACGTTAACGCTTCCCTCCGTGCCACCACAGTTGTAGAGCGAACTCGAAACAGGGAATTTGAACAGGTACCAGTTCACAATGGCCTACTCTTTTCAAAATATACTTTGATATATTAAACATTGACAACCTTCACGTATAAGAAGAGCCAACCAACTTTACATGCTCATCCAAA
>CM068966.1:16511658-16537130 GCA_035128595.1 Eptatretus atami | reverse complement strand
TATTTCCTTGATAGCAGAGCAACAGAACAGAAGTTTTTAGTTATATCAGATCACTCAGGGAGCATATCGTGAGTAGACACTTCAATGGTGAAGGTGCTCTCAACTGAGCTATCCTGCTGTCTCAGAGGAGAGAATCATCATCAATATACAAAAGTACATAGTCACCAGATTAAGCATAAACTCATGGGCATCTGGTTGATACCTCGTCTGAAACTTACTCATCGGCATCTGGTTGATACCTCATCCAAAACCTACTCATGGGCATCTTGTTGATACCTCGTCTGAAACTTACTCATGGGCATCTGGTTGATACCTCATCTAAAACCTACTCATGGGCATCTTGTTGATACCTCGTCTGAAACTACTCAAGGGCATCTGGTTGATACCTCATCTAAAACCCACTCTATGGGCATCTGGTTGATACCTCTCTAAAACTTACTCATGGGCATCTGGTTGATACCTCATCTAAAACTACTCATGGGCATCTTTGATACCTCGTCTGAAACTTACTCAGGGCATCTGGTTCATATCTCATCTAAACCGACTCATGGGCATCTGGTTGATACCTCATCTGAAAACTTACTCATGGGCATCTGGCTGATACCTCATCTAAACCCACTCATGGGCATCTGGCTGATACTCATCTAAAACCACTCATGGGCATCTGGTTGATACCTCATCTAAAACCCACTCATGGCTATCTGGCTGATACCTCATCTAAAACCTACTCATGGGCATCTGGCTGATACCTCATCTAAAAACTTACTCATGGGCATCTGGTGATACCTCATCTAAAACCCACTCATGGGCATCTTGGCTGATACCTCATCTAAAACCCACTCATGGGCATCTGGTTGATACCTCATCTCTAAAACCTTACTCATGGGCATCTGGTTGATACCTCATCTAAAACCTACTCATGGGCATCTGGTTGATACCTCATCTAAAACCCACTCATGGGATCTGCTGATACCTCATCTAAAACCTACTCATGGGGCATCTGGCTGATACCTCATCTAAAACCTACTCATGGGCATCTGGCTGATACCTCATCTAAACTTACTCATGGGCATCTGGGTGATACCTCATCTAAAACCCACTCATGGGCATCTGGCTGATACCTCATCTAAAACCCACTCATGGGCATCTGGTTGATACCTCATCTAAAACTTACTCATGGGCATCTGGTTGATACCTCATCTAAAACCTACTCATGGGCATCTGGTTGATACCTCATCTTAAAACCCACTCATGGGCATCTGGCTGATACCTCATCTAAAACCTACTCATGGGCATCTGGCTGATACCTCATCTAAAACTTACTCATGGGCATCTGGTTGATACCTCATCTAAAACTTACTCATGGGCATCTGGTTGATACCTCATCTAAAACCTACTCATGGGCATCTGGTTGATACCTCATCTGAAACTTACTCATGGGCATCTGGCTGATACCTCATCTAAAACCCACTCATGGGCATCTGGCTGATACCTCATCTAAAACCCACTCATGGGCATCTGCTGATACCTCATCTAAAACCTACTCATGGCATCTGGCTATACCTCATCTAAAACTTACTCATGGGCATCTGGTTGATACCTCATCTAAAACCTACTCATGGGCATCTGGTTGATACCTCATCTGAAACTTACTCATGGCATCTGGCTGATACCTCATCTAAAACCACTCATGGGCATCTGGCTGATACCTCATCATTAAAACCTACTCATGGGCATCTGGTTGATACCTCATCTAAAACCTACTCATGGGCATCTGGTTGATACCTCATCTAAAACTTATCGAGTTTGATTTGAAATGTCTAAACTATTCTTCCATGAAGGAGGTGAAAGTGACCCTTTAATAACCACAACGAATTTCAACCTTCACAACCTTCACGTATAAGAAGAGCCAACCAACTTTACATGCTCATCCAAAGGAGATGAAGTATTTCCTTGATAGCAGAGCAACAGAACAGAAGTTTTTAGTTATATCAGATTTAGTTATAATGGGCGGCGGTAAACGGAGATATCCCTGTGTTAGTACAGGTGAAATGTGTGGATTGTTTATGAGTGTTGCTCATAGAGAACCTACCCGTGTAGCCCGGCTCACAGACGCACTGGTAGCTGTTGATACCATCGCGGCAGGTCCCATACGTGCAAGGATTGCTGTTGCAGTCATTATAATTAACCTCACAGTTTGTACCTACAGTGAATACATAAACATCAAGGTATATAAAGCATCCCATTGTATTTTAATCAATTTCACAACATGAAAACCAGGAAGGCTGATTTAACCCCTCCGCATGGCAGTGTCAAATGGAACAAGCAAGGGAAACGTACTCGTGCTGCCACCATACCTCCGGTTCCTGGACGGCACACACATTGGTATCCGTTTACGAGATCGACACACTTCCCTCCGTGCCGACACGGCGCCGATGCACACTCGTTGATCTGTGTCTCACAGCGTGTACCGGCATAGCCGGGACGGCACTCGCACGAGTACATCCCGACGCCGTCAATGCAGTGACCGTGGTGGCACGGGTCAGGTTCACAGTCGTTAACGTCGATCTCACACAGGGGGCCTGAAAAGCCTGCAGGGAGAAAAGCACCAATTTTATTGCGATGATATGAGAGTAATGTGGGGCAAGATCCCCTCGTCAGAAAGTGGGGAGAACAATGGCATCAGATCAGGTGAGAGCGCCCGGTAAATTTAGAGATAGTAATACGTGTAAGGAAAGAAATCTAATGGGGATTCACTTGGTAATGGAGAGTGCACAGAGAACGGCCAGTGCTGAATCCCACTCTGAATTCAGTGGAAGGGAGTTGTGGCATAGACGAGGTAGGAATTCTGCATTTTGCCATTGTTGGGTGGCTAATTTGCATGAAATATTATCCCAAGGGATGGGACAAGTTTTCTTGGTCGAAAGGTGGTGGTAAACTCAATCTAAAGCTAAACATGGATATGAGGCTGATAGCACACAAGCAAGATGATTGCAAGTTACAAATTATTCTGAAAGAAGAGTTCCAAAATATCGAGAAACCTTTTGGCGGAAAAGCAGGTGGAAATCCGTATCGACAAAAAAAAAACAAGGAAGCGCTCACCTTCAGGACACTGGCACTCAAACATGTTCGGCAGATCCACACACTTGGCCCCATTGTAACAAGGTGTGCTCGCGCACTCATCAATATCAATTTGGCACATGCTGCCTGTGAAACCTACACCAAAGAATCCAGAAAACGCGACGTCAATCATACCGCACAACAGGAAGCGTCAGCAATGGTTAAAAACTTGGCTCATTGAGTTGGTTTACATTCCAATATTGAGGCTCAACGTCAGCCTTAGACTAGCATCCGGCGAACGGAACTGTATCTCAGACTCATCGCCCTTTGTAACCTGATATATCGACGCAATGCGGAATCATAATAACAAAGTCTCAACGATTGAACCTGCTGCATCACTTTGGAATCTTCGGAGCACGTAGACACGTTTAAAGCCGGGGCTAACAAGGTGGCCTCGAGGTACGGCATGTGCGCTCGCCTCTGAGCTGTCGAGCTTCAAGGGTTTGAATCCCGGCCAAGCTGTAAACCGTCACCCTAGCGTTTCGCATGCAGGACAATAAATCAATGTGCACGCCATCCCTCGGATGAACGTTAAACTGGGTGACCTGTTCGCTGGCATCAGTTGGTAGACATTATTACAGATCGCACGGTGTCCTTAGTGAACAGTAGGCAAGCGACCGCCGGTACAAGGAACAATTTACAAATTCCTGTCACCTTCCGTCAAACACCAGACGCGGTCGGCTGGCTCGTAAAAGACTTGGGCCAAAAACGGGACCTGGCCGACCCGATAAAGGCCGTTAAGTAGTAGCGCTGCAGTACAGGAATTTAAAGCCATAGAGAAAAACCAAACATAACACCTAAAACCTGCCACGAGACTTTACCAAGCAACACGGCACTCGATGTAGTACCACAGTACCATGCACGGACCACCTAATGACGTAAAACCCAGTCACGGTACATGTATTACGATCATACGTCCACGTACAAACACGTCATCCTCATCGGTATGAGCCAGGTCAACTAGTGGGAAGGTTTCAACACTCGCCGTGGTCAAGCAAACGGAGAAGGAATTCCTAAAGTTATTCACAGAACAGCAGACCGAAGCAGAACCAAACTGGGCCTCAATTGATACGAATGAGGAATTTTGCTTCCGGCGGGTGTTTCCCTGAAATATAAACATCAACGTATCGCAAGAGACACTCGGCTGCTCCAAGAAGCTTATTTCCCAACGTAAAAAAAAAAGATCATCTTGAGGATCTTCAGTTACGTTTGCGAAATGATAACGGTTCACTATTGCACGGTCACCCTAACAAAAAACCAAAAACAAAACAAACCCCTAATCTATTCATTCTCGGCCAATCAAAAACAACAAGCAAAATTCCCCTTGCCCTCACAAAAGGCTAAATGTTTTCAATGTGGAATATTTTTTCAAAGTGAGAGAGAGAGAGAGAGAGCACGGCTGAGATATCCAAGCCACGAGCGACATTGAAATTCCGGCCTACCCTAAGCATAATCATGTTGGGCCGGCTGCTTTTGTTCATCGGAATCTTTCAGCGAAAACACAGCCGATGGGGGAACAAAGCCCTCAGTGTTTGCGTTGAGGCCTTGAGGCCCGGCCGCAAATCACCGCCGTCGCTTTGGCATTTCACGGAAGCTTGCAGCCTGCCATCTGGCCTTATCTGCAGCCTTCATTGTATGTTTGCAAGGCCGAGGAACAATGCTTCCAAAAAAACAATAGCAAGGTTCTTTGGATGGGAAGGCAGGGATGATGGCCATCCTGCTTTTACCGCAGGTTAACCACGCCAAATTGACGCGAACTCGGGCAAATCGCAAGATGACGCCAGAAACGTGCGAGTAATGCTTCTTGGGAAGATGGAGAGGTAAAACCATTTTTAATCTCGAACAAATGAACGATAGTTTAACCATAACTCACATCCAACCAATTGATTTTGGACCTCACATTTACATTCAGGAGTGTAAAGGTTCACCATCCCCCCCCCCCCCCACCCCACATTCCCACCCCATCCCCTCTCCTGCCCCCTCTCCCCAACATGCTTTCTACCCCAACTTACCAGAGCGACAGTCACAGTGGTAGCCATTTGGACGGTCATGACACTCGCCGCCATTCAGGCATGGGTTACTCTGACACTCGTCAACGTTGATCTCAACAAGGAGCCCACAAAACTGGCAACGTCATGGAGTTTGACCCTCAGGTTAATGATGCAAAGTCCTCAATCAGAGGTTTCAGTGAGTGAGACAAAAATGGGAAAGGCCTTTGAATATCTTTTGATTCCTTGGCATAAAGAAACATGTTTTCAATTCATAATATGTTGGGTGTCATTGAACCACAACGGTGATGCTATGACCGTGCGATTTTAAACCGAACAAACAAAACAGAACCACCAACCTCCTCTCACAATTATCAAAATACCTCTTCTTCATTCGTACGCAGCACAACGTTGCGGAGTAGTGCTGTCCTGCTGACTCGGTGCCTTCTGCCGGTGAGAGCAGGAATTTGTAATTTGTTCAGGGTGCCGGCGATGGCTCGCCTGCTCTTCGCGAAGGACACCGTGAGATCTTTAACATCCACCAGCTAATGCTGGCAGACGGGTCGTCCGGTTTAACGTCCATCCGAGGGACGGCACACGCATTGATGAATCACCCTGCCTGTGAAACACCAGGATGGCAGTTTACAGCTGGGTCGGGATTCGAACCCAGGCTAGACAGCTTACAGGAGATTGTATGTACTTCTGGGTCATCCCAGCAGTCAATCAAATTACTATAAACTCCCTATCACAACGAAATATATGACAAGCACAACAAACCACAACAAAGAAATACTACAAACCCTCCATCACAACAAGAAAATACTACAAACACCCTATTACAACCAAATATACCACAACAAAAAAATACTACAAACACCCTATTACGACCAGAAAGATACAACCACCCTCCCCCCTCCCAATCATAACCAGAAAATACCACAAATCTCTGATCACAAGCATAAAACACAACAAAACCACTCCCACAACTAAAACACCACATTGGTAATCACTGTACCGCAACCTCAAGAACAGATTGTGACCCTAAAGCACAATGTCACACTCGAGTTAAACAAAAACCCTCATCCCAAACCACATACCTGGCATGCAAATGCAGGTGAACTCGCCAATCTGATCAAGACATGTGGCGTCGTTGAGACACGGCGTAGAGCGGCACTCGTTGATATCGATCTCACAGCGTGCGCCGGTGTAACCGGGAAGGCAATCGCAACGAAAAGTTCCAATGGTGTTCACGCATCGCCCGCCGTGTTCGCACGGGTTTCCACCTGTGACAAAACAAGGTGCGGAGGAGTTAACGTGAAAATAAAAAACCAATAAATTATGCAAATACCATTAATGAATGCCATGCAAGATTTTAAACAACGGTGTTTGGTTAGGATACGACGGATCATGTGTTGTCCAGATCACCAGATAGCGGAGGTACACTGGGTGTTACACCTTGTTTTAATATGGCCACCCAATTGATAAACGTATGGCTGTGGATTTTTTTTCCAAATACCGCCCCAAACTTGAACTGATCCTCCTCGATGCTTCACTGTAGATATTGTACCTTGACGAGATATCGTCTCCTCTTTGACGTCATTGATTGTTTGTCTTTTTTTTTTCTTTTTTGTACACATGATTGAAGCTCGTGGAAGAGTAAGAGCAGAATGAAAGGGAACAAAATGTGGAAAGGGAAATACCAACATCAGGGTAGAAGTTGTGAGTGAGAGTGAGATAATAGAAATTCCAATCAAGACGTGTGGCTTCGTGAGATCAACGGGAGAGGGACAAGGACGCATCGGGTGAACAAGCTACACACAAGCTGAATGAAACACAGCAAGAAGAGGAAGAGGGAGGTGGGATTGAAACATAAAAAGAACAAACCAACCAACAACTACCAAAGGAAAAGAGGTGAGGGAGAGGGGGGAAATCACAATAACCTGGAAAAAAGGGAGTGATTGGGAATGGGGTCATTTGGGGTATAGAAGACATCACGAGCATAGATGGGGGATGGCATAAGGTAGTGAACGGCTGTCTTCGAGCCCTGGAGGGAAGATTGGGACTGAACAGACTGGGGAAGTTGGTTCCACAGGTGGGAGACAAGAGGAACAAATGAATGAAGGTGAGCGACGGTGAGCCTGGATTTTGGGAGTTTAATAAGAAAAGGGAACAGACTGCGTACTCCCTGCAGAAACCTGGGAGAGACAGAGCCAAGAGAGGGAAAGAAGGTGCAAGAACAAAAATGCGGTGATAGAATACAGAGATGTCTCCAACCTGCATGCAATGTGAAAAAACAGGCCTGGACACTCAGCTTCGCCATGGAAGATCCTAATGATTTTGAGGGTCTTGCTTTTCATGGCGTCAAGAAGGGAAATATGTGAGGCAGGAGCCTCAGCCAAAAGAGGAGAGCAGTACTCCATCAAGCTGTGAACGAAAGCCTTGTTGGTTGTCAAAAGTTCCGATTGGCCAAAGAAAGACCTGGCACGACAAAGGATGCCCAGTCGGCGGCTGGCTTTGGAAGCAATCTTGGAAATATGGTCTGCCCAAGAAAGATCATGGCCTATGGCGAAGCCCAAAAGTTTGAGTAACTTAACCTCTTCAGGTGGTTTCTTTAGGGAGTAGATGGGAGGGTTTGCCAGACGGTCCTTTTGGAAAGACAGGGTGAGTCTGTGAGATTTGGCAGAGTTGAAAGACATATTCCAAGTGTTGGACCGGCTCCTCATTGTATCAAGGTCTGCAGAGAGGGAAGAGGCTGCTGCCTGTCTAAAGGATAATAAATGATACGGTAGAGGGTGGAATCATCAGCAAAGTGATCATTGTTGTCTGGATAGAATCCGATTGTTGCTCTGATTGTTGCTGAAAATGTAAACATGCATTCACATACAATGCCCTTTTCCTTCTTCTCACTGTTTCATACGTTGCTCATGGCATGCTTTCATATTCTGTGAGTTCCATTTGTGCAATTCATTTATTCCTTGGTCGATCTTCATTGAGAATGTAATTCATTCACACATTCATTTCACGTTTGGAACTTTAGGCAATCTTATCTGTTGGCCAGGCCATTTGCTGCAGCTTGTGCGCATCAAGCCCGGCCCCTCCGGCGGATCGAACTGAACACCGCGTGTCACCCATATTTGTCTGGATGATTAGTGCGTGACCGCTATATTAGTGAACATGTTGCTAATTTTTGGACATGTCCTTTGAGTCTGCTCCGATTTCAGTACCTTTTTTTAGGTTAATGTGTCATAGGCCAGACACTACTTCCTCCGTTACACTTCTCAAATTCATTATGCAATTTGTAGAACTGCACCACAATTTAACGACAACTCCTTCAACTTAGATTGAAGAGGTTGCAACTCTCATTTGACTTAAACTGAGCAGTTTTTTCGGATTTTGGCTTCATATGGTTAAGCATTTTCAATCTGCGCAACATGGCACACTTCCCTTTTTGAGATGTCTCACGGAAAACAGATAAACGCATCCATTTGTTGTCCAATTTGTCCCCATAACCTCGCTCCTCCATGAGCCTCGACTTTCCATGCAAAAAAAAATAAATAGCAGAAGTGCAAAGAATTGAAGATTGAAGAAGGATGTGAGGATTAAGCTATGGGCAGAGAGACAGGTAAAAGAACTTACCAATATAGCACTCGTTCACATCATCTTTACAAGCCCATCCGGTGTATCCGGGAGGACAGGTGCATATTGCACGGCCCGTGATGGGATTAGTGTCACATAAGGAACCCTCATGGCAGGGATCACTGACGCACGCATCATCCAGGTGGCACAAAAGACCTGAGGAAATGGTTGCAGGAAATCAACAAAAGAAGTCTGAAAGTTCTACAATAACCACAAAGCGGGGATCGAGTTTCCATTCTTACCCGTCTTTCCCACAGGGCACTCGCAATAGAAAGTAGCTACCCGGTCATGACAGGTGGCACCGTTATAGCAAGCGGCAGTGGCACAGTCATCGATGTTCTCACTGCAGTCTTTCCCAGTCCAACCATTGACACAGACGCAGGCGAAGGCTCCCTGGGTATTGTGACAAGTCCCACCATTGAGGCACGCGTTGGGCTGGAGGGAGCATTCGTCCACGTCTTCGGTGCAAAACTGGCCTGTGGGGCGGTTTGTTGGGTATACGAGTGAAGTCACTGCGCCGTCGGTCAATTGACAAATCAGTCAACAATCCGGTTAGTGGGTCAGTTATCGGCTGGTTACATCACTCAGTTTGAAAGTCAGAAAAATCGATTATTCGACTCGAGATGGTATCAGGTGCTGTGGATGATTGGTGAGTTGGGTGGATTTGCCAACGAGTTCAATTGTCTCTCGCTCAGATGAACGGTTGATCAATTTTAAAGACTCAATGAAGAGCATTTTATCTCCTCATGCTCGATCCCGGGTATCATGTGCTGTTCAAACGGCGTCGAACGTGGGGAAAAGTGTGTCTCCAGATCTTTTCCTGACCCATCGCATATTCGCAAGCACAGATTATAAAAAGCAATCATGTCGAGTAAACATTCAAGATACTTTCTTTGGTTCTAAAACTCATTTTAGTCAGCCGGATGAGGTCAATGCAAGCAACGTTCATTTGACCAGTACGGTGTTCCTGGAACATCCATGTTTGACAACCCAAGTCAACACAGGAGTTCATCCCACTTTCCAGGTGAAGACAAGCTCACGTTCATCAATGTTCAATGATATTGTTAATAGTTATCTGGTATGTGACTAAAGCCCGCTTCATTGGTAAGAGTGCACACCGAATACGAGACATTAAGCAGACAATCACCGATAAGTCACAATCGGCTAAATTAATGCGTTCAAGAAAACTCAAGACGACCAACGACACAAAACCAAAGGTTCTTAATAAGGTTGGTGGTGACTGAGCTCAGATTGGCGGTCACTCTTGATCACCTGTCCACTCCGGTGGGCACTGGCAATTATACGTGTTCACGCCGTCCACACAGGTAGCGTCATTCTGGCAAGCGTTATCCCCACAGTCATCGATATTTCTCTCACAGCGCTGGCCTTGAAAGCCTTCAGGAGAAAGATAAAAGGTAAAATACAAAACAACATTTGTTCACAACAAATGATTAAAGCAGGTGGACATAGAGAGGATTAAAAAAAACAGGAGCCCGAGGTGGGAGCTTTACATACCCGGTAAGCAAGCACATGCATAACTGCTGTCCTCCAGCTGTTGGCAGGTCCCACCGTTGTGACAGGGTGAAGGTGAACAGGGCCGAAGTAAGGCCTGACAACGTGCCCCGGCAAAACCCGCACGGCAGTGGCACGCAAACGAACCTGTAAGATCGGATGGTGAATCGTCGTGCACCAGCTCTACATCCAAAATATCATCTCCGCGGTGTTCAGGGAGAGAGTTACCAGGAGTGTTGATGCAAGTGCCCCCATTGTGACAAAGGCTTGATTCTGCCGATCTACTCAGTGCCTCGGAACACTCGTCCAGATCACTGTGGCACCTTGGGCCCATGTAACCATGTCGGCAGGAGCATGTAAAATGGCCACGGTCTCCGTTGGCAGAACAGACACCACCGTTGGCACATGGGTTACTGGCACAGGGCTGTGGATGTTCACAATCATGCCCTGCACACCAGATGGACCAAAACAATGACGATGCAGCTAGGAGATGTGTAGTCTCTTCCAGGTGTTTAAATATGCTCAGCAGATCCTATCTACAGGACCAAAAAGTGCAAAGTTAAGTGAGGTTGCCCATCGTAAAGGTAGGTAAGGGTTCCCTCACCTGCCCAGCCGATTAGACAGTGACATCGAAAGGAGGAGAGAGTGAGAAGTTCGCAGTGTCCACCATTGAGGCAAGGGTTTGGATAGCAGGCGCTGTCCAGCTGGGATGCACAGCGAGGGCCGGCAAAACCCAATGGACACTTGCAGGTGTATCCAACCCCACCACGAGCTAGAGTTCTCGTCTGCCCAGCGAGCGTGATGGCAGCCGAAGGAGCGAGCACAGGACGACACGTAGCTCCATGAAGGCAAGGTGCAGCTCGGCAAGGGTCTTCGTGCTGACAACGCTCGCCAACATATCCTGGCTGGCAGCTAAGAGGATAGAAATACGGAGTTTAAATTGAGTATGTGCGGAAAGAAAAGAATATGATGTAACAAATAAGTTTAATTATTATTGATATTGTAACATTCTTACATGTAATAACCCTCCAAAGGTCATGAACCATTCCAATATGGCAATTAAACTTTGGGACTTACATTTTGGTGAAACATTTAAAGAAAGGTGATGCTTTTTCGGTTAAAATCTATCATTTGTGGATTTTACCATATTGACAATACCGTGTTGGTCACGCTGATTGCAGGGACTGGGCGAGGGAGAAGAAGAGGTGTATAGCGAGGAATGGCAACTAGCTAATTTGTAGGCCCAAGGCGTTAAGGAATAACCGCCTCTCCAAGTACAAACCCCCTAGCTGCACTCTCTGACAGTCAAATGAGCACGTACCCTTCCTTCTGCACCAGCACACACCAAATGAGCATACGCCCTTCCTCCTATGGCTGACCCATCACAGTTTCCACGAATGTCAAATGCGGATGCTGAGGGCATGCAAGCCCAGAAACAGGAGTGCCAGGAAGGCAGACGGATGCATTATATAGATACCACGTTACACGGCAGAAGAAGTGGCCGTGCACTAAGGGGAGCCCAAAATGGGCTACATGCGGCATTCACTTCGTTCCATTAGATGGGAATGAAAAATAACAGTGGACACCCTGAAGTGTGGATGAACGTATGTGATGCTCAAACATGTACGCACAAATATGCCACTACAGGAGGATACATATATATATATAGTATATGTTAATATATATATATATATATATATATATATATATATATATATATATATGTTCTTGATGTGAGATGGATGTCAAGTGAGAATACTTGTTATTGTATACAATTTGAGGATAAGCAACGAGCACAAGTACAATAATGCAGAAGGTACAATAAGGGACCTTCTACAAATTGCATTCGCAAAATGGCAGATTACTGACATCACTTCTGGGGGGGGGGCCGGGAGTTTTCTACCAAGAGTGAGGCCCATGGAAGAGGAAGATCAAATTGACAGTGGGGTAGTGCGCCAACAAATGGCAACAACCAGAAAGGGAATAAATGAACAGGAAAAGAGAGAGATGGGAGGGGAGGAAACGCTGAAACGAGCAAGTAAGAGGGTTGTGTTAGGAAGGTGTTTTTGACGGTAATAAAGATCGTAGATCAGGATTGGGGAAGACACGAGGTGGTGATGCACTGCCTGCTTGAAGCCCTAGAGGGAAGAGTGCGACAGAACAGCCTCTGGAACTGGAAGGTTGTTCATAGATGGGAGAAGTGAGGAATAAAGGAGTTGAGGTGTGCAGTCAGCCTGGATTTTGGAAGGTTAACCAGGATTGGGTGACTGGAAGAACTCGTGCATCGTGGAGTTACTGTGGAGGGTCAGAGGACTGGGAGAGCGGAGGGAGAAATGTTGGAGAATGCTATAGGTCAGGTCAGGTATGGGAGCATGTGCAGAACAGCGCGTCGCTGCGTCCACTTTCCGCCGGTACTCCAGGGCCTCCGTCTGGCCATCCCCCAGGCAGATGCCTGGCCCATCCCCATCTCCTTGAGATGCCGATCAACCTGCAGCAACCACGAGGCACGTGGTCGGCCCATTGGCCTCCTCCACTCATGAGACTCCCTCACTGAGAGAATCTGGTGAGCAGGATCAGCGTCAGGAAAACGAGTCACATGTCCATACAGCTGCAGCTGACGCTCACGGACTATGCAGGTAACAAATCTCATTTGAGTCTCTCTCAGCAACCGCTCGTTGGACACAAAGTCGACCAGCGATAGCCCAGGATTCTCCGAAGAGACCTGGTACCAAAGAATTAAGTCTCTGTCTCAGATCCTTGGTCAGAGTCCAAGTCTCGCATCCATAGAGCAAGACTTGAAGCACCAAGGACCTGAAGACTCGGACTTTCGTCCTCCCGCACAGGTACCGGCAGCGCCACACCCCATGATCCATTGAATACATGACTCCCCAGGCCCGACCCAGACGTCTATTGACCTCTGACTCACAGCCGGCAGAGACATGAATATCACTGCCAAGGTAAGTGAATCTCTCCACGACCTCAACATCCTCACCACAAACAGGCACAGACAAGACAGCAGCATCCAAGATATCATTGAAAGCCTGGATCTTAGTTTTGACCCAGGAAACTCGTAATCCCAGTGGCTCCGACTCCTCATTCAGCACCTCGAGGGCCCCAAAATGACATCTAAAGTCTCTGCAAAGATGACTGCATCATCTGCGAAATCAAGGTCAAAGATCTTGACATTCCCAAACGATGCACCGCAGCTTGATCTCTCCGACATCCTCCCCAGAATCCAGTCCATACAAGTGCTGAAAAGTGTGGGGCCAGTACACACCCCTGACGAACTCCAGTAACAACTGGAAATAAGTCAGAGATAGTACCACCACATCTCACAGCACTCTCAGTACCAGAGTAGAGTTCAGACATCAGATGGATCAGTTTTGGTGGCACCCACGAAGACCAAGAATCCTCCAGAGGGCATCCCGATTCACTGAACCAAACGTTTACAGAGATCATCATAGGCTGCAGCAGCCCCAGCCGAAACTCTCATCTGCGTTCGGTGAGGACCCGAAGAGCAAGGATACGGTCAATCATTGACCTCTTTGGTGCAAAGCCTGACTGCTCTGGACGCTGGTGCTCAAGCAGATGGTGGCGAACCCCATCAAGAATTATCCGAGCAAAGACCTTGCCCGGCACTGAGAGCAGCGTCACCCCTCGGTAGTTGTTGCAGTCTTGGCGATCACCCTTCCCTTTCCAGAGAGGACAACAAGGCCCCCCTTCCAGTCAGTTGGGATGATGCCTGTGTTCCAGGCAGAGCACAGAACTGCATGCAACGACACGAGTGCAGTATTTCCACCAGCCTGAGAAGTTCGGCATGGATGCCACAGACGCTGGAGCTTTACCCCATTTCAACCGGTTCACCGCAGCCTGTGTTTCCACAAGCGAAGGTGGACCACAGTTGATTGGAGGTCAGCAATAGGGATTGTAACACCCTGACGTCCAACTCGACAGCTGGTGGATCAGCCTGGTATAACCGCTCAAAGTAACCGCCCAGCGGGCCTTCACTTCGGACTCCTCTGTCAAGAGCCTACCACTCTCTGCTCTAACTGCAGTGCTCCGAGGGATGGGCTTGGATGAACACGATGCGCAAATTCCCCTGGAGGCAGGATGAGAATCACTTGACCATAAGTGATGGTCTACCCCCTCACAGATTCCTCGCACATCGGCCTCGTTGTCCACCCTCACAGATTCCTCGCACATAGGCCTCCTTGTCCACCCTTAGCGCACGTACAGTTTTACGCCTCAGTCCCTGAAAAGCTCAGCTCTGCCATTCAGCCTGGCCCTGTGACTCTGGTGAATGGTATCCAGTGTCCCTTGAGAGACAAGATTCTTCTTCGCCCGATGGTGAGTTCCAAGACATCCACCGGCAACATCAAGGACGGTGGTCTTGAAGGCACTCCACAACTCTTCAGGACCTCCCAAAGCACCCAGACTCCTCAAATCTCCACTCAGCTTGTTTGCAAACTCCTCAGCTACTCTCTCATCCTTGAGCTTGCCAACATCCAGCCAAGGCTGGGATGGTACCATTCTCCTGGATTTAAGGTGCAACTTCAGAGTTGCTACAAGAAGCTGGTGGTCAATATTGAGGAACTGAGCACTCCGGTAGACCCTACAGTTCTGGATCATCCTCCAGCGACCATCAACGAGGACATGGTCAATCTCCTTTGCCACAACACCAGCGTTGGAATACCAAGTCCAGCGATGAGCCTGTGGGTGCTGAAACCATGAACCGGCCACCCTAAGTCCATGACTTCTTGTGAAGTCAAGGAACTTAGTGCTGTTCTGGTTCACATTCCAGACCCATGGGGACCAACACACGTCTCATAACCATCCCTTTCAGTTCCAGTCGATACATTGAAATCCCCAAGCCTAGAAGTGTATCTCGTCTGGGGCACTGATCAACCACAGACACGAGCGTGGCGTAGAATGTGTCCTTCACGGTGAGATCACTCGCCTCAGTCGAGCATAAACAGAGACCAGGGAAATGACACCTAAGGAGTGACGAATCCTTCGTCTCATAATACGCTCGTTGACCGGTGTTACCTCAATTATCATTGGGGTCAGCTTATTGGACACAGCTACAGCAACTCCTTGGGCATGGTAACCATCAGAGCGACCAGACCAATAGTAGGTGTAACCACCCACCATGATCTCGCCGCAATCCGGTCTCCGAACCTCAGAGAGTGCTGCAATACCGATGTACAAACCCTTGAGCTCAGATGATAACAGAGACAAGTGATCATCCTCTCTTAAGGATAGGACATTCCAGGCACCCACCTGAAGGTACCCCCTCAGCTTAACCCAAGGAGACCACCGTCTGGTGGATGACACCTCAGCACCACTCCGACACACTCTCCCGCAATCTGACCCGGGGATGTTACCCCGTGGTTTCCCTCCTTTCATCAAAGATTGGGGGTCCCGAAGGCTTTGCCCCAATCCCGTCATCCGGTGAGTTGCCCTGCGAAGGGAAGCTGCACAGGAGGTACTCCCATGGAGTGGGTTTTCAGATTTCTTTGCGTTTTTGTGTTTTGTGGAATGAAGGGTTTTACGGTGGCCGGAGTGCAAATCCTGCCACCAACCTCTTAATAAGAAGTAACCCAACTGCAGGAGGACGTCCGCAGACACAGTTGGGCACTAGATATGGATGGCCGTTGGCTCACAAGGAGCTCCTCCACCCTTTGACAGGTTTTGTTTTTAATCCTGCTCGGTGTCCATATCCAAACACCCTCCTCACCAAAAAAACCTGGTGGGGGAGATGGTTTAGTCGCCGACAACCCGACCATGGAACAGGTTAGTACAGGTTTACATGGTACCTGTAGCAGCTCACAGATCTAATCTGGCCTGACCTGACACCACACTGTAGGTGGATGATTAAAAATGGTCGACCGTCTATTCTCCAACATGGCAAAAAATAAAGTTTTGGGAATAAAGTAAAAACAATAAATGATGATTAAATTTATTTAATACTCGTGGGGTACGCTTACACGTCGTAAGCAATAACGAACCGTGTTTCCCCATTGTCACGGGTCGCTCACCTGCATTTGATTTTTCATTTATTTATTTTCATTTAGTGTTTTTTTCATTACCTCTGCCACTGAAGGTGAAGGAGGTTATGTTTTCACCCCTCTCTGTCTGTTTGTTAATTGCAAAATCGAAGATTTTTTCAAGTATATTGGTCAATCGATTTTGTTATTGAGTTTGTTTGTCTCTGTCTGTTTCCATCCATCCATCAGGACCATACTCTGTGCAGAGCGTTGGTGCTGCCTAAGCAGTCTCCTTGGCTATTGGGTACAATCCTGGACGGGTCGCCACTCCGACACAGTATAGCAGCATGCTGGCGCTCATTTTGCCAACCTCGGAAGGATGACAGGCAGTCAACCCCACCTGGTTTGTCTGTTTCCATCCATCCATGTGTGTAGCCTCTGGCTGCTGGTTGCATCGTTGCTGGAAGTGCGGCTGTGCCGCTGATGCGGTACCCTGTTTCCAGTAAGCAGGTACTCATTTCGCCGACCTCAGAAGGATGACAGGCAGAGTCAACCCCACCTGGTTTGTCTGTTTGCCTCTCTGTTGCCTACAGGTCACAATTTTAAACCGATCTTCACGAAGCTTCACCACATGGTAGAGTTTGTCAAAAGGAAGACGTCGGTTGTTTTTGAGGTCAAAAGGTCAAAAGGTAAACATTGGCCAAAGGTCAACAACTAAGGTGGTATTCCTAAAATCCTCAATTTTCATCCAATTCACTTGAAATTTGAAGAGGATTTATATTTCAAGTCACTGAATTCAATTAGCCAATTATTTTTGAGGTCAACATCGACCAAAGGCCAACATAGGCCAAAGGTCAACAACTTTGGCAGGATTTCTAAAATTGTCAATTTTCATCCGATTGACTTGAAATTTGAAGAGGATTTTCATATCAGGTCACTGAATTCAACCATCAAATTATTTTTGCGGTCAACATAAACCAAAAGGTCAACATAGGTCAAGGGGTCAACATCGGCCGGATTTCTAAAATTGTCAATTTTCATCCGATTGACTTGAAATTTGAAGAGCAGTTGCATATTTGTTCATTGAATTCAACCACCATTTATTTTTGAGGTCAAATTTGTTTTATGGATTTTGCAAGTATCGTGTTCTGCACAAAGTCTTCTTGTTTGTTTGTTTGTGTGTGTGTGTGTGTGTGTGTGTGTGTGTGTGTGTGTGTATGTGTGTGTGTGTGTGTGTGCAGGATATCTCAAAAAGTTGTGGACGGATCCGGATGAAATTGGGGTGGGGCAGTTTGGGTGTGTGACAAGGACGAACTGATCAGATTTTGGTGAAGATCTGGATCCAGATCCGACGAGTGTAATTTTTTAAGTGATTCTTCACCATTGAGAGATGGGGCTAAAACTGATATATAGCACGATGTCTCTAAAAATGTTGATGGATTCGGATGAAACTTGGTGGAGAGGTTGGGTGCGTGACCACGACATATTGATTCGATTTTGGTGAAGATCCTAATCCGGATCTGGATATGACGATTATTTAATTTAATAGTGATTCTTCAACATTGAGAGATAGGGCCAAAACGATATGTAGCATGATATTTCAAAAATGTAATGGGCCCGATATGTTCTCGTGGATGCAGGCATTACGTGGCGGAGGTATACGCTCTACCGATGCCCTTCTTGTTCATTTATATTTTCATTTACGGATGCTTTCCAATGGTTCTGTGATTTTTCCTGGTGGATAGACTTTGACGTCAATCAGTACGCAAAATTACTGTTTTCCCCATTGTTTTGGGTCGCTCACCTGCATTTATTTATTTTCATTTATTTCTATTCATTTATTTATATTTTCATTTAGGGATGTTTTCTGACAGTTCTGTGATTTTTCTTGGTGGACAGGCTTCGATGTCCATCAGCTCACAAAGTGTCAGCTTTCTACATCACCCGAAAAGTACTGATCTTTAATATCAGTCAATGAGTCAGTCGTCAGTGAGTCAGTGGTGACAAAAAACACATATATATATATATATATATATATATATATAATATATATATATTATATATATATTGAGCCAAGAAAACCTCAACATATCACAAAACTGAAACAAATATAATGTAGTATTCAACCATTTATCTGTTTCAGATCAGAGTACTTTGGGGGCTTTATTAAGGGGGCAGGGGAGAGTAGTTTACTCATCAGTGGATTGAGTTGTTGAGATGAGGTTCACAGAATGAGATGTCAGATAAACCCTTCAAACTGCGACTTTATTTACCACTTCTTCTCTCATCACAAAAAATAATTTTCCAACCTCATCTCGACACTGTGTACAATAACTAACGACAGACAGGCGGGCGGTTCGTTCCCAACTCAACCCGCTCTGTAAGTGTCCCCTTTCCCTTCAGTATTGCCTCGCTCTTTATTGATTTGCGCATTGGCCAGACATGGCTCCCGCCTCCCCTTTATCCCCCCCCCAACAGTTCTCTCCGTTGCAGCCGCCCCTGCTGTCTGCACACAATGCGAATCTCATTAGAAACTACCACCTCCCCTTGGTAGATTGAGCTGCATTGCAACAGACCTGAACAAAGACTTCCCTCCTTGTCTCTCCCCCTCCTTGCCAAAGTGTATGCCACGGCACAAGGGACTGGTCCAAACGGCCAGGAGGTCAAACCTTGTGGTACTAGACAAACTATCTATCATCTTAATTGCATTATCTCTCTGTCGCTTTGCCTCCATCGACGTTCGTATGCAACCCACGTGACCATTTCACAATGCTCCTTTTTGGTGGTGGTTGGTGATAATAAAGCAAGCGCACGCGCACGCACGCACAAAAAATGACAACAACCTATTATCCTGGTTACAGGCGATGGCAGTGTGGTTTATGGCATCCTGGTAAAGTGATAAACAGCTTGAAGTCAAGGAGTGAAAAGGTTTTAACCAGGGAATTGTTAATCCACAGAGTGGGCCCATCTTGCCGAGGCAGTATGGTAAAAACAAATGTTGTTTTTAAGATAACAGCATTTGACCGCATTGCACTGGCTTGTCCAATTTACCGCATGGTCATTTTTTTCTTCTGACATAGCAGATCAGGATTTGATTTGGAGGTCTACGAGTTTGGATAATGTGATCGCTCCATCCCGAGCAGGCCCACAGCCAATGCCCAAGAGCCTCTTAGGCCCAATCATTGTGCGTCAAGTCAAAATGAGTTTGGAGGCATGCTGTCGAACAATGAAGGGCATTTGGGCAATGGGGGATTGCGACGATGACGCTGGGAGGACAAGAAAGCCAGGCAGGCAAGGAGGGCGAGCCACGGGCCCGGCGTCGCCAGCTGCCGGGCCGCCTTGTGCCGCCCATTGCTGGGTGGCCTGGCGTACAAATCGTTACCGCGGAGACGGCGTGGCGATGCCGCATGGGCAGATGGCCTTTTGTGCGACGGGCGGGCGGGACAGGCTGGTGGAGGGATGCAAGGGGAGGAGGTAGAGTGGGAGCGCAAAGAAAGTTTTGCTCATGTGGGAAAATCTTTCAACAGGTCTGTCTTTCTGCCAACCAGGCTAATTCCCTTCACATCTCTTCCACTTCTTTCACCCCAACCACCCTCCTAACCCCTAACATCCCTCCCCCTTTTCAAGAAACTTGAAGTTGATTGTGGAGATGCCTGAACAGAACTGTCTTGTACATGACCCAGACAACTGAGTGTACATGTCTGACTCTGGTATGGTGCACATGGCCCAGCCAACCGAGCATATATTTCTGACTCTGGTATGGTGCACATGGCCCAGACAACTGAGCGTACATGTCTGACTCTGGTATGGTGCACATGACCCAGACAATCGAACATACGTGTCTGACTCTGGTATGGTGCACATGACCTAGACAATCGAACATACGTCTGACTATGGTATGGTGCACATGACCCAGACAACTGACCATATGTGTCTTTGGTCAGGTGCACATGACCCAGACAACCAAACATACATGTCTATGGTAACATAGTGAAATTATTTTGCAATGTTGTGCAGCAAATAAAAAAGTGAATATTGTCGGAGTTCAAAGGGGGAATTAAGCAGAACGTCAATGAATGAGTTTTTAAAAAAAATGCTATGACAACAACAACAGCAACAGCAATCACCATGACTATAGGTGGATAATTCCATCAATAGGATTTCTCATATGATGGTTGATAAAGCTTATGTTGACTGCCGTGGGAAGCAAATTAAAGCTGCTGACGTTTTGGGCATTTGGCCTTCATCGGAGCAAGAGACCACCTCTAACACCGATAACAATGCCTGAACTGCAGAACACATTAAAATGTATTTATAAGAAAGTGCAAAGATGAAGGAAGAGGAAAAAACTGACAAATGGAGAAATAAATAAGGAAACACTCCAACACTAAATGAAAAAATCCTGTGAAAACTTGAAATCAAGAATCATATGAATCATATTAATCATATTTATCTCCCCATTTTGTCCTAATTATGTCTCCACTCCACCTACATTGAGAGAAGACGTATTGCTTAAATTCCTGTTTCTTCCTTTCTTCAAACAATTACATTTCAACAAACATTCCTTCATTGCAGAGACAATCCTCTTCAAATTTGGCATGAATATACCTTAATCCAATACACACGGATCTCAAATAAACTTGGAGGTACCTTGAGCTAATGCACCAAGACCCCAAATAAATGTGGAGGAACCTCGGTCCAATACACACAGACACCAAATAGGCTTGGGTACCTCGATCCAGTACACCCAGACCCCAAAAAGACATCGAGGTACCTTGAACCAATACACCCAGACCCCAAAAAGTCTTGGAGGTCCCTTGAACCAATATACCCAGACCTCAAATAGCTTGGGGGTACCTCGATCCAGTACACAAAGATCCCAAATTGACATGGAGGTACCTTGGGCTAATGCACCAAGACCCCAAATAAACTTGGAGGTACTTTGGGCTAATGCACTGAGACCCAAAATAAATGTGGGGGTATCTTGGTCCAATACATCCAGACCCCAAATAGGCTGGGAGGTACATTGAACCAATACACCCAGACCCCAAATAGGCTTGGGGGTATCTTGATGCCAGTACACCAGACCCCAAAGTAGGCTTGAGTATCTCGATCCAGTACAACACGACCCCAAATAGGCTTGGGGGTATCTCGATCCATTACACCCCAGACCAAATAGGCTTGGAGGTATCTCGATCCAGTAACCAGACCCAAATAGGCTTGGGGTATCTCAATCCAGTACACCCAGACCCCAAATAGGCTGGGAGGTACAGATTGAACCAATACACCCAGACCCAAATAGGCTTGGGGTATCTCGATCCAGTACACCCAGACCCCATATAGGCTTGGGGTATCTCTGATCCAGTACACCCAGACGCCAAATAGGCTTGGGGGTATCTCGATCCAGTACATCCAGACCCCAATAGGCTTGGGGTATCCCGATCCCGTACACCCAGACCCCAAATAGGCTTGGGGATCTCGATCCATACACACAGACCCCAATAGCTTGGGGTATCTCTCCAGTACACCCAGACACAATAGGCTTGGGGGTATCTCGATCCAGTACACCCAGACCCAAATAGGCTGGGAGGTACATTGAACCAATACACCCAGACCCCAAATAGGCTTGGGTACTCGATCCAGTACACCCAGACCCCAAATAGGCTTGGGGGTATCTCGATCCAGTACACACAAACCCCAAATAGACGGGGATATCTTGAACCAAAATACCCAGACACCAAATCGGCTTGGCGGTATCTCTGTCCAATATACACAGACCAAAATAGGCTTGGCGATGCTTTGAACCAATACATCCAGACCCAAATAGGCTGGAGGTACATTGAACCAATAAACCAGACCCCAAATAGGCTTGGGGTATCTTGATCCAGTACACCCAGACCCCAAATAGGCTGGGAGGTACATTGAACCAATAAACCCAGACCCAAATAGGCTTGGGGTATCTTGATCCAGTACACCAGACCCCAAATAGGCTGGGAGTACATTGAACCAATACACCCAGACCCCAAATAGGCTTGGGGTACTCGATCCAGTACACCCAGACCCCAAATAGGCTTGGGGTATCTCGATCCAGTACACAAGACCCCAAATAGACTTGGGAATCTTGAACCAAAATACCCAGACACCAAATCAGCTTGGCGATATCTCTGTCCAATATCACAGACCAAAATAGGCTGGGCGATGCTTTGAACCAATACATCCAGACCCCAAATAGGCTGGGAGGTACATTGAACCAATAAACCAGACCCCAAATAGGCTTGGGGTATCTTGATCCAGTACACCCAGACCCCAAATAGGCTGGGAGGTACATTGACCAATACACCCAGACCCCAAATAGGCTTGGGGGTCTTGATCCAGTACCACAGACCCCAAAAGGCTTGGGTATCTCGACCAGTACAACACAGACCCCAAATAGACTTGGGGATATCTTGAACCAAAATACCCAGACACCAAATCAGCTTGGCGGTATCTCTGTCCAATATACACAGACCAAAATAGGCTTGGCGATGCTTTGAACCAATACACCCAGACCCAAAATCGGCTTGGGTACATCGATCCAATTCACAGAAACCTCAAATCAACATGAAATATACCTTGGGCAAACACACCTCGACCCCAAATAAACTTGGAGGTACCTTGAGCTAACACACCAAGACCATTTACGCTTAATCGCAATATCAGCATCGGTATCTCAAATAAACTTGGAGGTACCTTTGAGGCTAATGCATCCAAGACCCGTCAAAAACAATAAATTGGAGGAACCTCGGTCCAATACACACAGACACCAAATAGGCTTGGTACCTCGATTCCAGTACATCCCAGACCCCAAAAAGACATCGAGGTACCTTGAACCAAATACACCCAGACCCAAAAGTCTTTGGAGGTCCTTGAAGGCAATATCCCAGACCTCAAATAGCTTGGGGGTACCTCGATCTTCAAGTACAGCAAAGTATTCCAAGACATGGAGACGTGGCTAACTACCATACAGAGCCTTGGCATGCAAGGCAATGACTCAAATAAATTGGAGGTAGCTTTGGTGCTAATGCCACTGATGACCCAAAAATAAATGTGGGGTATTTTGGTCCACATTTACATCCAGACCCCAATAGGCTGGGAGGTACTATTTTTAACCAATACTCGACCCAACCCCAAATAGCTTGGGGTATCTTCGTATCCAGTATCCACCGACCCCAAATAGGGCTTGAGGTATCTTTCGATCCATGTACATCACAGACCCCAATAGGCTTGGGGTATCTTGTCGATTCCATTACAACTCCTCAGATCCCAAATAGGCTTGGAGGTATCTGCAATCCAGTTAACACCCAGACCTCCAAATAGGCTTGGTGGGTATCTCGAATCCAGTACACCCAGACCCCAAATAGGTCTGGGAGGTTAACAGTTGAACGAATACACTCTCAGACCCTGAAATAGTGCTGGGGGTATCTCGATCCAGTACACCCAGACCCCATATAGGCTTGGGGTATCTCGATCCAGTCACCCAGACGCCAATATGGCTTGGGGTATCTTCGATCCAGTACATTCCAGACCGCCAAATAGGCTTGGGGGTATCTCGACTTCCCGTACACCAGACCCCAAATAGGCTTGGGTATCTCGATCCAGTACACACAGACCCCAAAATAGGCTTGGTGGTATCTCGGTCCAGTACACCCAGACCACAAATAGGCTTGGGGGTATCTCGATCCAGTAACCCAGACCCCAAATAGCTGGGAGGTACATTGAACCAATACACCCAAGACCCCAAATAGGCTTGGGTATTTCTCGATCCAGTACACCCAGACCCCAAATAGGCTTGGGGGTATCTCGATCTCAGTACCACAAACCCCTAAATATGACGGGGATATCTTGAACCAAAATACCCAGACACCAATTCGGCTTGGCGGTATCTCTGTCCAATATACACAGACCTCAAAATAGGCTTGGCGATGCTTTGAACCAATACATCCAGACCCAAATAGGCTGGGAGGTACATTGAACCAATAAAACCCAGACCCCAAATAGGCTTGGGGTATCTTGATCCAGTACACCCAGACCCGCAAATAGGTGCGGAGGTACATTGAACCAATAAACCCAGACCCCAAATAGGCTGGGGATTCTTGATCCATACACCAGACCCCAATATAGGCTGGGAGGTACATTGAACCAATACACCCAGACCCCAATATGGCTTGGGGTATCTTGATCCAGTACAGCCCAGACCCGCAAATATTTACTCACCGTACACACAGACCTCAATAGACTTGGGGATATCTGAACCAAATACCCAGAGCACTCTTAATATGCATGCTTGGCTGATTCTCTGTCCAATATACCAGACCAAAATAGGCTTGGCGATGCTTTGAACCAATACATCTCAGACCCCAAATAGGCTGGGGAGGTACTATTGAACCAATAAACCAGACCCCAAATAGGCTTGGGGTATCTTGATCCAGTAACACCTAGACCCCAATAGGCTGGGATGGTACTTATGACCAATACCCGAACCCCAAATAGGCTTGGGGTACTTTGAGTCCAAGTATCCGCAGACCCAAAAGGCTTGGGTATCTCGATCTCATGTAAACACAGACCCCAAAATAGACTTGGGATTATGCTTTGAACGCTAAAATACCTTCGTTCAGACACGCAAATCAGCTTGGCGGTATCTCTGTTCCAATATACATTTCAGACCAAAATAGGTCTTGGCGTATTTGTTTGAACCAAATACCAGGCGCAGACGCCAAGATCGGCTTGGGTACATCAGATCGCAATTCACAGAAAACCGTTTTCTCAAATTCAATCATGAAACATATTTACCTTGGGTTCGAAACAACCTTTTTCACCGGTTTCGACTCCAAATAATCTGGAGGTACCTGGCTAGACACTACGCAAGACCCTCAAAATTTAAAAGTGTGGAAGGTAACCTTTGGTTGTGGTCCAGATACATTCCCAGACCCCAAATAGGCTTGGGGGTATCTTGATGCAATAGTCACCTTTCAGACTCCAAATAGGCTTGGGGTATCTTGATCCATACTGCCTGAGACTCGCAAATAGGTTCTTGGTTTGGGTTATGCTTTGATCCATTATTACATCGCAGACGTCCAAAATGAGGCTTGGGGTAAATTCTTGATCCAATACAGTTTCCGCAGATCCAAAGTAGGCTTGGGGTATCTTGGATCCAATTAGCAACCCAGACTTCTCAAATAGGCTTGGGGGT
>CM068966.1:16475638-16497239 GCA_035128595.1 Eptatretus atami | reverse complement strand
TATATATATATATATGACACAATACTGTACAAAACAAACAACAACACACAACAAACAACACACACCGATTTCCTTTCATATATGACTGGACTTCACATCCCTGTAATTCAGTTAAAGTGGCCATGGCAGAGTAATCTGCATGTGTAGCCTTGGCAATCAATTACACATGCACATACTGTCAGACCTCGACATTCACGGGAGATATGTTCCTAAAAAATGCCCCGAATGGCTGGGCATTGTTTAAATGGGAAAAAGGGGACTCGGTCCCGGCGGTTTGTGATTCATAAGGGAAAATCAAAAATCCCGTGAATATGCCTGTGAAAAATCACGAAAACACGAATATTCGGACCACCGGGCCATGGATGTAGAAGCAGGTCACATTTTATGAACCGCGAATACATTGGGTCCACGAATAGCGGAACCGCGAATGTTGGGGTTCGACAGTATACGTGACCTGTAGCAGTCATCATTAGACCACACATATGTTTGCAAAACTCACAAATGCCAACAATTGAATCAAGAAAGGAAGTTTCAATAGCAGATAAAGCAGTGAGAACCTTCATATGGGAGAGACAGAAATCCTTTTTATCCTATTTTATCTCTTTGCTGATGACTCCACCCTCTGCCGTAACTTCCCTCATTCTTCAAGTAGACAGGCAGCAGCCTCTTCCCTCTCATCAGACCTTGATAAAATCACAAAATGGTCAAACACTTGGAATATATGTTTCAATCCTGACAAATCTTTTTCTCTCTTCTCTCTTTTCTCAAGGACCATCGAGCAAACTCTTCCATCTGCATTTTTTTTTTTTCAACAAGGAAATTTTTTTTGCACAGGAGGCCATTCATCCATCATGCCTGCACCACACCAATACCAGATTTAATAAATCCATCAATACCGCTTCCCTTCGTGTGCAGCCTTTTTGGCTGGTATACTGGTACTAATTTCACCAACCTCAGAAGGATGACAGGCTGAGTCAACCCTCTGGTGTTAATTCAGCAGCAAACAGGACTTGAACTCAGGACCTGAGAATCCCAAGCCACCACCCTAACTGCTAAGCCAACACCAAGTTATATTAACAATCCTCTTGAAGAAGTTCAGGCACTCAAATTCTTGGATTTCAAAGTCAGCCAAGATCTTTCTTGGGCAAACAACATTTCAAAGTTGGCCTCCAAAGGCAGTCGCTGACTGTGCATCCTCCGTCATGCAAAGTTCTTCCTTGGCACACCTGAATTCTTACCCACTGACAACACCTTCATCCACAGCTTGATAGAGTACTGCTATCCCCTCTGGGCTGACGCACCATCCTTACACTTTACTCTGCTTTATGCGGTGGAAACAAAGGCCTTCAATATCAGTGGAATCTCCTGGGATAAAACGGAGTCTATAGGCCTATCACTTTCCCATCAAAGACAGGTTGGTGATCTCTCTGTCTTGTACCGCCTACTTTCTGGTCTTGCACCCTCTGTCTACTGTCCCTTTTGTTATTTTGCATCCTGATCCGTTCTGTGTCCTAGCTCTTCCACGAGCCTTGACTTTGCATGCAAAAAAAAAGCAACAGTCAAGCAAACAGAAAAAAGGTTTCTTCTCATTTATTAGCTCTGCGCTTAGCCCCCCCCCCCGCTCTGTCTAAGATATGTCCCCCCCCCCCATATTTCTGCAGGGTGCTCAAGGACCGCCAACAACCCCCTTCTGGTAAACTCCCAAATCACGAAACACTGCTCACCTTCACTCTTTCATTCCTCTTTTTCCTGCCTTTGGAATAAACTCTCTCACTCTCTTCAATCCCATTCTCCCTCCAGGCCTTCAAAACAGCTGTTCACCACCACCTCTTATCATCCCCATCTAAAACCTCGATCTTTTCTACCCCCTTAATCCACCGGAAACCCACCTCCTTCAAATTCCTGCTTTCCTTCCTGAAAGTCCCTGTACTCTCCATCTTGTATTTCCCATATCGGGCACCCAGCCTACAGGTAAGTATTGCTGGAGAGCTCGTTTCCCCACCCATCCCTTCCCTTCCACAGATCTCACATGTTCTGTCCCCATGTTTTTGTTCTTTCCCTCTCCCGCCCCTCTTGTCTCCTGCCCCCCTTGCTGTGCATTGTGTGTTAGCTCTCATATGAGCCTCGACAAGGTATACAAAATAAAACAAAAAAACATGTCTTTCTGCACAAGCGAAGAGATTTCAAAATGCGTCGTCCGAAAGTTAAAACACATTGGAATGGCATTGAAGCGAAGGTTTTCAAACTATTTAAACTCATAAAGTTTGCACATGTAGATCTACTCTTGTATTCGGGGCCATCTATGTATTGCATTGTGTCGGAATGGCGACCCATCCAGGATTGTGCCCAATAGCCAAGGAGACTGATTAGGCAGCACCAACAGTCTGCTCAGAGTATGGTCCCAATGGATGGATGGATAGATGGAATACTCCTGTAATGTATGTATTGTATACTCATTGGCAGTGGTGATGCATTGAAAAAAAAATGTAAATTAAGAATAGTGGAAGAAGGGAGGATGACAAAACAGAGAGGCGGGTAGAGTGTGGGAGGAATGGGGAGAGTGTGGGAGGAAAAAGCAAGAAGAGGGAGGGAAGAGAAAAAGGGGCACATTATGGAGCATGTGAGGGAGGAGGGGGTAGGACGATTCCACCACATCTGCGTACATAATAAATAGATGGTTCCTCATTCATCAAATTCAATTGCGTGGCTCAAGGGAAACACAGCAACCTGCAAGTAATAGGACTGATAGGGTTGATGGGTGTAGAAAAGATCAGGGATAGGTATGGGGGATGACACGGCCTGCTTGAAACCCTGATTGGCAGTATTTGCAGAAAAGGTCACTTGTCCTTATGCTTGGGTTGAATTTTGTTTCCCAAGTGGAAAATATTGGTTAATTACTAAAGCAACTTTTCCTGAAATTTACGAGTATACACACAATCCGAGCATGGTATTCCAATTCATGGCACTCCAATTGGTTCTTCCATGTTCAGTTACATTTTGTGTAAAAGTATTATATGCTGTACACAACACGTGTCACGATAATGATCCATTGATGGTGATGAACACTCGTAATGTATTCACTACTCAGACAGAACAGAAAGACTTTTGACGCTCACATGTTAAACCACAACCCGATACCACAAAGGATGGCACACTGGAAGTACGCAGGTACTTGATCACCTTAACTTGTCTGACAGCACATTATATATATATATATATAATATATATATTATATATAAACTATATATATATATATATACAGATGCATATACACACACGTGATGTCCCTGTGCCTCTCCAACTCATCTTTGTCCAATTACTACTCCTCCTCTTCCTCCTACTACTACCACTCCTACTCCAGCATAAGTTGGTGGACGTTAAAGATCCCACGGTGTCCTTTGCAAAGAGTAGGCGATCGATCTATCACCGGCATCCTCAACAAATTACAAATACCTGCCATCACCCACGGAGGGCATTGCATCAGAGGCACAGCCACACCCTCAGTCAATTATGCTACCCCGCAGCCTTATGCTGCATATGAAAGAGGAATAAGAAAACTACTCGTACTCCTCCTAGTGGTGTTAACTAAATCGATAAACTGATACATTGAGTTAATGTGGTGTTGTGTTGATAAAGTAAAGCCATGATGGGTCAAATGGCCTCCTCCTGCTCCAAGTCCCTTCTACGTGTTTGTATATCCTCCTATAGCTGAGCATCTTGTAAAATGAGCCATCCTCGATAAAAAATGGCACAATGGGTTTAAGGATGGTGTCTCGCTTACTGTCATGACACTTGCTCTGGAGGACATGTGTCCTTATCCCTCATCTTATCATAACTGAGATCCATCTTGAAACCACTATCCTGTCTGTCGCTGTTCCGTCAAACTAGTCCGTCTTAAGCATCGCAAACAGGTTCTAAGAATCTGTGGATTGACTCACACAGACACCGATGGGAGTTGGAATTAAAAAAAAAAATTAAACACTCGCAATAAATATACAAACATTTAAAATATATATATAGTATCCTACATTCAATTGTCCCTTTCATTTTTTCAACTTACACCCCTCTATCCTCAAACTCAAGATCCTAAGATCTTCAAGGCAGCCACCTTAACCGTTAAGCCAACACCAGGCATGATGTGTCATTAAGGGATAATGGAGCAGAAGGGAAATTGCAATATATAAATTAATAAATTATTTATGATCCAACGCACGCACACCACACACACACACACACACACACACACCACCACACACACACACACACACACAACACACACACACACACCAGAACCCGGACAAGGGCATTAGGGAACATCCCTCAACTTTTACTTGGAATACAAGGACAATAGCAGATAGCGGATGACGCAGAGCAGTATAATTAAGGAACCTTGGGATCTTCATGGGAGAAGGACTCAAATTGTAACTCTGGAATAGGCCTTGTTCGTCAGAGGGACTATTACGATGGACCTGTACCCAGGATCTAATCACATGATGTCCGGTATGCGAAATCACTTCCTTAAGCACATCACGTAGCCTCCTTCACACCATATTGACAACAGTTCAAGCTCAGCAGGTATAGGTGTCTCAATGGCCAAAATCAGTACAGACCGCTTTATGACGGTGTATTCGACGGCAGACGAAAGGTAATGACTTCCAGGTAGGGGAAAGATACATTGCTAGGCCCACCGAGAGTGTAATCCACAAAATAAATCCAAAATGCCCTCAATATTGACCTTCTGTGCTCATTTCCTTTACTTAACAGGCATCAAACGTTGGGAATCTTCAGGGGCAAGGCCCTCACATGACGGAGAGGGAGCTCGCCTACAGATAGGCCCCGAGTCAGTTTGAGATTAGCACCGAGTTTTCCACCCTGGACCACGAGAAGGTTATTTCCTTTGCAAACAAAGCTCGGAAACCGACGTATCATGAGATTATCGAGTGAAATTTGGAATGAATCAGCTATCGAATGAACACATCACGGCCATCTTCAAAACAACCGAAGGTGAACGTTCCAAGCAAGCGGAGCGCAAGGTGGTCATTGGAAAGGGATACGATGTAAAAAAAAAAGTAACCACAGGTCAACAAAACGCCTTCCGGAGTAAAATACTGAACCCACGGAGGGAACACCAGGTCGATTTGAGGTCAAACCCCCGTGTTCCATTTTGAGGTCACACGAGGTCTGCGTTGCGCAAAATCAATATCGAACATTCAAAGTCTTCTCTTTCCAGTTCACCAACCAGACAAGTGTATGGCTGCGCATCACGTGGTACGAGAGGGCATTTGTAGCAAGAGGGCATGACAAAGTTTCACATCAGGATCCAAGTTGACTGAAGCACCGTGAATGGTGGACCTTCCGACAGGAATGAGATGCAGCCAATGATCCAAGTGGACCGGTCCACAATCTGGAGATGATTGTGCACAAAAGCAAGCATGATAAGGAGATTTTATGAATCTCAGTGATGAATATGAGAGACCGTGATTATGATACATGAATCAAAGTCAGTGATGGTGATTGAAACTTTTTCGAGAAGGACTGAGTTACCTGTGATTGAATGGTAAGGGTGATAATGAGTGCAGATTGTGCGCGTTAATAATGAGGTTTGCTGGTAAGTCAGGCTCACACAATGCTTGTTAACAGATGTTATCGCCTGTGCTGTGGGGGCACGACGAGTCGAGGGCGGGCGGAGTGGACCTTCGTTACGGATTCAAAGTCGTGGGAAAACGTGGCAGCTGCAGTGTGAGGCCGAGTCTCCTCCGCAGAATGATAAGCCCCCCATGTCGTCCCCATACCCACCCCTTCGGACCCTTTCTTTTTTCCCTGAATTTCCATGCTCCATCTTCGTCTTATTCCTACTTCTCTGGTCTTTTTTTTTGTTCTTGTTGTTGTCCTCCCTCAATTTGGTCTGGATGCACACCGAATCAACTCCGAGGACCCGGTCCTGCCGGTTGCTGGAGAAATTAAGCCGGATGTCCTATCTGCCTTCATGATGCAGTTGGACGTCATCGAATAAGTTATAATTATAACCTTAATCTGGCAAAACTCCAGTCTGTCTGAAACGCCGTCCAGCATCACACGTCCGAGTATGTCCGTTCCTCCCTTGGGCTATTGTCAGATTGTCCATGTCACACTCTGTCAAACTTTTCATCCATTTTATGTCTCGTTCACCTCCCTCTTTCTTCTCTAACTTTCATGTTCATTTGCCATGTGGAGACATCCACTCAAACCCCTCCACCCCCCCCATCCCCCCAACACTCCAACCCCCCCCCCAGCCACTTTCCTTCCCAGCACATGCACAGACCCCCATACACCGACCCGGCCCTCTTGTCAAATCCGCCCTTTGTGCGTTCCTCCCTTCAAGTTCCGCTCAGGGTCGAGTTTCAATCCGAGGCACGACAGACTGAGGCCTAAAAGGTGTTTGTTCAGAGAAACCTGACCGTTCACACGCCCTGATGGCTGCACATTACACTGGTAGCCAATTAACTAATTTAAAAAATCAAAGTTCCAGCAACTTCACGGATCACCAAAGAGAAAGTTTCAATCAAGAACACCTCAAATCCACCATCCAACATCCAAAGCTCACGAATCGAGGTGCTCGTGGAGCATCATGATTAAACTACTTGTACAAGTACATTTTATTTAATTATTAAAATTAAAAAGTACCAAATCTGCATTTAATGATATTAATTAATTGGACCCCCACACACCAACCACACCCCTCCTCTCCCCACCCCCAGAATGGTCTGCCAGTGCAATGGGAGAGAACCCATGAATGAAATGGTTGGATTGGTCGAGGAACCGCTCGGGGAATCGAACTGCAAGTTCAACGGTGACTCACTGAGCACAAGGATGAGCACGGCCAGTGGAAACGAGCCGAGCCGTGAGCGGGCGGGCAGAAAGCGTGCTGTGCGTGCTGGGTGGCCGAACGGAATCCGACACACGATGTCACTGCAGGCGAACACAGAAGAGTACGGGCGAGGGCCAAAAAAATAAATGGGACGATGGAAGAAAGAGAAGGAAAAGCGAGAAGAAGAGAGAGAGAGAGAGAGAGGAGAGAGAGAGAGAAGAGAAGAAGAGAGAGAGAGAGAGAGAGAGAGAGACAGAGGAGAGAAGAGAGAACAGAGACAGAGAGGAGAGCAGAGACAGGGAGAGAGACAGAGAGGAGAGAGAGAACAGAGAGAGAGAGAGAGAGAGAGGGGCAGAGACAGGGAGAAGACAGAACAGAGACAGAGAGAGAAGAAGAGAAGAACAGAGACAGAGACAGAGACAGAGACAGAGACAGAGACAGAGACAGAGACAGAGACAGAGAGAGCAGAGAGAGAAGAGAGGAAGGCAGAGACAGAGACAGGGAGAGAGACAGAGAGACAGAGAGAGAGGGAGAGACAGAGAGAAGAGAGAGACAAGAGAGAAAAGAGAGAGGCAGAGACAGAGACAGGGAGAGAGACAGAGAGACAGAGAGAGAGAGAGGCAGAGACAGAGAGACAGGGAGAGAAGACAGGAGAGAGACGAGAGAACAGAGAGGACGGGAGAGACAGAGAGACAGAGAGACAGAGAGACAGAGAGACAGAGAGACAGAGAGACAGAAGAGAGAGAGAGACAGGGAGAGAGACAGAGAGCTTGGAAAGTTTTGGTCCCACTCTGAGAAACAAAAGAAAAGCCATTGTTCGGTAAAGTTTGTCCAAGGAGAGGACTCGGGTGTCACTCGGAGCCGATCGATGCGTTCGTTCATCGGATCGGAGGGGAGCGCGCTGATCGGAGGGGAGCGCACGCACGAACCGCGAGAAAAGTTTACTTTCACAAACTCCGGATGACGTATGAGGCAAAAACAACTTCTCGAGCTTCGTTTACCTTTGCCGGTCGCGGCGAAAGTCCAGAGAAGCAGCAAGTGGAGCAGTAACTCGGGCGGCATCGCTCCGGTGGGACTCGCACGCCGCGGAATCCGGGACTTGGGAGCGCGGGGAGGCCGCCACGGAGCCAGGGGGGACGCGGGGTGGGCTCAAGTTTGGGTGGGAGAGCGCTGTCGGCTCGAAAAGAGGGACTGACGGGATGGCAATGGAGGGAGGGAATGAATGGGATGGGACCATGTGAGCTGGGCCGGCGGGTGATGGGGGGAGGGGAAGGGGAGGGGAGGGGGGATGAAGGCGATATGAAGCAGGCTCGATAAGCAAGCTTCGAAGACGATGCCTCGGGCGGCGGCACGATGAATTAGTTCCCGCAAGTTTGGACAATACACCCCTGGAATCGTCCTGCCGATCGGGGATACCGGGCTTCGTGATCCGATCCGGGTCGACGGCGCTCGCGCAACAAGTGCGCAAAACTTTCTCAAACTTCTGAAAAAGTTTACAAACTTTTTCCTCCTCCAAAGGAATCGTCAAAAAATTGCGGGGGAGGGACGTGCGCGACAAGAGGATGGCGGAGGAGTCGGAGGGAATGAACAAAACTTAGTTACTGAACTTGTAGAACATTTTTTAAAAAGAAAACTTTTCAGACAGACAGGAATTCCAATAAGCACTCATTGACATCGACTCGTAGGACAACGGAGGGACAGAGACTCTCGTCCTCCATCCAATTTGCACGACAAAAGCCTTAATGAGGCATAAATTATTCAAGAACTCACCGACCTCGAACATAATTTATGCGTCCCCGCCCCCCACATTAACATAATTTATGCGAGCGCCCGACTCGCTTCCTAATAATAATGATGATGATGATAATTGCAAAATGATTCGAAACGGCCGAAGGAAGACGAAAGGCGCCGATTGTTTTCGATCATCCTGATCCTTTTAATGGACAACAGCAACAACAACACACCGGGTAATCGATGTTAATGGGACAATGGACCGGGGAGTGGAACAAACGCTGCTCGTTCGTGTCACGGATGTTCACACCCGAACTAGCACCTTTGAAGTGGTGCGTGTCAACCTCCGAGCGGGTCTGGACCCATCCGGCCTCTTCAGAAGAGTCCAAAGCTGCCGAGGAGGTGCGAACGCCTTGTAAGACTATTCGAAGTTCGACGTGCTGCGCCGCGCACTGCCCCTGCTGCGCGCGTTGGAATCCAACACCTGGGTGTTCAAGGTTCCAGGTGTATCACACTCGTGTAATATTCCCTCTGGTTGTCGACAAAGTCGCTTTGATTCTCTCTGTGGTTAAAGATCCCGAAATGAGGATTTTTTTTTTTTTGCAACCCTGAGACCCGACACAGCTCGTTGGAAATGGCGGGTTGTTGTGAAAGCAGCTAGGGTGAGCAAGGTGTGTGCCCCCCACCAAGACTCTCCCAACTCCCCCATCCTGGGAGTGCGTCGCCTGGAGGATGTGACGATGAGCTGCTAGGAAGATTCGGACGGGTGTTGTGCGGATGGAAGGTCTTCCTGTTCTCCGGTGCAGCGGAAAGCGAACTGTTAAGGGTCACGGTTGGTTTGGGCGAGGGGATGAGGGGTCTGTCCTGGAGACCTGGAGGGGGAAGGAAGGCTGTCCTTTTCAACATGTCCATGACTTCACCAAGGCCTTATACGTGCACCGACGCACTTTAATGCCACGACAAGAATGATTCAGAAGACAGGACGTTCAAACATTTTGAAAACCACCAAGAATTTCCATGAAGGTCCTCCATAAATGTCTCAACATGTCCATGTCTTCACCAGGGCCTTATACGTGCACCGACGCACTTTAATGCCACGACAAGAATGATTCAGATGACAGGACGTTCAAACATTTTTGAAAACCACCAAGAATTCTCCATGAAGGTCCTCCATAAATGTCTCCAAACAAAGTGAGGTTTGAAGATGGACGTCGAGTTCCCCGTTGAAATGGGGTCCGAGTGAATACTTCTCCCAGAGACCCAGAAGGAAGGCGAACTCGAACCCGTTGACCGTGACGTCAGGTGTGGAGCTCGACACATACTTGAAGCAAAGACCATCTCGTCCGGCTCCAGCGATGCTCCAAATTGTCGATCATGACGGTCATGTTATTGATCCAATGAGAGACCTTTTCTGGGTCACTGGTCTTGTTTCATCATGGTGTACGTACAAGTAGAGTACAAGACCTTTGTTCTCAGTGCCATTGACTCATGGAGCATGGTTCCTCCACTAAAAGGGTCAGGATGCAGCGTCCCACCCGGCAGTTAAATGGAAGACCCACAAAAAGTTCAGGTCTAATTTCTCCTTCCTCTGCAGAAAGGTCAAAGGCAGTGTATAGTGATCCTTAACCAAGTTTGATTTGGGGTCATTCCTCCAGCGCTCTCTCTCTCTCTACTTTAGGCCCTCACTTACCTGCCCAGGTTGCACAACTTGATAACTGACTTATCAATCCCCCTGGTCTTCACCCCCAGATCAATACCTTTTCCCTCCAACAATCCTTCATTCCCGTTACTCCTAGCTGTACACGGGATTACTTTTCCCGGTCTCGCTGGATCCGATGATCATCGAAGACCCCATCTTACCGCCGTGCCATGCTGTCAAGCACGTTCCTCGGGGTACTCTGCCACCCTCACTAACCCCGTTTACACTTCCCTACCCCGTTGGCTGCAATTGATATGTTGACTTGCTGCCCTCTGTTGTCAAGACCTTCCATGAACCTTGACCTCAATAGAAAGAGTCCGTAAGGATTTTCGTTTTCCTCTTCACCTCCTACAGTTACGGTTCCATCGAGCCGTTGGTGGGATATGGTTGAGGTGAAGCCACCATCAAATCATTTACACTGATCTAAGGCTCATGGAGGAGCTTGAACACAAACCCCAGGACAAAGACGTTCGGAGGTATCAGTGATACTTTAACGTGAATCACAAGGACATTAGTAGCCAATGGATAAGCACATACATGAAAGGTCTATGGGATTTGAACCTGGGGTCCCTGCATCAGGAGCTCGGGGTTCGGATGGGAAGATGACCGAGCCAAACCCAATCGTCCCCCATAAGTGGCAGATCATGAAGCACCGTCCAATCAGCATTGTCGTAATGAAGCACAATTGTGTCACCAGACTTGTAACTATAATTACAACCTTTGGGTGATTAATAGGAATAAGGATAATTCGCCTTGCCAGAGGAGTGGGTATTGCATTATTGGGGTCGTTTGTCTGTCTGTCTGTTTGTCCACACAGAACATGAGTGTGTTTCTTCGCAACCGCTTGTCGGATTGAGACGACATTTTCAGCACAGGAGCGACTACTCATGCAGAATGTTTGAATGATAATTATGACGTCATACGTCACGTGGTGTGGCAGCCACGTTGGAAAAACAGAAAAAATTTGGACCTCTGTATCTCTGAAACCACACCAAAGAAAAATAGAAACTTGGCAGATAGCAAGTACTCCTCATGGGGAATGAGAGTGATTTTTTTATGATGTCATAGGTGCCTTTATTATGTCATCATTGCATATGTAGAACGCTACATCTGATCAGTATGAAAATTTTTGAGGGTCGTCTCGGGATAAAATGGTCCACAGAAAAAAAAAGATTTCATGACGTCATCAGTCACGTGATTCTGCAGCCATATTGTTTAAAAAAAAACAACCCTCAAGATCTTCTTCTCTAAAATGTGTGAACAGATTGAGGCGATACATTAAATATATAACCGCCTATCCATGAGGAACAAAACGACCATACGTATGATGTCATAGGTCACATGCTTTGACAGCCATATTGGATTTACCATAAAACCTATTAAAAAAATCTTCTCCAGAACAGCTGGACAGACCGAGGGCAAACATCACACTCATGTTCCCCAAGCCTTGGGGATACCAGGGTATTCACAAATAATTCACAAGTCACATGACCTGACAGCCATGTTGGATTGAGCGAAAAATCTATTTTTTCAAAATCTTTCTCTTGAACCGCTTCATCAATTGAGGTGAAACTTGAAAATTAAGATCCAATAGTGATATGGAATATGTGTTTTAAATTTCAACCTGATCGGATGAATGGTCTGGCAACTAGAATTGTTTAAATTTTTTTGATCTGGGTTCCTTATGATTTTTTTTTTCTTGCAGAAGGCTCACTTAGTCGCAGCTGAAATGTGAATCCTATCCAGGTTCCTCCTGATGAATTCATCTTTGCTTTTTGCTTGTTCGGGTTCCTTATGATTACTCCAATGCAGGTGCGTACCTATTTGGTCTTCCATTTGATTTTAATTGAACATATTTTAATCCCATTCCAACTGAATAATAATAATAATAATAAACGTCATGGGTCAGGGTCAGTTGTCCAATCAAAGTGGGGTTGCATCAAAGCGGGACGTCTTGGTACCCGGTCATCACTGCCAGCAGTTATAAAGAGGCAGTTCTAGTTATGTCTCTTATTAATTACGTAACACATCAGGACACAAACACCATACAAAACAAGTCCTGGCGAGGGTTTGCGGTCTCTGGTCTTTTTCTTGTTGCCTTTTGTGCAAGTGATATCAACAGTGGCATGCAACAATAACAGGTTGGATGTTTTGAAAAGTCCCAAGTTAGAGTGGCACAATTGGATTCCTGTTATATATTTATTTATTTTAAAATAAATTTATGGGTGGGGTCGAAGATTAAAGACTTGTCCTAGCTATCTCCCTCGTACATGAAAGTGTGACTTTTCTGCATTTTCCTGTTGTGCAGTCAAGCAAGGAAATTCTCTCTTTCTCTCTCTCTCTCTCTCTGAACATGCCACGTCATGCCATGCCCCAACTGCTCAAGGCAATTGCCCTCCTTGGGGGTATGGGTGGAATGAACTTTTACATATGGGGCTGTTCAAAATGTTCTCGCAATGATCTCTGTGTCTCTCTGTCTCTGTCTCTGTCTTTCGACAGGTGCAGTGCTGCCAAAAAAACCCCAAGGAAAGGATTACATTGTGTGGTCTGACTTTACCTTCCCAGCAGTAGTTATGGCAGAAATGTCATTTGTTCATGATCTGGTAACAACTCATCTACTCTTCGCCAAAGATCTTCAATGACCACCAACTAATGCTGTCAGACGGGACACCCAGGTCAACGTTCATGCGAGGGGACGGTGAACCTTGTGATGATGCTCTGCCTGCAAAGCACCCATCTGACTGAGTTTATAGTCGGGTTTGGAACCAAAACCACATTAAATAGTTCAACAACTGACACGAACAAAAAAAAAATTCCTACTCATTTCCCCATGATATGTTTTCTAAGGAATTTGTGTCCTACATTTGAATTGTGCACAAGTTCCTCCATGATCCTTAGATTTTTGTAAAATATCATACATGTCGGAGACAAACACCTTAGAAGACATACTATGGACAAGTTGGGTCACCTGATCAAGATTGTGTTATTTAGACTTTAGTAAACCATCAAGAGGATTGATGTTTAAATCTGTAACAACTAGAGAGTTCATATAACACGTTATCCCATGTCGTGTTCAAGTACAGCATACACTTCAATATAAAATAAACATCATTTAAAAAAATAATTCCAGAATTTAGCGCTTACACATCTCATTTAGCTAGTGAAAGTCTTATACACCTTATTTAACACGTCCAAGTACTGCTAAAAGGAAGGGTTTTGAAAGTGTAAAGAAGGCGATTTGTGTTCTACAGTGTTCAAGTATATAATTAAATGTAAATTAAATAAACATTGCAAAAGTCATATAAATAAATTAATTCAGGAATTTTGTTTTTTTTACTTGCTCGAGGCTCATCGAAGAGCTATGACACAGAACAAAGAAATCAGGACACTACACAACAAAGGGAAGAGCAGGAGAAAGGGGAAACACCAACAGCAGGGGGTGGGAGAAAGTACTGGAGAGAGAGACGGACAAACAAGGGATGTAGGTGACGATGAGGGGTAAGGGAGAACGTAAGGGGTGGACAAGATGGATACATAAACAAAATTTTGGGAGGGGTGGAGGTGGTTTTAAGGGTGTCAAAAAATTTCGTGGTTACGGGTGGGGGTCACCTGATCATTGAAAAATACAAAAAAATGGTCACCTGAAAATAGAGGATTTCACTGAGATGGTGGTAAACAGTTGTCTTGAACTCCTGGAGAGAAGAATGAGATTGCAGAGAGTATGGAAGGTGGTTCCATAGGTGGGGAAAAAAAGAGGAATAAATGAGTAGAGGTGGGCAGTGTTTCTGCATTTAGGCAGTTTCACTAGGTGGACCAGGTGTGTCCTGCAGATACCTTGGGGGGAGTGGGTCCAGAAATAAGGTGGAAGAAGACAGAAAGACCACCGACCTATTGGCAATGGCGAAGTGATCGGCCCATAGACTCAACTTTATCGTGAGAGATCCCAATGCGATATCAAAAGATATCAAAAAGCGTGAGATATCAAGGGCCATTGTTTCAAGGCATCAAGCTGTACAAGATGTGAGATGGGGAGCCAGCCCCGAGTGGAGAGCAGTACTCTATCAAGCTCCGGATGAAAGCCTTGTCGGTGGATCGGAGCTCAGGTGTGCCAAGGAAGAACTTTGTATGATGGAGGATGCCCAGTCGGCATCTGGCTTTTGAGGCCAACTTTCAAATGTGGCTTGTCAAAGAGAGATTGTGGCTGAGAGTGAGACCCAAAAGTTTAAGTGACTGAACCTCTTCGAGAGGGTTGTTGACAAAGTAGATGGGAGGGTTTGCGGTACGGTCCTTTTGGAGAAAGAGGAAGAGGGTGAGTGAGTGTGTGGGATTTCTTAGGATTGAAAGGCATATTCCAAGTTTTTGACCAGTTTGTGATTTTATCACAGTCTGAGGAGAGGGAAGAGGCTGCTGCCTGTCTGTCGGAAGGCTGAGGCATGTCACGGCAGACAATGGAGACATCAGCAAAGAGATAAAGAGGATTTTCCAGAGTCAGTGAGAGCATTGATGAAGATTAGGAATACGATGGGGCCTAGAAAACTGCCTTGGGGTACTCCAGTCTTGACAGGGAGAGGAGATTAAAGGGTTCCATTGAGAGCCACACATTGTCTACAAGAGTGGAGGAAGTCAGTAATCCAAGGGTCGAGATGGCCTTCAATTCCATAAGCAGTTTGTACAGCAAATCAGGATGCCAGACTCTGCATTAAAAGCTCGAGATATGTCCAGAGAGATGGTCCTGATCTCATGTCTGACATTGAGGGGCTCCAACATTTTTGGGAGAGTAGAAGCAGCATGTCCAAGGTAGGGTGATCAGGTCTGAATCCAAATTGATGATCTGAGATGAGGCTGTTGGAGAAAAGGAATTATTTTATGTCAACTGTGATGATGGATTCCAAGCACTTGCTGAAGATTGCATGTAAGCTAATTTGTCTGTAGTTAAGGGGATCCGTTTTTTTCCACCTTTTTCATGTATTGCTGTGATGTTGGTTGATTTCCAAGCAGATGGAAGATGGCCTATGCTAAATGACAGGGAGAAAATGGCAGAGAGAGGAAGTGCCAGAGCAGCAGAGCAGCATATATACCACCATTTTACCGCCGTTGACACAGCGTCTTATACATCACCCCATCCAACACTTTACATGAGTTATTCGTGCCTGTTGTATCATTGTTTGTGTCCTTTATGACGTCCTTAAATACAGTAAATTTTCTGTTTGGAATGATTTTCAATTTTGTTTCACCGCCAGACAGACAGACAGTAAAAAATATTATCTCACTCCTCTCTGAGCATGTACGATTGGGCGAATTCAGAATCAAAGTACTGTTAAACTATAGGTTTGATTTCCGATTCATGTTCAAAATAAAACATTAAATTTAAATTCAGTTGTTCCTCGATCAGAAACTGATGTTTGTTGACAGACAGATGGACGGATGGCCATGAACCAATTGCTTAACCCCACTTTTCGCTTCGCATGCGTGGGGTAAATATCAATGACAAATTGGTTTTAAAGCCTACCTTAAAACGAGAAGACATAAACTCCTCGAGCTATGTGTGCAGGAGCAGATCCTGATGCTCACTATAGTCCCCGATGTGAGATGTACTGGTGTGTTACATAATAATTATATAATTATATATAGAGAGAGATATAGATAGATAGATATAAAGTCTTTCTAACCACTGACTCACTGACTGATATTAAAGATCGGTCCTTCCGGGTGACGTAGAAAGCTGAAATTTTGCATTCCAATGGACATCGAGCCGATACACCAGAAAAAAAAAAACTTACAGAATCATCGGAAGACATGCACAAATGAAAATATCAACAAATGAAAAAAATGAAAATAAATAAATGAAAAATCAAATGCTGGTGAGTGACCCGGGACAATGAGGAAGCATGGTTCATATACTTACACAATGTATATATATATACATATATGGATACAAACAAACACGACATAATAGCGACCGAAGCTTTTCGTGCTGCACTCCTCAGGGTAAAAATCGCAGCAAGTGAAGGAGGAAGTGAAGGCGTGTGCTTTATACGCAGGTCTCATAAAAGGTGGACACTGATTGGTTCAACCGTAATGATGTTACGGTTAATCCAACGCGCCATTGGTCGGCTAATCATCTTCACCTCAAGCTCCCATTGGCTGGAGCAGTGCTCGTCGATGATTGACGTTTGCAACCACATCCTGGAGAGAGGGGGATGGGTTTCCTGAAGGTCCATTCACCATTTGTTCACCTTGTAATCTTCCTGCTGAAATTGACAAAATCATGAATATACTCGGTGAGAATGGTTATCCTGAGCATATAGTTAAAATACATACACAAGTTTCTAACACGACAAGAGATCGCAGAATTGGTCCGGACAAATGCCCAGTCCATATCAGGATGCCCTGGAAAGGGCAATCATCACGAAGTTTTGACGTACAAATCAAACATATTGTGTCCAACACGTTTCTGGCTGTGCAACCCCGAGTAATCTTTACCTCTCGCCGTTTGCTGACGTCAGTCAACAAGGATGTGCTACCCACTCACAAACCAACCAATGTATTTATGAGTTTAAGTTCCGATGTGAAGCTCGGTACGTGGGCCGCACAACACTAAGATTGGCTGATCGGATCAAACAACACGTCCCCTTGGCGATTTGAAGAAAGATTGTGAGGGTTAGAACACAACCAGTGCGAGCATGTAGAAATATCCAGCAACCACCGGCCACTGTATCTGCTTCATCTGCCATTGCACAGCACCTGGTTGCCAACCCTATCTGTGCAGACCAGTACAATGCAGATATGTTCAGGATATTGAGCCGAGGTCGGAGCTCGTTTCATTTACGTATGTTGGAAGCAACCTTCATCCTTACCACCGATCCAATATTATGTCGTCAAAAGGAATTTGTACGATCTCTGTGTCTCTTTCAGCATGGAAAGATCAAGGGAAGTACGGTAACAAATGGTGAATGGACCTCAGGGGAAACCCATCCCCCTCTCTCCAGGATGTGGTTGCAAACGTCAATCATCGACGAACACTGCTCCAGCCAATGGGTGCTCGAGGTGAAGATGATGAGCTGACCAATGGGCGTTCGGATTAACCGTTACGTCATTACGGCTGAACCAATCAGAGTCTACCTTATTGAGACTGCGGATAAGCACACACTTCACTTCCTTCTTCACTTGCTGCGATTTTTACCCTGAAGAGTGCAGCACGAAAAGCTTCGGTCACTATTATGTCATGTTTGTTTGTATATATATATATATATATATCACATACATATACATATATATATATATATATATACATACAAATATATACATATATACATGTACATATATGTGTATATATATATACATACACATACATATACATATATATATATATATATACATACATACAAATATATACATATATACATTACATATATGTGTATGTATATATATACATACATATACATATACATACAAATATATTATATATATACACATACATATACATATATATATATACATACAAATATATACATATATACATGTACATATATGTGTATGTATATATATATATATACATACACATACATATACATATATATACATACATATACATACAAATATATACATATACATGTACATATATGTGTATGTATATATATATACATACATATACATATACATACAATATATATATATATATATATACACATACATATACATATATATATACATACAAATATATACATAATACATGTACATATATGTGTATGTATATATACCATACATATACATATACATACAAATATATATATATATATCATATACCGAAGCCTGGTGTTGGCGTAGTGGTTAGGTTAGTGGCTTGGGATCCAAAAGGTCCTGAGTTCAAGCCCCGTTGGCCGCTTGAATTAATACACACCAGGAGGTTGACTCAGCCTGTCATCCTTCGAGGTCGGCAAAGTGAGTACCAGTGTACTGGGCCCGGTGTATGCCCGGTTAGAATAGGTGTACCATATCCCTGTGTCGTAAGAGGCGACCAGGGTTGCGTCAGGAAGGGCATCCGGCTAAAACCTGTGCCAAATCATTATGGGCGGATCATAGCGGATGATCCGCTGTGGCGACCCCTAACGGGAGCAGCCGAAAGAAGAAGAAGAAGAATATATATACATATACCGGGGGACACACGAGTTATCCTTTGCCCTGTGTGTGTCACACTCTTTTTTTTGTTATCCAATTCCATACCCCTGGGCCACTTGGCCCATCTTTTCCAGGGTGCACAACCGGGATATTTTTTACCCCGCAGACGCGAAGCAAGAAGCGGGGTTAAACAATAGGTTCATGTCCTTCCATCTGCCGACAAACGTCAATTTATGATGAAGGAAAAACTTATTTCGACTGAATGTTATATTTTGGATTTGAATTGGAGCATGAGTAGGAAGACAAGTTTGCCGTTTTACCTTGCTTTGTTTTTGAATTTGTCCTGTCCACACATGCGCAGAGAGGAATGTGATAATATTTTTCCTCTGTCTATCTGGGAGTGAAACAAAATTTTAAAAAACATCCTAACAGGAAACGTACTGTTTTTGAGAACGTCATAAGGGACACAAACAACAGGCACGACTAACTCACGTACTGTGTTCAGGTGGTGTTATCAACTGCATAAATGGAGGTAAGTTCCAGAATTTATTTCTACAACTTTTAAAATCTTTCTTTTATTCAAAATGAATTAAACACTTGAACACTGTGGAAGACAAATTGCCTCCTTATCACTTCCAAGAACCTCCAGTTTAACAGCACTTGGCCATATTCAATGGGATGGTGTAATAGGGTAATGTATAGGACTGCTTCGGGAGTGCCAAACTTACAGAATTTTTTTTAATGATCGTTAAAATCATATTTAAACACTGCATGAAGTTATCATGTTCTTTGAACTCTGTAGTTTAATACAGAGCTGGGAACCACCTATCCTAGTCAGAGGGATAAAACAAACTTGATGGGGGCTGGATATATGCTCGTTGATATATTGGCAATTCAACCAGAACTTTTGCGGACAAGTAATGTAACTATTGCACATATATAATTATTATAACGCAGCCTACTCGATAGGCTAATGCTGTCAATGGCTTGTTTTATTCTCCCAAAACAGTAAAGTTTGCCACTTCACTGATACATTCATTCACAAAAAATCACCATCTGAAAATTCCTTTCATTTGTGTGCAATCTTAAAATCTACTGCACAGCCAGCACAGGCAATGTTATTTTCCTCGATGCTTTTTACTTTTGAGAAAAAAAAAGTGTTCATTGTACAAAAAAAAGAAAAGTTTTTCAACTTTATTCCTTCTTGTTTTGATCTCTTACAACATTCACAGTTTGCTTGCTTTGAGGATTAATGTCTCTTCAGGGTGTATTATTGAATCATTTGAACCCTGAGCTCCTTGGACCGTCAGCTCCCCCCACCCTGGGCTCCCTGGAGAAAAATAACTGAAAAGTTGAAATTTGTTTTATTTTTGTTTTCTGCCTGTAAAAATGTTGTTTAGCGCTGCAATTACAATGAACAAGGAATCCACACAGGTGGAGGCCATTCATCCCATCATGCCTGCGCGAACACCACACTAACCTATCTACACAGGATCCAAGGAAGAAAATGCAAAATAAAGTTTTTAATTCATGAAATAAAAAATATTTTAAAAATGTAGGTTTTTTTTTGTAGTTTTTGTTTTTATTTATTTATTTATTTATTTATTCCTTTTCTTCCCTCGGGGAGGGGGCATGGGCTTGGTTAAAAACACACAATATCAACCACACAACCCCTTTACAGAACCCCACCAACAACACCTGTACCAATCACCCATAAATACTCAAACTACATAAAAGTCTTATCAACATCCCCACACCCCTCTATCTCCATAACTTCCAGGTACCTATCTAATTGTAATTTAAACGAATCTACTTTTTCTGCTGCCACTACCTTTCCAGGAAGACCATTCCATACATTAACCACTCTCTGAGTGAAAGCCCCCTACCCTACTACCGTCTTAACTCTCCTCTTCTTTACTCTCAAGCTATGGCCCCTGGTTCTATCACTGTCTACTCTGCTATCCACCTCACCCCCAAGCTTTGTGTCATCTGCAAATTTTAAAAACAGCTACCTTCACCGACTATTCAAATCATTGATTAAATAATGAATAGTAATGGTCGGAGTACTGATCCCTGAGGTACCCCACTACTTACGTCCTCCCAGCAAGACATCCTCCACTCACAGCCACTCTTTGCTTCCTACCACGAAGCAAGTTTGCAATCCAGTTAGCTACCTGACCAGTCACTCCACGAGCCCTCACTTGGCTAACAACCTCCGATGTGGTACCTTATCAAATGCCTTCTTAAAGTCTAATATACTATGTCCACTGCCTTTCCATCATCCATCCACTCAGACACTGCTTCATAGAACTCTAAAAGATTTGTTAAACAGGAACTACCTTTGGTAAACCATACTGACTACCTTAATTAGTTTGTATTTATTTAAATGGTTCCTCATCTGGTCCTAATTAATGTCCCCAAAACCTTCCCCACAACTGAAGTCAAACTAACGGTCTATAGTTTCCCAATTCTTCTCTGGATCCTTTATCAAATAATGGTGTTACAGTTACTACTCTCCAATCCCCGGTACCTGTCCTGACTCCAGGAAACTATTGAAAATATCCGTTACAATCTCGCTTACCTGCTCAGCCGATCTCCATCAATACTCTCGGTTGCATATTATCTGGACCCGGAACCTTATCTTCTCTGAGATTACCGAGCTGTTAATTTACTTCCTCCACTCCAACCTGGATCTTCTGTAAAAGCCCTTCCTCACCTCCTCGGTAGATATTCTCAGCTATTGGCAATTCTCCTGACTGTTCTTGTGTAAAAGTTGAAGGAAAATACCTGTTTAATAAGCCTGCCATCTCACTTTTCATCACTAACCACTCAACTGGTGCTATTCCTCAATGGGCCCACACTGGTCCTAACCTGTTCTTTCCCCCTGATATACTTAAAGAAAGCCTGTTATTATGTTTAATATTCTTAGCCATGTCCTTCTCATATCTCTCTTTGGCTTGCCGAGTTATTTTCTTTAATTGCCTCTGTTTACTCCGATAGTGATATAAATCTAACTCCAGTCCTGTTATTTTAAACCTAATAAATGCCTTTTACTTCTCCTTCATAACATTCCTCATCTCACTACTCAACCACCCTGGTCTCTTTCTGCTTCCAGTTTTACAGCTCATTGGAATGTTCTTACTCTACACTCGACACATTTGGTTCTTGAAGGTTTCCCATTTCTCTGATGCTGATTGTCCTGTTGT
>CM068966.1:16422835-16460865 GCA_035128595.1 Eptatretus atami | reverse complement strand
AAATTAGTTGTCTGAGCTTGATTAAAAGTCAGGTGTCTGAATCTTGATATAAAAGTCAGGTGTCTGAATCTTGATATAAATGGCGAGGTGTCTGAATCTGATATAAAAGTCAGGTGTCTGAATCTTGATAAAGTCAGGGTCTGATCTTATATAAGATCGTGTCTGAATCTTGATATAAAAGTCAGGTGTCTGATCTTGATATAAGTCAGGTGTCTGAATCTTGATATAAAAGTCAGGTGTCTGAATCTTATAAAGTCAGTGTCTGAATCTTATATAGATCAGGTGTCTGAATCTTGAATATAAAGTCAGGTGTCTGAATCTTATATAAGTCAGGTGTCTGAATCTGATATAAAAGTCAGGTGTCTGAATCTTGATATAAAAGTCAGGTGTCTGAATTCTTGATATAAAGTCAGGTGTCTGAATCTTGATATAAAGTCAGGTGTCTGAATCTTGATATAAAGTCAGTGTCTGAATTTATTATAAAAGTCAGGTGTCTGAATCTTGATATAAAAGTCAGGTGTCTGAATCTTGATATGATCATGTGTGAATCTTGATATAAAGTCAGGTTCTGATCTTATATAAAGTCAGGTGTCTGAATCTTGTATAAATGCAGTGTCTGAATCTTGATATAAAGTCAGGTGTCTGAATCTTGATATAAAAGTCAGGTGTCTGAATCTTGATATAAAGTCAGGTGTCTGAATCTTGATATAAAAGTCAGGTGTCTGAATCTTGATATAAAGTCAGGTGTCTGAATCTTGATATAAAGTCAGGTTGTCGAATCTTGATATAAAGTCAGGTGTCTGAATCTTGATATAAGTCAGGTGTCTGAATCTTGATATAAAAGTCATGTGCTGAATCTTGATAAAGTCAGGTGTCTGAATCTTGATATAAAAGTCAGGTGTCTGAATCTTGATACAAAGTCAGGTGAGTAGGGTGGATATACTGATTCTGGCTCACTTTTCCCTGTAAATGAATGGGGGATTTTCAGCGATCACATTTTTTTCCCCAAAATTACACCCCTTTTATCCCAAGGTATATTTGTTTGTCTCCCCTTTTGTTACCTCTGAAATTCGCAAACACCAAAGGTCCCGTAGGTGAGATATATTTCTTAAGTACATGTGTAGTTAGCCCAAACCCATTGTATAGAGGGAATTAATGTGATTCATTCGGGCTGCGATCCTTTGAGTTAGGCGTTTCTGTTCTACTTTGTTTTGATACAACAACAACAACAACGCCAGCAGCAAAAACTCACCTTCACCACTCGCTACCGCAAACCTCACATCACCGCCATTCCAAACAGCACCCCAGCATCGAACACCGCCGAAAACCCTCCACCACCTCTTCTGCGGCCATTCCCGCACCACCTGTGGAGCCGAGCGTCGAGCTGTCTTCAGCGAGAGACGCCGAGTGCAGATGGCGGGTTTTCCGAGGAGAATTCGGATCAGGAATGATACACGCCCACATCTTATCCACCCAATCAGGAAGCGCGGGCGGCTTGGCCCCGCCTCCAGACGCGCCTGACGAAAATCGGCATATGCAAATTTGAGGATCAAATGATACACGCCCCTTTTTCTCCGTCCAATCGGCGAGCGTGGCTCCGCCCCTGAGGTCGTTTGGATCCGATAATTTGCATATGGTGGGTTCCCGAAGCCGATAAAAAGGCGAGCGCAGTGAGGACTCGAGGAGTATCGTGGAGCAGTGTCGGTGGAGCAGCAGATCGGTAGGGAAGTCAGTTGGGCTGGGTCGTTGGAGACGGAGCTCGAGGAAGATCGGTGAGGCGAGATCGGTGGGCAGACGGCTGCGAGGGCGAACGCTGAGGTGGGACCTGGAGGCTCGCGTCGCGGGATTCGAGCAAGCCAGCCATACTCCTCCCCAGAGCATCAACAATTCCCCTTTTCCCCGCGCTGAGAGAGTGCGACAAGGGCCCCGTTCCCACTTACACCAGCAGTGCCCACGGAACCGCCGTGCAGCGACTCTGCGGCTCGCCACGAGGCGCGGGTAGGACCCTTTTGGTCTCGTGGGCCTGGCCGCTCATCCAGGTTCCACGCGCATTAGGCCCACGGCCCAGTCTGACTCCCTTGCCTTTGAGGGGTCTTTTCTTTGCTTCGGTGTGAATGCGTGTTGTGGCGCCGTGTCTTGTAAGGTAGTAACTGTATAAGTGGTCCGTGTGTCGTGTAGCGGTTTTAACTCCTTTTATATGTGCGTTTCTTTTGTTCTATGTGATATATGTGCAATCTTAATTTGGACTGTAAATACGTGTGCTATATGTGTGCTCCGTGTGCCGGAATAAATGTGCATTGTGTGAACTGTTTTCCCGTTTCGCTTCGTCTTTTCTTTAATTGAACCTCCACCTGCTTCACGTAAAGGGTTCGTAGTGGGTGCAAAACGCCCGGTAAATAATCTGAAACCGTCGAGGTCGACGATACACCGCTCGGTTATCCCGATAGTACGGAACGGCCCGCCCAAGCGGCTCGTGTCCGGAGTCGACCTGCGGCGAGTACGATGCGCCGGTTTACCATCCGCGTGGGTACTTGGTAGGTCGAATTTGGCGAACAACCCTATCCTACGCGGGTGGCCGATTGGCACGATTGTGGTGAGGTCGAAAGGCCCACCCGTGACTGGATCCCGGCGTTAGCCGGAGGGTCACGACTGAATTGTCCGTCCGGTGGGCGAGGCCGCGCGTTCGAGTCGCGTGGCCGAGTCGCACGCCGACGGGCGCGAATTCGAAACACTGGTGTCAGGAGTGGGATTCTAATCCCTCCCGTCCCCAAGCTAAATTCACAGGGAATCGGTCCAGGGGTGAGAGGAGCGTCCCCCGATTCCTCTAAATTACGAGCGATTAAAATTAACCCCTTACGTGAGATAAGATGGCGTCTCAAGCCGAGCGGGAGCCGGGGTAATAGAAATGTATATGTGTAGTGATGTAGAATCCATGTCCAGGATGTAGACCCCGAGCAGGACATTGGTGTGCAGAACAGTTCCCCCCCAACGAATCCAGGGCCCGAAATGGGTCGGCGGCGGCAGAGGCCGCGGTGATTAACACCTCCCTCCCCCTCTCCACCAAAACCCCCCATCCTGGCCGAATCGGCTCAGCTAAGTGCACCCGACATGGCCCGGCTATTCGCCATGCTGGAACAAATGAACAACAAAATGAAAATGATAACGAATTAAACAACAAAATGGATGGAAACGCACTCAGGATGGAAACAAACACAAACGAAATGAACGGCAAAATGGATGAATGAAGAAAAAAATGGTGGAAACCACCAAAATGGAAACAACAAAAACGAAATGAAGGAAGAAATAAAAGAAATGCGGGTGAAACGCAGCAAATGGGCCGGAGCCTGGAGCGGCATGAAGCAACACAGCGAATGCGTAATGGCGACGCCACGTGTGGGAGCGAACGAGCTGGGAGGGGTGCAACGTGTCAGGCCCGCGTGAAGCGTGTAGGAAAAATAATTCGGACTGTTGGCGAAAGTGTGGAGGTGACAGAAAAATGACGGTAACGAGAGGGAAAAAATTAATTGGGGTGACGGAGTCGTGCACGAAGAAATAAAAATAGTGGAGTGTGAGAAAAGACTTCAAGACATGAGAGAGAGTTGATAAGCTGGACGGGAGGTAAAAACGGAGACAGAGAACTGGAAGACTGATAGACAAACACAAGGCAAGATGGAAGAACAGTTAGAAGCCAAAGCAAGGTCGGATTGTCGAGATGAGAAAAGAATTAGAGAAGAAAACTGAGTTACAGGAACACAAACAAAAGACAGAATTACAAAACGAGCTGAGGATGTTGAGAGAGGAAGAACAGAACGAGAATGAAACGTTAAGAACCACACTGTACAAATCGAACAGCTGGAAGCGAAGGCCAGATTAAAGAATGAGATGCAAGAAAGAGTAATGATGAAGAACAATGAGACAAAAGAAGGAAATCGACAATGGAAGGAAACCACGAGATTGCAGAATGAGGAAAAGAAAGACAGTGTGAATAGGAATACAAAGACAAGGAATGAGACAGGAGAAAGAAATCTGTCAGTTGAAAGAAATAACGAGATTGCAGAACAGAAACAAGAAAGACAGTGGAATAAAAAACTGAAAGAGTATGAAGTTAAATTGAACGACAAACGGAAACATAGGTTGAATACGAGGAGAAGTTGAAGGAGCAAGAATGAACAGCAGGAGAAAAATCAGGAGATTGAAGGACACAACGAGATTGGAGAGAAGAACGAGAGGACAATGGGATAGAAAACAAAAAGAACATGAAGCAGGTTGACCAATGAAAGAAAAGGCAAGCTGGAGTGCGAAGAGTAGACAAAGAACAGCGAATTGAAACACAAAAGGAAATAAAAAAAAGAAAAAAAAAAAAAAAATTAACCACATGAAGAAAACCATGAAACTGCAGAAGGAAAGACAGAGAAAAAACAAGGAAGAGTAATGAGACAGCAGCAACTGAAAACACAAGAGGATTAAACCAATGAAGCAAACATGAAACTGGAGAAAGGAAGGACAGGAGGAAAAAGAAGAGTAATGAGAGAACAAGCGAATGAAACACAGGAAGGAAATGAGCCAATTGAAGAAACGATGAGATTGGAAAATAAGGAGCATGAGAGTGGAGAGAAAACAAAAACTATACGGTTTGAATTAATGAACTGAAGAGAGAATGAAATTGAAGTCCAGAGAGTGAAAATCCAGAAAGAACAGAAACTAATAGATGTATAGAGACGCGGAGATAGAGAAAATAGAGGAGAGACTGCATGAAATGACGGGGTTAAAGGAACAGAACACACCACACAGAAGTAGTGGAGGATAATGGGGTGAGCTCGTGGACTGGTGGAGACCCGGTGTGAGCAGCTATGGCTGCCTCCAGGAACGAGGGAGGGAGTATGCCCTCTTGAAGCGGATCCACACCAGGTGGGTTCGGTCGTGCAACGGAGTTGAAGGGACGAGTGCTGTGGATAGGTGCACGTGTACTTGGTACAGAGGCCCGAACCCTTGTGGGACACGAACCCCAGTGTGGTTTGCAGGGGTGGTGTTTGCGGTGTGCGGAGATGCGTGCTTTCCAGCACGCATGGTGTGAGTGAGACCCCCTGTGCAAGTGAAGGTGAGTGTGAGTGAGGGGTCCGTGTGGGGAGACCGGTGCGTAGGTCTCTGTATGTGAGGGAGATGTCGGTCGGATGCGTGAGCATGCAGCCGCGTCTCCCGTTGAATGTGAGTGTGCTGGAGTGGAGTCTGTGCGTCGTGACACGCAGGTGTGCGTGGTGGACGGAGACGACGGCGACAGAGGACAAAGCCGGTGCACGCCGTAGCTGTTGTGGGACCGTGCGGGTTCACCACAGCGCAGCGCGAGGTCCGTGCTGTGCAACGCACGAGGCCCACGTGCTCGCTTGCGGGATGAAGCCCGGTCCGGAAACGCCAGCGGTGGATTGCCATCCCGCGGACGGACAAAGTGTAGCAGACGATGGATTTGGACCGGATGGTTCCACGCGAGCGTGTGTTAGGCTCCAACGGGCAAAGCACATGTGTCGCGTGGGGAGCCCTCGGAGGTGCGAGGTTGCTTTTGGGGGTGCGCAGGGGTACGTCATGGCTGCACGTGGGTTGGAATCCGGCGGAGGGTGAATCCCTGCCGGATGTACCGTCCAAGGACGAGGTACGCGTGCAGCTGCATGACGTCACGGGCAAGTGCAAAGTGTCGCGAGTGGTGAGTTCCGCCTGGTGCTGCGCATAATTGGAAAACAAAATTAACGAAGCAAGCCTCGTTTTCGGCGTGAACAGGATTCCCTGGGCAAGGTGGAATCCCCTGGCCAGGGCACAGGATGAACTAGTGAGGGAAGGGTTAGCTAGCTTAGACCGGCTCCATGGGGCAGGGGTAAGTCTCATGGGGCCCGTGGGAATGGATTAGTTAGAGGATGTAGTGAGCTTTAGTTGGGAAATGATTTTTAGAGATTTGAGGACGGTGACAGACTTTGGATGTGTAGAGGGACGTAGCTTAGCTACGTAGTTAAATGGAACTTGCTGTAGTTTAAGGATGACGTGGAGCACGAGTAGTTAGTGGAGGTAGTTAGAAGGATGCAGAGATTCAGCGGTGAGTTGTGGTGTGTTGAAAGCGAAATGTGCTTGTCAGTGAGTGAGGCCAGCGGGTCTGTGTGAGTGGAGCGAATGGGGAATGCATGTGCGATGAGTGATTGGGGGAGTGACTCCCGCCCAGGACCCCGGGTCAGTGTAGAGTGAGTTAGCTGGTTGCAAATGAATAAAATGGAGTCGTGTTTGTTGTTGGTGGGAAGTAGCTCCGAAAACCCGTTTGAGGGGTGCAGGAGCCCTGTTGACGGGCTGGGAGCGTGGCTGCGAAAGGTGAGTATCGCTGAGTGGGACCCCGGCACCGGGCTAGTCGCCGGTAGGCCAAGGCCCATGGGGCGTTAGCGTAGTGGGCACGGTGCGCCCGCTTGGTGCGGGCCGGAGCGCCGTTGGGCCGCCGTGGCATTGTCGTGGGCACGGGTGACCCTCGGAAAGGGCCCGGGGCGCCAGCCTGCCACGTGTGCGTTTCGGGGATTGCCATGGGGCACTCCCCGTGTTTAGGAGCTGGTAGAGCTCGGAGGCAGTGTAGTGCCCGGTGCCATCGTTGGGAATCGGCAGAGGTCGTGCCTGCCAAATGGAGCCACGCGTCCCAAGCCACGAAGCCGTGTGAGGGCACGGGAGAAAATTCAGAGTGCGAGGCCCGAATTGTGTGGACACCAACACAGGCGACGGGATCTGGTTTTAAACCAATAGATTAAACGGAGCGCTTGTTGAAAGCCCCGGTAGTTTAACAGTTAAATGATAGGGTAGATTAGGAAGTGTACCCCTCCGCACCATCCATCCCTTCGCTCTCGTTGTGCCGCTGGACCCACTTTGGTTAGATCGCTAGATCTGGCAGGCCATTTGAGGCTTGGGCCTCGGCACAGGACGCTAGCTCTCCCTTATTTCCCCTCCGGAAGGGAACGTAGGTTGGGAGAGCTAGTGTACAGGATAGTAGCCGAACAGAGACAATAAAGGGTTAGGGGACGATTTATAGTGGGTAGAGGGTAAAATAAAAACAACAAAAAAAAATAAATAAGTTGGGCTAAATTGGGTTTGCAAATTAAGGGGGGTATGGACATGACAGGCAAAGGCGATAGGGGAGGGAGACAGGTAGGTAGGTCCGAGTCCACCTTCTGTGTGGCCAACACCACCGCATCCTCCACCAACCTCCACTGCAAGCAAAGCTGGCCAACTTCATCGTCTGCGGCTGTGTGCTGCGGGGCCTGTGCGGCGCAACTTCATCGTGGTTGTTTTCTGCAAGGCCTGTGCCGCCGGATCGTCTGCTGTGTTTTGCTGCAAGGCCTGTGCCGCGATCGTCGACGCTGTTTTTACTGCAAGGCCTGTGCCGGCCATTCGTCTGCGCTGTTGTTTGCTGCAACGCCTTTTCGCAGGCTGTGTTCGCCTGGCTCACCTTTGCTTTGGCCCATGCCCACTGCCCTCACTACGTTTGCCCCGTTCAATTTTGCTTTACCCCCCTGTTCATTTCCATGCGCCGCCAGATCCGCAAGCAACAGTTTGCAAGCTGCAGAGCTGTCCTGTGGCAGCTGCGCACGGCCTGCAGTTGGCGGCCCGTGCACCGGTTCTTCTTTGACTCTCACCTTTTTTCCTGCAGAGTTCATTGATCCTGGGCCATTGTTTAGTGTAAATTATAAGTTAAGTGTTAAGTTGTATTGTAAATATGGGTGCGCCCCCGGAATGTATTGTTTAGCGCCGGCAATTTATTTAAGTCGTCCGTGTGAGTGAGTTTTGTTTAGTTAGTTACTCAGCCCTCAGGTTATTTATTTTGGACACGATACCATGAATGCGCACTCAGGATCCGTAGGTAAAACGTACTAGGAGAACTACACATGATGGCACACGATAATTTGACGACTCGGGACGAGTCTGTAAAAAGGGAGGGTAGTGTTACGTCTGGAAATTCGCAAACACATAAAGTCCCGTAGGTGAGATATATTTCTTAAGTACATGTGTAGTTAGCCCAAACCCCAATTGTATAGAGGAATTAATGTGATTCATTCGGGCTGCGATCCTTTGAGATTAGGCTTTTTCGTTCTTACTTGTTTGATACAACAACAACAACAACGCCAGCAGCAAAAACCTACCTTCACCACTCGCTACCGCAAACCTCACATCACGCCATTCCAAACAGCCACCTGGCCATCGAACACCGCGAAAACCCCCACCACACTTCTCCTGCGGCCATTCCCGCACCACTGGACGCCGAGCGTCGAGCTGTCTTCAGCGAGAGACGCTGGAGTGCAGATGGCGGGTTTTCCCGAGGAGAATTCGGATCAGAATGATACACGCCCACATCTGATCCACCCAATCAGAAGCGCGGCGGCTTGGCCCCGCCTCCAGCGCGCCTAGACAGAAATCGGCATATGCAAATGAGAGTCAGGAATGATACACGCCCCTTTTTCTCCGTCCAATCGGCGAGCTGTGCTCCGCCCTTGAGTCTTTGATCCGATAATTTGCATATGGTGGTTCCCGAAGCCGATATAAAAGGCGAGCGCAAGTGAGGAGCTCGAGGAGTATCTGGAGCAGTGTCGTGGAGCAGCAGATCGGTGAGGAAGTAGTGGGCTGGTCGTTGAGCGGAGCTCGAGGAGATCGTGAGGCGAATCGGTGGGCAGACGGCTGCGGAGGCGAACGGCTGAGGTGGACCTGGAGGCTCGCGTCGCGGATTCGAGCAGCCACCAACTCCCTCCCCAGAGCATCAACAATTCCCCTTTTCCCCCGCGCTGAGAGAGTGCGACAGGGCCCCGTTCCCACTTACACCGCAGGTGCCCACGGAACCGCGTTGCAGCGACATTCTGCGGCTCGCACGAGGGCGGGTAGGACCCTTCGGTCTCGTGGGCCTGGCCGCTCATCCAGGTTCCACGCGCATTGGCCACGGGCCCAGTCTGACTCCCTTGCCTTTGAGGGGTCTTTTCTTTTGCTTCGTGTGAATGCGTTTGTGCGCCGTGTTTGTAAGTAGTAACTGTATAATGTGTCCGTGTGTCGTGTAGTCGTTTTAACTCCTTTTATATGTGCGTTTCTTTGTTCTATGTGATATATGTGCAATCGTTAATTGTACTTAGAATCCGTGTGCCTATGTGTGCTCCGTGCTGGCCGGAAAATAAATGTGGCATTGTGAACGTTTTCCCGTTCGCTTCGTCTTTTTTTAAATTAACCTCCATCCTGCTTACGTGGGTCGTAGTGTGGTGCAAAACGCCCCGGGGTAAAATATCTAACCGCCGAGTCGCACGAACAACCGCTCCGGTTTACCCGATAGTACGGAACGCCCGCCCAAGCGGCTGTGTCCGGAGTCGACGCAGCGAGTAACGATCGCCCGTATTACCATCCGCTGTGGGTACTTAGTAGTCGAATTTGGCGAACAACCCTATCCACAGCGGAGGCCGATGCACGATTGTGGTGAGTCGAACCCCAACCGTGACTGGATCCGGCGTTAGCCGGCAGGGTCACGACCTGAATTGTCCGTCCTGGGCGAGGGCGGTCCGGCGGTTCGAGTCGCGTGCCGATCGGACGCCGTCGGCGCGAGAATTCGCAACATTATATTTTGTTTGTCTCCCCCGTTTAACCCTAGGGACCTACTATTCAAATACCAAGTATATGTTAGCTCACTCCATTGAACCTATAAAGTTTGTTCATTCTCATATTCCATTCAATAACTATCTCTCTCTTTGTCATCCCAAAAGTGCCGTCACCCCACGAACACAATGGACATTGTACGATGGACAAACTTTATTCGTGTCACGTTAATTTACATAATCTCCATCCTCTGCAATGGTCACGGAACAATCTTGAGATCCCAGCAGAGAGACATACCTTTTACAGATCTTGCGATTCTTTCCTTAAACGTTTGGCCATGTCTCGGAGATGTTTTAAATGTGAAATTTAACAAAACAAATAATGTAACTTAATATTTTATGAGAGGAAGTACATACAGTGCATGGAATTCCACGATCACCTAGGTCCTATAGGCCTTTCACCGAAACAGTTACAAATGGAGTGACAGATCTCCTGTGATGACCCTCGTGGAGCTGAAATCAAATTGATCAAATCATGCATTCTCAGAAGGATGAAGCTTGTATTAACAACTGGTTCATTCGAGCTGATTTCAATGGTCATTGTTTGAACATCAGACGAGTTGACACGCATTCCCTCGATGTGTGAATCCATCGGCTGTGTGTGTGAACTAATCAGCAACGGTGATCAACCGGAGCTCATACAGAGAATTGGTGAACTTGAACGTGGAAGTGGATTGAGATGGCAAATCCACCATCTTAACCATTCCAGTCCCCCATTTCTGAACGTGACATTTTCTCCACTAGGCAAGCTGCGTTATCACTCCTGTAGACAATGTCTCTTGTCCTGCTTATTCCTGCTTATTTGTTCACTTCATTTTGTGTTTTTTATTATTATTTATTATAATTCCAGATTCCCTCAACGATTATATGTAGTTGTTGAAATCCAAGTGTGCCAATTGTTAGCTGCACGGCCTGAAGCACAGGGCTTATTGCACTCATCTCAACGTTTGCAACATCAAGGATCCACAGTAACAGCTCATGGTGGAGTTATAGTAAGGTGGAACAAGATGCGTCTCTGTCGCACAACCTCCTCGGTCGGTCCTGGTTACATGTTCAGCATCCTGAATGTGCGCACCGCGTGAGATATCTCTGCCTGATGGTAAAGCAAACAATTCTAAAAGAAAATAAAAAAAATATTCAGTATACTGAACAATAGGATGGAGGAGGATGTACAAGAACATAACACAGAAGGGCCATCTTGCCTCACCTTTCACGACAGGTGCATCCTGCATTCCTGCCCCCACCTTACTCTACTGTACCTTCTGTTGCTGTGCTGTGGAGGCTCAAATCCCTTAGCGAGATGCCATTACAGCATCGGTCCCTGATAGAAACAGCAGCAGGAGTTGGGGAGGAAGGGGAATAAAAAGGTAAAGAGGCTTGAAGAGTTGGGGAGGGAAGAGACATATGGGATAAACAGAGGTTGGTGGGAAGGAGAGGGGGGCTGGGGGCTGGGTTTGGAGGATTCCATTTTGTTTGATATAAGTTGCGATATTTTTTATTTATTTAGTAAAGAATAAAACAACTGAAAAAAACAAAACATAATAAAGTTGTTCCACTTTGTTTTATACAGGGTGTTTCTATAGTTAGTAAGGAAATATTTAATTCTCACTAATTATACTCAGGGTATTTCAAAAAGATTGATACAACTTTGGCTTCCTGCCATTTCTTTGTTTTTTGACCGATACCGTTTTCCTTTCCAAGGTTTGGTGGTGTTATCGTGGTATTTGTTCAATGTTATCGTGGTATTTGTTCAATGTTATCGTGGTATTTGTTCAATGTTATCGTGGCACAAATTGTGCCATTCAATGTATTGTGAAACATTATGAGCATAAGGGTTCAGTGCACTACCAGAGCAAGGGCAACAGTAGCAGGCCAGCATCAGTAACCAAGAGCCGAGCTAACATCGACGCCGTGTGGGATTCTGCAGTGGACAGTCCCAAGAAGTCCCACACGCCGGGAGCTAGGCATCAACCCAATATCAGTCTAGCGTATCCTCACTAAGGAACTGAAGCTTTTCCCATACATCATCTCTATTAGGCATAAACTGAGTCAAGATGACATGAGAAGGAGACTTGATATGTCTAATTGGCTCAGTGACAGAATGGATCCCAACTGCCCTGACACACTGGATGATCTGAAGCAGGAGGTGTCAGACTACTTCCAAGCAGTGCCACATGAGACCTACAGGAAAGTTGGACAGAACTTTGGAGTCAGGATCAATGCCTGTCTGAACCGCGGAGTTACACACATCGAGAACGTCAATTACAAGGATTTTGCGTAAATGCCAATTTCAGATCTTGGGCTCTCACTAACTCGAGTAGCGTCTTAATGCAATAGCAATCAGTGATAGAAAATACCACGTCATAAGCTTTCAAGGAAGGTTTAGTTCACGTTCCTGAGGTTTCTGTTTCTTTGTAAATAAACATTTAAAGTTGCATCACTCTTTTTGAAACACCCTGCATGTCGCATATTCTGAGCATGTCGTTCTGATGACCTTTTGAATACCTCTCGTATGGTTTACCAAAATGAGTGAATGGATAAAAGAACTACACCAATTCCTCGCCACTCGAGGAACTGCTCATCTTCCTCCACTTTGCTTCTCCCACCAAAAATCAGCGAAGAGCTCGAAAAAACACAGTTACCGAAATGAAAAACAATAATGGAACACAAGCATCCCTGGCGTGCTGGCAGGCAATCTGCAGTTTTATTTAAACACACAGAGAGTACAGGACAGGCAAAGCTTGGCACAAGCACATGGCACAGCAGCCTGGCACAATTCCATCCCTCTGCCAAAAAGTTCCACATACTGTGAAACTCTACTAAATGAATGATCTTTCCTAGCAATACATTCTCTCCCCCACCTCAGCAAGAAGAAACTGCAGTGTCCCTGATTCAGAAACCTACAAATCTCCTGCTTCTCTTCTTGCTACTTCTGCCACACCTGCTACAAGACGGTTAGCCGCATGTCTGGTGGACTAAGGTGGCAGAGGTATCCTCTTCGGTGGCAGATTTGACCACGACGAATGTGTAACACATCTCTTCCTCAATACTGCTCTTGGAAAAGGTGTTAGCAAGATCACTGCGAGGTGAGACACGGAAATGATCATGCGGCGCGTTTCAGTTCTACAAGTTTCCATAGCAACCAGGCCTAACACAGCTTGCGGCGGCATCTACTCCTAACACAGCCTGCGGCCGGCATCTATGCATGGAATTTGTCAAATTCCACGGTGACTCCCTGCCCTCTTGCGGCAAGGCACGAGACGGCACCGGGCCTACCGGCAACTAGCAGCTTTGCTCAGAAACACAGTCAGCCATCTTAAAACGAGTAAACATTCTCACATTGAAAACCATTTGTATGAACACCTTGCATGTAATCCCACTACCCGTCCCACGGTGCAACGCAAACTGCCACCTCCTTGAAACGGACAGGAGTGTTCACGCTCGACCCTGCACGCTCACCGATCCAGGCCTCGTGGCAACCAAAAGGTTCAAATTCAGCAAGTTCTGAAATTCTGTTAAAGGAGGCGCAAGGCCCACGATGAATAACCTTTACAAAAAGTTCACAAACGAAACACGACTGTGTACAAAACCGGGAATCTCATAAAACGGTGAGGCTCATGGCACGCGGATGAAGGTTGAGAGAAGGACAAAGGAAGTGGGGAAGGGGTGGGGGGGTTGGAGGGGTGTCGAAGGACAGGAGTGATGTGGAGAAGCATACAAATAGGCTAAAACACAGCAAGGAGCAGCGCAGGTTAGAGGGTCATGTGATTTGGCTGTTTCGAAGAGGGTGGATCTAATTAGGATTGCGCAAGATGCCTGATGGGAAACCCTGTTGGAAAAGGCAAAATTCGCGTGATACGCTCGTTTTTATGGCAAGCTAGCACCTGTCCGATGGTTTTATTACAGCCAGTGCAGCATCCTGCTAATTACACATCCAGCCCTGCTGATTATTATGGCAGTTTTAATAGGAATATAATATTGGGTTTCGTTACGGAAACACAATCCGAAAATCGACCTTATTTGAAGATACGTTTGATAAGGTAGAGCCCCCTCCATGTCCAGCACGTCACCTGGCAGTAAACATTTTCCATGTTCTGAGCTAGATACCACCTCCACTGCTTTAGAGAACCATCCGTGACACACAGAACGAGTTCCAACTTTCTCATTTACAAATCTCATTGTACACAAAGGAGGTGAGATGCTTCCTTCCATTTGGAGCGCAAGTGATCCATATTTTCCTCCAGGACATCCGAGGGTAATGTGATATTGTTTTCACAAATGCCGAATCCTATTTAAAAACCGGTTTGTCCTGGTTAAGGGGGAACTACTGAAGGATGTCACGTGAAATATCAACAGGCCAGAAGTGAGCCCAATGAAAAACAGAAAAAACAGCATTCCACTGGGGGGTGCGATTGCAGACTCGGTGAAAACAAGTCTCTACAAAATGGAACTTAATGTTTTTTTTTTTTAATGCACTGTGTGGGTTTCTACACTGAAGCAGGAGACAAGATCTGTCGAGACAGAAAAGGGTGGATGAGTTGAACACGGAAGATTTGTGGAGCAGGAATGAAAAAATGTAACGGTGAAAAAGAGCAAGATGCCGTACTCGTACCTCCAAGTAAAACAGTCGTCAATGGAAGGAAAGCGTGTAAACTTCTTGGGAATTTGGAAACGAAATGAGAAGGAAGAAATTACGAGACGAGAGATGGTTGCGGGTCTGGGGTTAAAAATTGGGAAGACCAATAAGAGAGGGGACTTGCTACGGTAACGTGAGCGGAGATGATTGTGGGTCAAGGTGTCGTGCTTCCACAAGCACATCTGAGCACTTCAATGGAACGGAATCAGGTTGGCTTTTCATGGTTTGATTGTGATGGAAAGTTATGAAAGCGGAATCACATTTGTCATGTGCCAACTGGACGTTAATCTCCCTCTTATTTGGCACAGCGCGGCAATTTTTCAAAACACACCAATCTTTTTTGCAAGTACATGGTTATTAACGACCAAAGAATGACTGTCATGATGCCAGAAATGTTACGCCATACATGTACCAAGAGACAAGAGGCCCAAACGATCATTTGCATCTGGTGTGATGGCCCCACGTGAGTGCGAAAGAAAGCAATTTGCTTCATTTGGCGAAAGTAAAACTATTTTTGGATGATGTGAAAGTGTGACCAACTTCGTGGAGTCGTCGGAAATGTCCGATGGGGGCAAATATGAATAATTTTGCAACCTGGTGCATCTTCAATTCTCCTTTCTTAAAATTTTTAAAGGAAACTCATTAAATCTCAAAGCACCCAAGCTTCTGACTGTTTTGACGTGCTTGTGGAGAAAAAGAAAACGTGACAAAAGGAAGGAAGACAAGCAATGAGACTGAAGGAAAGCAGTGCATGTGGAATCACAGATAAAACAGTTTCCTTTATAAGGAAAGGGGAGGAGGATAAGGAGGAGACAGGGAGTAGGAGAAACAAAGAGACAAAGAGTGAGACAGACAGAGAGAGAGAAGAATGAAGACAGACAGACAGAGAGGGAACGAGACTGAGACAGACAGACAGAGAGGGAACGGACTGAGACAGACAGAGAGAGAGAAGGAGAGAGAGAGAGAGAGAGAGAGAGAGAGAGAAGAGAGAAACAGAGAGAAGAGAAGAGAGAGAGAAAACGAGACACACCCACAGAGAGAATGAGTCACACAGACAAGGAGAGAATGAGAAACACAGACAGAAAGAGAACGAATGAGACACGCAGAAACAGAGAGAGAGAGAAGAGAGAGAGAGAGAGACGAGAGAGAGAGAGAGGAGAGAGAGAGAGAGAGAGAAGAGAGAGAGAAGAGACAGACAGACAGAGAGGAAAACAAGACCACACCCACAGAGAGAGAATGAGACACCAGAGAGAGAGAGAGAGAGAGAGAGAAGAGAGAGAGAGAGAGAGAGAGAGAATGAGACAGCAGAGAGAGAGAGAGAGAGAGAGAGAGAGAGAGAGAGAGAGAGAATGAGAAAGACACACAGAGAGAGAATGAGACAGACAGATAGAGAAAAAGAAAGCAAGACAGACAACCAGTGAGGGATAGATCAAGGCAGCCGAGAGAGAGAGAGAGAGAGAGAGAGGGGGGGGGTAGAGAGAATGAGACAACTAATGAATAGAGACAGAGAGACAGATATACAGAAAGTAAGCAGACAACCAGAGAGAGAGACAGCAAAACAGCGACAGCCATAGAGAGCGAGGGAGAGAATGACACAACAAGAGAGAGAGAGAGAACGAGGAGAGAGAGAAGCAAGAGACATGGAGAGAGTGAGAATGAGACAGCTGGAGAGGACAGAGACAGAGACAGACAGAGAGAGGGGGAGGGGGGAGATAGAGGACAGAGACAGACAGAGAGAATGAGACAACCAGAGAGAAAGCGAGAATGAAACAGCCAGAGAGAGAAGAGAGAGAGAAAGAAAGAAACAACAAGAGGGAAAGACAGAGAGAGAGAGAGGGGAGGGGAGAGATAGAGAGACAGAGAGAAGAGAGAGACAGAGACAGACAGAGAGAATGAGACAACCAGAGAGAGAAGAGGAGAGAAAGAAAGAAACAACAAGAGGGAAAGACAGAGAGAATCATTCATTCAGTTTAATCACTGTCTGATTCAATCACCATCCGGATTTTCAGTTCGTCTCCATCCATCATCAATGTTTTGCCCCTTAAATCCCAGAACCTCACCAAATCGTGGGTCTACAATCTTAGTTGTTTTTTCAAGTCATCCAATCAGGCTATGACAGAGGGAGAGAGACAGACAGACAGATAGACAGAGAGAGAGAGAGGGAGAGATAGACAGAGAGAGATAGACAGACAGATAGACAGAAGAGAGAGAGAGAGAGAGAGAGAGGAGAGAGAGAGAAAGGGAGAGATAGACAGAGAGAGAGAGATAGACAGAGAGAGATAGACAGAGAGAGATAGACAGAGAGAGAGAGATAGACAGAGAGAGAGAGAGTAGACAGAGAGAGATAGACAGAGAGAGAGAGACAGAGAGACAGAGAGACAGAGAGACAGAGAGACAAGAGACAGACAGAGATAGAGAAGAGATAGAGATAGAGATAGAGACAGAGACAGAGACAGAGACAGAGACAGAACAGAGACAGAGACAGAGACAGAGACAGAGACAGAGAGAGAGAGAGAGATAGAGATAGAGATAGAGATAGAGACAGAGAGAGAGACAGAGACAGGAGACAGAGAGAAGAGAGAGAGAGAGAGAGAGAGAGAGAGAGAGAGAGAGAGAGAGAAAGGGAAAAACTGAGGCTTGAGTTGCATGTTCATTTCAGGTCAACAGTATCTTCATCAAAAGACATGGAGAGACGAAAGGCTGTTGCTGTTGCTGTGAGAGACGGAGATGTCTGTGGCACAGTCTGTCTATCAGAATCACCATCTGAACTTGTTGAGAGTTGGCGAAAAGTCTGGCATGGAGGGTCAAAGGTCAACAAAAGGCTGTGAGGAGACAAGGTGGCAGAGACAGCGACAAGTCTTGGAATGGCCTTGGAGGGCATACAAAGAGTGGGAAATCTAACAAATTTTAAGGTGAATGTTAAAAGAAGGACAATAAATATTTCCCGTCAATGGTCGGCCATTTTTACAAAAGCATACATCAACAAGCAGTCCTGAACAGTTAATTAAAGACTTGAAGGTAAATTAAGCAACATCAAACACTTCCTGCAGTCATTAATCTTGGCTCTTGAACTGACCTTAGAAGCAAGAAACAACAGGACATTAACCAGTCACATAATAACCACAAAATAAATTTGTAGAATGAAGAAAGACTGAAGTTGTGGGTTACTAGAATTGCTTATCCAATCACCGATCACTGCTGCTGGATCGAAGGGCACCCTGATGCAGACTGGAACTCCTGCTGTCCTTATCTCCGCGATACATCCTGGTCTGCGCCCGCCATGGCTTGCGAGGACTTCTGTCTGCAATGCCTGAAAATGTGAAGAGAAATGGGTAATCTCCGCATGGAATATGCCAATATGGCGACATTCCTGACTCCTCTTTCATCCCTCATCTCAGAGGAAGTCCGACACTACCTGGCCCTTCCTTCCCCTCTCATCCCAAATTCTTCAATCCTTTCTTCCCTTTTCTTTATAACCTCCCAATTCCCTTCTTTTGTCCGATAAAAAAATTTTTTCATTCACCACATCCCCCTCATCCTTTGCATACACATTTTATGTTGATGGACTCAATGCTTCAACATGCAGGGATCAGTGACACAAATTGAAACTCACATGTCACTGGAAAAGTTGGGCTGACAGGATGGCCTAGAGGTCCGCACACTCACCTATAAGATGTCTAACGCTGGCTTTAAATCCTGACCCAGCTACAAACAGTCATCGCGGTGATTTGCAGGCAGGGTGATTCATCTATGTGTGTGTCGTCCATCGGATAGACATTAAACGAGGTTCCATCTGCCAGCATTTGTTGTTGGATGTTAAAGATCCAAAGGTGTCCTTCGCGAAGTGTATGCGAGCTATTGCCGGAACCATGAACAAATTACTAATTCTACCCTAATCAGCAGAGGGCATTGCATGCTCAGCCAATGATGCTACCCCCATAGCCTTGTGCTGCATACAAATTAATAAAAACTGGAAAAGTACATACGATGAATTGAGCCATTTATGAAATGCCACATTTTTCAATGCAGGTATTTTCATCATGATCGATTGCAACATTTTATATTATACTTGCAGAAAACACCTCAATGTACTGGAAAACGTGGCGACAGGAATACTGAACTGTAAAGGGTGGGGACTGGGGAGTTGCAATACCCTCTCCCACCTGGAGCAGCTCTCCCACCAAAGTTGTATTTGTACCCCAAGTTTGGAGTTTGTAACTTAAAAGATGTGGCCGTGTATAAGGAACAAAGAAAGTCACATAGTGAGGGAGAGAGAGACAGAGACAGAGAGACAGAAAGAGAGAGACAGAGACAGAGACAGACAGAGAATGGCATATATATATATATATATATATATATATACATATTTATATATTTATGTATATATATATTGTGTGGATCAGAAAATTAAAATTTAATCCATATTAAATTCGGGCTGTAATACAACAAAATGTGACCAAAGTTGAGGGATGTGAATACCTTTCTGAAGGCACTGTATATACTGTATATGTATGTATATATATATATATATATATATATATATATATGTATATATATATACATGCACATGCATGAAAGGGGGGCGTCTTGCTCCAACGTAAATAAGATGATTTGAATTGATTTGTGTACGTTCATCAGAAAGGAAGGCAAGTGTGCGTATTGCTTGCGATCTGGCGGGCTCCGAGCAAGCGCTTCTGCGCCGAAGAACCACAATAATGCACAAATGCACACGATGCCGCATAACGAATGTAGAACAGCACTGAACTGTAGTCGACGACAAACCTCTCGAGAACTCCAGCAGAAAACAAGTCGCTTTTGAAAGATGACCAAGGATCTGTGCGCCAAAGCCATACGAGGCCAGAGGCAAGTATTCAGCAGCAAAGTGTGAAATCCCATCAAATTAATGAATCCATTTACTGACACTTTTGATGAACTCACGTGTAATTTACATCCCATTATTTATCTTATACCTCAACATAGTCATTTTCATTGAGGGGTTATGCGGCTATGTAAGCGGCCCAAAGGCCCAATCTCACAAAAAGACACCATAGGATATTTACCTCCAGCACCGAAGGTAGACGGATGTTATGTTTTCACCCTTGTCTGTCTGTTTGTTTGTTTGTTTGTTTGTTTATTTGTTTATCTTTGAGCAGGATATTTCAAAAACTTATAGACGGATTCGTACGAAATTTAGTGGACAGGTTTGGTGTGTGACAGGGACGGATTGATTTGATCTTCGATCTGGATCCAAAAATTTTAAAGTGATTCTTCACCATTGAGAGATAGGGCCAAAAAAAAAATACATATACTGTATATAGCACGACATCTAAAAAAAAAAGATATGGACGGACTCAGTCGAAAGCTGGTGGATAGGTTTGGTGTGTGACATGGACAAATTGATTCGATTTTGGTGTAGATCCAGATCTGGATCCGAATACTGTAATTCAAAAAAACATTTTAAGTGATTCTTCACCATTGAAAAATGGGGCCAAAAACGAGACATTTCATGATGTTTCAAAAAGTTGTGAACAAGTGTGACAAAAGTTGGTCGATAATTTGGTTTGGTGAAAAGAACAAGACGATTCGATTTTGGTTCAGGTCCGGATCCAGATCTGGATTTGAACCTGAACTGAAATTTAATCAGCTTGTTCTCATCACCTACCCAACTCATCCACCAAGTTTCATCTGAATCCTCCCACAACTTTTTGAGATATCATGTTATATATCGTTTTTGGCCCTATCTCTCAATGGTGAAGATCACTTAAAAACTTCTAGGATCCGGATCCGGATCTTTAACAAAATCTAATCAGTTCGTCCTTGTCACACACCCAACCTGTCCACAAAATTTCATCAAAATCCGTCCACAACTTATTGAGATATCTTGTTGACAAACAAACAAACAAACAGACAGACAGACAGACATGGGAGAAAACATAACCTCCATCCACCTTAGCTTTGAAACAGGCTTGGCCTGATGAAAAGCCAAAATGATTTTTTTTTTTAAACAAAGTTACACGATTGCATGAAAAATACGGCCCGCCTTCCAAAAAGTCTGTTTACTGTAGGCGTGGGTTGCAGGGTGTTTCACGTATCAGGAATAAATGCCCTTGACCCCGCTTCACTCACCCTCGGCCAAATTTACATGAACCTTGAAAACTCTCACCAATTCTCAGATAAGAACTCATGCTCCCCGTACCATGACAAGAACAGATCAGATGAGCAAAGTCATGGAAATTTACCAAACAATGTGCAGCTTTGGTACGATCAAGACGGAAGTTTCATGGAATTGTGGTTCATGTCCACAAAATGAGAAATGTTTAAGAAAACGTTTCCAGCAAACAACAGCCTACGTGAGTGTGGGATGACGTTGGATGTTTCGATGTACGAAATGACGTGATGAGTGAAGCACCGAGTCATCATGCGATTCCGGCCTGGTTCTCCTTCCTTGATTACAATCCGTTTTGTGTCGTATCTCGATATTAATACATATCAGGAACATGGTAAGAGTGATGCAAAGTTTGATGCTCCCCACATGGACAAGGAAGTACTGATTTGTTAAGTAAGTAATAAATCGATCCCAAGCATTCCAAGCCTCCAGCCCTTCCGCAATCCCGAACTATTTTGATGTCAAAATTGCATTCATCTTAAGATCAAGAGATTGAGACAAAATTAATGATAATCCACAGTCTGGCACCTCTGATTTGTTAAATAATATAAATAGCAAGTGTTGTGATACCGTTATGCAAATAGAGTGGTTTTATGTTGAAACTTTGGTGGTATTCCATAAGAAAAGTTAAAAATTGATGGAAATAGTCGTTTTCAGTTGTTGGCATGAATATAATAGACAAAAACACCAACAAAGACATCCAGACATTATCACGACATGACGAAAAATTATCATCAATGTACCAGGCTCTTTACGGAGCGTCGGTACGACCGCACCTATTTCTGTGTTGTTTTGGTTTTGCTGGGTGGTTTTGATTGTGCTGGGTGGTTTTGGTTGTGCTGGGTGGTTTGTGATTGTGCTGGGTGGTTTTGGTTGTGCTGGGTGGTTTGATGTGCTGGATAGTTTTTGATTGTGCTGGGTAGTTTTGATTGTGCTGGTTAGTTTTGATGTGTGGATAGTTTTGATTGTGCTGGAAGTTTTTGATTGTGTTGGGTAGTTTTGATTGTGGTTGGGTAGTTTGATTGTGTTGGGTAGTTTTGATTGTGCTGGATAGTTTTGATTGTGCTGGGTAGTTTTGATTGTGCTGGTTAGTTTTGATTGTGCTGGATAGTTTTGATTGTGCTGGATAGTTTTGATTGTGTTGGTAGTTTTGATTGTGTTGGGTAGTTTTGATTGTGTTGGGTAGTTTTGATTGTGCTGGATAGTTTTGATTGTGTTGGGTAGTTTTGATTGTGCTGGGTAGTTTTTGATTGTGCTGTTAGTTTTGATTGTGCTGGATGTTTTGATTGTGCTGGATAGTTTTGATTGTGTTTGGTAGTTTTGATTGTGTTGGTAGTTTGATTGTGCTGGTAGTTTTGATTGTGCTGGATAGTTTTGATTGTGCTGGATAGTTTTGATTGTGCTGGATAGTTTTGATTGTGCTGGATGTTTTGATTTGCTGGATAGTTTTGATTGTGCTGGTGTTTGATTGTGCTGGTTTAGTTTGATTGTGCTGGATAGTTTTGATTGTGCTGGATAGTTTTGATGTGGCTGGGTAGTTTTGATTGTGCTGGTTGTTTTGATTGTGCTGGTAGTTTGATTGTGCTGGTTAGTTTTGATTGTGCTGGTTAGTTTTGATTGTGCTGGATAGTTTTGATTGTGTGGGTAGTTTTGATTGTGCTGGGTAGTTTTGATTGTGCTGGATAGTTTTGATTGTGCTGGATGTTTTGATTGTGCTGGATAGTTTTGATTGTGCTGGATAGTTTGATTGTGCTGGTTAGTTTGATTGTGCTGGATAGTTTTGATTGTGCTGGATAGTTTTGATTGTGCTGGGTAGTTTTGATTGTGCTGGTTAGTTTGATTGTGCTGGGTAGTTTTGTTGTGCTGGTTAGTTTTGATTGTGCTGGTAGTTTTGATTGTGCTGGATAGTTTTGATGTGCTGGGTAGTTTTGATTGTGCTGGGTAGTTTTGATTGTGCTGGGTAGTTTTGATTGTGCTGGTTAGTTTTGATTGTGCTGGATATTTTTGATTGTGCTGGATAGTTTTGATTTGTTGGGTAGTTTTTGATTGTGCTGGGTAGTTTTGATTGTGTCGGTGTTTTGGTTGTATTGGCTTGGTTTGATTGTGCTGGGTGTTTGATTGTGCTGGGTAGTTTTGATTGTGCTGGATAGTTTTGATTGTGCTGGTTATTTTTGATTGTGCTGGTTAGTTTTGATTGTGCGGGATAGTTTTGATTGTGCTGGATATTTTGTTGTGTTGGGTAGTTTTGATTGTGCTGGGTAGTTTTGATTGTGCTGGGTGGTTTGATTGTGCTGGGTAGTTTTGATTTCGCTGCGTGTTTTGATTGTGCTGGGTAGTTTTGATTGTGCTGGGTAGTTTTGGTTGTGCTGGTGGTTTGATTGTGCTGGGTGGTTTTTGATTGTGCTGGTGTTTTGATTGTGCTGGGTGTTTGATTGTGCTGGATGGTTTTGGTTGTGCTGGGTGGTTTTCATTGTGCTGGGTGGTTTTGATTGTGCTGGGTGCTTTTGATTGTGCTGGGTGGTTTGGTTGTGCTGGGTAGTTTTGATTGTGCTGGATGGTTTTGATTGTGCTGGTGGTTTGCTTTTGTTTTGCTGGATGTTTTTGGTTGTGCTGGATGTTTTAGTTGTGTTGGATGTTTTGATGGTGCTGGGTGGTTTTGGTTGTGCTGGGTAGTTTTGATTGTGCTGGATGGTTTTGATTGTGCTGGATGTTTTTGTTGTGCTGGATGTTTTTAGTTGTGCTGGAGTGTTTTTGATTGTGCTGGGTGGTTTTGGTTGTGCTGGGTAGTTTTGATTGTGCTGGATGTTTTTTGGTTGTGCTGGATGTTTTTAGTTGTGCTGGATGTTTTTGATTGTGCTGGGTGGTTTTGGTTGTGCTGGGTATTTTGATTGTGCTGGATGTTTTTGCTTGTGCTGGATGTTTTTAGTTGTGCTGGTTGTTTTTGATTGTGCTGGGTGGTTTGGTTGTGCTGGGTAGTTTTGATTGTGCTGGCATGGTTTTGATTGTGCTGGATGTTTTTGCTTGTGCTGGGTGGTTTTGATTGTGCTGGGTGTTTTTAGTTGTGCTGGGTTATTTTGCTTGTGCTGGGTGGTTTTGGTTGTGCTTGGTAGTTTTGATTGTGCTGGATGTTTTTGGTTGTGCTGGATGTTTTTTGATTGTGCTGGGTGGTTTTGGTTGTGCTGGGTAGTTTTGATTGTGCTGGATGTTTTGATTGGCTGGGTGGTTTTGGTTGTGCGGGTAGTTTTGATTGTGCTGGATGGTTTTGATTGTGCTGGATGGTTTTGTTGGTGTGGGATGTGTTTGCTTGTGCTGGATGTTTGCTTGTGCTGGATGTTTTTGCTTGTGCTGGATGTTTTTGCTTGTGCTGGATGTTTTTGCTGTGCTGGATGGTTTGATTGTGCTGGATGTTTTTGGTTGTGCTGGGTGGTTTTGATTGTGCTGGATTTTTTTGCTTGTGCTGGATGTTTTTGATTGTGCTGGATGTTTTTGCTTGTGCTGGATGGTTTTTGATTGTGCTGGATGTTTTTGCTTGTGCTGGATGTTTTGCTTGTGCTGGGTGTTTTTAGTGTGCTGGGTTATTTTGCTGTGTGGTGGTTTTGGTTGTGCTGGGTAGTTTTGATTGTGCTGGATGTTTTGGTTGTGCTGGATGTTTTAGTTTGTGCCGGATGTTTTGATTGTGCTGGGTGGTTTTGGTTTGTGCTGGATGTTTTGATTGTGCCGGATGTTTTTGATTGTGCTGGGTAGTTTTGGTTTGCTGGATTTTTAGTTGTGCCGGAGTTTTTTGATTGTGCTGGGTTATTTTGCTTGTGCTGGGTGGTTTTGATTGTGCTGGGTGGTTTTGATTGTGCTGGTAGTTTTGGTTGTGCTGGATGTTTTTAGTTGTGCCGGATGTTTTTGATTGTGCTGGTTATTTTGATTGTGTGGGTGGTTTGATAGTGCTGGGTGGTCTTGATTGTGCTGGGTGGTTTGATTTTGCGCTGGGTAGTTTTGATTGTGCTGGGTGGTTTTGATTGCGCTGGGTGTTTTGATTGTGCTGGGTGGTTTTGATTCGCTGGGTAGTTTTGATTGCGCTGGGTAGTTTTGATTGTGCTGGTAGTTTTGATTGTGCTGGGTAGTTTTGATTGTGCTGGTGGTTTTGATTGTGCTGGGTAGTTTTGATTGTGCTGGGTAGTTTTGATTGTGCTGGGTAGTTTTGATTGCGCTGGGTATTTTGATTGTGCTGGGTGGTTTTGATTGTGCTGGGTAGTTTTGATTGTGCTGGGTGTTTGATTGTGCTGCTGGTGGTTTTGATTGTGCTGGGTAGTTTTGATTGTGCTGGGTGGTTTTGATTGCGCTGGGTGGTTTTGATTGCGCTGGGTAGTTTTGATTGTGCTGGGTAGTTTTGATTGTGCTGGGTAGTTTTGATTGCGCTGCTGGTAGTTTTGATTGTGCTGGGTAGTTTTGATTGTGCTGGGTGGTTTTGATTGTGCTGGGTAGTTTTGATTGCGCTGGGTAGTTTTGATTGTGCTGGGTGGTTTGATTGTGCTGGGTGGTTTTGATTGTGCTGGGTGGTTTTGATTGTGCTGGGTAGTTTTGATTGCGCTGGGTAGTTTTGATTGCGCTGGGTAGTTTTGATTGTGCTGGGTGGTTTTGATTGTGCTGGGTGGTTTTGATTGTGCTGGGTGGTTTTAGTTGTGCTGGGTGGTTTTAGTTGTGTTGGTGGTTTTGATTGTGCTGGGTAGTTTTGATTGCGCTGGGTAGTTTTGATTGCGCTGGGTGGTTTTAGTTGTGCTGGGTGGTTTTGATTGTGCTGGAGTTTTTGATTGTGCTGGGTGGTTTTGATTGTGCTGGGTGGTTTGATTGTGCTGGGTAGTTTTGATTGCGCTGGGTAGTTTTGATTGTGCTGGGTGGTTTTGATTGTGCTGGGTGGTTTTGATTGTGCTGGGTAGTTTGATTGTGCTGGTAGTTTTGATTGTGCTGGGTAGTTTTGATTGTGCTGGTAGTTTTATTGTGCGGGTTAGTTTTGATTGTGCTGGGTAGTTTTGATTGTGCTGTGGTGGTTTTGATTGTGCTGGGTAGTTTTGATTGTGCTGGATAGTTTTGATTGTGCTGGGTGGTTTTGATTGTGCTGGATAGTTTTGATTGTGCTGGTAGTTTTGATTGTGCTGGATAGTTTTGATTGTGCTGGTGGTTTTGATTGTGCTGGGTAGTTTTGATTGTGCTGGGTAGTTTTGATTGTGCTTGGGTAGTTTGATTGTGCTGGGTGGTTTTGATGTGCTGGGTAGTTTTGATTGTCTGGATAGTTTGATTGTGCTGGGGGTTTTGATTGTGCTGGGTGGTTTTAGTTGTGTTGGGTGGTTTTGATTGTGCTGGGTGGTTTTGATTGTGCTGGTGGTTTTGATGTGCTGGATGTTTTTGATTTGTGCTGGTGGTTTTTGATTGTGCTGGGTGGTTTTGATTGTGCTGGGTGGTTTTGATTGTGCTGGGTGGTTTGATTGTGCTGGGTGGTTTTGATTGTGCTGGGTGGTTTTGATTGTGCTGGGTGGTTTTTGATTGTGCTGGGTAGTTTGATTGTGCTGGGTGGTTTTGATTGTCCTGGTAGTTTTGATTGTGCGGTGGTTTTGATTGCGCTGGGTGGTTTTGATTGTGCTGGGTAGTTTGATTGTGCTGGGTGGTTTTGATTGTCCTGGGTAGTTTTGATTGTGCTGGGTAGTTTTGATTGCGCTGGGTGTTTTGATTGTCCTGGGTAGTTTTGATTGCGCTGGGTAGTTTTGATTGTCCTGGGTAGTTTTGATTGTCCTGGGTAGTTTTGATTGTCTGGGTGGTTTTGATAGTGGTGGTGGTTTGATTGTGCTGGGTGGTTTGATTGTGCTGGGTAGTTTTGATTGTGCTGGTAGTTTTGATTGTCTGGGTGGTTTTGATTGTCCTGGGTAGTTTTGATTGTCCTGGGTGGTTTTGATAGTGCTGGTGTTTTGATTGTGCTGGTGGTTTTGATTGTGCTGGGTAGTTTTGATTGTGCTGGGTAGTTTTGATTGCGCTGGTATTTTTGATTGTCCTGGGTAGTTTTGATTGTCCTGGGTAGTTTTGATTGTCCTGGGTAGTTTTGATTGTGGCTGGGTGGTTTTGATTGTGCTGGTGTTTTGATTGTGCTGGATAGTTTTTGTTGTGCTGGGTAGTTTTGATTGTGCTGGGTTTTTCTGGGTGGTTTTAGTTGTGTTGTGTTGGGTAGTTTTGATTGTGCTGGGTAGTTTTGATTGTGCTGGGTGGTTTTGATTGTGCTGGGTGGTTTTAGTTGTGTTGGGTGATTTGGTTCCAACAAACGCCGTTTGATTTATTGAATTCATCTCATTGGACGTTTGTTTCAATGGGAATCCACCGTGTGGACACGTAATAGCAAACGGTATTTCCCAACCTTTTGAAACCGTATTTATTTGACACGACACAACACAAATCACAAATTGATAATGTCAAAGAGGAGCACGTCTTACCCAGGAGTTCACGCCGCGTCCTGCTTGCTATCTCGCTGATTTCCATTCGTGTTGGAGGTAAGCTCACAGAGACTGAACCCCCGTGGCTCCCGGAGGTCGTTCCTCCAGATCCAACCGCCGCGCCCCCTGAGGTGGCAGCAACTTTCCTGCTGGTCTTTGGGGATCGAAGAGGTCTTTCGATGCTGCTCCCAACCAGACTGCTTAGAGGAATCTTGTAAATATGCTGTGGTCGTGATTCACCTGCATGCCGTGAACCGGAGGTTGGTCATTGCAACTGTGTACAAGTGGGCAAGGAAACTCACATCTTACATACAGAAATTAAATAAAAATAGCAATTGTTCATTGCTAAACTACTCGTTCCATCCTCTTCCCAACATGTTAGCAACAGATCATGCAGGAAATGGCCCCAAAATGACAGAATCCCAGTATCACAGCTTAGCTCTGCTATGAAGGAAGCAGCTCATCCGATGAATGTCAACCTCAGGAGAGTTTACCATATCAATACCGAGGAAAACTCACCCACCATCAGTCAACTATGGTCATAAAAGAGGCATCACCAAAATGGATTGCTCATTTATTAGATGCATCGATGGAAGCCATGATCCTGAAAACATGATGGTGTCCTCGTGGGTAAGCAGAATAGGCAAACCCACCGGAGGTTGTGGGTACAAATACGACTGAATACGGATATATGAATTCAGATCGCAAACTAAGGGAGTCTTAGAATAATCAATATATTGCCATCAGATTGTGAATGGAGAACCCAGCTGGCTGTCTTTCGAGATGACCTTCAGAGGAAGTAATCTGCTTGACCAGCTTGGTCTGGTTATAATAAGCAGTCAGACCATACAATGATTGAATCGACGCCCTCATGGCATTGGGATGGATACTGAAGTATTTCACATTAAAAGTCAAAATCCCCCACAACAAGTACAATTATTGATAAGAAAGGGTCAACAAGCAGGACAAGTCAATACATAATGTGGCATTTTAACTTGGGCGAGGGTCACAGCATCGCGTGGCAACTGGTCCAACAGAAAACAACGGCACACGCTAACGGACTCTCAAAATTTCAATCACCCGCCAGTTCTAGTTCAATAACCTTCGTGATCGAGGGCTATGGAGACCACTCACTAATCCTAATCCTGCTCATTTGAATAGGCCTGGGTTGACTCACGATGATGATCGACATAAAACACGAAAAGGAACAAGAGAAAAAAAGAGAAAAAAAATTATTTGAATTAAAAAAATTTTTTAGAAATAGTTAAATTTGGTGCCGAGAGCATTCATTCCTGTTTTTTGTTCCTCTTTTTTTTTTCCAGCCTGTGGAACCAACTTCCAAGCCTGGTGTTGGCTTCGTGGTTAGGGTGGCTAGCTTGGATCGATTCCTGGTTCCTGAGTTTGAGCCCCGTTGGCTGCTGAATTAACACCAGGTGGGGTTGACTCAGCCTGTCATCCTCCTGCGGTCGGCGAAATAAGTACCAGTGTACTGGTAAAAAAAAGGGGCACAGCATCAATGGCACGGCTGTGCTCCAAGAAATGGCCGGAGTGGTGACCCGTCCGGGATTGTGCCAAATAGCCAAAGAAAAACTGCTTCGGCACTTCCAATGCTCTGTTCGAGAGTACGGTCCACTAGACTGGACTGGAACCAACTTCCATATTCTTTCCTCCAGGTCTTCAAGACAGCTGTTCACCACCATCTCAGATCATCCCCCACCCAAAGCCCATGATTTTGTCTACCTCCATTAATCATCCCCCAACTGACCTCTTTCCAAATTTTCTGTTTTTCGTTCTTGAGAGTTTGCTTCTGTATCCATCTTGTCTTCCCTATCCCTCTTTCTTTCCCACATCCTTTATTTTTACAAGTCTGCCTCTATTTTGGCCCTCAACGCTGCTGTTGGTGCGTTTTCCCCGCTCTCTCTTTCTACTATTCCTTTTGTTATTTTACGTCCTCATCCGTTCTATGTTCTAGCTGCTCCACGAACCTCGACTTTGCATACAAAAAAAGAAAGAAAAAAAAAAACAGAAGAGATCCATAGTCGTCATGGTCTGATGAAGGACGAGGCTGCGGAAGCATCATTTGCTCGTGGGAAGCTGTGCCCGCTGATGCAGTTCCCCCCTGTTAATTTAGGGCAGGAATTTGTAATTTGTTCATTGTGCCGGCGATAGCTTGCCTACTACTCTTGGGATCCGTAACGTCCATCAAATAATGGCAGCAGATGAGACACGAAGTTTAACGTCCATCCGAGGGACGGCGCACACATCGATGCCTCGCCTGTGCCTGTGAAACACCAGGGTGAGAGTTTTATAGAGCTGAGTTGGGATTCAAACACAGGCTAGATATCTCAGCGGAGGGTGTGTATACCTCTGGAGGATCATACCAGCCTCTTACAAATAACGTGAAATTAAGGTAAGTTTTATCAACAAAAATCTGACCAATAGGCATTGCAAAAAAGGAAGATGATGTCACAATAAACAGATACCAGTTTCTGGTGTGGCCAATGGCGGAGTGGGTGGAGGCAAACGGTCATCATCAGGAGTAGGAGTTTGGGGCGAGCTTGGGAGCGTTGGAGAGGGGGAAATTTGCCGAGAATTGGAGTCCGCGGCACCTAGCTCGGCCGAAACAAAGTAGATGTCTTTCTGTAGGATGAAGCAGACAATGAGCAAAAAGATGAAGACATCAGTAAGAAGAAAAGGAAGAGGACGTTCCGATGTCAAAATCCTCAAAATCAACACTCGCACTCATGTACAGGTTTCAATAGCTGCTCCACAGCCACAGTTTTCATCATGATATTCTCGTTGTTATTATTATTTTTCTGAATTACAAAGTTAAAAAAACAAAAAACCAAGCAAATAGATTCCCGGCTGGATTATTCTCAGAGCTGCACTGTTATTTATTGTTTATCTCCGCCACCGAAGGGGGAAGGAGGTTATGTTTATCACCCCCGTCCATCTGTTGTTCTGTTTGTGTGTGGGATATCTCAAAAAGTTGTGGACGGATCCGGATGAAACTTGGTGGACATGCTGGGTGTGCGACATGGAGGAATTGGTTCGATTTTGCTGAAGATCCAAATCCGGATCCTGTTCCGAAATTTTTTTAAATTTTTCAAATGAGTCTTCACCATTGAGAGATGGGGCCAAAACCGACACATCGCGTGATATTTCAAAACTAATTGGGCCCGATATGTTCCACTGTATCAGGCATTGCGTGGCGGAGGTATGTGCTCTACCGAGTGTGATGATGATGATGATGATGATGATGATGATGTTAGAGGGTTTGAGGGATTTATTGTGTTGATGGCCTGTGTTAGTTGGGTGAATAAATGTGGAAAATAGTTCGCCAACCTGCGATTATTCGAGCGCATTGACCATTTTTTTTTTCACAAGAAATAATTATCGCAATAGAGCGAATGCACGAAGGGGAAAGCCATGAACGACAAGACCCTTCTTCCTGTACTTCAATTTTAATAAATTAATGATTTTAAAGATCATTGTAAAAAAAAATCCAGAAGTTTAGCACCACTGAAGCAATCTTATATGCCAACCACCCTTGTACACTGGAATAAGACGACGTTGAGTCGCAATTTAGGAGACGGAGACTTTATGGATCACTATTTCCCCATTGTCTGTTACATCACCATGTCGAACGGACTCTCTGGAAAATCCTCTTTATCTCTTTGCTGATGACTCCACCCTCTGCCCTACCATCTGTCATCCTCAGACCGGCAAGCAGCAGCTTCTTCGGTCTCTGCAGATCTGGATAAAATCACAAACTGGTTCAACACGTGGAACATCTTTAAATCCAGACAAATCTCACACTCTCACTATGTCTCTTCGAAAGGACCGTTTGGAACCCCCCCCACCACATCCCATTTCTCAACAATCCTCTGGAAGAAGTCCTTTCTTTCAAGCTTCTGGGTCTCACTATCTGCCATGATCTTTCCTGGGAAAGCCACATTTCAAACCTCGCCTCCAAAGCAGTCGCCGCTGGGAATCCTCCGTTGTGCAAAGTCCTTCCTCGGCCCACCTGAACTCCTGACCACTTACAAAGAATTCATCGACAACCTGATGGAGTACTGCTCTCCCCTCTGGGCTGGTGCTCCTGCCTCTCACCTTTCTTGGCTTCACGCTGTGGAAACCAAGGCATTTAGGATCATTGGTATCTCCTGCGATGAGGCTCTCACTCTCACTGCAGGCAGGTTGGTGGTCTTTCTGTCCTCTACCATCTCCTCTCCAGTCTCGCCCCCCCCCCCTGCTCTGTCTGCGATATGTCCCCCCCCCCATATTCCTACTGGGCGCTCAAGGTTCGCCAGCAATCTCCTGGTAAAACTACCAAAATCACGAATCACTGATCACCTTCACTTGCTCATTCCTCTTTTTTCCCGCCTTTGGAATAAACTCCGACACTCTCTTCAATCCCATTCTTCCCTCCAGGTCTTCAAAATAGCTGTTCACCACCACCTCTTATCATCCCCATCCAAATCCTCGATCTTTTCTACCCCTGTTAATCCACCCCAAACCCACCTCCTTCAAATTCCCTGCTTTCCTTCCTGAAAGTTCCTGTAGTGCCATCTTGTATTCCCCATGTTCCCGTCCCATTCCCTCTCCCTTCCACAGATCTCCTAATGTCTCTGTGCCCCACTGTTTTGTCCTTCCCTCTCCCGCCCCTCTTGTCTCATGCCCCCCTTGTTGTGCGTTGTGAGTGTTAGCTCTCACACGAGCCTCGACAAGGTATACAAAAATAAAAACACATTACATTAGTTACTAGCAGGGATGCCTGGCATTGTGGGGCCCGATTATGTGGGGCCTAAAACACTTCCATACACCCACGAAGGAATGGGCCCTACACAGTTCCCTACATCCACGATAGAGCGATTAAAAAAAAAAAATCCCCCCAAAATCAAATTTTGTTTTTTTCAAAATATTTCTTTTTCCTAAAACCTAAAACACTCGTCGACATTCACTGATGAACCTCTGAAAATTCGATGACCATCCGTTCAGCCATCTCTGAGAAAAACAAACGGCTCTCTCATACTATTGATTCGTAATTGTTGTTTGTGTCCTTTATGACGTCCTAAAAAAAACAGTAAGTTTCCTGTTTGGAGTGATTTTCTGGCAGTCAAACAGACTACGGCTATCATCTCATTCCTATGTGCGCAGGTGCGTTCGGGACGAATTCTGAGCCAAAGTACAATAAAACGAAAGACTCGTCTTCCTTTTCATGTTCCGATTCATGTTCAAAACAACATTCAATTCGAACAAGTTGGTCCTCGATCATAAACTGATAAGACAGACGGACTGACGGACAGACACAGATGGACATGAACCAATCGCTTAACCCCGCTTTTCGCTTCGCGTCCGTGGGGTAAATTTTTTTTTTTAATCTCTCGTTCATGTTCCATCCTTCATTTACCATCACGTGTTCTGCAATGAAGCAAGGCACCATCCAGGTATTATATAATGCATTTTTTGGCAATTTTAGAAACCCTCCCCCAAACCCCACTCCGTAATCCTGGGCCAAAGTGCCCCCTTCTCCACCCCCATCACCCAACAATTGTATTCCACAATGTGATTTGAGGCCTGGTTATTGGACTCAATGATGTCATAGACCCTGTTCGGTGAAGAATATCCTGCAGACGTACACTTGCTGAGGCAAGAGAAAGGCCAGGCATAATGGCCCTGTGCACCAGGTTTCCATTGACGATCAGTCGCACTTCCAGGCAGTCGGCAGTGAAGGCCAGAAAGTAGGGGAAGGCACAAACTGCACACAGCATGGCGAGTTGAGCTTCATGACATGTTGTGTCACGTGTTCACACACGGCATTACACGCCAACACAAGCAGATCATGCAAGTAGTCTCAGGTGCATGCTTACAATCTGTTTTTGAGCCATGGCATAACCAAAACCCCACAAAAATTAACATGGGACATCACGGGAGTTTTAAAATATTCTTATAATTCGTTTTCATTTCAAAACAATAAGTAGATCAAGACAATTACAAGCAATTGCTCACATTACAATTACAACAACAATGGTCACAACAGGTGGGTTTTGGGAACTGACCAATATTTGTTGGGATTTGATTCCAACAGAAGTGCAAATCTGAAGGGGGAGGCTGCAACGGAGGGGGGCTCATGGCGGAGGCTGAAAGCTTCTTGTAACAGCACGTGTCTGCAATTGGAACATTCATACGGCTTACAGACAGCCAAGATGAATTCTCATGAGATCTGATGAGATCTTAATCACATCTCATGAGAGGTTTCCATCAGGGTTATGTAACCAATTAGCTTTCCTATTTACTCAATCGTTCACCGTCAACGTCCAGATCACAAAACCTGCACCACGTCTAATGCTAACGACTCTCGAATCGGTATACAAATGGTCCACCAATGAGGACGACCACCAGATGTTACAACTTTACACAAGCCATGTGTATTACCACAGCACAGGAACTATTATCCAGGTATATAGCAAGCTCTCCTACCTCTGAACAAAAATTTCCGAGCGGGATGGGGGTGTCGAGATGTCACCAATAACCTGCGTGCGACTCCTACGTTAATTATACACATTCTTGGAGGGTCTAGTTAAATGAAATAGTTTCTTTTCACGATACGATTGGATGTGTACGCCGGCACAGACACTATACATACGTCCGTCACCACCACAGCTTGCGTTTGTTCAAAGAGCGTGAAACATATGACGCGCTGTCCATGTAGCATTTCCACTTACAGTTGTAGCACAAGAGCAAGCCTGCCTCGCCATCTTCATACAGGTCAATTGCAGTCAAGAAGCTCACCTGGGCGAGCAAAGCACCGGCACTCAACAACCATCTTGCCAAGCACAACCCTTAAACCTCAGGGCTCATGAAGCACACCTTTGAATCATTTACAACACAAACAAAGCTCTGCACACCATATTTCAGGTACCAAGTTTTCATGGTAAGATGTCCTCGAATAAAGATTCGGGGAAACTCATGCAAAGTCACCTGTCATGACTACCGACCGACTCGGCAGGCCGGGTCAGCCGGGTCAACCCGGGTGTAATAGAAATGCTACTTTCCTATTGCAACAACAATGCACATAGTGACAATGTCACGTCCTGATTTTTGACACGATGCATATTATACGGCGAGCTAATTAGCTTTCCTATCGAATCAATCGAATTAATTCGTAGTCCATCGACAGTATACATGTTGCAGATAGTTTCATGTGTAGATATGCTACATTAATTACGTGCTTTCAATGCAAAGAACGGCGCTCGAAGTGAACACGCTCTTACAGCGTCCCCCTCCCACCTTGCTGGCGTCGATCTGGTGCAGGCGAAAGGCCTGACCGGTGCTCTCGCTGAGGAGAGTGAAGTGGTGTGGGCACGCCACGCAGATAAAGTTGTCATTCTCACCCGTTTTCCCATCGAGCAGCGTCAACACTGCCGGAACCTCGGGTACGCAGATCTCCTGTCACGGGGTGACGTAAATTACGGTCACATGATGTACGGATACCGGTCTTGCATTCGTCTCAAGCTTCTCAAAAACAAATAGCAACCCTATGCTGAGAAATGTGTTCACCTGAAAACACAGGTTTGTTCGGGATAACTGAAACATTAAGAAAGGCCAAGATAATGTCGGTTCGAATTGGCTGGGGCCTGGCTATATCACTCGCTAGGCCTCGCTACCTTTGAAGCAATTGTGGGCCTACTGGAGAGGAATAGAGACAAACAGTATCGTGAAAATGTAACGCTCGGTCAATTGATGAGACGCTTCTTAACCGATTAATTGCAAGAAAACGGCGGGGGACAAAATGGAAAGGAAAGCAGAGGTAAGAAGTTGCAACCTCGCACCCGGATGTACTGAAAACCATCCCCCGGAGGACCGCCGGGTGGAGAATCCGGAGGCCTGCCACGCCAGGCAGCAAGCAGCAAGCGGTTTCGAATTGCAGTCACGATGCGCAGGGTTTTGCATGTGCTGTGCGTGTTCAATGCGTAGAGGTGGCAGCCTGCATTGAGAAGGAAGCAAGAATAAACAAGCACGTGATGACCAAAAACATTCCCGACAAGTTGAATAGCATTTCTCCCAACACAGTTCCTGTTATCTGGGCTTGCCCCCAAGCCCCTGTGAGGTCTCTGAAGGCGTCTTCAACAAGAGTTAGCTTGTGACATTTAAGGCATTATAGAGAACGGCAGAACATTCGATGAAATATAAACCACGGGCACGGTGGTACAGTTAGGGTGCAGCGTTCGACCTCTTGTCTTTTCCAACTTGAAGTCTCGGCATTCTGGCTTTCCCAGCGCAGGTGCACCCTCACTGGGTCGAAACTTCAGCTGTGCCAAGCTGAACGCGTACAGCCGGGACTCTTTGCCTGAGGGTTCGTGGGACCAAAGAGGTAGAAGTTAAAAAGGAAGATTGAGCAGAGTGGCTAAACCAAGGGGGAATATATTTATTATGGATGTAAATGTGGAGGGCACGGAAGAGGGGATTCAGGTTGCCCTTCCCCAACCCCCATACATGCCTCTTCTACCCTCCTCTCTATCTCCTTTCTCTCCATACCCACTCCTCCTACACTCCCGTACCTTCCATTCCTCTTCCATTCCTTTCCTTTGCGTCAATTCCAATTTTACAAATGGATGGCCCTCAAGGCCAATGAGATCCAGGGGATTTGGTGAAAGTGAGAAAGACGAGCAAATGGTCCACTCTTTCTCGATGCTCTCAAAGTTAGTTGTGGTCAAAATGTCTTGTAATTGGTCCCCAAGAAACCATTTCATCTTCACAAAAGCTACTGGCTTGGTTGTTGAGCTAAGTAATCACTCACCGTGAAGTGAATCTCAGGGCAAGGCTAAATAGTTGATAAACTCAAGGATTTGAACCACATTCTAGCAACTGGTGATTCATGAAGCAACTTTTAGTTACTTCGTTATTTTTTTAAAATATTTTTTTTCTTTCGATTTACTGTTGCCAGATTATACAATTGGTGTGCAGTGTTGGCCGGGCAGTTGCATGATGTAGTGGGCAAAGCTTCATCATGTTGTCTTTCATGGGTGTGGGTTCGATCCATATGCCTGCTCAAGACGGGAATTCCCACTGGTTGTGGCGACCTGGACAGAGTAGTGACCTGGATGGGGACTTGCAAACTTTTTCACAACTTGTGATTGCCTTGACGCGCTGTCCCAGAACATGGGCCTTCACTGCACAGTCAGCATACGTTGGTCAGTATGATGTGGGCCGCTTTGCTGCAGAAGTGAAAATACAACTCCGACATGTTCGCAATGAAAAAATAATCTGTATACGCAAGACAATGACACGAGCGGACAATCATCGACTTTTCCACAAGAGTCCAACGTAATTACGTGAAATCCAAACATGACTGAGGACCTATTGATGGATATTTTGCATCAATAAGTTTAAACTTTCTGAGCCGTTTTGTAAGAGCGAAAATCAATGCTTTGCGAGTCGATGAATGTGGCCTGTCAGGTTATACGGTGTCACGTAGGGAAGAACGTCAGAACAAGGCCCGGCTAATGCAATTGCCTCTGGATTGAAGGATTAAAAATATTTATTCAAAGCAATGTGGGAAAGGGATGAGCCGCGGGAGGAAACTACCCCAAAAAGGTAGATTTATGAGCAATCTTTAAAGCTTGCGGACAGATGTAGATGCTCAATACGTTCAAAATGCACTCATCAAGAGAAAGAGCGCAAGACAGACAGTAAGGAAGAGAAAGACAAAAACAAAGTGACTACAATGACAGCGACGAGGTGCTGCTTGGATGTGGGGCAGCGCATGGGAGGCCGAGATAAACAGCAGGAGGAAAATTCGAACTTAAAGGTCACGACTTGTGCCTCTTCGATCACAGCATTCTAATGGTTCCAGGCCAGCATGGCTAAGTAACCCAAGGGATTTTGAGAGAAGCTCCACCACACGATAATCATGAATGATTTATGTGCTGGAGATGCCCGGTGTATCCCAGTACCTCGATCAGAAAGCATCAGCAGCAGGTCCTGGGTCTCCAACACACTTAGCTGTTTGACGCAGAAACTTCGGTCAAATACGGCCACCGGTGACTGTCCCTCTATAAACAAAGAAAAAAAAAACAAAATCAGGTGTTACTTTCTTAATTTCTTCAAATACCTCTTTTATACATTCAGCACAGATTATACGAGGAAGTTCAGCACATTTTGAGACCAGTTAGACCATCAGGCCCCATCTGTGTTGTAGCCCATCTCAGTACATGAACACTTTAGTTATCCTATTAACTCAACCTATCTGTTTACTTCACTTCACACACCCGTTCAATCAATTTTCTTCCATTACACATCCCATTTAATCCACATGGAACTATATGATTCGATCCCAAAGGCCGACGCTTAGCCACAAGTCAGCTCGACAGCTTTTTGATCACAGAAAATGTTTTTTTTTAAGTTAACAATAAGCTCTGATAGATATTGTCACAGTAGGATTATTTATTATTATTATTCTTATAGAAACAAAGTAAATAACAAGGAAAGAAATAAAAAATTTTAACATTTATTTATTTATTTATTTATTTGTATGCAGCCTTTGGCTGCTTGGCTGCATCATTTTCTGGGGGCACAGCTGCTACACTGCTGATGCAATGCCTCTGTTACCAAAACACACCTGTACTCATTGCGTTGACCTTAGAAGGATGACAGGCTGAGTCAACCCTATCTGGTGTTAATTCAATGGCCCGACAAGGGCTTGAACTTAAGACCTTAGGATCTTATGCCAAGCACCTTAACCATTAAGCCAACACCAGGCCTATTTAACTTATGATCAGGTGGTGAAGCAGAGCCAGATTCCAGCACCGAGATGTCAGTCCAAAAATGGGTCACGGCTGGTATTTGGAGGTCAATGACTTGTCTGAAGTTAATTTATTACAGATGGCAATTGATTACTTATTAAGTCGCCTTTGACAATATGGAGGAGGGAACCCGAGTGACTGATTGTATGAGAAGTTACAAAGCACAGACGTAGGACCTGCTTGGATTTCACATCTTTTTTTGTAAACATGATTGAGGCTCGTGAAAGAGCAAGAGTGGAATGGAAGGGAGCAAATGGAAAGTGGGAAACACCAGCAGAGGAGTAGGAGTGAGAGTGAGATTAAGGGGAGGGGCAG
>CM068966.1:16406266-16422825 GCA_035128595.1 Eptatretus atami | reverse complement strand
GGGAGGACGCATGAGGGTGAACAAGCTGCACACAAACTAAATGAAATGCAAACAAGAAGAGAAAGGGGAAAGTGGTGTTGAAACAGAGAAGGAACAAACCACCTGACAAAGAACAAAAGAAAGTAGGTGACGGAGAGGGAGGGGGGAAATAAAAATAACCTGGGAAATAGAAGTGCTTGGAAATGGGGTCATTTGGGGTAGAAGCGATCACGGGTATGGATGGGGTATGGCCTAAGGTAGTGGTGAACAGCTGTCTTGAAGCCCTGGAGAGAAGAATGGGACTGAGCAGACTGGGGCAGTTGGTTCCACGGGTGAGAGAAAAGAGGAACAAATGAGTGAAGGTGAGTGGTGAGCCTGGATTTTCAGAGTTTATCAAGAAGTGGGCTACTGGCAGACCATATACACCCTACAGACACCTGTGAGGGAGAGAGCTAAGAGAGGGCAGAGGGTACAAGACCAAAAAGGAGCCAGTAGAATACAGAGAGGCCTCTAACCTGTCTGTGATGTGAAAGTAACAGGCTTAGACACTCAGCTTCGGCGTGGGAGATCCCATTGATTTTGAGGGTCTCGCTTTCCACAGCAGCAAGAAGAGCAAAGTGTGAGGCAGGTGCACCAGCCCAAAGGTGAGAGCAGTACTCCATCAACCTGTGAACGAAAGCCTTGTAGGTTGTCAAAAGTTCAGATTAGCCAAGAAAAGACCTGCATGACAAGGGATACCCAGTTGGCGGCTGGCTTTGGAAGCCATCTTGGAATTATGGTCTGCCCAAGAAAGATCATGGATGATGGCGAGGCGCAAACATTTGAGTGACTTCACCTCTTCAAGTGATTTGTTTAGGAAGTAGATGGGAGAGTTTGCCAGACAATCCTTTCGGAGAGACACGGTGAGTGTGTGGGATTTGTCAGGGTTGAAAGACATATTGCAAGTGTTGGACCGGCTCGTGGTTCTATCAAGGTCTGCAGAGAGGGAAGAGGCTGCTACCAGCCAATCTAAAGGATGAGAAATGATATTCCAAGATTAAAGCTACGTTTATGCAATGTATCAGGTCATAATAATAAGGGCAGACAACACATGAAAATGAACATGAAGGGGAATAGTGATAACCACAATTGAGAAAGGCTTGAATACTGTGAGCAAGCGGCACAGCTTACGAGTTTACAGAGCCTGGAACCTCATATTATAATTTGAGATACGTCCATTGAGTACGAAGTAGAACATAGCTTATTAAAATCATCACCGACCTACGACACCGTAGACAATCTTTACTTTCAACAAAGAAGTTGAACTCCGCTTCAAATTCACATTATATCCCCACCCGAAGGGTAGATAAACAGGCAGTCACTGAATGAGCAAACGTTCATGTCCGTGACAGTTCCAAATTCCAGGGCTTTGCTGAGAAACAACAGAAGGCTAAAGAGTCAAAAGGATCGTTCTGATTACTCAGGCTTACATTCTATAATTTCCAATAAATATGTATCGAATGACCGATGAGAAGCAGCCCTGAAAAGATGGTTTGTTAGAGACGAAAATCCGACAAATGTGTTGTCAAAAAAGGACTTCGGGGGCATGAGCAGAGTTTCCATCAGGCCCGAGTCTTGACGAAATGTCAGGACTTGCCTGGATAGGAAATTACAGGCAAAGATTTCTATATAGGAAATGGAAGTCGTGTCCAACCAATAAGATTGTCATGTCTCGGGTGATACGGGATGCTTTGACCGCAGAGGGGTCTTCAACTTGGTCTGTTGAAGATAATTCTGTGGTCGAAACATCAGTTAGTTGCCATGCTAAGTAAATGCTATCATGACGTTTCCATTTCACAAACAATGTAACGATCATCATCATTTTATTGCACAGAGAATGCCTTAGTGCAATGTGACATTGCAAGCGGACAACATCATATCCCTGTTAAAAAACAGTGGTTTGACCCCTCAATAACCTTTTAAAGTTCAACACTCAATGGGTTTGTCAGTAACGTGGCCATCGACGTATGACATCCGGGACAGTATGGGATCTTTTATGTGACGAGGACGAACCTTTGTAACCCCAATCACATGATTACTAAGGCCATCTGCAAGTCTTTACCAATGCGTGCAAACATGTCAAGCTGTCCCACCATTGAGAAGGAATATCCCCTCGTCGGTGGCAGTGAGTAGTGAGCTGCCCCACGAATCTGCACATGCCACCGCGTGTGGAAAGTTTGTGCAGAACAACTGTGGCTCCCAGGGCTGAAAAGATGTGCACGGGATTGGAAGCAGCATGATGGGTCAGATAGAAGTTGGAGCGAATCAACCGGGGTGGGGGAGGCAGTAGGTGGAGGGCACAAAGAGGATTGGGAGAGATCAATGTGAAAGGTGCAAATGCTCACTTACTCTGGAGCACACACACATCATTGGTTTCTTGTAAATCTGTCCCTCATCGCAATTCTAATCATATATTGAAGGGCAACAGTTATTTCCAATGCAATACACGAACATTTCTTTTCCATCGCTAACCAAGAAACAGTTGTATATCTAAAATCAGAACGTCAATAATTTGTAACTGATTATTGTATTGAATGACCGATGTATGCAGAAAGCTAAAGAAAGCTAAAGATATAGCTAAAGAAAGCTGCATAAAGCGACCAAAAAAGGCTACACAAGGTAAGCCCTTGGCCGTTTCAAACCCGACCGGGTTCCTCTACAGCTGTAGACATTCACAAGTAGATTATCAGGCTCTCAGGATCATCGGCCTGGCTCCAGACTTCATCGAAATTCCGACCCTTTCTGCCCAAAACCTCTCCAACTAGGCACACGAAACCCACACACGACCTTGTGACCAACTCGCAAAATTAAAGGACTCGCTTTCATACAATGTTATGATAACTCCAAACGTTTATGATCATGTATCGAACCCTTTGTTCCCTTTACGAGGTGTGTTCGGGCATTGTGTTTTCATTAAATAACAATGGAAGACGGGGACGGGTGGCCATGGATCTCAATTATTCCCCCATGTCCCCCAAAATCTATCTCTCTGAAGTAGTGTACTTTGATGGGTTTCATGAGTACACATAGGACACCTAATTACAAGCTCAAAATTCAAGCACGGTGTCAAGCCAATTCCCATTTACCAAACCCAAGCTTTGGTTTGGTGGCGAAAGGACCAAAGATTTTACAATTTTTAATTGGTGATTGAGAACACCTGCTTGAACATTTCCTAATCAATCTACTTGCTGAAAACTGCTGTGCATAACCTCTTATAGCTTTTCATATTCCTTAACCCATTTAATGCACGAAACCAAAAGGTCATTGCGCAGGTGTAGCAGTTCATCCTTTGCAAACAGCTAATGCTGAACTAGTAATCTGATTTTCATTGAATCGTTCATTCACACGATTTATTAATACTAGAAAAAGAACCCATCCTTACTTATGGACGGGTTAATTCCACCACTTCTATGATGTCTAGATCCGTACACAATTTGTTGATGGTTGCATAGAGGTGTCATTATATGACCTTTGGGACTCCAGTGAGTGTGCGCTCAACCCGAGATTTTCAGGAATTATGGCCAAAACGGACAGATATGGTCAGGCCAACTGGGGATATGTATATATGTATACATATATATATAAATAAATAGAAACTCCCATGCTCTGCTAGCTAAGGAAAGCTGCATAAAGCAACCAAAAAAGGCTACACAAGGTAAGCCCTTTGCCGTTTCAAACCCGACCGGGTTCCTCTACAGCTGTAGACATTCACAAGTAGTACATACATGAGAATCACAATGCTACACGCCCCCAATAGCCGCCAGAATGGTTTCATCACTTGTTGGCGAGTCATCAGCGACAGCGTAGACATAAACGAGCACCATCGAGGCTTCCAAGCATGTACCACATGCAATGCCAACAACAGTTAACACATAAATAACAAGATCCAATCATGTCTCTCATCTGAAATTGGAGGGGATAACCAATCAGATCTCACCTATTCAATTATCCCAATTTGGATCGGCCAATAGGATTATACCAATTAACTCCTCTCATGTTCTTCTAGCCAAATGAAGCTGCATAAAGCAACCAGGAAAAGCTGCACAATTATCAACCAGTTGTATGTTTACTTAATTTTTAACTAATAGTATATTTTAAGAGTATTATCAACTTTGAGTTGATATATGGAGGGGATAACCGATCAGACCTCACCTATTCAATTACGCCAGACTCTCAGGATCATCGGCCTGGCTCCAGACTTCATCAAAATTCCAACAACTTTGAATTGATAAAATCCTTCAACGCAGCGTGACACAAGCCTTGACAGAGACGACATTTCCTCCAGTACGCACGCTCATTCAGAGTTTCTCTGAGTGGCCAGATACTTGCTGGTATAAAACTGCTTTGAAGGACCAATTGAAGAGAACCCATCCACAGTGACCAATGTCGGTTGCTCATTTAAAGCAATGCGGTTTACTCTTGCGGTCAACTCACCTCCCTGCGGCTTCGCCCCGTCGAAAATGTAGGACCAGGGAAGTCTCCCTTGACAATGATCTTCAGCTTGAGTGCCTGTGGTGGCCAGGAACATCGGGTTAACATGAACAAACTATTTCATTTCAATCTCTAGAACACCAAGCATACCATTTGGTCTATTGGAATAATAAGGTCTACACTGCTGCCCCATGCTGTCAATTTGCAAAAACTCACAATCAGCTTAATATCCAAGAGCTATTAATAAAATAAAATAAAAAAGGACAGCAATAGTCATAGTTAGACAATGGACTTGAGCAACAATGAATCAACCAACAATTTAATCTTCAAATCACTGCAGTCCGTGAGAGGTCGATTCTGGTGGTTTTCTGGATAGCATTCCATTAATTCAGCCATGCGGTAATAAAGGAAGGCCTTGAGGTCCAACTTACCTCTTTCAATCTCATTTATTAGTGCCGGTTATGCCAATCGTAGGTGAATATGAAGTTTTAATGAAAAAAAATCAACAATGTTTGAGAAAGACATCACATCATTAACAAACCTTGTGGGGATCTACAATCAAAGTGCGGTTTTCCAATAAATTGCTGAATGTTTTCCCCTTTTCCCCCTTTCCAACCACATTTCCTCTCTCAACCCCTTCCCTTTCCCTTTAAGCCCCAGACCTCCTCGTCTAAGTTACCCTCCATTTTGTCTCAGACTGTTTTTCTAAATCTACCCCCACCCCTACACCCGACACACTTTGCCCCACCAACCCACACACGTAATTTTCTATTTCTACAATTCAATTTGAGCCCTTTGGTGCCCCCATACACAGCTCAACAACGTACATATGATTAATCTCACATTATATTTGTCGCAATCCTCTTTCATCAAGGCGCTTGTCCATATTGCACGCATGACAAGGACATATTAGAAGTCATATATGGACATTTTGAGTCAATGGACAAATGAAGACAGCAGCATGAGTTAAGTGATTGGATCGGGATGCCAAACAGGCGAAACCAAGACGAATGAATTTTAATACTGTATTTCCAACCACATGAACAATAGTCCAAACAAAGCTTTCAGATGACATCACCGGTGTTGACTGTTGAATAATATCGGTCCCCTTTAGTGTCACGTGATGCAACTTAGATATTGACCTGGAAAGGCTTGTGATGTTTTAATAACTACAGATAATTAATTAATCAGTACTGAGATATTAATGGGAATCAATAGATTGGTGCCAGCCTTATGATAACATTTACATTTTAACAATGACATCATTGAATGAGTGGTACACACGCAGTCATGACCGTCTCATTAGATATAACTAGAGCAGAGTCGATGTCGCACCATCGCAAATCCCCATGCCTCCTACGTAAAGCAAAGTTGAGAGATGGCATAAAGTTCCACCAGGATTAACCAAATATCAAACTTTGAGTTTAAATTTTTTTTTCACGTTTTGACCCCTGTTTTAAGGTGTCCATAATTGCATTTTTTGGTATATGACCTTTTGACACCACCCCAGGGGTCCCCATGGGTCCCCATGGGTCTACGCTGCTCTTGCACCTTCTGGCAATGTGGTGATCTTAAAATACCGAGTTTGGTGAATTTCTGCCCAACTGTTTCGGAGGAGATAGCGAGACAGACAGACAAACAGAGCCGATTACAGTATCCCCTCGTATTTTTTCAAAAAGCGTGCTAACTACAAATAGTATCCATTGTCGTCGTATCACCTGCTGCCTCTCTCATGAGTACAACACAACATTGAGTACTCATGTGGGTGGTAGTTACCTCTGCCACCGTTGGTGGACGGAGGTTATGTTTTCACCTGTCTGTCTGTCTGTGAGCAGGATATCTTAAAAGGTTCAGGACGCATTCAGACGGAATTTGGTGGACAGCTTGGGTATGTGACAAGGACAAATTGATTAGATTTTCGGTGAACATCTGAATCCGGATGCTGGAATTCTTTAAGTGATTCTTCACCGTTGAGAAATGGGGTTAAAAATGATGTCGAGCACAGTATCTCAAAATGTTATGGATTTATTCGGACAAACTTGGTGGACAGGTTGGGTGTGTAACAAGGACAAATCGCTTCGATTTTAGTGAAGATCCAGATGAGGACCTGGATCCGAGAACGTTTCAAGCACTTCCTCACCATTGAGAAATGGGCCAAAACCAATATACAACATGAAACTTCAAAACGTTGTGGACGAGTTATGACAGAACTAGGTGGATGAGTTGGGTAGGTGACAAGAACAAGCCGTTTATATGTCAGTGAAGGTTCATGTGCAGATGTGGGCTCTCAGTGGGATACAAAACGTAAACTACTCAGCCTGGCGGAGGTGTGCGCTCTACCGAGTGCCGTTCTCGTTAAGTTCTGCAATATTTGTGTACGTAAGAAATAGCTGTGCCAAAACACACTCACCATCACTCCTGGTAGTGCGGATTACACATAAAACCAATAGCAGAGGATTTGGCAAGGTTAACAGTACACAATGACCTACTCTTTTCCAGAGAAACCATGGGATCCCTCTTTGTGATGCAGTCTACTGTGGGGGAATAAAAGGAATTAAAAAAAAAGAATTGAAATGAGAGAGAGAGTCAAAAACACAGGAGGAAGACATTTAAGCCCATAATGCTCACGACACGCCCAATTTGATTAACATAAATATCGGATGCCTTCACTGACGCCACCAACGATCGCTTCACTTCAATGTTCCATAAATTGTATACTTGATGTGTAAAAGCGTTTATGTAGCCGTAGTACCAACAACCAACATTCGGTGTACAGTACTTGTGGGATTATTTTTTGGATGCACCGGTGACTAAATTCAGGTCAGCCAGCTTAACACACCCTCAAAAAGGCACTGTGATCCATGATGCATCACCCCTCCCTCCTCCACCCGGCATCACACCAACAATGAAATTATTTCAGGTTGAAATTGACCCTGCAGGTGAGCAAGGAGAGTAGCTAACAAGAAAGCCCTCGGCTGGTTTTGGAGAGTTATCGCTCCCACTCTGCCCCATCGATTCCCAAAATGTTCAGGTATAATGGATGAACCCCAAACAGGAATGTGTCTCAATGGTGTCTACCTGTAGTGTGCGTTTGTGCTGATGCGCTGGATCAGAATGCGGATCCACTTTAGCGCAAACAAAGGCAGGAATTGGAAGACTGACAGATGCCGTGTTTAAATATTTGAGAGGGCCCCCGGTTGATGTGGAGGGGAGAATCAGGTTATAGGCCCGAGGAGGAGAAATGATGAGGATGGAAAATGGAACTACATGGGGTTAGAAGAGGTCAGTTGGTCGCTTGATGCAACAGTATCAGGAAGTAGGTATTGAAAGAGAATTGTGACGGTTGATATACTTTTGGAAAGAGACAGATGAAGGAGAGCCAGAAATTGAAATTTGAGAAAGGTTGCGTGGGGTCGTGGTGGATGGTGAAGAAATATCAGATTTGAAGGAAAGACCGAAGTCGAGAGAGAGAGAGAGAGAGAGAGAGAGAGAGGAGAGAGAGAGAGAGAGAGAGAGAGAGAGATAGAGGCCGGTGAGGTTTGTTCGGGGCATGACCGACCTGCCCGATGTGCACGAACTTTTCTTGCCTTGCCTCCTCCCTGCGCCAGGCCGCACGTGGCGACTCGGGTAACACGTCGCTGAGCGAGCGACGGTTCAGCATGCTCTGTACGCTCCGCAAGGCACACGGGCGCGTGCTTCAGGTTATTCGGGCCTGCATCGGCCTTTTTTCTGGCACACAAAAAAGGATCAACTGTACCTCATGAAAATGACCAACATCACAAAAAAAAAACAAGCGTTTCACGAATGAATGTACATATGGGGACAGCGGTTTGCCGGTTCACCTCTTAATGAGCATTTACCTTGTACAAGTCAGGCATATGGTCTTGGTACATAGATCGGAGGAGCATGTCCAGCGTCCTTTGCCTCTTCTGGGCAAAGGTCGGCGTCTCTAGAGTTGCCTTCTCTCCATTAATAACTGGAAGAAATCGACAGCACATTGCGCGACATGGTGAAATTGACGAGCAAGGCGTAAGGATCTCACAGGCAAGAAATGGTCAACCTCATCTTAAAAACACAAACAGTCATGTGGATCCCTCATAAAAATAAAAATCCTTTCAATACAGCCAATCATGATCAGAAAAAGATGGAGACAGAGGCAGAGCACTTACTGGAGAACATGATAGATACAACACACACACTACTTTCATGCCCTGTTCCACTAATCGAAGAGATCAATAGAGTCGCTATTCAAATTGTGCAATCATATGACCAGCTGATCCTTCATCGAAGCTGGCAGGAAGGACACACGTTTTACAAGCAGGAAGTCTCGGAACTCCGCGTGGTCTGTGAAGATCGGTGGAGTAGGTAGCGGTGGGCCAAACAATGGGACGCTCTCTTCTGAGAAGATCCGCAATCTGAGCACAGATCAGGAATGGCGGCAAAATTACAATGGGATTTCAAACCAGATCGATTAGAAACGTCGGTTTTGGTGGCAAATCCTCGAAAGAATTGCTGATGATGAAAATTATTTCAACATCAATGGTAAAACACAAGTATGATAAAGGAGTTTGGTTCATATGATGAGGTTGAGGCTCACCGGTAGCTGTCATTTGCTCTGTTGTATCGCACCAGAGCAAAAATGTCTGTAAATGGCATTAAAGAAAGACGGATCTTTGCTGATGTGATGTCATGAGGTCACGGCGGAAAGCCATCGACGTGGTATAAATGGGGATAAAATGCAATAGCAAACAGTAAATCTTACTTAGCTAGACCACTGTGTTAGATAACCACCTGCTTTTGCAACCAAAGCTACGTCTGCGAAAGGAGAGTCAATGGCCAAAAGGTTACAGAATCCGTTACGGATCGGGTGTCTGCAAACCATAATGGCTAATGGGTGGTGTTCAAGTCGAAGCAGCTGTAGAGGAGTTGCAAACACACCTGACAACATGGATAAAGTGGCTTAACACGGCTCATGGTAATGGAAGCTGTGTTGTAAGCTCTACAAGTCTACAAGGAAGTGGCAATGTCCCTACAAGCCCAACATGCAATATAATTTTTTTTTTTTTAAACTTCCATCCTAACTTTACTCAAACTACAATCTGTCATTTTGATAGTGAAAGCACTGCAAGAGGAACATGGCATTCTTCAAACAAATTATCAAATTATTGTCTCGTCTGTGCACTTAACTGGAAGCCATCTTCATATTATGGTTGAATGGAGTGGTCGGGTGAAATTTAAAATAAATAATAAAAGATAATTGTGAAGAGGATAGGAAAGAACAAGGAAAGAAAAAAAATCTGATGAGAATTGCAGAGAGAAAGTGAAGGAGGTTTGCAAGCGATAGGAGTGAGGGGAGAAACATGTACAAGGCACGTGGTGGAGGGAGGAGGGGGGAGGAGGAGTCATAAATCCCACCATCTTTGCATACTCTATAAAAATAAATGTCAGTGTGTGTCAGACAGTCAGTGTGTGTGTGTGTGTGTGTGTCTCCTCCATAAAGCCATGAAACCTAACAGCCTGAAACGTTGCATGCATACCAAGGAAACTCCAAGGAAGTGCAAGAGTGAAAATTGGGTGTTTGGGTTAATTAAAACACTCCTTTTGAAGATAATTAACGGTCTTATTTAATTATATCCTTTATCAGTCGCATCCTCGACTACCTTGCTGGCATCTTAAGGTGCATACTGGTTACTTCGCTCTCCCGCTCTGGGGGTCTTAAGTCACCACTTTGTTCGGTGTGCTCAACAATGCCTTAAGTTGAAACAGGCCGCAATGGTTCATTAACAATAAAATGTTTTTTGTTTTCCACTTTCCTCACTCATATTATTGAATCACTGGATACATTGAAATGCTTATCAGTCTTTCATCATCAATCTGGAGAAGCCAGCACTTGTGGCTTTATTTCATTTCCGCGCATGTCATAACCTCGAGATTCTCTTAAACTAAGCCGAATTACAAAATTCAAGCTCCAGAATTGAAGTTAGCAGCAGTTCCAACGCAAAAACAAAAGTGTTCATTTGTCCAATTCAGACATATTTGATATTTTGCCATCTTTTTCATCCCGTTTCTTATGATGATGATGATGGGTGGTGGAGGTTTAAATTTTTAATCTCGGCAGCGTTCGAGTGATCACATTTTCCTTTGTCCTCATGACTGTTTCTAAAGCAATTAGTTATTTTATATGAACCAGGTGTGCTTTACAAAAGGTTATGGTTTATCTTTGTGAGTTTCAAAGCAAAATACATTTGATAACACCAGATTTCCAAGCCGTATTTAAGAGTTTTCTAAATTACAGAGCCAAATTTTTTTTTTTATACCCATCATGATGATTGGCAGCTTTGTATAAATATTAATGTTTATGCACATCTTCTTAAAACGTTTGTAATGCGTAGTTGTTTTAATAATTTGTTTATTGAAATTCCCCCAAAACAAGGATGAAAGCGACTCAAGGTTTTTGGGTTGTATACAGTACGTACTGCAGTCAGTAATCACACTGACTCTAATCTACTGATTCCCAAAAAATTGCCGATATCGGCCAAGCACTAATATATGTGCGTGTGTGTGTCTCTCTGCTAACTCCCACACATTGATAAACCAACTAGCAAATCAGAACAAGGCAGGCAATCTGGCAATCTCTCCCTCTCCCTCTCCCTCTCCCCTCCCTCTCCCCCTCCCTCTCTCGTGTCCAGGCGGTGTTTATATCCAGACCTGTCCAGGTGGTTTCTGTCTGTCTCCAGACGTGTCCATGTTTGTCTCCGGATGTGTCTGGGCAGTGTTTGTCTCCAGACAGTGTCTGTCTCTAGACATGTCCGGATGGTATTTATCTCCGGACGTGTCTGGGAGGTGTTTATGTCTGTGCAGTGTTCATCTCCGGATGTGTCCTGGCAGTGTTTGTCTCTGGACTGTGTTTATCTCCGGGCATGTCCAAGAGGTGTTTGTCTCTGGGCGTTATTTATAGTATGACTGGTAGAAAATGGATTTTAGACATAAACGTTTTCCATCTTCATTGTTATTCTATGCAGAATCATTTTGATGAGACACTATGAATTGCAATTAACGCTCCACCACATGTCTGCCTTCCCTTCCTCTCACCTCTCGCTGCCTTCCCTTCCCCCACCCCGCCTCACTCTCCCCCACACCTCTCTGTCTCCCCCATCTCAGTATTCCCGTCAGCGAAGCGACGGGTGGTATTTTCTAGTAATAAACGGATGGCCCCTTTGTGCATATCCACAACAGTAAGTTGCAGAGCTCATCCCATGAGTCCGAGTTAAAGGAAGTAGACACCGGCCAAAGAAAGAAAGACGCCAGGAACATGCAAGAAACATTGTTTTGTCAATTGCCAAACAAATAAAGCAAAGAGCAAACAAAATAAATCAACAAAAACAAATAAAGCAATGTGAAAAATAGAGATATTCAAGTACCCATGGAGTCGAATTTTAGAGGAATTAAAAGGCTTCCATATCGGTGGTGTCATGGTTAGAGCGTCCGGCCTGAGACTGGGAGGTCGGCGACGTGTACCTGGCAGAGTCACACTGAAGACTTCGAAAATGACAATGGACAAATACATCGTGCATGGCATTTGAACCTCATTCCAAGAATCAAGAGCCATAAGTTCAAAGTATAATGAGTAAAAATAAATATTTCAGAATTAATAAATACGCTGTTTCAAAGTTATGGTCAAATTTGTGTGCACGCAGACCTCAGTCCTTCACGTTGCTAACTTGCCTTCATCACCATTGCCATAGGTCGAGCCCTGAGACCTTGCCATTTAATCTTGTTCTTCTGTTAGAACTTGTAAAGTGAGGGTGCAATGGGAATTGAAGGAACAAATTAATTTTCGAGTTCTAAGGTGCGAACGTGACGTCAATGAGGTGTTGGACAATGGACAGCACAGCCGATAGGTGTACGCGTGCATACCTTGGGCATTTTATTGTTGCCATCAATAAAATTAGCTTTCAAGAAACACAAGTGAATATTATAAAGATAAAGACGTTCCGTTTGTTCCTGTCCACTCGATCAAAGAGCGTATATTCATGTTGATGATATAGTCAGATCCCAAGAAAGTTATTAAAGTTTACAAAGATAGTAATTTAGTGGTTTCAGGGGGGGAAAAAACAACAAAATAGCATAAAAATGCGACGGGAGTAATCTGTGGTGCGGAGGTAGCACACCTTGCTTTCAGCAGCCTAGTCTGGGTTTAAACCCCAATCCGTCCCTCGGGTGGATGATAAAGAAACCACGGTGTCTTTCGTGAAGAGTCGGTGAGTTATCACCAACACTGACCAAATTACAGACTCTGTTCATATGAACGTCATGCCGGGCCCAGCTGGTTCATGAAAGACTTGGGTCAAGAGTACACGCTCTATGAGCTCCTGGCCCAAATTTAATAGGACAGGATGGGACAAGGAGAAGAGTAATCCATGAACTATAAAAAAAAAAACAATTAGGTGTTTAATCCCTCGCACAAATGCTGTGTGCATGATGTGGCCTTCAACTATGCCAATGTTGTAGGCCACAATATCCTTCATCACAAGTGCTGTAACTCACAAATGTGGATCATGTGGCCCACAACTATACAAATTATGTGGAGCACAAAGTCCTTAATCACAAGTATGGGGTCGATCATGCAAACCACAACTATGCCAATGATCCCCAAGGATGAACAAATCAACTGCTTAAATCCCAACCACAGAAGCCTCAACAACATCAGCAGAACTCAAAGGACCACCAACCAGCAAGTCAGAACCAGAGAGGCAAACCAACCAGCAAGTCAGAACCAGGCAGGCAAATCAACCAGCAAATTAGAGCCAGGCAGGCAAAGCAAACAGGCAAATTAGAATGAGGAAGGCAAACCAATCAGCAAATCAGAACCAGGCAGGCAACAAACCAACCAGTCAAAACCAGGAAGGCAAACAAACCAATCAAAACTAGGAAGGGAAACAAACCAATTACAACCAGGAAGGCAAACCAAACAGCAAATCAGAACCAGCCAGGCAAACCAACCAGCAAATTGGAACCAGGAAGGCAAACCAAACAGCTAGTCAGAACTAGGCAAGCAAACCGACCCACAAATGAGAACTAGGCAGGCAACAAACAAACCAGTCAAAACCAGGAAGGCAAACAAACCTATCACAACCAGACAGGCAAAAAACCAACAATCACACCTGGGCATAGGCAAAAAAAACCCAAAAAAACCCTGAAAATTGGCAGCCAACAGACTACATGAAGCAGCAAATGAATGAACAACCTGTAACTGTATAGGATACGAGTAAAATGAGAGCGAATCATAGAGGGCTTGAAAGATGCCGCCATCTCATCCCCCTCCTGAAAGACTATTGTCACGATGTCATTCCCAATGTGTCTCTTTCTCTCCACCTGAGGCCATGAAACAAGATCATTGTTATCACATAACACAATTAAATAACTCGCACATGTGCATCCATGGACAAGACGAAGCTTGTAGGGAAAGTGAAATGAGATATAGTACATTGTACAATCTATGCTGTGTGTAACTACCCAAAACACACACACACACACACACACACACCAATAGGAGTTTTGTAAGTAGTGAAGAATATAAATGTTTTACTCGGAAGGGAGATTTATGTCAGAGTAATTGTGGATAAGTCACTAAAACAATCAATACAATGCCAGGCAGTAATGAAAAAAAGCCTCCCATTTTAGGATGCATTAGCAGGCAATGGCATCTTTTATGGATCAATCACAAGAAGCAGTGTTATCATGATATACATCTTGCTGAGGTTTCATCTCGAAAGCACTATGCGATCATCGAGGCTAAACGTGGACAAGCCAAGCGCAAGCTCTGCTCACCTGACGAGCGTGCAGGTGCTAACACGTTCCATTATTGGGAAAGAGAAATGTTGCGCTGGATACATTCTTCGATTAAAGCCGGGGACATTTACTTATGTGTGCACAAGGAAGGAGGCTTGGGGGATTGGGTAAACTTGGAAAATTAAAATTGGGAAACGGGAGAGCAAAGAGGATAGGGAAGTGTGGCAGGAATTGGGTCAGAGAAGGGAAAGACGTTTGGTATGAGATAGGACTAAGGGCGCAGGGGAGGGAGAATGGTGGGGTAATTGGTGTGTCTGGAGCAGACAAATGGGAAGGGAGCAGAAATTCTGCCAGGTTTGCAGACACAATAAATACATAGCCCATTGTGGAAAATAAATGACCAAAGTAAGTTCCATCAATCCATTTAGAGTCGGACTCTGGAGAGATTTCTTGATACCCCCACATGTAAAAAATAAAAAAAATAATTAAACCCAATCTTGCTGACATGGCTGTCGTCGGTGTGAATTCTCCAGCCGGTGTGCAAAACGTCGATACTCTTTCACATGGAACTCCGTCTCCATCGAACGTAAACTCAAGAACGGTGGACAAACCTGTTGCCGGTTCTCCTTGGAATACGGCAGCAGCGTAGACACGTGGAATATGACCTCATGCCGCTTGTACACCGTGAACACAGCTTCCGTGCCCGTCGTGTCATCTATAGGCCATGGCATCGGAAAGAACAATCCATTAAGGTCTAATCAAATACCATTCCTACACCCCCCAGAGATGTGTAATGAGTGAACCTCCGGAAGCATTTAAAATGGCTCTCCAGTGGAGGTGAGTGAACACTTCACTACAGCGCTGACCTTCGACCCCCTCTGTCTGTGCCGTGATGAAGTGCTCGAAGGAGAATTATGCTTATTCTGTGATTGTGTGGTTTACCAGAATATAGTTTCACAGGATCCATAATTTAAGGCCACGACTGCACTTGAACCGCGGGACCCTAGACTTGTCCTAGGCCGCGTTACGTAGGCCACACTCATGAGGCGGAATGTGTTTTCCAGTTGAGCTTTCAGATAAAGAGGGGGGAAAAAAAACAAAATCACTTAAAGTTGAAAATTGCAGACTTTTGTTTGTTTTTGCTTTTACATCCTGATCGGCTTTGCAGTCGTGAAGGCAAAATGATGCCGAGGCCTTGACTTTATGGCATACGACGCTCGCCAAATTAACGTGCTCTCGGGACAAAATTCCCCGGTATTGAATTTGCAGCCAAAGTGGTCCTTTATTTTTTTATGTGAATTTCAATTTAGAAAGGGAATTGATTTGATTTTTTGGATTTTTTGGATTTTTTTTTTCACAAAAAGGGTTGATATATAATTATGCGTTGGCGACGGACACAATGCCACAGTACGATCAATCGATTGAACTGCTTTCTCTCTGTACTGGACAATCCATACAATTCCATGTTTGTGCCACGTCCGCTGAGATCTTACTCTTTGTGTCGAGACCTCCTCTGTAGGCCGTCCACCCTTTCAGTGTGATTCGCTCTCCAAGAAGTTTCAAGAAGCGCTCAAAATCTGGGCTTCCCGTCGCTGCGGAAACAACGCACGATCATTGCAACCACCGATGCCAAAAACCGAGGCTTCCTCGGCCAGAGCTCCACATGCTCCTGAAAAGATTGGTCCGTTCCATGTTTCCTTCGCTTTGCTATGACGTCACACACCTATAACCTGAACCCTCAGGTGTGCTTTTACATACATGCAAAGCATGACGTCATTGATATTATACTCACAAAAGAGGTGTAAATTGAGAAAAAAAAAACAATGATAAAAGGCAGGGAGGACAAGGAAGGGAAGACATATTTAGTTAAACTTTAGTAAATGTGCGGTAACATTGCATGATTAATAAATAGATGGGAGAGGGATGCGAGAGGTTACAATGACACCATTTTGTGTATGTAATGTGATTTTCCCAACCACCCCTGCCCTTCCACTCCCACCCCACCATCCCCCACCCCCAACCCCACATTGGTGCTCTTTACCATCCAAAATGAAAAATATTTCAATATATATGCACAAATAAGAGTGAAGAAGTTTTGTGGGTATCCACATACATACGTATACGGAGAGTGCTGTGAGGTGTGGTGGTTCCATCTCCGACATATTTCCATTTGTTACTGGCAGTTCGTCAGGGGTGTGTACTGGCCCCCACACTCTTCAGCGCTTGTCCGGACTGGATATTGGGGATGATGTCGGAGAGATTAAGCTGTGGTGCATCGTTTGGGAATGTCAAGATCGCTGACCTTGATTTCACAGATG
>CM068966.1:16387434-16400515 GCA_035128595.1 Eptatretus atami | reverse complement strand
CAACCTCTCCATCTATGTTTTTAACAATCCTCTGGAGGAAGTTCAATCATTCAAACTCCTTGTTCACCTTTCAAAGTTGTCCTGCAAAGCCAGCTGCCGACTGGGCATCCTCCGTCGTACAAAATCCTTCTTTGGCACACCTGAGCTCTCATCCATTTACAAGGCCAAAGCCTTCAAGATTATTGGAATGTCCTGCAATGAAGCTGAGTCTATGGGCCTCTCACTTTCCCATCACAGACACGTCGGTGGTCTCTCTGTCTTCTCTGATCTCTCTGTCTGTCTTCTACTAAACTGAATAAACAAAATGTGACACTATCACCATCAATAAAGGGATCAAACGTCAAAAGCACAAGTGGTCGATAACATTGTTGCCGAGTCCAGCACTTCCTGGTAAATGCTTTTGCTGAATGCACACAGCCTTTATGAGAACACATATTAAAGTTTAAATTGTTTGTGCGATCCACAGAGCACGTGCCGTGCATGCAGTGAAAGTTCACAAGGCCAAGGTGATACAACCCACCTTGGCAGCATTTTATATATTCCCAAGTATCTGTTGACTTGAAAACAACAAACCAACTGGGGATGATATGACAGGGATATCTATATATTATGCACACAAAGAAGGAGTAAATTGAGAAAATATTAAGTCAGGGGTATTGAGCAGGAGAGGAGAGGAGATAAAGGAAGCATCAGGGAAGTTAAGAAAGGGAGCAGGGCAGGTGTGAAACATGGTGGGGGGTTGGGGGGTGCATGAGGGGTTGGAGGGAAAGAGGCATGTATATGTCACTGAATCAAACTAGAGAGTTCATAGAATGCGATACCCTACACAGTGTGAAAGACCTTAGGGTCCTGAGTTTGAGCCTTTGTCACCCATTGAATTAACACCGGGTGGGATTGACTCAGTTTGTCATCTTTCTGAGGTTGTTGAAATGAGTACCAGTGTACTGGGGTAATAACCACTCAGGGAAACCTGTGTAGGAGTGGTGACCTGTCCAGGACTGTACTACTTGTCAATAAAACTACCTTAGCAGCCCTATGTGGCTTTACTGCAGGAGAGGAATGGTATTATATATTATTATCTTCACCCCAATACTGTACCCTCTTACATGCCATGCCCTCTCATGCTAAACAATATATTGATACATAGCATCTTTTTTCTTTTTCTTTTTCTTTTTGGATACATAATCGAGGCTCGTGGAAAAAGTTATTTGGAGGCGATTTGTGTTCTACAGTGTTCAAGTATATCATTCGTTTTGAATAAAGTATTAAAGAAGTTTAAAGGCGTATAAATAAATTATTTTGTGTTTTACCCAGTCTATTACATCACCAAATCCAACATGTTACATTAATTATTCGTGCCTGTTGTTTGTGTCCTTTATAACGTCCTTAAAAAACAGGAAGTTTCCTGTTTGGAATGATTTTAAATTTAGTTTGACTGCCAGGTCGGCAGACGGAGTAAAAATATTATCTCACTCCTCTCTGCGCATGCATGATTGGGATGAATTCAAAGCCAAAGTACGGTAAAGCAAGAAATTTGTCTTCCTATTCATGTTCAAAATATAATCTTCAATTTAAATAAGTTGTTCTTTGAACATAAACTGATGACTATAAACTGATAAGATGGACAGACGGATGGATAGATGTACCTGAACCAATTGTTTAACCCTGCTTTTTGCTTTGTGTGCACGGGGTAATGACAGTACAGAAACAATTGATTGAAGGTAGGGGTGGTAAAAAAAAAAAATCATCAGTTTGCCTCTATTCTCGGGAGATGATCCCTTCCTTTACATGTGAGCAGCTGGGACTGGTAGATATGCACCTTCCTTCAATTGGCAAGGTGATCATGTCCAGGATACTCCAAGACAAAGGATGATCAGATTACAATTTGTGTTAACATTAAATGGTGTCTATCAGTCAGAGTGGAACGCACTTGGATTTTGAAAGGAGTACACATGAACACAACTCAAGGTCTCATCCCAATTACACGATTTGTGCAGGTCTCTAGTGGAATAGGCGGTGAGGCGATGTGAATACCAAACTCACCTCCTGTTCCTCCAACACCAGCAGGTCCTGAAATGAGACAGACAGACAGAGAGATGAAGAAGGAAACTAGTGTGTTGTATGTGTATTATGTTACCTCAATGTATCGATCAACTAAACCAAGATCATCCACATCCTGTGTTGACTTAACCATTGCTAACTCAACTCCAAATTTCAACTCTTATTGGAGACCCATCAAAGAATCTTGTGGGTTTTACACCAGAAAGGATTTGCTTGACTCGGTAGCATAATGGTTGGAGCATCCGTTCGGAATCTGGGAGGTCAGTGGTTCGAACTCTGGCCGAGTAAGTTGTACCAAAGACTTTAAAAATGTTATGTGCTGCTTCCTTGCTAGATGTTCAGCATTTAAAAAGCATAGAGGATGGAAAAAAACAACAACCATATGTTGGCAACCATTACACAGGCCTGATGGGCCTAATGACCTCCTGCATCAAAGTTCCCTGTAAATGATCCTTATGAAGGCAAGATAGTTATCCATATACTCAGATATGTAACGTTCTATCATGCCAACTCAAAGAAAGGTGGAATCTTTTGAAAATGCATTTTAATGTAACAGACAGCAATACAAGCTCAGATCCCTCTTCTGAGGGTGGCGAACGTGCTCCGCAAACAGTGCATGACAATGGCAGTTCAAATCGGATTTGACTCCACAACTAGACAATGCAGAAACGAGCACAATACAAACAGAGCAAAACAAAGGGTTAGAATGATTTATTTTTTTTTAATTCCTAATGAGTGAGTAATGTAGAAAATAACACACCAAGGTGACATGCGAAAGTACAATGCTCGCTATAAAAGAGGTGTGTTTAATACACTAAAGTGCAACATTACCCCGGCCATCGAGGAGCTCTATTAGCACACTCCACATGATATATACTCGTACAACAGAAATGGTAGGCATCGAGAAAGCGCTTTCTCATCCCACGCTCGGAATCGATGCTCTCAAGATGCAATTTAAGAAGCCCGACCTCTGATACATGTTCACGTATTCTGATGCAATACTATGAAGCCGAATGGAATCAAAAATGCCAGCAACTGTACCAATATGACACCTTTAAATATTCATAAAGAGCACTGGAAATTATATGACATATATAAATATACAGTTGTTTTTCCACAAAACACCAAAATGGGCTTCGAGCCAAAATGTCATCTTAAATGTTTGAGTTTGGTTTTGGGATAAAGAACAAAAAAAAAAAACATATGAAAGAAATACAGTTTGGAGGAGTGTATTTTGTGTGCTGTTTGTGTACCGGTGTGTAACGTAATTAATAAAAGACATAATCAGAACTGCAACTTTATAACTGCAAGCAGTAATGACCGGGTACCAAGACGTCCCGCTTTGATCGGCACCTGACCCTGACCCATGATGTCTTTTATTATTATTCAATTGAATTCAGAATTGGATTAAAATAAATTCAATTCAAATCATATGGAAGACCAAATAGGTATATTGCTGCATTGGAGTAATCAGAAGGAACCCGAACAAGCAAAAAGCAAAGATGACGTCATCAGGAGGAACCTGGATAGGATTCACATTTCAGCTGCTACTCCTCTTCCCTCAAACCCATCCAGGCACAGCCAAGTGAACCTCATTAAAATCAAACAAACAAAAAAAATCAAAAAGAACCCAGATCAAAAAAATAAATAATTCTGGCTGCCAGACCATGCATCTGATCAAGTTGAAATTTAAAACATGTATTCCTCATCACGAATAGATCATAATTGTGAAGTTTCACGTCGATTGATTAAGCGGTTCCAGAGATTGATAAAGCGGTTCGATATTTTCTTAAATCCAATATGGCTGCCAAGCCATGTGACCTATCAATTATTCCTTCACAAACTTGGACACACATGCCTTGGAGAATATTTGTGTGAAGTTTTCCCTCAATTTGTCCCGCCGTTCTTGAGAAGATTTTTATGTTTTAGGGTTAATCCAATATGGCTGTCAAACCGTGTGACCTATGACATCATATGTGTGAACCTTTTGTTCCTCATGGACAGGCGGTCATAAGTGTAAAGTTTCACCTCGATCTGATCAGCCACTTCAGAGAAGAAACTTTTTAAAGGTTGTTTTGAAAAAAAACAATATGGCTGCTGAATAACGTGACCGATGACGTCAACAATTATTTTTCTGTGGACCATTTTATCCCTAGATGACCCTCAAAATTTTTCATACTGATCAGATGTAGTGTTCTACATATGCAATTATGACATCATAACGAAGGTACGTATGACATCATAAAAAAATCGCACTTATTCCACATGAGGAGTACTTGCCATGTGTCAAGCTTAAAATTATTTCCTTTGTGCGGTTTCAGAGACACAGAGGTCCAAAGTTTTTCCGTTTTTTCCAACATGGCTGCCACACCACGCGACCTATGACGACATAATTATCAATACAACATGCTACTTGAGTAGTCGCTCCTATGGTGAAAATTTAGTCTCGATTCAACAAGTGGTTGCAGAGAAAAACACCAAAGTTCTGTGCAGACAAACAAACAAACAAATAGATAAACAAGAAGGGCACTCAATGGAGTGCATACCTCCGCCACGTAAGGCCTGATCCATGAGAACATATCACGCTGTACAGTACTATATCATTTATGGCCCTATCTCTCAATGGTGAAGAATCACTTTAAAAATTAAATAACCCTCGTATCCAGATGTGGATTCGGATCTTCACCAAAATCTAAACAATTAGTCCTTGTCACACACCCAACCTGTCCACAAAATTTTATCTGGATCCATTCGCAACTTTTTGAGATATCATGCACACAAACAAACAAACAAACAAACAAACAGACAGAAATGGGTGAAAACATAACCTCCTTCACCTTCGGTGGCGGAGATAAAAAAATAATCAGAATCACGACAATTTAACATAGGTGGAGGCCAATTAACTTGGTGTGTAAGTTTGAAGGTGATTGGTTACACCTGAGCTAATTTACAATTGCTATTATAAGGGGGGTGGACACTTATCCAACCAAGATACTCTAGTTTTGTATTTTTAATTAATTTTTTGAAATTTTTTGAATTTGTTTTTCACTTGGAAGTTTGTGGGTTACGATGTGTAAATAAAGGTGGGAAAAGTCTGATTTCATGCAATTTAATTCCTGGCTACAAGGCAACAAAAGGTGAAAATTTTGAAAGAGGGGTGTAGACTTTCTATCGGTACTGTAATTATTTGCAAAATCTTGGATTTTCACAAGTCTATAATAATAAAGGTCAGTCCTTCCGTCCCTCCCTCTGTCCATCTCTCCGTCAGTCAGTCTGTCCCTCCATCAGACCCTCCATCAGGCCATCCATCAGTCCATCAATCCGTCCGCATCCTCCAAAACTCCAAAACCATGAAACCTTGTAGCCCCAAACTTTGCATGCATACCAAGGGAACTCCAAGGTGGTGCATGAATGAAAATTAGGTGTTTGGGTTAATTTAAACACCGCTTTTGAAGATAATTTAGGGGGTTCTCATCACGCAAAAAAACAAAATAAGCCTTACAAAGATGGCGTTGCACAATCTTGGTCAGCCCTCCATCAGTTCACAAGAGTCTTTCGCCGGCATTTATATTTTTTGGCCTGCTCAACAATGCCTTGATTTGGAACAGGCTGCAAAGACTTCTAATAAAGTTAGTTTTTTCACTTTCCACACTCATATTAATTATCAAATCATCATACCTATGAATCGCTGGATACATTGCAATGGTTATAAACGCCAGGAGACGCCAGCTTTCGTGGTTCTATTTCATTTTTGAACATGCCATAAGCTCTATAATCTCTTAAACTAAGCTGAATTACAAAAGATTTTTTAAAAAGATTTGAACTTAGCAGCAGCCACAACTCCTAAAATGTGTTCATTTGTCCAATTTGGACACAGCTTCACATTTCCGCCATCTCCGGGAGGTGGTTAATATGAGGAATTGGCGATCGCTAATTGCTTGCCAACCCAGCCTTTCCTTATCAACCATTTCATTGGAGTGTTTCACAGGCAGGGTGATCCATCATTGTGTGCCATCTCTTGCATGGACGTTAAACTGGGCATCACATCTGCTGGAATCCTCCCTCTCCTCTCCCCACCCCTCTTCCAACCCTCTCCCGCTCTCTCCCACCCCTCTCCCTCTCTCTCTCTCTCTCTCTCTCTCTCTCTCTCTCTCTCTCTCCCCTCTCCTCTCTCTCCCATCCCTCTCTCACTCTCTCCCTCTCCTCTCTCCCTCTCTCTCCACCCCTCTCCCTCTCTCTCTCCCCCCTCTCCCCCTCTCTCTCTCTCCCCCCCCTCCCTCTCTTCCTCCCACCTCTCTCCCTCTCTCTCTCTCCACCTCTCTCTCTCTCTCATCCCTCTCCTTATCTCTCACTCTGTCTCTCTCTCCCCACCCCTCTCCCTCTCTCTCTCCCACCCCTCTTCCCTCTCTCTCCACCCTCTCCTCTCTCTCCACCCTCTCCCTCTCTCTCCCACCCCTCTCCCTCTCTCTCCCATCTCTCTCTCTCTCTCTCTCTCTCTCTCTCTCTCTCCCTCCTCTCCTTATCTCTCACTCTCTCCATCTGTCTCTCCCACCCTCTCCCTCTCCTCTTCCCACCCCTCTCCCTCTCTCTCTCCCACCCCTCTCCTCTCTCTCTCTTCTCCCCTCTCCCTCTCTCTCTCTCTCTCCCCTCTCCCCACCCTCTCCCTGTCTCTCTCCCCTCTCCCCCACCCCTCTCCCTGTCTCTCTCCCACCCCTCTCCCTGTCTCTCTCCCACCCCTCTCCCTGTCTCTCCCACGCCTCTCCCTGTCTCTCTCCCACCCTCCCCTTCTCCTCTCTACCACCCCTCCCGCTCTCTCACCTCTCTTCTCTCTCTCCCTTCCCCCTCTCTCTCTACCCCTATCCCTCTCTCTCTGACCCTCTCCCGCTCTCTCTCTCACTCTCTCCCACCCTCTCCCTCTCTCTCTCACCCTCTCCCCCTCTCTCCTTCAGCCACCTCCCCTTTCCCACATGCCGCCTCCCCTTTTCCTCACGCCACCTCCCTTTTCCCTCACACTGCCTCGCCTTCCCTCACGCTGCCTTCCCTTCCCCTCAAGCCACCTCCCTTTTCCCTCACGCTGCCTTCCCTTTTCCTTTCACCTCACCCTGCCTTCCCTCCACCTCCCCTTACTCCTCCAAAACCCCTGTCCTTCTACCCCCATGGACATCTCACAGCAGTCTCGTCTCCGCGTGCTGTCTTAATGTACTCCATTTCGTGCATCCTGCACTACCCCCCCTCACCTCTATACAAGTCCCACAATCATACAGATGTTGAGAACCCATCCCCTCACTCCTCCCACCACCCCCCCCCTTCCCGGAGTGTATAGTGACGTTTGGTGAGGTGTCACTCTCCCCAACTCACCTTTCTCGCTCTCCCCCCCCCTTCCTAGCTACTCCACCCCTCCACCTTCCTCGCTCACCCCTTGTCCCACTCCCCCTCCCTCCTCCCTCTTCCCTCCCCTCTGTCGTCCCTCCCTCCTCTATCCCTCCCTCCCTCCTCTATCCTCCCCTCCCTCCTCTATCCCTCCCCTCCCTCCTCTATCCTCCCTCCCTCCTCTATCCTCCCCTCCTCTATCCCTCCCCTCCCTCCTCTATTCCTCCCCTCCTCTATCCCCCTCCTCCATCATCCCTCCCCTCCATACTCTCTCCATCCCCTCCCCTCTCTCTCTATTCCTCCCCTCCGTCATCTCTCCCTCCTCTATCCTCCGCTTCCTCATCTCCTCCTCTATCCTCTCTCTCGCTCCCTCCCTCCGTCGTCTCTCCCTCCTCTATCCCTCCCCTCCCTCCTCTATCCCTCCCCTCCCTCCTCTATCTCCATCATCCCTCCCCTCCATACTCTCTCCATCCCCTCCCTCTCTCTCTTCCTCCCTCGTCATACTCTCCCTCCTCTATCCCTCTCTCTCGCTCCCTCCCCTCCGTCATCTCTCACTCCTCTATCCATCCCTTCCTTCCTCTCCCTCCTCTATCCCTCTCCTCCCTCCTTTCCCTCCACTCCCTCCTCTATCCTTCCCCTCCCTCTATTCCTCCCTTCCCTCCTCTATCCCTTCCCTCCTTCCTTTATGGTTCTGGTTGCGGTTCTGGTTGCGGTTCTGGTTGCGGTTCTTACAGCTTTGAGAGTTTTGCGACAGTTTGTGTCAGTTAGTGAGAGTTGAGTTGTGACAGCTGGGTGCCGGCTATTTTCAGCTCCAGTCAGACAGTGGGTGAGCTGGCGAAAGTTGAGTTTGTGACAGTTGGTGACTGCCTTGCAGCCTTGCAGCTCTGATTGTTGGTGACAGTCTCACAGCGCTTCAGCACCTTACAGCTTCTCACAACACCACAGCACCTTACAGCTTCTCACAACACCACAGCACGTTACAGCTTCTCACAGCGCTTCACAGTGCCTCAGCGCCTCACAGCTCCTGACAGCTGACTGTTGGTTGTGGCTCCTGGTGGCTCCTGACAGTGGGTGACGCTTGGACCGTTAACGCTGGTTCTGCTCGAGACCTGTTGTTGGTGTCCCTGGTTCCTGGCGGTGACGACGTGACGTCAATTGGTGTTCAAGTCTGTTTACGAGGGGTGCATAGCAAGGCTGGGTGCTGGCAGCGCACCCAGGCACGCTCACACATTTCAGGACATTTTATTTGACGCACGACGACTTCTACTTGGTGAGTGAGAATGGATTTCTCTCCCCCCCCCCCGAATGATCTGCTGGGTACCCTTGTCTCGTGCTTAATCGTTAAGTAAGGTATAATGATAAGCATCTGCTCTTTGTCTGCTTTTCTATCAATGCCTGATTAATTCTTTATTTGCTTGAGATTATTTTGATTGATTTGAATTTACTTATTTTCACCACAAGGAATAAAAAGTTATTTTTATTTATTTTTTCCTGATTAATAAATTCCTTGTTAACGTTCCAACCTGGCCGTGCTTGTCCTTTCCTTCCATTGATCCCGCATTGTCCGAACCTAGATATACTGGGAAGTATTACCAAACTAATTGACCTGTCATAGTCGGCACGCACCAGCGGTCAATGCTCGGCCGCCCGAATTAAGATCTAATCAATATAAGATTGGTGCTTTGCCGAGGGCACGCTCCCCGTTCAGGAAGCCACGTGACCTCTAGTTAAACAGCAAAATTAGACGCGGACACTGGAACTCGTGGTTAACTGAGTGGCGTTCGTGGTTCTAAAGCAACCCACCGTACCACGAAGTTAATTGTGAGCGGTGGCCCCAGGTCCGGCTCTTCTGAAGACAAACGGTGATTAAACACCTCATAATACACTCGGTACCCATGGCCGTAACAATATATTATATTTATTTTAAAACTTAAATTAATCAATTTTAATTCACCATATCTTCCAAAATTAAGGAGAATTTAAAAAAATTCCAGGATTCGGATCTGCATCCGTATCCTGATCAAAAATTAAGCGTTGCCGTCCTTGTCCGGTCACCGACATGCACAAAATTTCAGAACGATTTCTCAAAACTGGCCAAAATCGTGTGACAAACAGACGATACAGACAACATATTCGGTGAAATACTGTGCTTCACAATGGAAGGATGGATCTACTCCCACACTCGGAAAGGCCTCGCACTCGCACATCAATTGTGAAGAACCTAAAGATTATTTTTTTAAGTAACAAATTGGTGTGGTCGCTTCGGTGTGGTCGTATTTTACCAATCACCTTTGATCGGGAGCTTTATCCACCGGTGACAATGTCTCACACACACAACGTATTGTTCACGATTCTCAAAACATCCGATTTGTCGGAATATGAAATTTCATACAACTTTGAATCAAGCCATGTCAACAGTAATCAGGTTTATTTAATGCACTTTAAACATTTACGAAGGACACTGAACATCACCCCTATGATGGAAAGGTTGAATTTGTACAGGAATGCAGCTGGATGGTGAGTTTATTTTTTTTATTTTTTATAGTTCAAGGGATCTTTGGGCTTCAATGCCCATTTAGGAAGACATTTCAAGTTTCCCCTGAGGGCAATAAAGGTCAACTAGGAAGTGTGCACTTGCGGAATTTAAATGCAGTACCACATCAATCCTCCCATCCGTCCATCCATTGGAGACATACTCTGTGCAGAGCGTTGGTGCTGCCTAAGCAGTCTCCTTGGCTCGTGGGTACAATCCTGGATGGGTCGCCACTCCATCAATCCTCCCGAAAGATATTTAAGTGACAGAATGAATGAATGAATCTCCTATATTTTTACAAACTCTCAGAAGCATGACGCTTTGAAAACTGAAATGTTTGAGCTCCTGTAAAATGGGGTTGATCTGCAAATTCTCAGTTTAAGTAGTTTTAATATCAATAAACAAGGCTCATAGTAGAGCAAGATGACCAAGGATGGCGAGGTATCGTACTGCTAGTGGTGCAGTGGGGAGCAGGTGGACACACACAGACTGCAGATAAGAGGATCCGATAGAAGAGGGAGTGCGGAGGAAGGTGAAAAGGGTGGCCTAGTGAAGGGTGAGGATGGAAGACGATACAAGTTGGTCATGTGCCATCAACCTGAAACTTTGGCGAGAAGAGCGAGATTGGACAGTCACAGTAAGGCAATTGGACAATCGCAGACGATGACCCAGACGGGGAAAAAGAGGCACAAAAGGAGTGCAGGTGTGCAGACAGATTTGACTTGGGAAGAGAAAACAAGGATGGGGTTATAGATTGAATATGTCCATGGCGAGGAGAGCCAGAAGGACGGAAGAGCCAGGGGTGGGAGACCGTTTGAGAGACTGTGGGAGACCGAAGTCGCCATTGTCTGTCCGCCATTTGAGAGCAACAGAACATAAGCCTCAACTTGGAAAACTGTAAGTAACTCAGAGGAAGAGGAAGGATTTTGCTCGGTGGAGGATACCCTGTCAGTGGCTCGCTTTGGAGGCCAATCAATGATATCTATTGAGCTTATCATCTCCCCATGAAAACCTCGGTTTTACCAGCAGTGAAAAGCTGGGGAAACATCATTCAGAAAAGAAGAACTCCAAGCACGAAGTATAAAGTGCCAACAGGGAACAAATCTTGGTGACAACAGAGAATCTATAATTTAGCATTTAAAACTCAATTATTGTATGCTGATTGAACTCAGAGATTTGACCTCATTTTATGCTTTGAACAACATAAGAAAACAAGATGTCGTGCAAAGCACGATACTTGCAAACTCCATGAAACAACTTTGATCTTAAAAATAATTGGTGGTTGAATTCAACAACCAAATATGCAAATCTTCTACAAATTTCAAGCCAATCGGATGAAAATTGAGAATTTTAGAAAATTGGCCCATGTTGACATATTGGCCTATGATAACCTAAAAAATAATTGGCAATTCAATTCAGTAAACTAAATATGAAAATCCTTTTTAAAATTTGAAGTCAATCGAATGAAAATTGATGATTTTAGAAAATCAACCGATGTTGACCTTGAAGCCTATGTTGGCCTTTTGACATTTTGACCTCAGAATCAATCGGATTTTTGCTTATGACCAACGCTACCATTTGGTGAAGTTTCATGAAGATCAGTTTAAAATTGTGACCTGTAGGTGATTGATATACAAACAGACAAACAGACAAACATAGAGACAGACAGAATCACAAAGCAGACCAACCAGCGAATCTTCGCTTTCGCAAGTAATAATAAAAAATATATAAATATATTTTATAGCATTGAATGGATCAGAGTTGAGGATAATAAAGATGCAATGCACATTTACAATGGTCACTACAAAATGATTTCATAATAAAACTAGAACAGCATTCGGTAGAGCTCAAACCTCCACTTGGCTGAACAGTTTACGTTTTGTATCCCACTGATAGGCCGGATCCGGACTTGAATCGGCTTGTTATTGTCACCTAACCAACTCATCCACCAAGTTTCGTTTGAATCCATCCATAACTTTTTGAGAAAATCATGCTATACTGTATATTGTTTTGGCCCTATCACTCAATGGTGAAGAATTGCTTCAAAAATTCTCGGATCTGGATCCGGATCTTCACCAAGATCTAATCAATTCATCCTCGTCACACGTCCAACCCAGCCACCAAGTTTACTCTGAATCCGTCTTTAACTTTTTAAGATATCCTGCTCACAGACAGACAGTCAGACCAAAAGACAGGGGTGAAAACATAACCTCCATCCACCTGAGATGGACATGAAGAGCCTCAAAAATCGATGAACAAGGAGTCAGAAAGTTAATTCATACTGTGGGTGTCAGAACAAGTTGAGTTTGCAATTTTAACAGGTGACATCAAGTGACAAAGACATGAGGAAATTTAATATGTGGACTGTACAAGGAAACAGAGGGAGGAGGAGGCCGTTTGGCCCATCAGGCCTGTGTTATATACTCACCCCATTATCCAATTAGTTGACTTATCTTGGATGTACCAACCAAATATTTACTGTTACCTTCATTGAACTCGATATCGACATATGTTTAAATACGTTGATTAATCTCGAGGCAGGGAATTTCAGCAGGCCGGTGTACCAGCACACAATGGCCTGCTCTTATCGGGAGATAACAAAATTAAGTACACAAGGACACCGACATTCGTGGGGGGTACGTTCCGGGAAAACCCCACGAATGTTGAAACCGCGAATGTGGGGGCATTGTTTCAATGGGAAATGGGGGGGATAGGTTATGGGGATTTCCCGACCCATGAAAAATCTGTGAATGTCGGGGAAAATGTCGCGAAAATGTCGCGAAAATGCAGGAAAACGCTGTGGAAATAGACGTAAATCCGTGAATGTCAGGGTAAAATCCGCGAGTGTGTTGTCATTGTTATGTCAGGGTGAGTTGTCTGTGCATTGTTTGCGGAGGATTTTTACGGGTGATGCTGTATTCGGCAGCTGATAATAGATGTGGTGAGTGATGTCATTGTGTAATTATTCCATATGTAGCTAGCTGCTAATTACACTAATAGATATGCTGAACGGTTCCATTCTTTAACTCACAGGACATGATGTCTTTCCTATCTTCAGTTAGATCATGCTGAGCATTTTTAAAATGTAACAGCTCAGATGGTGCTGTTTGTAGCAAG
>CM068966.1:16376466-16387424 GCA_035128595.1 Eptatretus atami | reverse complement strand
ACACGAAGATGCGCTGAATGTTTCCATTGTGTAATGTCGGTATGTAGCGACCTAGTAATTACTGAATACATCAAGAGATGCTGTTAGTGTTTTCATTCTGTAAGTAACTCACGGGGGATGGCGTCGCAGGGAATGACGTGTTACACTGGTGAGACATCCCGCAAAACTAAGTTTATCCTGAGAAGCTACAATACAGTACATACAGACCATGACCAGGAAGCAGGTCATGTTCGCGGCTCGGGGAAGATATGTTTTTTGCATATGTACCTCCAGCTGCTTTGTGTGTGGCTCATGGAAGATATGTTTTTGAACTGTGTTATGTTTGCGCTCGTGAAAAAATAAAATTGCTGCGAAACCGTGAAACGCGGGGCAATTCCCCACAAATGTAGTTGCATGTCGCAAATTATCAACCACGAATACGCGGAACCACGAATGTCAGGGTCCGGGTATATATATATTTGAAGGTTTAATATTCATAAGCTAAATGTAGAATGACAGCAGGTTTTGTGTCTCCACCCAATTAACAGAATGCTTCAAGATGCGCCACCCTTTCCTATGCTGGCACTGCACCAAGATGGCACTTTTGTTCAGATTAGACTCTATAAGGGAATAAATCGATGATAAGAAAACTTAGAGGTGAGCATGCTACCAACTGGGCTATCATATAGACTGTTCAGTGAAGAGCAATCCGAACCGGAACCGCTGGCCTACAGCACATGGCCTCGTCCCTGGAGATCTCACATCCAAATACGAACCGGACTCGATTCCACCCAGACTGTGAGAACTGATGGGATTTGAGGCAATAATTAATCAGAAAATAGAAAGACGAAGGGAAATAAATTAAATAGCAGAGCGGAATAAAATGTACCATTCCATACACGCGTCGTGCCTCGAATAGTCACCATGAAAGCCAAAAATAGAAGGATAATTTGATATGGAGAAGAAAAGAGATTGGAAAAACAACACTATGGAAGCACACACCTTCTGAATCTCAGCGTTTAACACTTCCCTCGGACTTTTCTCGAACTTCTCAAGGCACAGGGCACTGCGTTCGGCACAACACACGCACGGGGGAAAGGGAGCAAGGAGCAATGTAATCAATCATTTCCATTTTGTATATTAATGCGAGACTCACGATTGGACAACACCAGAAACAAGAGCAAAGGACTTTGGGACATTGAAACAGATTTGGTGGTAAACAGTCAGAATATTTTAGGTAGCACCACAATGACCTGCTATTTTCAGAAGGCATAGGAATAGTGGGCTGTTCAACATCTACAATCGGTGCTAGCAAATAGGACGGCTACCGCAACGTTCCCTTTGAAAGGGCAGTGTGCTTTGTGATGGAACACCCTACTTGCTGAGCAAGGGATTACAGTTTGTTTTTGGATTCCATTTCCTGGGGAAAGGCCACACCAGCCCCAGCTGAGACTACTCAGGCCGAATTGGAACCATCAATAGATGACAATCTCATGCACAACCATAAATCACCTGAGGATCGGTTTCAAGGAGAGAGTCTTGTTCGGCCCGTACGGTAAGCAAATCCTCACACAGCCCTGGCCAGGAGAGAGTTTCGGGTTGGAGAAATAAAAACCACCAGAGAGGTGGCGTTTAAGTTCGGCGTACAGAGTAAACAAAACAAAACAAGCAAATGGTATCATTTGGACCATGTAATTGAATCCTTATAGTTAAACACACAACCGCAGTGTATGTGGATTATTAAAATGGCCTCATACATCAGCTTTCTGACAACCTGCCACATGCACAGACCAAAATTAATTTCCTTTTCCAAGACTGGTGCGAATAATGTGAATTTGTGGGAAAAAAAAAATCAACGTGAACATTTCATGTGACCCCGTTCGGGTGGTGGTTCATGGTCATTCCCTGTGAACATCTCTCCTCATTCACAACGGAAGGGAGGGAGGAGGGACAAGAGGGAGGGGCAAAAATGAGAAAAATTTCAATCGAGTGAAGAGGACAAAAAACCAGAGTGGTGTCAAAGCCACCCAATGCTCGCCTGTTTATACATTTATCGTTTTTCGTTTTTTTAGCTCGCCTGTTCGAAGACAGGAAAGCTAGAGCGATACCCCCCGCGCTGTGAGCGTCAGCGTGAAAATGTTAAAGTTTTGGTGCAATTATTTCTTTCTAATGTTTTTTATCTACCACACTATTTTTTACTGATTACAATATACAAATAAATATATTGCTTTAAAATTATTTGGATCAGAGCTTCACTTGCAATGCTTTATAAAAAAATAATTATTTAGACTAGTCTTTGAGCGTCAGCGTCAGCGTGAGCGTGAAAATGTTAAAGTTTTTGGTGCAAGTTATTTCCTTTCTAATGTTTTTATCTACACACTATTTTTTACTGATTACAATATACAAATACATATATTGCTTTAAAATTATTTGGATCAGACTTCACTGCAATGCTTTATCAAAAAATATTATTAGACTAGTCTTTTAAAAACGTAAATGATAAAACAGGCGAGCATTGGGTGGCTTTGACACCAACTCTCTGGTTAAAAGACTAATCTAATAATTTTTTTATAAAGCATTGCAGTGAAGTCTGATCCAAATAATTTTAAAGCAATATATTATTTGTATATTGTAATCAGTAAACTAGTCTAATAATATTTTTTATAAAGCATTGCAGTTGAAGTCTGATCCAAATAATTTTTAAAGCAATATATGTATTTGTATATTGTAATCAGTTAAAATAGTGTGGTAGATTAAAAACATTAGAAAGGAAATAACTTGCACCAAAAACTTTAAACATTTCACACTCATGCTGACGCTGACGCTCAAAGACTAGTCTATATAATATTTTTTATAAAGCATTGCAGTGAAGTCTGATCCAAATAATTTTAAAGCAATATATGTATTTGTATATTGTAATCAGTAAACTAGTCTAATAAATTTTTTATTAAAGCATTGCAGTGAAGTCTGATCCAAATAATTTTAAAGCAATATATGTATTTGTATATTGTAATCAGTAAAAAATAGTGTGGTAGATAAAAACATTTAGAAAGGAAATAACTTGCACCAAAAACTTTAACATTTTCACACTCATGCTGACGCTGACGCTCAAAGACTAGTCTAATAATATTTTTATAAAGCATTGCAGTGAAGTCTGATCCAAATAATTTTAAAGCAATTATATTTATTTGTATATTGTAATCAGTAAACCAGTCTTAATAATATTTTTTTATAAAGCATTGCAGTGAAGTCTGATCCAAATAATTTTAAAGCAATATATGTATTTGTATATTGTAATCAGTAAACTAGTCTAATATATTTTTTATAAAGCATTGCAGTGAAGTCTGATCCAAATAATTTTAAAGCAATATATTTATTTGTATATTGTAATCAGTAAACCAGTCTAATAATATTTTTATAAAGCATTGCAGTGAAGTCTGATCCAAAAATTTTAAAGCAATATATGTATTTGTATATTGTAATCAGTAAACTAGTCTAATAATATTTTTTATAAAGCATTGCAGTGAAGTCTGATCCAAATAATTTTAAAGCAATATATGTATTTGTATATTGTAATCAGTAAACTAGTCTAATAATATTTTTTATAAAGCATTGCAGTGAAGTCTGATCCAAATAATTTTAAAGCAATATATGTATTTGTATATTGTAATCAGTAAAAATAGTGTGGTAGATAAAAACATTAGAAAGGAAATAACTTGCACCAAAAACTTTAACATTTCACGCTTCACGCTTGACATGGGGGGTATCGCTATAGCTCTCTGTTCTTCGAACAGGCGAGCTAAAAACGAGGGTAGGGGAGGGTGGGGCATGCACGTAAAGAGGTGGGGGGAGGTGTCAATACCCACCTTAAAATATGTGCATAAGGAGTAAACACATTGCACCAAAGAAGGCAAGAGCAGAAGAACAATGCCGATAGAAAGAAAAGGCTATTAAAGGAAGAAAAAAATAAATCAGGTAGAAAGGAGGAGGAAACAGCAGAGGCTACAAGATAAAGTGTAAACGAAGGCGACGAAAGGAGAAATAATCAAATATGTTTCTGACCATCTTGCGCCAAAGCATCGTTTTGTAGTGAGGAACGTGCTGAGGATTCTCGTTTGAGAGGACCACAGACAGGAAGAAAGGGTTCCGTTCGGCATCCAGGCCCACGTAGATCTGGTGCACTGCGGAGAAACACCCAACATAAAATTACAAGGAAATAAATACAAGGAAACACAAGGAAGTAAATGCGAGGATAATAAACACAGTGAAATAAAGGCAAAGAAATAAATACAAGGATCTTGTCATGTCAAACTTTTCCTCAACTTTGTCCTGCTATTCCTCAGCACCTCTTGGATCTTCCGACCACGTGTTGGTAAAGGTGGGCATCACTTTGTGAGTTATTTGAGAACCTCTAAGGTGCAGACTTGTTTGGAGATTTGGTAAAGCTGATTGGTCCGGCATAAAATCTGTGCTCTCCACTCAAGGCTGGTCCATCGACGCATCAGATCCTAACATTGGCTGATTATGGAATTTATTCTCCAACAGACAAATTTCTCTTTTTCACACAATCATCCCATACCGCATTCAATTTTTTGGTCTATCATCTCAACCCGGTGAGGCCATCGCAAGAAAACAACTCATTCTCCTGGAAGGCAAACCTTACTGAGGGCAACCAGTAGTCTCTTTGCACAGGTCAAAACAACGGTGTACCTGTCCTCCAAAGAGCACTGATGCCATCAAGACCAGTTGTAGAAGAGGTGTCAAGCTGGGGAAGAAACTTCTCCACTATGATAGGGTAGAACTCCACATGCAGTTGGGAACATTCTGCAATGGGTGGGTACGTACGGGAAGGGACAGATTTTGGACCTTGGAGTTTTGAGTGCCGATGGAGTTCAAGAACTGCTTTTTCTCAAGCAGTGTCTGGCATCACTCCATCCTTTAGGAGGGAAGGAATGGAAGAGGAATATATACCAGACAGACCTGACCAACTCCCACCGGGAATTGGACGATGATGAGAGGCTGCAAAAATTTGGATCACAGGTGGGCCTGATGTTGAGCCCTTGGTCTCTAATCATCAGGAACTATGCTTCAGTCCTAACAGATTATCTCTTTAACATGTCCTTCTTGGATAGGCAACTTCCTCCATGTTGGAAAGTTTCAAACATTGTTCCAATCCATAATATAGGTTCCAAAACAGATCCCCACAATTACAGACCGAAGCGTCTTCTCCACATCATAAGCAAAGATATCGAATGCATCACTGCATCTGACCTTCTGCATGTTCTCTTCTCTAACTCATTAATCTCTGACAACCAGTTTGACTTTCCACATGGCCATTCCTTCTTTGATGTGCTAATTCTTCTGACACAGTAGTGGATGGATGAGCAAGAGATTAGGGCAATCTCTCAAGCCTGTGACACTGTCTGGCATCTACTCTTGATTTCTAAATTGTCTTCCTTTGGTAGTCAGGGCTCTCCACTCAAGTGATCAAGATATTTGTCTGATTTTCTGTATGTGTGGAAACAGAGGAGGACTCTTGATGATGAACTTTGGCAAGATCCTTCCTGGAATCCCAGTCGATGTCTGGGTATTCTCTGGAGAGCAATGGCATTCCTTAGCAGCATCAAGCTCATCACAGTGTACAAGGCTTTCATACGGAGCTCCATGGAGTATTGCTCCCCGCTCTGGGCTGATGCTCCTGCTTCCCACCTTGCTCCTCTCAAGGTGGTTGACAACAAGGCCTTTTGCACCATTGGAATCTCAACACAGAAAGCTGATGCCCAAGGACTATCACTATTCCACCAGTAGCAAATTAATAGCCTTTCTATTTTATAAAAGCTTACACCTAGCCTTCCTCCTCCTGCCCTTCCCAAGCCACCCCACGTCACACACGTTCCTCGAGAAACCTTCACCTGCTCACCCTCCCAAGGTCCAGACTGGTGGCCCACCTGGATCCATTCATCCCCTTATTCTCCCAATTGTGGAAGCTCTCCCTGTGTCGATTGTCTCATCCTCCTGACTTCAGTCTTTCAAATGCACTGCCCATCACCAACTCATGTGCTCACCCATGCACATCATGATCTCTTCCACACTCACTCATTCTTTCCCATTCAGTTCCTCTCCAGCCATCACTCAAACTTGATGTTTTTTTTTATTGTTAGGTTGAATTCAAAAGAAATTATTTCTAAACACAATTTAATTTGTTGTTTACTTTTATCAAACACAAACAAAAGGCCTGTCATTCACTGGCCAATTATCATCTTACTCACAGTAAGCATGAATGTGCTTCGTGGAATTCCAGGCATAAACAGCTGTTTTGAAAGGCATTTAAACCTTTATTTACTATTTACAGGGTAGAAGGCTCATGGAAGACCCGTCGCACAAATCTCACAAGTCGCACACGCACACATCCAGGAGACAACACAGGACTTGACTTGAGACAACCGCAGTATATGACTTTAGGGGAAGCGATGCAACTTCCCCAGGAACTTTGGGTATTGGCAATGGCATCTTGCAACATTGCTTTTCTCTCCACACTCAGCAGGGCAATTCAGGAGAGATTTCCCTCCACATGAGATGCTGACCCACAAGGTTTGTCTGTGCTCTATCCTCTAAATGCTGAGTGTCAAGCAAGGAAGTAGCACATGCCATTTAAAAAAGTGGTACGAGTCGGACGGGGTGTGAACCGTTGACCTCTTAGACTCAGAACAGACAATGACTATACAAAGCCGCTGAGTCTGGTTAAGTGAACATGCCATTTGTCCATAGGCTTGACTCTTCCCTACAGGATTTAACACCCGCTGCCAACTGCCACCTCATGTTTTCTACCATTTCCACTACCAAGCTACACAACACCTGTCTAGACCCTGTTCCCACACTTTTCACAATTCCCTTCCCTGTGCACGAGAACATGCATTTGTTTTCATTGTCCCATGGTTTTCCCATTTGTCCCTATATAATCTTTCACTCCATTGCCCTCTGTAATTCTACTCTTCCATGAGCCTCAATACTTGTATAAAAATAACAAAATGAAAAAAAGAAGTTGCATTTGATCTTTCAAAAGATTGCAACCATGGAACTGTGAAGAGCACATTACATCAAGGTCAGCTCAGGTATGGGAGCATGCGCTGGAGCAGCGCGTCGCTGCGTCCACTTTCCAACGGTACTCCAGGGACCTCCATCTGGCCATCCCCCAGGCAGATGCCTGGTTCAGCCCCATCAATTGAGATGCCGATCAACCTGCTACAACCACGAAGCACGTGGTCAGCCCATTGGCCTCCTCCACTCATAAGGCTCCCCTGCTGAGATAATCTGGTAAGCAGGATCAGCATCAGGAAAACGAGCCATGTGTCCATAAATCCGCAGCTGATGCTCACAGACGATGCAGGAAACAAATCTCATTTGAGTCACAATCAGTAAATTCTTGTTGGACACAAAGTCTGATCAGCGAGAGCCAAGGCTTCTCTGAAGAGACCACGCACCGAAGGAATTAAGTCTCAGTCTCAGATTCATAGTCAGATTCCAAGTCTCACAGCCATAGAGCAAGACTGGAAGGACCAAGGACTTAAAGACTAGGACTTTCATCCCACAAAGGTACCAACAGGGCCACACCCCATGATCCAGTGAATTTACGACTCCCCAGGCCTGATCCAGATGTCTATCGACCTTTGGCTCATAACATGGAGAGACATGAACATCACTGCCAAGGTAAGTGAATCTCTCCGTGACTTCAACATCCTCACCACAAACAGGTACAGACAAGATAGTAGCACCCAAGATGTCACCGAAAGGCTGGATCTTAGTTTTGACCCAGGAAACCCATAATCCCAGCGGCTTCGACTCCTCATTCAGCACCTGGAGGGCCCCCATAAGGATATCTAAAGTCTCCGCAAAGATGACTGCATCATCTACGAAATCAAGGTCAGAGCTCCTGACATTCCCAAACGATGCACCGCAGCTTGATCCCTCAATCATCCTCCCCACAATCCAGTCCATACAAGCACTGAAAAGTGTGGGAGTGGAGATTTGCAAAGATCGACATAGGTTGTGAGCAGCCCCTGTTGAAACTCTTGCCTGCATTCAGAGAGGACCCGAAGAGCAAGGATATGGTCAACAGTTAACCTCTTTGGTGAAAAGATTGACTGCTCTGGGCACTGGTGGTCAAGCAAATGGTGGTGAACCCTATCAATAATTATCTGAGCAAAGACCTTGCCCAGCACTGAGAGCAGCATCACCCCTCGGTAGTTAATGCAATCCTGGCGATCACCCTTCCCTTTCCAGAGAGGGACACCAGCGCCCTGCTTCAAGTCAGTTGGGATGATGCCTGTGTTCCAAACAGAGCACAGAACTGCATGCAACGACACGAGTCCAGCATTTCCAGCCTTGAAAAGTTCAGCATGGATGCCACAGATCCTAGGAGCTTTACCTCCTTTCAACTGGTTCACCGCAGCCTGTGTTTCCATCAACGGAGGTGGTTCACAGTTGATTGGAGGGTCAGCAGTAGGGCTACTAATGCCTCTCACATCCAACGCAAGAGCTGGTCAGCCTGGTACAGCCACTCAAAGCAACTGGCCCAGCGGAACTTCACTTCAGACTCCTCTGTCAAGAGCTCACCACCCTCTACCCAAGCTACAGTACACCGAAGGATGGGCTTTGACGAACGCAATGCACAAATTCTTCTGTAAGCAGGAGGAGAATCACTTGACCACAGGTGATGCTCTACTCCTTCACAGATTCCTCACGCATAGGCCTCCTTATCCGCTCTCAGCGCATGTTCAGTTTTTTGTCTCAGCTCCCTGAGCAGCTCTGTCAGGGTCACCGTCCGTGCTCTGTCAGTGTCACCGCCCGTGCTCTGTCAGGGTCACCGCCCGTGCTCTGTCAGGGTCACCGCCCGTGCTCTGTCAGTGTCATCCCGGTGCTCTGTAGGTGTCACCGTCCGTGCTCTGTCAGTGTCACCGCCCGTCTCTGTCAGGGCACCCCGTGCTCTGTCAGGGTCACGCCCGTGCTCTGTCAGTGTCACTGCCCGTGCTCTGTCAGGTCACCGCCGTGCTCTGTCAGGTCACCGCCGTGCTCGTCAGGTCACCGCCGTGCTTCGTCAGGGTCACCGGTCTCTGTCAGGTCCACGCCCTGCTCGGCATGTCACGCCGTGCTCTGTCAGGGTCACCGCCCGTGCTCCGTCAGGGTCACCGTCCGTGCTCCGTCAGGGGTCACCGCCCTGCTCTGTCAGGGTTGCCGTCCGTGCTCCGTCAGGGTCACCATCCATGCTCTGTCAGAGTCACCATTTGGCAGTCAATGAGAGAAAAAGATGACAATTGCTTCCTTTCTGTTATGATTCTGCGACAATTTAAGATGTGCGAGTCATCCAGTTCTTGAACATCAAAAAAACCTTCACAGCAAGAAGTGGAACTCTCCCCCCCCCCCCCCCCCCACACACACACACCACACTATGTTTGGTGAATTCAACATTAAATAACAATACTGTATGAATGAAAGAAAAAGTGCTGATAATCGAGCTTTGTCATTTATATTTTAACAAAACATTCAAATTGCCTCACTCAAACAGCGTGCATTTGACCTTATTAACCATGGAGAACTTCTCAAAACGATGGTGTTGTTATACAGTCTCAAATCACTCACTGTTGTAAAGATGATTATGTGTTAAAATAAATAAATAAATAAATAACCACAACATGTAAAAAAATACAAAAAGGGACAAAGTTCGTCCCCACATAAAGCATCTGTGAAAATCTAAATCACAGCAAAACAAGAACCATCCGAGCCGCTCGACATCAAGCTTAATTGGAACTCTTCAAAGTCTCGCCATCACCCCTAAAGGAATTGCTCAAAGCAAACAGGACATGGACCAGACACAATCAGCTCATTTACAGTGAACATGATTAATGTACAGGTGGCAAGAACATATACCTGTTGCGGACGTATGCTTTTGTCATGTACATGTATGTCATTTCATCTACCCAACTTGGTGCCCCTTCCCCTCGCGCCCCTACCAACTACCAAGATGTGAGGTGTTGCTTCCAAATCAGAGATAGGTTTCGGTCTTCATGATGCCGATAGTCTTGGTGGAATATTCTGGATTTGATCAAATATCTTGAATTATCTTGCTTGGTTAGCCACAACCCTTATTGGTCACTTCTCTCACCCTCTCACCCCTTACCCCCCAACTCATCACTCCCCCACTCACCCACCCAGTCTCCGTACGTTTTGTGGTCCAGCTATCCTGGTAATGAGAATTGTATTGAGGAAGCGAAAGCTGTGGCATAATTAAAGACTTCGCTGTGACGTGGTATTTTGGCCTAATTAGCGAAGCTGTCATCGTGACAGCAACGCACACACTTCCACATCCAGGCGCTGCGACAGGTACCTCGGGAAGCTTGTCACAAATTGCAATTTATCCCAACCTCAGGTTAATTAAATCGAGAGACAGAAAATTAGGCGGGTTTATAAAGGCCTTGGGATTCAGGCAGACGGCAAAAAAACAATAACAAAAAACTAGAGTAATTCGACTGCGCGCAGTCGACGGGTATGCCTCCGCTCTCCCGCACAAACACTTGAGTATTGACATATTTGACCCTTGACCTTTATCATATCTGGCCCAAAATCTAATCAGTTAATTGCCCTGTCTAACTTTACCTTTGTACCAAGTTTGATGAAATTCTGTCCAATATTTCTTGAGTTAAGGCGTAAACAGTAAAATTTCAGAGTTTGACCTTGACCTTGACCTTTGACCGTTGACCCTTGACCTTTATCACATTTGGCCCAAAATCTAATCACTTAATTGCCCTGTCTTACTTTACCTTTTTACCAAGTTTGATGAAATTCTACAATTTCCTTCTTGAGTTATCGCGTAAACGAAAATCCGGACGGACAGACGGACGGACGGACAACCCGGAAACATAATGCCTCCGGCACCCTTGGTGCGGAGGCATCAAAACAATGCAACCTTAAATTCAATAATATAA
>CM068966.1:16354557-16373612 GCA_035128595.1 Eptatretus atami | reverse complement strand
AGATTTGAGGAACAAAAAATCAGAAGGGAGAATTGGAACAATAAGGGATGTCGGTAAGAATGGGGGGGGGGGAAGGGGGAAAGGAGAGGATCAATGGGGTGGACAAGAGGATACAGAAGCACTACGATACTGCCCCTTTTGGTGTGTTGCATGCTGATCTATTCAGTGTTGTAGCTCTTCTATGAGCCTTGACGTTGTATACAAAAAAGAAGAAGCGGTTGCTGTAAAGTTTAGGACGTTGCAAGTTGCTCAACTCGTTTGAAAACGAGTGACAGTGAGACCACGATTGCTGTCATGCTTTCTTCAGGATTCACGCAGTGACCTGGGTTGGCAGGGCTTCACCACTTTGGATCCTCCTTTCTCGACAGAGGGTGGCCTGGCTGTAAGCCCCAACGTCGGGAGATTGTTCTGAAGAAAGCGTCTCTTTAACCCACACAAGTGCAGATCACAGCCCTAACTGTGGGAGGGTGGATGGTAGGGGAGGGGGGTGTAGGGGGTAAAGTGCTGATGATGTGGGTGGTCGGGTTCAGACCCAGTTTCACCATCCTCATCACTGCACCATGATGTTTCTGACATGGTTTTATGGTGAGTCGTCCTACATCGACGGACACTCTCAGGCAAACATTTCCCAGGTTGTTCAGCCATTACCTTCTGATCAGGGAATACAGGTTGGATTTCACCTGTTGGTTCTTTCATCCCAATGTACTCTTTCATTCCATGATCCCAGATTTGCATATTTCACTCATTTGCATATTCCAAGATTTTCATACAAAGCTTATAAACACAATTACATGAAAAAAAAACAACTCTCAGAATGTTTTACTCAACATCCTTTACACTCCATGGAAGTAGTGCTAACAGCAATGTTCTCTCGACTTGTCGAGGACATAAGGAACTTAAAAACAAAGACATAATTACGTCATGTTTCTCTATGAGGGAGGAGGAGGAGAGATGATTGGGGGGGGAGAGTGTTTGAGTATGGGGGTAATTGGAGTGGTGTGTGGGATATGTTGGAATGGTGGAGGAGGGTTGGATTTGAAGGATTGGAATGGTGAGGGAGAGAGAGTGCTTGAGTGGTACAGGGGTGTCAGAATGGTGGGGGGGGGTGGTGATGTTGAGTGTGGTGAGTGTTGGAGTGTTTGGTAGTTTATGGAGGTGTTGGAGTGGTGGGGGGTTTGGAGTGGGGGGGGGTATTGGAGTGGTGGGGGGAGTGTTGAGTTGGGGGGAGTGTGGAGTGTGGGGAGAGTGTTGGAGTGGTACGGGAGGTGTTGGAGTGGTGGGGGGTGTTGGTGTGTGGGGAGAGTGTTTGAGTGGTGTGGGGGGAGAGTTTTGGAGTGGAGTGGGTGGGGAGGAGAGTGTTGGAGTGGAGTGGGGAGGATGATTAGAGTGGTGAAGGGAGGGGTTGGAGTGGTTGTGGAGTCTGGTGGATCAGTTGGAGGGAGAGTTTTGGAGAGGGGTGAGAAGGATTAGAGTGTTGGGGGGAGTGTTGGAGTTGTGGGGAGAGTGCTTGATTGGTACGAGAGTGTCAGAAATGGTGGGGGGGGTGGAGTGTTGGAGTGTTGGGGAGTGTTGGAGTGTATGGGAGTGTTGGAGTGGGGGGGTGTTGGAGTGTGGGGGAGTGTTGGAGTTGTGGGGAGAGTGTTGGAGTGTACGGAGGTGTTGGAGTGTGGAGGGTGGGTTGTTGAGTGTGGGGAGAGTGTTGGAGTGAGTGGGGGAGGAGAGTGTTGGAGAGGAGTGGAGGAGATTAGAGTGGTGAAGGATGGGTTGGAGTGGGGGGGGGAGCTGTGGATCAGTTAGAGGAGAGTTTTGAGAAGGGTGGAGAAGGATTAGAGTGTTGGGGGGGGGAGTTTGGAGTTGTGGGGGAGGTGTGGAGTGGAGGGAGGAGAGTTTTGATGAGGAGGGAGAGTGTTGGAGGTGGAGGGAGGGAGTGTTGGATGTGGGGGGGGGGAGAGTTTTGGAGTGGTGGGGGGGAGAGTGTTGGAGTGGAGTGGAGGAGAAATGATTAGAGTTGGAGGGAAGTGTTGGATGGGGAAAGACTGTGGAGTAGTTGGGGGAGCGCTGTGGGGGGTGAAGGAAGATATGGCAGTGGTGGGGGAAGACTGGTGGAGTAGTTGGGGGGAGAGTGTTGGAGTGGGGTGGAGGGAGAGGGTTGGAGTAGGGAGGGCATGTAGTTGGTTGATAACACTAAAATAGTTCTTGGAAGGAAATCCTTATAAAGCAAGAATATCTGATTGAGATTCCAACAGAACAACACTTGAAATGATCATAACATGGTTTATGAGTTAAACCCTAGAAATGGACACAGGTAGAGTTTTGTTTCCAGAGCCTGTGATCCTCTTCCGTTCCTATTGTCCACGTTACCATAAATTAGACAGAATGAGGTTTCGTTTCCAACAATGGCTTGGTCGTTTGTACCGATGACGTCATGTGCTCTGTGACATCTGATACAGGAAGCACCTGCTTGCAGTTCAAGGGTCAAGGCCAGCTCTTCCATGAGCCTTGATCTCTGTGTAAAAAGTACCTTCGGGGAGGTCCACCTGAACAGGAAAACAGTCGGAGTCATGCGGCCCAGCTGGGATGCCATCACTCCAGCACAATGGCTCATTAAATGAGATGGCGGCACAGTGGAAATGACCTACAAGGTGTTAGGGAAGGCCTCATTCGTTCTTCCTTCAGATGTCCAACAAAGATATGGAGCACAGTAAAGAATGTGGAGGTTGCTTGACTGAGACACTTACCGTATCGTCCGCCCCATTCTCCACGCGAAAACGACCCGCTCGCTGGATGGCACCATCGGCCGCGCTGGAGATGAGCTGGAAACGACACGACAGGAAATTGTTCAGTCTGTGTGTGGTTTTTATCACAAAGTTTAACACGACATCACTCAGCAGGAGTAAAAAACTTACCAACTCCACGGAGCCATAATGCTTGCGACTGAACACTCCGCGCCGACAGCCCAAGTCTTCCGAAGCAGACCTGAGGAGATAAAAATAATGGGGTCTTTTTCAAATATCTTCTCCTTTACAATGCAAAATGTCCTGGGAGATGCTCGTGCAGAAATTGTGGCCAGGACAAGTAGGTCTCTTTTCTCTCATCTCAATCCATCTATTCCCCCAAAACCCAATTTCCCACCGGCCCCGTTAATTGCGGCAATCTTCAGACAGAGGACGGGTGTGCATCGTTGCTTTGCTACTTCAAGTATGGAAACAATTAGCAATTACAGGGAACTCACTCCTCATTTTCATAAATGCCAAGGTGAGCCAATGAAAAAAAAGCCAAGAATTCACAAGGTTTCAGGAAAAGCGATGATAATAGAAAACCTATGGAAAACCAAGACGCCAAGGTGAACAACCAATAGCCAAGATCTTGTGAAAAAAAAAAGCCAAGGAGTGGTCACACTGATCCGACTGCCTGTTGGAGTGGGCAAGTGCAAAACGACGATGGAAAAAAGATGAAAAAATTGAAGTCGACTCATTCACTCTTGGTAGTACTGGTACTGCTGAGCACTTGCCAACTCCACGTCCTCGGTGTCTCAGGCTCAAAGACCATCAATATCACCTTAAATTCATGGGAGAAGAACTAAAATACTCATAGAGGTGGAGAGCAACAGAAGTGCAATTGGCATAGATAAGTGCAGGTCCGAATGAAGAAAACACTGCAATTGAAACAGATTGCTGAGTCACCAACGGTGGAACAACTGCTCGTCTGCAGCTCGTGCCAGTCCGATCGATGATGTTCCATTTAGTTTGTGCCAATTTGATTTGGTAAAGAGCTATTAAGCACAGTGTAATAACAGACGAAGCACCGTATTCTCACTGCACTCGACTCAACCCTCTCCGCAACCCCTCCCAACTCCCACCAATCAGACCAAACCCTCATAATGTCTTTTTGGTTGATTTAATGCCCCCCATCTGGTCCTCCGCACTTAATTAACGAATCTCCGAACTCTTTTCCTTCTCTCCTCTCATGACATAATAGTAGTTCAAGTTTCATCATCAAAGATCGAGTAACGACGTCCCCCTTGTAGATCCCATAAATTGAGGGCAAAAATTAAATATTTAACTAAAAAAAAAACCAGGGATGTATATCGTACAGACGTACATCATACATACCTGGCAGGATAGTATACAGGTATGCATACTCGCCTCTGATCTGTCTCGCCTGGGTTTGAGTCCTGACTCTGCTGTAAACTGTCATGCTGGTGTGTCACGGGCATGGCGAGGCATCAATGTGCATGTCATCCCTCAGATGGACATTAAATGGGATGTCCCGTCTGCTAGCATGAGTGAGTGGATGTTAAAGATCTCACAATGTCGGTCACATAGAGAGGGAGGGCAATCACCAGGACCCTGAACAGATTCCTGCCAGGAGTGTGAGTCGCAAGTTGTCCGGTTTTCTTGAAGGTACCTTGAAACCAGGGTGCACTGCTTGCTATCTCAGTGTGTACTTGGTTTCTGGGTAGCAGGTTGTAATTTACTAGAATCTAATTTACCAAGTGGTTCACGTTTCACCTTCTTCGGGTATGAAGGGCAAGCCTCCACGTCGGTATGACAAGATGGAGAGTTATCTTTGCTGTGTTTTATCATCAGGAAGGTCCACAAGATCGTGATCATCAAGTTTCTTCTGCCGTGATGTTGTAACGATCCATCTATCATGGAGCAGATGTGTACATGGATATATATATATATATATATATATATATACTGTATTATATTAATATATTAATATTATATATTATTTAATATATTATTATATATATATATATATATACTAGCAAGTTGCCCATGCCTGTACGAGATTCTAAACGGGTATGGATGAAGGCGGCAAAAATGCAAACGGCACCTTCTGTCATCGAGCTGTTAAGCCTGGAGCAACAATTCCAATTTATTGCCACATCTCATGCAATTTAAATGCTCTAATGGTGGCGAGGTGCTCCGTTTGAAACTATTTGCTCGATATAGGGAACTTTTTGATGCCAAGAGTCTGTAATAAAGAATTGTATTGGTGTCAAAAGCCAGTGACCAATATTGTAAATTAATAGTGGGATGTAGCAGAAATAGCACCACCTTTGGTGATAGCCAGTATTACAAATCATCTTCCTTTATCTAATCTTATCTCAAAAATAAATGTCATTTTCTGTCTGGCTGTCATCTGTCTGTCTGTCTGTCTGTGTGTCTGTGTGTAACACCAATCACGCCAAAACTACTGGGCCAATTGCACAAATTGACACTGTGGACCAAGTTCGACCTTGTGGTGAACATAGGCTACTTGGTTTCATCTGGAGTCATGGGGATGCAGGAGGAAGGTCAACAAAAATTCTCTATGTAAATGTGTATGGACTGCCACCCGGTGGGGTGGCAGAGGTATTACAAATCAGCTGTGGAGATAACTTGCATTTTTGCATTGTACACGTCCCCAGAGAGTGGGAAGCCCCAAAGCAACCTCCACTAATCAGGGGAGCAGTGGAATGGGGAGAGGGGGGTGGGTGGAGTGGAAGAGACAGGGAGAGGTGGGATGGGGAGGAAGGATGGAGGATTGAGGGGAAGGGGTGGTGGTGGGACTGGTGTTGCCTGGTATGCCGGCAACCCTGCTAGTTCATAATATAATGGAACCTTCTGAAAATGATGATATGGAGTATGATATGTTTGATCACATAAAATATCTTCAAAAAATTACCCAAATTACAAAAATGCATTTCCCAGACTGTGCCACAACACAAAGGTGGCCGGAGAAGCACTCGTGGTCATCTATTCTTATGCCCTGATAAACTATCTATCTGTAATGAGCAGTGGACGATACTGCAATATAAAGGGTGGTTGGTGTGTGTGTGTGTGTTGTGTGTGTGTGTGTGTGTGGTGTGTGTGTGGGGGGGGAGGGTGGGTTGGGGTCCACACAAAGGAGGTCAAGATTGTTATATTTCCATTGTATGTAATTTGACTTCTTCCATTGTATTTGTTTTTTTTTGCAAGTTTGATATATATATATATATATATTAATATATATATTATTATATTATATATATATATAGGCAATGTTTCGATTAGGACTGTGTCCAATGGGGATCGGTGGAGTGCTCATCACACTCCTCATGTTTCGATTTTCCCGCCGATCACATCACGTGCCTTCTGGTCGAATGGTTTGCATTAGCAGAACAATTGTCTGAGTGGCAGACAGATGGTTGTTCTGTGCGGATTATGCGGTTTTACCAAATGAGACGTAATCCGCGGCGATGCTCACCATAACAGTCAGGAGGTGCATCTGATATATACATATATATGTGTATCTATACAGTGTATGTTGTTGTTTTTTCATTTCATGTACTTTGATTGGACTCGACTTGATTTTCATAATTTTTTTTCCCCCTTGTTCAGCAATCTGAGGTTTCTTGGTATTTGAAAAGCAGTAAAAAAATAAAATGTACTGTCATTATTATTATTATTATTATTATTATTATCCCCCCCGGAGGGAGGGAGTGGGATATTGTAATCGTCCGGTTTGTTTGTCTGTCTGTTAGCAACTTTACGGCAAAACGGCTTTAGCAAACACGATCAAATTTAATCCACAGGTGGGCAATGAACCTTGGACGACCCCATTAACTTTTGGGTTCAATTGGATCAAAGGTCAAGGTCAAGGTCACGAAAAGATCAAAATCGTTTTTCGCTCATAACTTCGTCAAAAATGATCTGATTTACTTCAAACTAAGCTTATAGTGAACCTTATTCTATTTGTCACTTATAATCCTACCCATTCCTATAGTGAAAAATTCATATTTGGGAAGATCGGTAGGGTCCGAAGACTTTATGCCTTAAATGGGCGGGATTTGTTGTGCCTGGCACCACTTGTTAGTATTATTATTATTATTATTACTCCTTCAGGTGGTGGGCAGGAATGCCACTCGTACAATACTTGTAATTGTTGTGTTCAGTTCAATCAGCATTATACTAACACCTGAGGATAAACCAGAACAGATTTCACACAACATGGGCAGTTCGCGACGATGTGTAAATTCCGTGACTAATTAAACAATATTGGTTTGATAGATGAGCGGTGTGTCTCCATCCAATAAGTGGGAGGTCATTTATGACATACTAAGTAAATGGAGATTCTTTACCCACCTCCCCCCCCCATACCCCCTTCTCATTTTTCCTACCATCTCCTCCCTCCCCTTCCATCACATCTTCCTTTCTCACTCACCCCACCCCACATTTCCTTCTCAGTTAACCATCGCTCCTTCTGCCCATCGGTATGCAATGACTAGATTGCCACAAGTACCCCATGTTTACCCCAATATGTAATAGTACAACATTCCAAAACACGATTACTAAGCACATCACAGAACATGAGGTCATCTCCAGTATCCTGAACCATTAAGAGGTGCAGCTCTTCTTAAGATCCACCTCCTTTCATGCGGTAAACAGAATGAAACCACCTGATCTCGAGACCTGAACTCAGGGGGTCAATGGACCGGAATGTTGTAATCATTCCTTGCTCGAGCTCGAGGTGCAGATATTATTCCATTTTGCTCAAAACGTTTTTGACATGACATTGTATCTACATCGCTGCATGGCCTGTGGACGTCACGACGATCCCTAGAATCAATCATCATGGTTTATTCATATACAGCCTGTGGCTGCTTGGTTGCATCATTTTCTGAGGGCGCAGCTGCGCCGCTGATGCAGTGTCCCCCGTTAGCAGCAAGTTGGCAGTCGTTTTGCTGACCTCGGAAGGATGACGGGCTGAGTCAACCCACCTGGTGTTCATTCAATGAAACGACAGGGCCTTGAAATCAAGACCGTAGGATCTTAAGCCAGCTCCCTTTTAACCGTTAAGCCAACACCGGGCTTAATCACCATGGTGATGCTGCGTCTATATTCACCATTGTCTATATTCACCATTGTCTATATTCACGATTGTCTCCGTTTCCATGCCGACAGGACCGTTTGAATCATATTCACGGGGTCTGCGGATACCGACCACACCGATTGATTATTGTGGAACGGATAGAGGCACTGCCATTCCCTTTGTGAAGTTACAGAAACCCAAGTGTTTATCTCTGACAAGTTATTACAAGGCAATCTCTCAGGGTGGGGTTTGACTGGAGATTGTGGGGCGGACGTGGGCTCGGGTCACGTGACCGTGCTAAACTCGTTGCCAAAAATGATGCTCTCGGCTCGACTCCGCTGACAGTGGAGTTCTTCCTTTCACGAGAAGCGCAGCACGGATCCTGGAACCTGCTCCTATTATGATCACGTGATTGGCATTTCTAAAGAGTTCACCTGTTCTCATCAGATGTGATGGAACCACAAGCAGCTTAACCCGTCTCGCCCGTAGCGAGTCGGGCAGCGATGTGTCGCACCTTGAATGGAGACCCCACGTTGCTGTAAAATCTTCCAGCGAGGTGGGAATGTTTACATCGTCAGGTAAGAAACATAACACGTAAACATCACGTGGGTAACACTAAAAAATATATATATTAAAAATCCCAATATTCGTGCACCATCCACGGTGGGGTGATTCGCATTGGCCAGGATGGGAGGGGGTGGGTGGTAGGTAGTGGGGGGGGGAGGGGGGGTTACGATACACAAATGGGTGATGTATGATCTCCAAAGGGACCACCAGGAGACGCCGAGATGCGCTCTCGATGCGGTCAACGCCGCGAAAATCGACTTTTGTCCGATGAAGAGCAATGGAGAAAAACAATCGCAGGCAATGGGTTATTAAGGGAGGTTCGACAGAGAGGAGGAGGAGGAGGAGGAGGAGGAGGGAGCATGAGATGAATGGGAGAGCCGGCGCAGGGGTGGTTTGGGTCGTGGGAATCGAGTGCGACGGGACAATCGCATCGGAGTTGCATGCAATCGTGGGAATCGAGTGCGACGGGACGATCGCATCGGGGTTGCATGCAATCGTGGGAATCGAGTGCGACGGGAGGATCGCATAGGGTTGCATGCAATCGTGGGAATTGCAAAAGCGCTGCCGGGTAGAGAGATCATGGTGGCGCAGGAGGACCAGATGGGAGCAGGGAGGGGTAGATCTCAGATCAAGATATACATTTATATATTGAGAGAAGAGCAAGCCTGTCCTTACCGTTGGGAGAGGGTGCAACATTTGCTCTCGCTCGAGCTCATGTCTCGTGCTCCTCACGTGCCCCTCCGGCTCTGCGAGTGGTTAAATAGCAGGCTGGGGTGGGGATTGGATGGGAGGGGCGAGTTTGGAGGGGATCATGGTGTGCGTGATGTTTGGGCCCGAGATAAATGCTGGACGTGTATCCACCAGACACCACACCCATCGGAACCCTTCCCTCGCTGAAAATGACCCCCCCCCCACCATCAACCGATACCTCTTTGGTTGCCAAGTGGTATTGTGGTGCAACGCAATAATAAATAAATAAATATATATGTGATCACAGGAGGTTTGACCTTTCATCCTGACCATCAGCCTTCTGGTGCAGTTCCTGGAGCTTATTGCAATTCTGATCACTGTGTTCGAACCTGACCGCTTCATCGTTCACTCCAACAACCACATCGCAGATGGTCCTGTAGGATTTCTCCTGAATGTACAAATATTCCCATGGAACTCTGAAAACGCCACTGAGGCAATCTTATCAAACAGTTTCTTTCCTTCTGTCGTTTCCTTCCTTTTTTTTTTTTGGGGGGGGGGTGGGGGTAGAGGGGTTGGGGGGTGGAAGAGGAATTAAAAACAGCACGTGCAAACCCAAGTTGTCCTTTCAAGGCGTCCAGTGTTGATCACTTTCAAAAGCCAATTACCCTCAATATAAGGTCAAAGTGCATTGTACAGGCTGACCTGCACCAGTGGGAAGAGGAGAAGGAGGAGAGGGAGGAGGTCACACAAAGATGGTTTAATATTCTCGCTGGAATTATTGGTTGAAAAATTTGTAAAATAACATCGCCCTCTAGTGACGAAGATTTCGGTCTATGTCATCCTGATCGATTTACCTACAAATCTTGGGTTTGAGCGTTGCTTGGACACGCCGTGTCCGTGCAAGCGAAAACACCTGTAAATGGGGGAGGGGGGGTGCGGTCACGTGATGCCATGTCATCCATTGCCTAATGTTCCGAGGTGTGGTCAAAAAGTTTCTCCCCCAACAGGGAACGAATGGTCTCACGCCGGAGGAACTCGGTATCCAGACCATTCGTCCTTCTCCGCAGTGACCAGTCAATTACATCCCACCACCGTTGTGTCACCTGTGCGTGCACCTGATATCGTCACATTTGGCTCTGAAACGTCTTGATTAGGGAATCGTTGTTGATCTTCTTTATACAAAAGCCTGGTGTTTGTCTTAAGGGGTTAAGGAAGTTGCCTTAAGATATTAGGGGTCATGAGGGGTCTCGAGTTCGAGCACAGGTGAGCTTGACTCAGCCTGTCATGTTTCTGAGGTCGGTGAAATGAGTACCAGTGTACGTATTGGTCATCGAGGACACTGCATCAGCGGAACAGCCACGTCCCCAGAAAATGATGCAACCAGAAGCCACAGGCAGAACATGGTGGCTCGCTTCTTCATGGCTGGTGGAAGTCTCTGCCGAATTGGAGTCGGAGATCTGAACACAAAACCAACAGGTAACATTTTAACCTGTGTTGACCAATCCCCTCCTCTTTGTCCAAGATGAGAAGTTTTGATAACATTTCAAAACTTCCTGCGGAATTCCCACAAGACAGTGCAGACAGACGTACGACACGTATATTTGAGCTGCGCAGTCCAAGTTCGATTCCCAACCAAGCTGTACACCGTCGGATTCTCCTCTGCAATGGCATCAAAATCCGCAGTCTCCATGATGTCCGTTAAGCCGGGTGTCCCGTGTGCTGGAATTAGTTTGTGCACATGAAACACCCCACGGTGTCTTTCGACGGAAGAAGAGGCAAGTTATCACTGGCACTCCAAACAAAGTACAATTTCCTACCACAACTAACAAGAGTACTGCATCATGTTGTTGGGATAATCAACACTCACGTGATCGAGTAGTGGCATTGTAGCTCCGACCCTTCCAGGGTCGAGGGGTGGGATTAACACCTCATGATACACAGCTTCCATAATCCCTGACGAAGGCCAAGTGGCTGAAACATTGTACTATGAGTGCTCATCTTCTATAATAATAAATGTGTGTGTGTGTGTGTGTCCTCCATAACTACAAAACCATAAAACCTAGCAGCCTGAAACTTTGCATGCAATCTAAGAAAGCTCCAAGGAAGTGCAAGAATGAAAATTAGGTGTTTGAGTTAATTAAAACACTCCTTTTAAAGATTATAATTAACGGCCTTATTTAATTATATCCTTCATCGGGTGAATCCTCAGACACCTCGGTGTCCCTCGATGGTGTCTTAATGCATCATTTTTTTGGCCTGCTCGACAATGCCTTGACTTGGAACTGGCCGCAACAATTTCTTAACGATAAAGTTGTTGTTTTCACCTTCCTCACTCATATTATCGAATGCCTGTTCATCATAGCTACGAATCGCTGGGTACATTGCAATGCTTATACACACCCGGAGACGTCAGCGTTTGTGGCTTTATTTAATTTCCGTACATGCCATAACCTCGAGAATCTCTTAAACTAAGCCGAATTACAAAATTTAAACTCCAGAATTGAAGTTAGCAGCAGTTTCTCATTACCCATTTCATTGAAGTGCTTAAGTCACTTGGCGAGCATTCTACAACACTTGCACTGTCACTGAATACTGTATATCGATCGACTTGAACAAAGTTCAGGGGCCACTCGCCTGCATTTGGCCCCGCATCGTTCTGCGGTGAATCGGGTGTTGGCTGGCTCACTGAAAATGTGCAATTTCATTTCAGACCACGTTTCCCCTTTTTGTAAGATACACGTTCATTAGATGACCCGTCCCTTCAGCATCAATAGATACATATTAAACAAAAAAGTTTCTTTAAACGTTTTGTGGAGTGCTTGGTGACGCCACTTGGCACGCGCTCTTCAGGCTTCGATAGCAATCCTGCGGTTTGATACTGGAGTTAAGAAGGAAAAATAAATTCGATGATTACAATGAGTAAACTAGAAAGGCACTCGGTAGAGCGCATACCTCCGCCAGGCTGATTCGTTTACGTTTTGTATCCCACTTAGAAGTCAGATCTGGATTCGGACCTGAACCAAAATCTAATCAGCTTGTTCTTGTTACCTAACCACCTGTTCACAGACAGACAGACAGAGGTGAAAACATAACCTCCGTCTACCTTCTGTGGGCGGATGTAAAAATTGTTCAGTTGTTCCAAAGCAATGAATCGCCCCATCGTGGAATAATAGCCGAGAGGTAAGTATGCTCGCTCTAAGCTGTCTAGCCACGGTTTGAATCCCGACCCAGCTATAAACTGTCTTCCTGGTGTTTCACAAACAGGGTGATTCATCAATGTGTGTGCCGTCTCTCGTATGGACACTAAACTGAGCGTCACCTCTGCAGGAATCCACCCCCCCCTCCTCTCTTTCTGTCTCTCTCACATTCCCCCTCATACACCACCCCTCCCCCTGTTATGGACTGACGGTTTAATTTTGAATTTAAAATGGCTTCCACAGAGTGCAGTAAACAGGAATCAGAATCGGGGTGCAAAGGTCGCTGCACGTGTGAGCATACATGCAGACAGGCCTTTGCCAAGTAGATCGTGTGGGTCTTAAATGCTCCCGCCTGGTTTTATATTGAACATGGTGGTTAAAAAGAAAATGTTGCCGTTTGGGCATGTTTTATTTCCTTTCCCTCTCCCTCCCCTCACACTTACCTCCTCCCAACCCCCTCCCCTCTTCACCCCCATGGACACGATCCCTGGGCGATCTCCGCCCGCTGCATTAACATACCCCATTATGTTTAATCTTGCACCAACCAAAATCGAAGCTATTTTTCCTTGTGCCACACCCTGTTTCGTCAGAATCCGTCCATAACTTCTTGAGATATCCTGTGATATGTCGCAGGCCCCGTCTTGGCCCAGTCTCTCAATGGTGAAAAATCACTTCAAAAATTCTGGCATCCAGATCCGGATTCGGATCTTCACCAAAATCGTATCATTTCGTTGGTGTTAAATACCCAAGCTCTCAACCAAATTTAGTTCAAATCAGTCAACAACCTTTTGAGATATTTTGTTCACAAACAAACAAACAAAGTAACAAAGACAGACAGACGGGGCAAAAACATCACCTCCATCCATCTTTGGTGGCGAAAGTAATAATTGCGAGATGGGGAATTCAGGTCAGATCAGGTATGGGAGAAGTGCATCACTTCGTCCACTTTCCGCCATTACTCCAGGGGTCTCCGCCTGGCCATCCCCCAGGCAGATGCCTGGCCCATCCCCATCTCCTTGAGATGCTGATCAACCTGCTGCTACCACGAGGCACATGGTCGGCCCATTGGCCTCCTCCACTCACGAGGCTCGCTCGCTGAGAAAATCTGGTGAGTAGGATCAGCGTCAGGAAAACGAGCCACATGTCCATACAGCTGCAGCTGACGCTCAGGGACTATGCAGTTAACAAATCTCATTTGAGTCTCTCTCAGCAACCGTCCGTTGGACACAAAGTCCGACCAGTGATAGCCAAGGATTCTCCAAAGAGACCTGGTACCAAAGGAATTAAAGCGCCGTCTCAGATCCTTGGTCAGAGTCCAAGTCTCACATCCATAGAGCAAGACTGCAAGCACCAAGGACCGGAAGACTCGGACTTTCTTCCTCCAGCACAGCTAAAGGCAGCACCACACCCCATGATCCAGTGAATCCATGACTCCCCAGGCTCGACCCAGACGTCTGTTGACCTCTGGCACACAGCCAGCAGAGACATGAATATTACTGCCAAGGTAAGTCAATATCTCCGTGACCTCAACATCCTCGCTACAAACAGGTACAGACAGGATAGCAGCATACAAGATGTCATTGAAAGCCTGGATCTTAGTTTTTACCCAAGAAACCCGTAATCCCAGTGGCTGCGACTCCTCATTCAGCACCTCAAGGGCCCCCAAAACGATATCTAGTGTCTCTGTTAAGATCACTGCATAATCTGCGAAATCGAGGTCAGAGATCATGACATTCCCAAATGATGCACCACAGCTCGATCCCTCTGACATCCTCCCCATAATCCAGTCCATATAAGTTCTGAAAAGTGTGGGGGCCAGTACACACCCCTGACGAACTCCAGTAACAACTGGAAATAAGTCAGAGATGGTATCACCACATCTCACAGCACTCTCAATACCAGAGTATAGTTCAGACAACAAATTGATCAGTTTTGGTGGCACCCCACGAAGACCAAGAATCCTCCAGAGGGCATCCCGATTCACTGAATCAAACACTTTACAGAGATCAACATAGGCTGGAAGCGGACCCTGCCGAAACTCCCGTTTACGTTCAGTGAGGACCCGAAGAGCAAGGATACGGTCAATCGTTGACCTCTTTAGTGTAAAGCCTGACTACTCTGGACGCTGGTGCTCAAGCAGATGGTGGCGAACCCCATCAATAATTATCCGAACAAAGACCTTGCCTGGCACTGAAAATAGTCACCCCTCGGTAGTTGTTGCAGTCTTGGCGATCACCCTTATTTTCCAGAGAGGGACAACAAGGCCCCTTTTCCAGTCAGTTGGAATGATGACTGTGTTCCAGGCAGAGCACAAACTGCATGCAACGACACGAGTGCAGCATTTCCACCAGCCTTGAGAAGTTCAGCATGGATGCCACAGATCCCTGAAGCTTTACCCCGTTTCAACCGGTTCACCGCAGCCCGTGTTTCCACAAGCGAAGGTGGACCACAGTTGATTGAGGGGTCAACAAGGATTGTAACACCCCTGACGTCCAACTCGACAGTGGGTGGAGGATAACTACAGGAACACAAGGTTATCTTATAGGGGACAGTGCGGTGCATTCCTAAAGGGAAGGGGGTGGGTAGGGTCTGTGATGGTTGGGGGGGGGGGAGGGACAGATAGCAGGACAGTTGACCAAGATTGCTTTTCCAATGTAGTGAGAGTCTGGCCTGTCCAAATGATGTCTGGTAAAGTGACAGCAAGGTGCGACCGATTAGATTGGATATCTCTTGTGCCTTGAGACTTTGTACGACTGAAATTTTGCACCAATTGACAAATGAGAACAAGAAAGAGTAATCAAAGATTGCAGACCCTCACTCGGATTGTTTTGTATGTGTTATGTCGATGATGCATTGACAATGCAAGCTTATATTCATACAGCGGACAACGGACCTTTTCGGGTTTATTGCATACTGTTACGGATCTGGAAACCATATGCATTCAAACATACAGATGTCACAAAAGCCAGTTATTCCGTTAAGTACATGTGAAGACAGGTCCCTTCCTTTTGTCTAGTGGGAGAATCAAAAGTGTGCGTTGTGATGTTTTTTTAGTTAGGTTAAATAATCTTTACCATCCAACAAACATCCAACAACCAACCACGGTACCTTCCAGAGCTTGCAACCCTCGCCTTGCTGGCCACAGCATACGGGGCAAAAACGTCCAGTCCGCCATTCCTTTGCGCTTCTACAAACGTCTTTTCACGTTGGATCTTCCCTTGATGAGTCACACGCGTTGAGGGGGACGGGCCTCCCGGTTTGGCCGAGGCCTCGCCCAGAAAGGGCGGACCCCATGAAGACCCTGTCCAATCAGGGCGGACAGTGACGTCTGTTCCATAGAGCCCCCGCCCCGTCAGGGAGGTCTATAACCGACACGACAAAAACCTCAGTTCAATGAGTTCTGTGTGGGGAAAGTCAGCTCTGGATTTGTTGGAGCATCCGTTGCAGTTCTGCGTGGGACGTTCGTTGGAGTTTTGCTTGGTCTTGTCCGCGACCCTGATTCCCACCCTGGGACTCCGACTACTCGACTCGAGTTCCTCAGCGGGCACTAGCCCCAGGCGTGTGACCATGGGCCGAGCTGCGACTATTGGCAGGTGCCCTCCCTCCAACGTGCAGGTACCCAAGTGAACTGCGACCCCCGCTCGTCTCTCTCCCTGGCTGACGGGTCCAATAAACACCTGGGTTTTTTCGTTGTGTGTGTGTCTGTGTGTGGTGCCGTCTCTAAGTAGAATTGTTTAAGTGTTTATTCCTCATTGTAATCTTGCTGTGTATATCTGTGATAAGCTTGCTCTGTGTCTTCTTGTTGTAAATAAACCATTATTAGAAATGTTCCCAGTTCGTTTCCATCCTTTCTTTCATTGGTCCAGCATGGTTCGGATCTGAGTTTTAGCCGGGTCTTTATACCCGATAATCGGTTAATCCTAGCCAGTACGTTCTTGGCAGGCCCGCTCGACTGCATCCGAGCCGGAAGGTAGTTGGCAGCTGGTAGTCGGTCGAGTGATCCAGTTCGGGCAAGACGTTCCGAGACCGCGTGGTTACTTAGGTAAATTGGTTCCAGACAAAAGACCCGACGCCACCGGTCGAGATATTGGCGTTCCACGGTCGGTTCAGCGACCTGCCGGCTCACGGAATTATCCGGAGCGACGGCCTACAATTCCAGGGAGTCTGGTGGAGACGACGTAACTCCCCTCCTATTGTGCGTTCTCGCCACCGGACCCCGGCCCGCAAAAATACATTCACGTTGTCATGGTATGTACTTTAGAGACGTATACACATTCAAATAGTACATATTTTATGGATGTACACGTTTTTAATTGTACCTCCATTATCGAGGTAGTGGTTGAAAGAAGGAAAGTGTAATACTGGCCACCACCAGGTGGCGTTTGTGGCCTATGTTGGCACATTATTTGTGGACAGACAAACAGACGGAGCCAAATGCAATATCCTCTGGTGAGGGTAATTAGACACTGTACATCAACTCTAAATTAGGCTTGGGTGATTCTCTACAGGTGAGAATCGACTCTGATTCTCAGATGTTATCTCAATTATATTACTAATCGATTCCGGTTCTGTGCTCGTTATGTTGCATATTGTGCATTGTATTGAAATCAGTTGGTGACGTGTTACTGTATATACATGTTAAATGTACCTGGGAACTTCCGGGCATGTGTTTGTGGCCAATTTAAAGGATTAATAGGGGGGGTATAGTGGGGGATTGACACATTACAGAATGCAGGGGTTGCATTTTATTGCTTAATGCAGCAAGCCGGACTCGTGGGATTTATTTACTTGTTTTAATTGTGGATATTATATATTACATTATATGTTGTGGGAAACAGTTATGATAACTGCCGATTTGCAGGTTTTCCCCATTACAAAGCGCGAGAGGTTGTAATTTTTTATCATCGATACAGCTTCACGTGAAAGTACGGAATCTAAATCAAAATCTGAAAATGCACATTGTACTGATTTTTAAGATATTATTCTGGACATTTTTTGCATGAAAGTAGTATTTGGATACATCAGAAAAAACAGAACTTATATTTGGTAGAAAATTTGTTGCAATTCAGAGATCAGACTTTCCTATAGTTCTTACAGGTTTGGCACAGACTGCAGCAGGGTTTTTGGCCCACTTCATACAGATTTTTCCAGATCTTCGGTTTCGTGGGCTGTCGTCTGGGCAACAAGACTTTAGTCTCCAAGATTTTTCTATTGGGTTCAGGTTGAGACCTGGTGCACTCAGGACCTGAGATTCTTAAGGCATCATTAGTTCCTGGTGTGTGTTTCGGGTCAATTGTCATGCTGGAAGACGCAACGCCCATCTTCAGTGTCTGTTGAGGAAGGAGGTTGTTGGCGCAGACTGACGATACATGGCCATCTCATCCTAATAGGTGACAGGTCGTCTGTCCTTGACAGAAAAGCATCCAGAATGATGTTCACCTCATGCTTACGGTTGGGATGTGTTCTGGGTTGACTATCTTCTTCTTCTCCACGGCGAGTGAGTTTAAACCAAAAAAGGCTATATTTTGGTCTATAGACAATGAGCTTCCTCCATTCATCTCTGGATCATCAGATGTCATTGGCAAACTTCAGACGGGCCTGGACAATGGGCTGGCTTGAGAGAGGGACTTTGTGTGAGCTTCAGGATTTTAATCCATGACGAAGTATGGTTTAATTATTTTATTTCTATCTTTGACTAGGTGGTTCACCTCTCTCTTCAGGTCATTGACGGAGGTTCCTGCGTGTAGTTCTGGGCTGATCTCATTTTCTCATGATAATTGAGGCTCCACGATGTGAGATTTGCTGGAGCACAGATGAGGGAGATTGACTGTTATCTCTTGACTCTTCTATTTTCTATATTGCGCCAACACAGTTGTTGCCTTCTAAAAGCTGTGCGTTTGCCGTATATGTCTGTAGCCATCCAGCTTGTGCAAGTCTACATTTTCTGTCTGATGTCCTTAGACAGCTCTTGGTCTATGCCATTTGGGAGAGGTGGAGTCTGATTGAGTGTGAGACAGCTGTCTTTATTGCAGATAACGAGTTAAAAACAGGTTTGCAGTTATCAGGTAATGAGTGGAGAATGGGAGGGTTGCTTAAGACAAAATAACAGGTTGATGAGAGCAGAATTTCTTAACTGGTGGCTAGGATGATCAAATACTTATTTTATGCAATAAAATGCAAATTATTATTAAAAATCATAAAGTGATTTTCAGGATTTTTGTTTTAATTCATCTTCACAGTTGAAGTGTACCTAGATAAAATTACAGACATCTACGTGCTTTGTAAGTGGAAAACTGCAAATATAGGAGTGTATCAAATATTGTCTCCCATGTATTATTACATATATATATATATATATATATATTATTATATATATATATATATATATATTATAATTGTACTACCACCAACCTTCTGAACATTTTCTCAAGTCAGGAATCTCCCCTTTTTCCCATCGGCCCTTGGTTTTAACAATCGCAGCATTTTCCAGGACCATAACCCCCATGATACAGTTTGGGGGTCAGGATAAAACATTTCACATAAGTAACATGAAGATGGCTTCAAGTACAGCTTGCTCAGTAAAAAACAAAAAAATAGAATCTCCAAAAAAAGATGCCAATCAAAGGTTTATTTGCATCCATGGTATGATCACAATAAATATGTAGCAAGAGGAAGACTCGAGTGCACGCCTTGTTGGTTCACGAGTCAGTAAGTGACCACTATATTCGTTATGGGTGTCTGTCTGTCTGTCTGTCTGTC
>CM068966.1:16301137-16347752 GCA_035128595.1 Eptatretus atami | reverse complement strand
ATGCTTGTAGCACCAAGGAAGCAATGTAACCCCAAAAAAGGACCCCAGAGGTAGAAAATAAATGCTCCATCTGCTCGTGAGAGAGGAAATCTCCGGTGCCAAGAGCGCTTTTAACAAGATGAAAAATTCTATTAAAAAAATGAAAATGAAAACAAAACATTTCTCACAAACCACAGCCTTGCCTTCAGCAGCAAGTGGCAACCTGTCTGTCCCAAATAACACGTCTGACCCGTTGAGCAGCATTACCGTTTTTAGTGCAATTGGACCGACAATGCAATATAATCATACAGTATTCATAAACGCACACCAAATAAGGATAACCGCAAAATAGTGAGTAAAAGATCAGATCATTTCTGAGAAAGCAACTTAACAATGGTGTGTGGTCACGTTATATACAATGGAGAGGCCACGCATGATCACTCAATTGTAACATCACACCTTTAACACAACTGCAAGTGTTCCAGATTGTAGACAATGGCAAGAGGGCATTCTACGGTCAAGGAATTTCAGGAGTTTGATGTTCAGGGTCCACGCGTCATTGTGGTTTCTTGGAGCCCATCAGTGCTTGGATCTGCTCCAAACTCTGACCCTTCGTCTCCGGTAGTACGACGGCCGCAAATATCAGGCCGGCCACGCAGGCTCCCGCAAACAACCAGAACACGCCATCTTCACCCAACGCATGCTGGAGGAAACACCACCACAACATATCACTGCAAAACCTACTCGTGTCTCCATCTGCAGTACACACGCCGTCAATCAATATGACAAAATTTTCATCGGTACGTTTGAAAAGTGGACCTCACAAGAAGTTAATCTTCCCTGATGTGGAAAAACCGAATAAGTTGAATTTTGGTCAAAATTGAGTTTGACCTATTTTTGGACTTACAAGGTTTTACCTCTTCATTTAGTCCAACAAAACTCTTCCAATTTAGTAGATTTTGTTCCGGCAAAACCGAGCAAGTTGGCCAACAGTAGGCATCTGATCAGGTAAAAACCTAGTAAGTCATTATGTAACCATATAAACAAAGAAAAAAGAAAAGAAAAAAAAGACATGTGCAGCGGAAACATTGTCCCCCATGTTCAGCCGACATGCTTAAACTAATTCTCTTGTTACCAGCACCCTCATCCCAAAGGTCCATTGTTTCTTCTGATTATCTCAAATTCCAGTGGAGAGCACTTACTAGGTTTTTCCAGATCAGGGAGATAATGTCCTGAATGAACATAGTTTTCCAAAAAAAACTAGAACTACGTTGTTGATGGCACACCATCGCATATTCCCGCGCACACTGCTTTGTCCCATTAACGCTCGGTGAAATTTTATCTTGCAAAATGGATTGAATATTCTTTTCTATTTGATGTCTTTATGACCAAAGACTTACTATGTTTACTAAATCAGAAGTCATTGCAAGCATGTCAACATTTCATGAAACATTAATTTAACACTGTCCAGATATAGAACTTGTGCATCAATTTAATCATAGGAATGAACTGTGTATAAATTAATTATAAAAATCACCCCATGACCCCACCCCCTCTGGCCCAGCCCTAGGGGTCATATCAAAAATCCGACAGTGTTGTGCACTTCCCCATACATATATCTACAATGTCCCAAAGTTTCAAGTTCCTATCTCAAACGGTGTAGGAGGAGCTATTTTGACCCCTATCCGCTAAGCACCCCTACCCCCAAGCACCCTCTGATCATCATGTGTTTAAAAAAATATGTTGTTAAATGTATAACTCATGAATATGTTTAATTAAAAAAAGCTATAAGACAAATTTTTTTTATCGACCCCCATGACCCCAACCCCTCTGGCCCGGCCCCTAGGTGTCATATCAAAAATCCGAAAGTGTTGTGCACTTCCCATACATATATCTACTATGTCCCAAAGTTTCAAGTTCCTATTTCAAACGGTGTAGGAGGAGTACAGGGTAAGACAGGCGGAGGACGGACGGCGGAGACAATCACAATATTTAAATAAAGTTAATGAAGGAATGTCACACTCACCCCAACAGCTTCCTTTAGCACGTCAATGTTTACAAATGGTGATTGACATTAGGAGAGCTTTACTCGTTGCATGTCCAGCATTTCAAAACATTTTGGATGATCACAACAACAACTAGGGCAGGGGTTCCCAACCTTTTTTTACTGGGGTACCATTTCACATGTTCGTGGTCCCACCGAGTACCACTGTACCAAAATTCACCTAAAATTGTGTTTATTTGCGATACAGATACGACAATTGGGAGTTAAACAATACTAACAATTCACAACTATGACATTGAGCAATCTGATCTGAACAAAAGAATGATACAGTAAGTACCTATTTGATTGTGTAAAATGTCCAGTCAATGGGATGGTTGAGCCTGCTTCTTGCTCACAAGCAGGTCGATGTCAGGCTTTGTTTTGGATAAAGCGCACCGAATATCATGTTCAACATCCAGTAGGGATCTTTGTTTTGTTTTTAGAATAACGACTGACGAGAACCCAGCTTCACACAGCCATGTAGATGGGAATACCATGAGCGAATGAACAGCCAGGGCAGCTAGCTTAGGGTAAGACCCCAACATTCCACACCAGAAGTCCGCAAGATTCATCTCGTCAAACTGATCTCGGGCTGTGGAGTCGTTCTGGAGATCAATCAAGCTTTCCTGCAGTCCTGTTCAGGTGGCAATCCAATGCATTCATGCGAAATGGGTTGCGATCATTTTCAGATCCAGTTCCTTGAGATCCGGAAAATAGGAATTGAATTCCTCATCCAAATAAGCGAGGTGATCTTTTACCAGTTGTATGAACTCCCTTGGGGGATTCTTTCACGCTTCTGAAGAATATCGGCCGTGCAAGAAAACATGACCACCACTCCCGCTTCGACATTCGTCTTCCACAGACGGAGTTTTCCTGAAATCCCTTGACCTTGTCTATGAAGTCAATGATAGTCGCGCCAGTCCCCTGAAGAGACTTGTTCAGGGCGTTTAACTGAGAGAAAATGTCGACCAAATAAGCCAGTGCAATGCCCAGTCGGGGTCGTTCAAAGCAGCGACGAAATCGACAGTCTTTGGTTTTCCATCGTTTTCGAAGAATTCACGAAGCTCAGCTCGCAGTTCAAACACGCGCTCCGCCATATTTCCACGGGATAACCATCTCACCTCAGTGTGGAATAAGAGAACTTTATGGTCGGAGTCGAAATCCTCGCAAAGTTTCTTGAAAAGTCGCGAATTGAGAGCCTGGGATTTCACATGGTTCACAATTTTGATCATGGTTGAGAGAACGTCAGTCAATGGCTTGGGAGCGCCTTGCCTGCGAGTGCGTGGCGGTGGATCGTACAGTGTAGGCCGCGCACTTCAGGAGCAACTGCCTTCACAAGTGTTTGGAAACCTGATCTGCACCCCAACATAGCTGGAGCACCATCTGTTAGTACAGCCTTTCAGATCAACCCATAACAGCCCAACTTGATCAAAGACGGAAGACACCTCTTCGAAAATGTCCTTTGCTTTCGTTGTGTTTTAAGCGGGCGGCAAAATAGTATTTCATCCTTGAACTTGGCTTTATGCACGTACCGAACGAACGCTAACAGTTGGGCACAATTTGCCACGTCAGTTGACTCATCCAATTGCATAGAAAATCCGCATGGAGATGCCTTGATTTCTGCCACCACCTGGTCACGAATATTGGTTGACATTTCTTCAATGCGCCTCTGAACTGTTTTGTTTGACAACGAAAGAGAATTGAGCTTCTTGGCACTTTGTTCTCCAGCATGAGACGTACGATATCCTTTGCGGCGGGAAGGATGAGGCTTTCACCGACGGTGTGAGGTTTTTCTGTTCTGCAATTCGCAGTGCAACTAAGTAGGATGCCTTTACGGCTGCCGTGGACTGCTGTTGAAAACTGCCGCTGCCGTCGAAGCGTGCTCTTTTCATGGCATTTTCTTCCGACGAAAAAAAATCATGGTCCTTGTCGCTGTGTTCAGGATGAACAGAATCAAAATGGCGCTTCAATAGACTTGGCTTCATAGATTGATTGCCGAGAACTTTTCCACAAATCACACACTGTGGAGCTTCTAATTCACCTTTTTGGATGGAAGTGAAGCCTAACTTGAGATAACTCTCCGAATATTTTCGCATTGACATGATGCTGGTGAACGATACGGTAACAATAAGCCGGGCAATAAGCAATGATGACAGTGTGCGTGTAGAGACAAAACGAATAATAAGACGTGCACAATGGCCGATAACAACAGCTGTCAGTGTAGGGCCCTGTCACACCTTGACGTTTAAGCCAGCAATGGCAACGTATAAAAATTGATCTAAAACTTGACGTACGCTGAAATTTTGATTGTTTTTTTGAGTTTTTGGCGTATTCAAAACGTGTTGGTCGTTTGCATAACATATTAGTAACGGGCACAGAACGTTTCGTTGTGTTATACAAACTTTTACCAACGAATGCTTAAGGCCCAGTCACACCTTGACGTTTTAGCCAACGTATGCCGATTTTTGTAAAAATTGTCTAAAACGCTGGTACACGTCGAATACGTTATGGGTAAGTTTTGATAACATTGAGCACGCTGAAAAACACTGCCATACGTCGTTGCACGCTGGCTTTAAACGTTTTACTTTTCGATTGTCCTCAAAGCTTTCCATGCTTGAAATTTTACGACTTATGCCAGCGTATGACTCACACGTTCCAATAACGCTCGCCATAAGTTGTAGGCACGTCACGCGATCGTTGACACACGTTACTTGTAAGTTACTCATAAGTCGAAACACGTCGAGGTAATGTTTAGCGTACCCGAAACTTATTTCTAAGCTATGAGTTACGTGTTGTACTAACGTTACGCGATCGTTGACACACATCGACACACGTTACTTGAAAGGTGCTCATAAGTCGAAACACGTCAAGGTAATGGTAGCGTCAGTGTTCCAGACTCCCTGGTTTTATTTATTTTTTAATTTTTTTTTCTTCCTTCCTTCGTATGATGGTGATGTTGACACTTCGATTTCTAGTGCGGTTGAATATAATATAATTAATAGACTGCCGCTCAACGATTTAAATCATAACCCCACTGTACACTGAACACCGTCATACCGAAGAAAAAAAAAACCGGGAGTCTGGACACTGACGCTAACCATTACCTTGACGTGTTTCGACTTATGAGCACCTTACAAGTAACGTGTGTCGATGTGTGTCAACGATCGCATATCGTGCGTACAACTTATTCCATCGCATGCGGAACGTGGTGTCATACGGCAAGTACGTCGTAAAATTTTCAACATGCTTAAAATTACAAGACGTACTCCACTTACTACGACGTATGATAGCGTACTTTAGCGTTCTATTCAGTATACCAAACTTACCCATACCGTATTCGACGTGCGCAGCGTTTTAGACGCATTTTTCAGAGGTCGGCATACGCTGGCAAGATCGCCAAGGTGTGACTGCGATGTTGACACTTCCATTTCTGCGGCGGTTATGATTTGAATCGTTGTGCGGCAGCCTTTCCATAACCTACGCCACGTCATCGTCGGCGATGCGTGCAGCGTGCTATGCATGAGTTAGACTATCGTTGGGCATAGGTTGTGAACGCCGACAACAGGTTCAGCATTCGTTGGTATAAGTTATCTATAACACAACGAAACGTTCTGTGTCCGTTACTAATACGTTATGCATAAGACCAAGTCGTTATGAATACGTCCGAATCTTTAAAAAAAACATCAAAAGTTCAACGTAAGCCAGCGTTTTACATACATTCTAATACGTTGCCATCGCTGGCTAAAACGTCAAAGTGTGACTGGGCCTTTACTTGTGATCGGCGTTCAAAACCTAAGACAAGCGATAGTTCAACTTACCCTTTGCGTGCATTACGTATCGCCGGCGAACTCGTGCGTAGCCTGTTAAGAACTTGCGGACGCCGATTGAAATCAAAACTGCCCGAGATTTTGAATTGTCAACATTGCAGTCACACCTTGACGATTTTGCCAGCGTATGCCATTCTATGAAAAATGGGTTTACAACGCTAGCCACGTCAAATACGCTATAGGAAAGTTGTGATACGTTAAGATTATGCTCGAAATCATTGAAGTACGCTGCATATTACCTAGTCTTCGATACGTCGTGAAATTTCAAGCATGCTGAAAATTTTAAGACGTACTCGACGTAAGGCTCACACGTTTCGCATGCGTTGGCATCTGTTCTTGCACGTTCCGCGATCGTTTAAACACAGCGAACACACATTACTTGTAGGTTAGTCATAAGTCGAAGCACGTCAAGTTAATGGCAACCATATTGAAACCCAATTTATAACCGTTGAGTAACGTGCTTTGAACAAATGAGTAACGTCAGCTTAGCCTATGTTTAACGTGCTTGGAAAGTATGAGTAACGTGCATTGAAACTATGTATAACTGGCTTGAACCAATGGCTACGTGCTATGAACGTAAGAGTAACGTGCGTTTAACCTATGTGTAGCATGTTTGAACCTAAGTAAAACGTGCATCTAACCATTGAATAACATTCTATGAACCTATTTGTAACGTATGTATAACGCACATTGTCGTATGTAGACGAATTAAATTGACGTCTTCCGGACAACCACAGAACTTACTGAAAGTGTTTCTAACTTACATCTACCGTGTACTGACGTATTGGCAGCGTTTAGGGGAATTGGTACATACAATGGGCTTCACAAGAGGAACCATCATTGTTCCAGACTCCATGTTGAGTAGATGTCAATGCCAGTAGTATCAATAGTAGTAATACTATTAGCAGTAGTTGGTGTGCGTGACAGTAGTAATAGTAGTAGTAGTTGTAGTAGTAGAATGTCTACATCAGTAGTAGTGGTATGTCTATGTCAGTAGTATAGTAGTAGTTGTGTAGTAGTAGTATTGGTAGTAGTAGTAGGTCCATGTCAGTAGTAGTAGGTGAGCTGATGGGAGGGGTGGGTGATGATGGATCCTCTTATCGTCCACGAATAGGAGACTACTTTGCACCATTGTTCGATGTTCTTTTCGGCTAATTTTTTTCCTCATTCCCACGATGAAATATTTCTTTTTTTACTTTTTAAAGTATTAAAACGACTTTGACAAATGCATAATGTACTAGTAATGAACACAGAACGCTTCGAGAACTTATACATAAGTTATACCAACGATTGTTTATCGTGTTTTAGGCGTCCACAACCTATGCCCAACGATAGTCCAGCGTATGCATAGCGTAATAATCCCAAGCACGTTATTCATAGGTTATAAATAAGTCACGGTACCCTAAACATTACTTGATGTGTTTAGACGTATGAGGAACTTTCAAGTAGCGTGTTGCGAAGTGTGAACAACGTTTGTGTAGCGTGTTACAAAACATTACTCATAGGTTAGAAATAAGTTTCGGGTACGCGAATGTTACCTCTACGTGTTTCGACTTATGAGTAACATACAATTAACGTGTGTCAACGATCGCATAACGTGCCTAAACTTTATGGCCGCGTAGCGGAACGTGTGAGCCAAACGCCGAGTACGTCGTAAATTTTAAGCATTCGAAAAAGAGAGAACAAGCACAAAAGTCAACGATTAAAGCCAGCGTACAACGACTTATGGCAGTGTTTTTCAGGGTATTCCTAACGTATACAAAACTTACCAATAACGTATTCGACGTGTGCCAGCGTATTCGGCAAATTGTTAAAAAAACGGCATACGTTCGCTAAATCGTCAAGGTGTGACAGCCCCTGTACAGCCGCTTTCGATATAAATTTAATTATTGTGCACAAGCTGCATGAGAGAGAAGTAAAAAATATACCATCAGAGATGGGGAATCCCCGCCATTGAAAAATAATTGAAATCAAATAAGCGGTTTTCCATTTATTACAAAAAACATTTTTTTCAAGATGGCCGCCCCAGTCGGCCATCTTGGATCCGGCCACGCCCAAAATCAATAGGGTTCTTCCTTTTCAGGTGGTACATGTGTGACCCAAATTTCAAATCGATATGGCGAACAGTTTATAGTTATCGCACTCACAGCTATAAATGTTGACGCCGCCCCAGTCGGCCATCTTGGAGCCGGCCACGCCCAAAATCAATAGGTTCTTCCTTTTCAGGTGGTAGATGTGTTCCAAATTCCAAATCGATATGGCGAACAGTTTATGAGTATCGCACTCACAGCTATAAATGTTGACGCCCAGCCAGCCGGACGACGGACGGACGACCTGGTGATAACAATATCCCCTTCCGCCACGCGGCGGGATAATAAAACTGCGTTAAAAAAAAAAAAAAAAAACACGCTGCGCCGCGTACCACCGAGAAAGTCCAAATGTACCACCTGTGCTACGCGGTACCACAGGTTGGGAACCCCTGAACTAGGGAGTTCATGGAACACCCTACCCCACGCAGTGTTGAGATATAAAAGGCCATGGGAGGGGTCTGTGAGCGGCAAATTTGATTGGTCGAGATGATGTAAAATGCTGTAATATTTTGCCCAAGTACTGCTAAACGGAAGGGTTTTGAAAATGCTAAAAAGGTGATTTGTGTTCTACAGTGTTCAAGTATACAATTCAATTGAAATGAAAAAAAGCATTTTTTTTTAAAGGTTGTTGGAAAAATAAATTTGGAAATTTCCTGCATTGATGCAGCGTCTTTCACACCACCTTATCTAACACGTTACATTCGTTCTTTGTACCTGTTTGTATCATTTATGACTTCCTTAAAAAAACAGTAAATTTCCTGTTTGGAATGATTTTCAATTTGATATGACTTCTAGACAGGCAGACAGACAGACTATAAAATAATAAATAAAATAAACTCATCTCTGCACAAGCACGATCGGGACAAACTCAGAGCCAAATACTGCTAAACTGCAGGTTTGTTTACCGATTCGTTTTCAAAATTAAGTTGTTCCTCGATCATAAACTGACGTTTGTAGACAGACAGAAGGACGGACACAAAGTGAACCGACTGCTCAACCCCGCTGTTCACTTTGTGTGTGCGGGGGGGGGGGGGGGGGGGGGGGGGGGGGGGGGGTAACAACACTCCTGTTGAAGCAACACAGCAAAATCAAACTTCAACAAGGTGCTCAACATTGATGCTGCAGATCCTCCGAGCTTCAACTGCATCTTAATTTGAGACTCCAAGTGGCAAGTTCATGGATAGGACCGATTCAGTGATCTGTTTTTGTAATAAATAAATAAATAAATAAAACAAAAAAACCCAAACAAGACTCTTTTGCTTTCACATTTCAAGGAACCCTTTCAACCAGGCCATGGATGATGGCGGGTTCCCCCAAGAGATTCTTAATTCCAAAACAACCACCGGATCCTTCATCCAATGATCAATTGTTAGCAGTCTCAGTCAGCTTTTGGTCAGGCCATCCATCAAATGTAATCATGGGATATGTTCAAATGAAAATTATACAACATTGAGATTTGAAACAGGACCCTTCACCATAAGCACACTTCATTCATTCGTTCATAACTGACATATTGGCCAATTGTGCACAAAGAAGAACCTATCACAGTAAATGACAAGGGAGAAAATAGAAGCAAGGGAAATGAGGGAGAGAGCAATAGAGAAAATGGAAAAGGAGGTGGGGAAGGGTGAGTTGGAGGGGAAGGAAGAAGGATGGATGGGTTGTATGGGATATACATGGGCAAATAGGGAGGAAGAGGGTCGAAGAAGATGTACGTCATAATGTACATGCTGTTTTGGTCATTTTCAAAACAATGTCTGGAATGACCAAATCTATGGGAGAGTGAAGATGCTCAGTCTGGCCTAGGATAGGTAGGAAGCATATTCGAACCAATGTTTGTGACATCTTGAAGGTCACGCAAGGTCTGTTGATGTCAGAGCGAACGACAATTTCTGTGCAATGGGAGGGAGTTCATGGCTCTGATGGCTGCAACCATGGACAGGTAAAACACATCAAAAGGCAAAGGAATCGGCCAACGAGACATTGGTAGCTGAAGGTTGAGTGTCAATTTACTTCCTGGTTTGAGATTCAATTGTGATGTCATGTAATCTATAATGAAAGAGCGTGTGTGCGCGTGTCCTGCATAATTCCAAAACCATGAAACCTAGCGGCCCAAAACTTTGCATGCACACCAAGGGAGTGCACGAATGAAAACTGGGTATTTGGGTAAATTTAAAGACCCCTTTTGAAGATAATTCAGGGGGTGCTAATCATTAAATAAAAAAAAACACGAACAAAATAAAAAGCCTTACCAAGATGGCAGCCGTGCCATCTTGGTTAGCCCGCTGTCACCTCGTAGGCTTCTTAAGCCGCCATTATGTTTCAGCCTGCTCAAAAAGGCATCGACTTGGAACAGACTTTCATGGTCTCTGCACTCAAATTATTTTTTTTCCCCACTTTCCTCAGTCATATCATCGAATGCCTGATCTTCATACCTACACATTGCTGAATAGTGTATACATCGCTTTTGTAGGTGCTACAGATTTCAAATTAGGAGCATGCAGCAATTTTGTGCATTATATGATTTGACGTTCCACGATTGACTCATGGACTAATTAAAGTATATAATCAAAATCTGTTTTCGGATTTGAGGATTGGAGCTCGTCGACAAAGTGTCGAAATCGAAAAATTTTAAGAAATTAGCGATTCTTATAACCAAGCGTATTTACTTTAAGCAAGGCTGTGTGTGCTCCCTCCTCCATATTTAATGGCCGCTGGTCACACCTTGACGATTTAGTCAGCAATGGCAACGTATAAAAATGTATGTAAAAACGTTGGCGTACGCTGAAATTGTGATGTTTTTTTTAAAGTTTTGGTCGTATTCATAACGTGTTGGTCGTATGCATAACATATTAGTAACGGGCACAGACGTTTCGTTGTCTTATAGATAACTTTACCAACGAATGATTAGCGTGTTGTCGGCGTTCACAACCTATGCCCAACGATAGTTTAACTTAGGCATAGCGCGCTGCACGTATCGCCGACGAACTCGTGGCGTTCTCTGTTAAAACCTGCCGCACGCCGATTTAAATCATAACCGCCTGAGAATTGGAAGTGTCAACATCACAGTCACACCTTGACGATTTAGCTAGCACATGCCGACCTATGAAAAATGTGTCTAAAACACCGCACACGTCGAATACCTTATGGGTAAGTTGTGTATACGTTAAGAGCACGCTGAAAAACGATGAAGTATGCTGTCATATTTCGTGGTACGTTTAGTACGTCGTGAAATTTCAAGCATGCTGAAAATTTTACGACGTACTCGCCGTATGGCTCACACGTTCCGCTACGCTGGGAATAAGTTGTAGGCACGATATGCGATCGTTGACACAAGCTTTGAAGTTACTCATAAGTCGAAACACGTCGAGGTAATGTTTAGCATACCCGAAACTTATTTTCTCGTCAAGGCACATTTTCTTTTTCTCCTTGGCTCCGTGAAGGCACGTGACGAAATATCTGAAGTTGTTGTTGTTGTTTTTTTTATTAGTTTTTTTTTAGTCTATCACGAATTTTAAAATATATTCGGACATTTGCTTTTAAGTTTCGACGTCGACGTGACAATATCCTCAAACAGAAAATATTCACAGAGGAGGAACTAAGAATAAGACATGAGCAAACTGAAGAGGCAATCGGACGTGACGTAACGGCACGTGACGAAATATCGGAAGTTATTGTTTGTTGTTTTTTTAACGCTGCCAATACGCCATTATACGGTAGCTGTAAATTAGAAACACGTTCAGTAAGTTTCTGTGGTCGTCCGGAAGACGTCAATCAAATACGTCTACATACGTCAATATGCGTTGGAAGTATGTTACACATAGGTTCAAAGCACGTTACTCATAGGTTAGAAATAAGTTTTGTGTACACTAAGCATTACCTCGACGTGTTTCGACTTATGAGTAACTTACAAGTAACGTGCCTCGACGTGTGTCAACGATCGTGTAACGAGCCTACAACACGTTACTCATAGGTTATAAATAAGTTTCGGGTACGCTAATCATTACCTCGACGTGTTTCGACTTATGAGTAACTTACAAGTAACGTGTGTCAACGATCGCGTAACATGCCTACAACTAATGGCCAGTGTAACGGAACGTCGAGTCATACGCTGGCATACGTCGTAAAATTTGAGGACAACCGCAAAGTACAACGATGAAAGCCAGCGTACTACGACGTATGGCAGTGTTTTTCAGCATGCTCTTAACGTATACAAACTTACCCATAACGTATTCGACGTGTGCCGGCGTTTTAGCCCAATTTTGCATACGTCAGGCATCGTTGGCTAAATCGTCAAGGTGTGACAGGGCCTTAACAGAAGAAAACGTGAAATTGCCAAAGCATTAAACTTAACTTTTTCTACTGTTTGGACAATTATATTGAGCGAAGAGAAGATTACTGAATGTGCCCAAAGTTTGACTTCATTGAGTAAAACAAAAATAATTAAGCAGCGGGACAAGTTCTGCTGCGGGATCGCCGCAGGACGAGCAGTGGGTGCGGCGGCTGCGGCTGGGTTCTCCATGGGGAAATTCCCAGAGTTAGGAAGGCAAAATGAATTAAATTGAAGATCGAATTAAAAGAACATTAACGGGAGGATTAGAATAGCAATGGGACAAGTGAACGCCGAGTTCAAGAGAGAATTTGAAAATGTTTTCAGTGGCTACAAAACAATACTTGCTGAAAAAAAAAACACAGAAGAAAGCGGTGCAGAAAACTCTTTAGCTTCTTCAAGAAGATTGAAAAGGCTCGAGCTGATGAACTAACAGCATCAACATCTTCAACCGATCTCACTACATCAACACCGACTCGATCACCAAGAAGTGGTGCAAAGAAGCAGCCAGCATGCCCTCTCCTGGAGTTGCCAGACATGGAGGAAGGGGCAGACAACACTGAGCCTCTGTCTGACTAATTTATCAACACACCACGGCAGGATGGCTCAGAGGTACACACACTCGTTCTAACCTGTCTAGCCTGGGTTCAAATCTCAACTCAGATATAGACTGTCATTCTGGTGTTTCACAGGCAGGGTGATTAATCGATGTGCGTTCCGTCCCTCAGATGGGCATCAAAGATCCCTTCATGGTTTGCTTTGTGAAGAGCAGGGAGCGAAACCTGGCATCCTGGCGAAATTCCAAATTCCTGCTTTAATCTACAGGGGCACTGCATCAGCAGCACTGCCACACTCTCAGTCAATGATGCAACCAACAACCTTGTGCTGCCCAGTTAAAAAACAGAAGAAGAAAAAAAAAAAGACAACCACACTGTTATGTACAGTATTTTATCATAACATTTAATTAATTTCCACTCAATTAATTTTTTCTGCCAATAACGCATTCCCCCTTTAATACATTAGGTCAATGGAGTTTTGAAGTTCGATTTAAATGATGTTTTCCGATGATGTAATCAGGAAATACGTGTGTGTGTGTGTGTGTTGTGTGTGTGTGTGTGTGTGTGTGTGTGTGTGTGTGTGTGTGTGTGTGTATTGTGTGTGGTGTGGTTCATAAAGCATACCATAACATTCTCTTTGCCTCCTCCTCCTCATCCTCCTACCCGCTCCCTCCCGGAGTGTATAGCGACGTGTGGTGAGGTGTTGCTCCCCTGCCCCCCCCTTCCTCGCTCGCTCCCCCCCCCCTCCTCTTGTAATTCCCATCAGTGAAGCGCCAGGTGGTATTTGCTAGCATCTAATAAAGGAGACAAATCAAAATCAAGTAACTAGCAAGGCACACTAATTTATCCCACTTGTTGGAAGGCCTCGAGAGTCCAGATTCCCAGAATGCCATTCACTCTCCTGTTAATGTGTAGGCAAGAAAGACAGTTGGTCCAGCAGGCATTACCATGAGATCCGCAAACTCCTTGGTGATGAGAAAGGCCATAAGCCAGTTGGATAAAGTACCCACGGCACCGACTACACCACGTGCCGCATTTGGAGCCAACTCCACCATGATAACCCAGGGAAGAGGCCCCCAGCCGAGCGAGAAACCTACACAGACAGCACAAAAGTGTAAATAAACTAAATAAAAGATATATTTTTTTAACGTGTCCGGATTCCACCGGCGAACTTTAAACTTTCAGGTTAAAACACACCAGTGCACTTGCATCACGTTCTCAACCATGGAGCTCACAGTGAGAGCTCTGGATGCCCCCGACAAGCACTCTCCGCCAACAGGAGCCTCAGAGATCCTGACACCTTAATCGGGAGAACGCATCATCGTCTTAATCAGGCTTCACGTGAACAGAAAACTCACCGACAATGTAAGTCATCATGCAGCACAGGGCCAGCCAGGTAAATGATCCATGACCGAGGTCAGACGCAGTGCCTGGAGGTGCTGCAAGTCCAGACGTCGCATTAGCAGGATGCCCAGCAGGCTGCAAGTGAAAGTAACCTCCAAAAGTAACAAGGCTGATAGCCATTGTCAGGCCTGGGATGGGAAGCCGTGGCATGAAGTAGGAAACAATAAAAATAAAAGCTTAATGTGAAGGACAGAATGTGATGCATCGATGATTTGGTAAAACAGACCACAACCCCCCGGCTTGCAAAGTCGGCAAGACATTAATTTTTTTTGCAAAGACAACAACACCTTCATGAAGTACCTGATATAACCAGAAGGGTCTTGCGGCCTGCCCGATCAGCCAGGGATACTGCCAGTCCTGTGGCCAAGACCTGGACTGCAGCGACCAGCAATGGACCCAAGGTTGGGGGCTGAGGCCAAGCAAGAAGAAGCATGGCGTGAAGAGGAATAATTGGCAGCAAAACAAATGGCATTTCTGTGTCAATGGAAAATTGATTATAATTCAATTACACATACTACAGGGAGAATCCCACCCGGCAGCCCCCCCCCCCCCATCGTGAACAGTAGTTTGGAGAAGAGCAAGCTTCGAATCTGGGTTCAATTCCCGACCCCGCTATAAACTGCCAGAATAGGAGCTTCCTAGGCAGCGCCTTGCAATCAAGACTACACCTCACCATCAAATTCATGTTAAAGCCGGGTGTCCCATCTGCTCGCATTAGTTGGTGGAGCTTCCACATCCCAGGGTGTGCTTTGACGAAGACTAGACAAACGATCGCCAACACTCGGACCAATCATATATCCCCGGACTAAATTGAAGGGGGCATCGAATCGGCGGCACAGAAACACTCCCGGCGGTGAAGCAAGCCAGGAGTCACGTGATACACACAAAACGAACACTACACTGATACCAAATCAGCGATGTCGATTTTCTTTCGGCGCAGTCTCGTGTGAAGATGATTGTTCCATGTCGATGGCCACTTCCTCACCTCACCTCACAGGGCTTCATCGTTTGAGAACTCATCAACTTCCAAGCACTAATTTCCCAATAAAAACAGTCGTCCCTGTAATTTTGTTCCTTCTTAATTCTTTCTCTTTTTCCCTTCTGCTCAGACTCACCCATTTAGGCCTCATTATGCAGTTCTTTGGAATCCCACTGTGCCATCAATGGCATGGGAAGTTATACACTCATGCAACTACATTTTCTTGTTTACCTTTAATGCAAATTTGAGGTCCAGCAGGACAGTCTACAGGTCCGCATACTCACCTCTGAGCTATCTTGGGTTGGAATCTCGACCGAGCGATAAACTTCCATCCTGGTGTTTCACATGCAAGGCGAGGTGTCAGTGTGCGAGCCGTCCGGCGGAAGGACGTTAAGCCGGAGGAGCCGTCTGCCGGCATTAGGTGTTGGACGTTAAAGATCCCACTGTGTCCTTTACGAAGAGTTGACAAGTTATCACCAGTACCCTGAATAAATTACAAGTTCCTGCATGGATTAGTGGTCTGGTCTTCTTGGAGGTTCCAGGTTACACTGCTTGCCATCTCAGTGTGGTTGATCTCTGGTCAGCAGCTTCGACACTATAAAGAAATTGATCAGGTGGTTCGCCATCTTTCATGTGAATGGCCTTCTTCGGACACAAATGGGCAACATACACACAACCCAAGTTGTATTAGCAACCTGCTAATAAAAATAGCACCGCGTCATCCTGAAGCTCACCTGGATCAAGATCAACAGTCACTCAAACCCCTTGCAGACCCCCTTAGTTAGACACTGACTTTTATTTAAATGCCATAAATAAACTTAAGTACATCACGGGTGATGAAGCTTGTGGTCAAGTTTCATCGAAATTTTGTGTGTGGTTTTGGAGAAGATAGCAAATACCTCTTTTGGGGGGCTCAAATGCCCCCCCTCACCCCCTTAATGAGCGCAGATTTTGATGTGGCCAATAAACCTTCGTTGAGCATTAGATATGAAGCTTGTGGCCAAGTTTCATCAAAATAATTTATTTGGTTCCAGCCATAATGACTGACTGACTGACTGATCTAACCCATGAAGCTCACTGGACTAAAGTCCAGATGTGCTGAAAATGAGAATAAAGTTGACATGACAAAACTGACACTCGCCAATACAACAATTAGCATGACTAACTTCAGAAAGAAACAATTAAAGTTGAGCAGCACTCGGTAGAGTGGTGCATCAGGCTGAACAGTTTACGTTTTGTGTCCTACCGATAGGCTGGATCTGGATCCGCATTTTAACCAAAATGTAATCGGCTTGTTGTTGTCACCTAACCAACTCATCCATCAAGTTTTGTCATAATTCGTCCATAACTTTTTGAGACATCGTGCTACATATCGTTTTGGCCCAATCTCACAATGGTGAAGAATCATCTAAAAAAAATATATCAGATCCGCATCCGGATCTTCGCCAAAATATCATCAATTCGTCCTTGTCACAAACCCAACACGTCCACCAAATTCCGTCCACAACTTTTTGAGATATCCTGCTCACAGATAGACAGACAGACAGACAAGGGTGAAAACAACCTCCGTTCACCTTCGGTGGCGGAGGTAATAAGCAGGAATGAGGTGAACAGCAAAAGTGATGACAAAAGCGAGCGTAAGCAGGGCAAAGTTCATTACCGTGACCTTCGCTTTTTCAAATATATTCTGTGCATAGAAGAGGATGGCGTTGACCCCCGTAGCTTGTTGCAGAACCATGACAATTACACCCAAGGACAAGGGACGCACGAGTCCACCGCGCATCACCTCCATCACAGACATCGACTGCAACACCAATGTAACCACACAGGTGATGTGCATCGTGCACAACACGGGTTTCATTTTAAAAGTTTGATAAATGCACTCCGCTGACAAGACTGAGCGAAAGGTGGTAACTGTAGCTCATTAACAAGGGACCGTGGCACGAAAGCAAGGTTCACACTCACCCGCTCCCCCGTTAGCGCCCGCTGCAGAGCCCGAACCTCAAGCTCGACGCTGGCGTTCATGCCGCGCAGGTACTGGAGCGCTCGTAAAGCTTCCATCTCACGACCGGCTGCAAGGAGCCAGCGAGGGGACTCGGGAGCAGCGAAGAGCAGCATCATGAACTGCAACGTCGGTGGGACGGCACTGGCTATGGCCAGCCATCGCCAGTTCAGCCAGCCTCCTTGGCAGGGTGTGAGTGAGGCAGAAGAGAATGTGAGCGTCAACGTCCTCCTGGAATGTTCCAGCAACAGGATATTAATTAACTTCTTGAAAGCCACAAACGAGACGTCTAACTTTCACTGCTCAAGGACCCTCACCGGGTGGTCTTCGTTTAAAAGGTGGCCTCGTGCTTCATAAAAACTCACATTACACATTTTCATTTTGGAGGTGGAAAACAACAACAAATGTTGGATGAAAGTTAATCTTCCTGACAAGCAGGCACAAACGTTTTAAAGGATGAAATGCAATCGTTTGCTTTGCTGGTTGCATCAAGGCAGACTGTTCTGCATCGGGCATGAAGTGTCTTTCGAGTTTGGAACTCAAAAAGTAGTTTTCCTGACAAGGTGAGTGGTTATGATTGTGATGCCAAAAACGATTTATAACTAGAGAGTTCATGGAACACATTTCCCCACGCGGTCTCGAGAGACAAGGACATGGGCGGGGTCTTCGAGCGGCACATCTGATTGGTCGCGACGATGTACGATGCCATAATATTTTGTCCAAGTACTGCTGAACAGAAGGGTTTTGAAAGTGCTAAAAAAAAAAGGGTGATTAGTGTTCTATATTGTTCAAATATACAATTCAATCATACTAAAATATGCAATTTGGTTTCTGTCTGTCAAACTAACTGGAGGGTTCGAAATAAGCGGTGGCGCAGGTGCCAAATGCCACCAAAAAAACCCCGTGGGGCCACCAACACCTTGGTCTTCGGTGGCCCATGCGCCACCAACACCTTGGTCTTCGGTGGCCATGTCTATGCTCTACTTGTGTCAAAGTCTTGATTGAATCTTTCTTTGTCGCAATGTAAGTCTGTCGTTAACTAATCAGTATATGCGTCACAAACCAACTTTAAAACTTGCGCAAAGGCAACTACCGGGTCATCAGGCAAAGGTTGTAGCGACTTCATTTGTCCGCGCCTCACCTGGGGGTTTCAAGGTGGTTGAAGCAAGTTATCTTCGGTCAATGTGTACATGCAGGCGCCACTTGAGGTGGCGTGGTGGGAGAGGGTATTAGTAGACCGAGGCCAAGCCCAAAAATTTGCTTAGTTTTTTGAGTTCCGTGATTGCTACACCCTGAGAAGATACTTACAAGTGTGCTAGGTTATGTTAAATGTGTGTGTGTTTCCCACGTTGAAAATTTGCCACATTAAAGTAGAAATTTAAAAGACAAAGGAAAGTTAAATCCCTGTTGAGTTAGGACTTCCTTCTTTCCCAGAGCAACGGCGAGTATTCATACTTCTATTTCTTAATCAGTTTTCTTGTAGAACTAAAATTGAATGCTCAAGCAAAACTGGTAATGTGCAGATCACAGCAAATGATAGAAGCATTTAATTCTGTAGATTTTTATCTTTATATAAAAAATAAAACTTTGGATGGCATTGCATATGAGAAAAAATTTCCACTAGCAACCATTTCTGGTGAAACACATAAATTGATAGTCATACGAGTAGATTTAGCTAATAATTTTGTCATTGGTACCAAACAAAGTGCCCTGGTCTAGTGAAGTTTTTTCGTAAAGATGGGTCCCCTGGGGTATCAAAAATCACTTGATAGCAAGGATAATATCGGTCTGCTTATATCGTGTAATGGCGACTGGTTATACTCGACCCCCTCTTGCACAAAATCGAAGATTTTCGATAATTTTTATACACCATGGATTTGAGTTGGGAGCGTTTATACTTGTTAAGTATACTTTAATGTGTATAATCTATACCAAAGAAAGCTCATGGAGTTACAGTTTAGAGTCGTTAATAAACATAAGAATGTAAAATAAAAAAACACTCACAGACACCCGACATGAAAATTGCGGACCCCTTGATGCGAAACAAATGTTTTTCTTCACTTAGAAAATGTGTCTCTCCAAACCTGTAGAACGACTTAGAAACTTCAATCAGGCACTATAAAAATAAAACCCATAAAACCCCCTTGGGAATACATCCTAATATAATGTTGAACCTGTCAATTAAATGAACCTTACATATATAGGAAACAAATTCTATCATAGAAAATATGTAAATATTGTCTTTCGACATCAAGTTGATCATTTGGTCTAGATTTCAAATGTCGCAGCTTGTAACAGCAACACAGAAATAAATATTAAGGCATGTTATGAAGACAAACACATTATTATGTTATTCAAACACAATAATGAAAGTACACAACTCTTGGAATATTTGAACGAATAGTCTTCAGTTTCATAATCTCGTTTCGCTGCTCAAACTCCATTTCGCTGTCTGTACCGTGTCGTTCATTGGTTGCCGTTTTCAACATGGGCTCAAACCTTACAAATGTCAGAAACACTTCAATCCATTTGCAGCACAGGGAACATTGAGGAACTGACAGCGACTTTGACTCTTGCAGGACCCCAAAAGCAATTCTTTTCCCCCCAAGGGAAAAAACAAGCGTCGGGGCGGTGCACCATCCTCCAGCTCTAGGCTAAGTGCCTGCGATCACCATCGCCAACGAATTTCAGCCATAGCTGCAGGATTGGGCGTTTGGGGATCGTTCATCAAAACTCTGGTCTCCAAATTCGGTTGATAATGTTGCTCGCCGTGCATGTTTTCCCAAAGACCAATCTGCACCATGACGGTAAACTGGTAGCGACTCTTTCTCACCTTTCTTCACAAATAGTTTTACCGAAAAACTCGTTGACTGAAGCATCTCCAGATGTAGCATCCATTAACATGGCACAAACAAAAACGTTCCAACCAGATTGAGAGAAGACGAAAGACTCCACTGTTGGCCCAAAGCTCCTTAAAGAGACTCTGGGAAATTCTATTTGCTCTTGACCAGTTTTGAATGCTTCAATTTTCCCACAACCTGCGAAGGCACTGACGGAGTCGCCAACCAGTTAAAGCTGCAATCCAAAACTGCCTCTAGACATCAGATCCTTTCATGTTGACAACAGCTGTGATGTTCTATGTAATGTGTTGCGATTTTAGTCCCACATTTGCTGATAAAGAAGGAGCAGTAATTTGTACAGACGCCATGCTCAAAAAGGAAGGACATCTGTGTCGTCCGCCACAAAAGATTACAGCTCACTTCGGTGTCACTTGCGTGTTTTCCATGAAGCAGTACCCTCCGTGTCCTGCTTCTTTCTTGCTGGCAGCAAAAAGCTCCGGTACATCTTCAACTGCTTGAGTCAGTAATTATTGATGCACTCTCCTTTGAGTTACAAACATATGCTTGACTGCAATAATGACCTTGAATGTGTTTTTGGGTTTTGTTGGGGCCATTTTTTTTTTCCTTTTTGAAAACCAGGGAGGGGAATTTTCCAATTTGGGGGAAGGTTTTCAGGGGCCAGTTTTTTTTTTTTTCTTTTGTGTCACTACTCTGCAGGAAACTTTCCACTGACGGACAATTTGTTGGAAAGTTTATATTCTTGAACTGTTATGCCTGGATTCTTGCTTCGTCCTCGCCTCTTCGTGGTGTCTTATGCGGTGTGGTTGATTACAGATCAACACGATGTCATCCTAGTACTGTGTGCACCTTCTCTAATTGCAGAAAGAAGCAACTGTTTGCAATGTCTCCAAATGTTTTCTGGTCCCCTCATCTTTTGAACACCAAAGCTCATGCCATCAATAATCGGGCTGATGCTGTGGGAATGTTCTCTGCTTGTGCATCTTTTTGTAATGCTCTGGCCAACACAGCTTTTGTTTGTTCTTTCCTGATACTCCCATCTTTCACAGGCTAGAGACCATGGCGGCGGAACCTAGGGATTAGTGCCAGGACATCTTTCATATCCAGGTTCATTTCTTGTTTGCTGCAATGAGTTACCATTTGCCAAAAACAAACTTTCGGTGCTGCTTTCAGAATCATTTCTTTTCCAATTTGAAGAAACTTTCTTCTGCTTCTGGTCGATAGTCTGAAAAGTCTTGAGGCCTCAGCTTAGGCAATGGATCATGAAATGTTTCACGACTGGTGGACTTGATTCGAGTCTTTCAGACTTAAAGCTCTGATAATTAGCTGCCTCACCACGCTTTTCTGTTCTAGCAACTGATGTGGCAATCCTGCCTTGTTGCAGCAGCAAGCTGTAGACAGACTGACTAGTTCTTTGATTTTCTTCAAAAGGGATTACCCATTTTGCAGGGTCTACAACGCATTGACAGCCAAGTTCATCCTTTTTTAATTCTCTGTTCTGTTAACTCTACATGTCCATGATCAGATTTGACCTGTGTCTAACACGTCTCGGAGATGACGCAAGAAGAAATGACCGGTAATTCTGCTGCAGGAAGAACCGACTCACTGCCACCAGGTTGAGACTATACTTGCGCACTCCTCCCGCAACTTTTGTTGTCACGATTGGCTGTCTCTTCAATTGTCTGGGTCCAAGGGTATTCTTAGCAAAGGGGTCTTTTCTCCTAGTTGGACAGAAAACTTCCTTCAAAGGAACGTGGTTGAAGCAACTTCTGGATGTTCATTTCTGAGCTGGGACATCAGCATAGTATACTGAAGGGGCTACCGGGCATATCTTCTGCGGTCATAGGCGGAAGCCACCAGACCAATCATGCCGACGAACTGCAGCCATGTGCAAATTCCAATCACCTTCTCTGGAAGAGCGAATTAGGGGCCAAGCAATACTCCCCAACCATGTCAAGAATATGACATCCCAAATAACGCGAAAGAGGTCCATTTGGTGTGCCGTAGAAATGTCAAATATTTCTCAAAAGCTAGTTCCAGATCTAAGAACAATGCATGGTTCAGCGTCCTTCATATTTGGAACTTGACGAGAAGTTCCCGAAAGATCACTCAGTAATTCCAATAACTGATCGATCTGGTTCATCTGTGAAGTGTTGTTCCTTCAGCCATACAGTAGAAGCCGCCCATAGCAATCTGAAAAGGGCCTCATATATGTATCTTGTGCATTCGGGAGAGACCTGTTGACTGCTTCTGACCTGCCATGAACCACTCGTTACAGACCCCTCATCCACTAATTCCTGCCTCAATGCAAAGCGTCACGCAGAGCCTGCAGTCCTCAAAACGTTTTCCAAGTATTCCAGAAAGTTGCAGACCATATAGAAAAAAGGCCAAGGCGAAAAAGAATACTCGGGATAGACATCTGTGTCCACAGAAACGTCTGCCACTTTAGGAATAAAGGGCCATGGTACGAAATACCAGTACAACCTCTTTGAATGTAGGCTTTCTTTTACTATCAATAGAACCTGTTCAAAATCTCAGCTGCTGTCACCATGCTGTGTCTGGAAAAATTGATTAGGGTAAGAAGCTGAGCCTATGGCTAGAATGAACTGCTGGTCCTGTCCATAAATGAATGTTGATTCCTGTCCATCCTGAATAATTTGTTTCCGGTGACATTTAGCGTAAGAAAGGAATCCAGATCAAGTCCTTTCCTGTGGAATGGTATTTGAGGAGAAGAAGCGTCTGGTATTATAACTCAGCAACTGTTTTGCATCCAGGATCCTTCCTTTTCCAGTGTTATGAAAATTGAACTGTTGTCTTAAATTTGAAATGGAACGTTGCTTTTTTTTTCTATTACAGGTCGTGCCGATTCCAGCTAGGACCATAACCTTAATTGTTGGACAATGATGCCATTAGAACCCTGTGAGCTATTTTCCTGCTCCTCGTTGCAGTTTCCTCGAGAAATCTAATGTTCCAAAACGAAGCAGCGGATATCAGGAGTGGGTTAAACACAAACAGGAAGTGGGACAGAATCATCTGAGGATGAGGCTATATTTCTGAAGGCTCAAGCATCATGTGTCGTTTCCCCGAGAACAGTATATGAAACTCCAATGCTAGTTGTTCATTATCTGGATGAGTTTCCTGAGTTTCTATCACTGGGCATTTAGCAAGTCTCTCGGTGTGTACAACGACCACAGTGACACGTAGACACAGACGGCATATGAATCCACAACAGTTGAATTCTAGACGAGCAAGCTTGATAGTTGGTTCTACCTGAAAGACACACGTATGAAGATTTCAAAGTTACTGGATAATCGGAAGCCACTCCAGTTCACCAAAGCGGGCGGAAAGGCCACACTTGATCCATGGCGGATCTTTTTTATGGTAAGACAGAATTATTGGCCAGCTTAGATAACGACCAGAAGAATCACCAGATGTACTGCTGATAAGGGTTTCTATCTTGTCCTTGAGCTTCTCGCGTTCTTCTTTCCAAAGTTCGTAGATTGTAGAGTGTGAGGGAATACGAGATGTTTTCCCTTTATTCATCATCTTACCAGAAATGTCAAAAATATCTGCAAATTCCTTTTCAATATTCGTCGAGAATATGCTTCTTGGTGGGACTTTGGTCATGGTGACCTGTGTTTGAACATCACCTCAACGACGATGCTGTGAATCAATCATCTTAATTACAAATGAGAGATTCGTGAATAAACAATCACGGAATAAATAGTTTAGAGCGATTCGTTCGCATGTCTTTCAGCCACGTTGTTACAGGCAGTTCCTTCGGCATCAGTTGAGACGCATACACAGTTGTTGCAGTTTCAACCACACTTTATTAGATGTACATAAGCGGTAAATCAATGAAGTGGGTGTGAATGTCTACAGCGCAACTAAGTCTCTTGACAGCAACGCTAAGACCTTCAGTCGCTCTTTTGCCATGCGCACTCCCGTATTCTCTTATCGACAATCGCAGCTCTTGTGCACTGTTACAAATGATTCTCTTGTTCTTGATTTTTTTAACTTTCTCTTTCACAGAATATGTATTTGTTTCGTAACCCTTGCTGTTGAAGGCTGTTGACTGGAAGATGTTATTACGCTACCAATACATGTGTTTCAACCATCAATCAAACGCCTTTCTCGATGTTTTTCCTAAGAGCTGAAGGTCGCGTTCATTGTAAGCGTGACCGAACACTGCCTATTGCGTAAACTATGAATCAGGACACCTGTCTTCTGATATGATTTTGAGCTTGATCTCCAGCAATGGGGCATGCTGACGTTACACATGCCAGCATTTAGGCATGTCACTGCCAGATGAAAACATCTTTAGTGAAGTGAGGCGGAAGCTTGGGAATCTCCTCTGATACTGGATAACACAAAAAGGTTTAGATCTTTTGCTGGGGCGAATCTGAATTTGAAAAGCGGTCTGTGAGGCCCTTCACCACTGTTGAGATTGCATGGCTATTATCTTATGCTTGATTGGATACTGAAATAAAGCAACAACATCATTATGTTATATGAAAAACAAACGCAACTTATTGCATGAGGCAGTCTCAAATACTACATGAAGCAAAAAAGTGCATTGCACAGTTACAGATTTTTGCATTTCAAGCCTACAGACAGACTAAGGAATGAACGATTTTGAATATATGCTTATTATTATGATAGATTTAGAAAAAACACCAATCTATTCTATCTACCACCAGTACAATATTTTAAAAATGTTCAGGGATAACGCCACAACTCAAAACGAGGAAGTGAATCATTCACTTGTACTCCAAACTGTAAGAATTCCCTGTATAGATTACCAGACCAAGGATGGCCGAGTCCTGGTAGGCCTATTGAGGCATCAAATTTCATCAATAGATGGATCAGCCACTGCATACTAAACACCTAATTCTAAATATTCTTAAACATAACACAAGACACTAATATCGCTTTTTCATTTGATGTATTCCACTTTTTTGCTGCCATGACAAGGAAGGGTTTGATTACATTCAAGTATGGTTTAATGGAATCCTCATATATATGAAAACATATATGAGACAACAAAATCACTCCTTATGTGGACTATTTCCAAAGTTATGACACTTTTTGTATTTGCGGAATGTTGGATTTACATTTTGAAAGAGTTTCAATTTACTTTATCTATTTCAAGTAGTGTATATAACATCATAGTAATGAAATATGCAGCTACATATGCATATTCTGCCGTGTGGATTAAAATTTCTCAAATATTGAAAAACAACAGGAATTCAGCGTCAGTCATTATTGAATTTGGCTAATTAAATGCTTCAGCTACTCTGTTTTGCTTGCTATCATGCATTTCCACAACATAGACGTCATAAGCTTTCCAATGATACCAAACACAACCGGCACTAATTGGTACCACAAAGTCGGTCGGCCTCAATGGACTAAATCCATAGTAAGTAAGTAAATATTTAGAACTCGAAATAAAACTTTTGAAATGACAAGTAATCCTTAGTACCCTACCAACCATACATATTCTTGTATTTAATAAGACCAAAAAATATTGTGTACAACTCACCCCAAATATTGCATTATGTTGTTCAGTCCACTCCCTCTTTGATAAAATGCATAACATATATACACAGTCCAACACACACAGATCTTGTCTTTCATTTTTAAGATCACCATTTACTTGTTACCGTTACATTTAACACACACATACAACCCACACACACACACACACACACACAGCTTACCTCAGATATTGTGTTTATATTTAAATCTTATTGGGTAGTCGATCTAGTCGAAAAAAAAAAAATTTTGAGATTTGTTCTACCTATATCAGTATTTAAAAATAGGGATTCAGTTAATACAATGGCAGTTTCAATAAAAGTTGGTTGGTAGGTTCATACCATGACCTACTTGTTGTAACAATGAGAACGTTGCTATGGACACCACCGTGCCTAGCAACAGCCGAAAAACCTCTAAATGTGGGGGTATTTTAATGAAAAAACAATCTGCAGCATTAACCCTTGAAGCTAGAATCATGAATTTCTTGTGCTTAATCCTCAGGTCATTCCCATCGAACGGGCCCATCGCGTCAGGTTCTATTGGGTAGGCGACTACCATGTCCGCTACGGCTGTTCTCTCTATCTCTCACTCTCTGCTACCATTCCCTTTTCTCTCTTAAGCTACATGATGTATGTCTTATCTAAAACTGTACTAAATATAATCAAAGTTACTCAAGAGATACCATTCATGTAACGTTTATATACAAGCTCATTGCTGACGCATACTACTTTCTCAGTCGTTTCTGACATGTTATGCTGCTACAGGAATCATACATACATTAATGATTTATACTATTATATGTAAGTAGATGTAGAAGTATGCTTCCACACAAATGCTGCATAAGCTATTACAGTATATTACTGTCATTTAATGATGAAAATAAGCGTGTTATTTCCAAGAGGATGTCATGATGTGAATTGTTTTACAAGATACAACTCTAATTTGCTATGTAAAGTCATTAAATAAAGCTTAATTACATTGAATACATGTAACTTTGTTCTATAATAAATAGAAGATGCGCAAATCTTAAAAACTTGACTTGACTGTCCCTACGGAAGATATGCGTTTTATTCCTACTGTTGATCTGAAGCACAGGGTCAGCAATTACATACATGTATCACATTATCACTACTCTATACAATGAAACTTAATGTACAACCTATATGTGTCATAATTTTTAAAACTAAGGTGTATACAATATGGTCAGTGTTGCATAACAGATTTAAAATTGTGAAAACACACATTACGATGAAAGTCACAAAACAGAGTTGATCACATTGTTAAAAACAATGTCTCTGTTCATGTTTGAACATCTCAAATCAGACATTTGTCGCTTTTAAAAAAAAATCTATGCTAACTGTTATGACTTTTTATTACAAGAGATTCTCTTCGATAGCAAACTGGTTGGCTGATTTTCATAATATTAAATGAATTAATCATAAATTCCAGAAAGATTAAAACTCCTGGGCTGCCATTATTTCATAAACTTAAAATACTGGTGTCTTTGAATTTCTAAAACTAGTGTCATTCATTCCCTAACAAACATAAGTATACTCTTGAATATAAATATTCCACGGTCATAACAATCAAAACGTGAAGAAATGTTTATAGACTATGTACTACTACTGGAGTTACTCGACCTGTAACTGCTACTGGTGGTAGTAGTATGCTCGTTGACGAGACCCTATTACTAGTACTAGATCTAAGTTTTTAGATGTAATCTAAGTTACATCTACTTTAAAGTTTTAGCATTTTTAGATTTAAATTGTTGTTCAGAAATAAGATTAAGAGCAAGAGTGGAAGTGTATCATGTGTATTGGCATTGCCTTAGCTTGGAATGATAGTTATAATATTATAATACCATACAATACAACGGTATCGAGTCAGAAGATTCCTATGAGACGTGGAGATGGATATAAGTTCATAAAATGTTCATACAATAATTTTTGTAGACAATATTATTACTGTCACCGCAAATTGCATAACTATCTTATCAACTAATTAATTGTAATACGTGGGACAAGCGAAGACAACTAGTCGCCATTATTGTACACTTGGGGTGAAAGGAGAAAGGGCCGAATCATTTCATTCAAAAGTTAAACAAAAAAGGATTCTCGTTCTCAATAAACAGTAACTTACACTCTTTAGCTTGATTTTTCTCGTTCTTGTCTTTTCTTGCTCTCTCGGATCTTTGTTTTGTCAGTAAATCCATATAACATGCACGATGATATCCAAATGGAGTGGTCAGGGCCAGCAGGACAACATAGAGTTGTTCTTCCCCAACACGAGCTCTAAATGGAATCTTGGATAGCTTTGTAGCAATGGTACCTTCTCTGGTATTCAATCCTTCCACTGATGGACACATTCGGAAATTTTCTCCAGCTAACATCGAAAAAACTAATTCGTTTGTCTGCAGATTGGTCCACCAAATGCATGCAGCACCCATGTCGCGTCGTACTACGCGTAGATTTACTCGCTTTGTTACATGCGTTACAACGACACCCACTGTACGATGACTAGATTGGCTTGTTTTGGTGGAGCCCCTGTTAAAAACACTATGATTGGCCAATTAAGAACTAAGCTGACGTCATCACTTCCCCGAGATCGTCGGCTGCAAGGTAATTTTAGCGTCCCTTTCTTCAGATTTCTGTCAAATACACGTATGTTTGAAGATGGGAACATTAATAGACATACTTATAAATATACTCGAGGATCACTAAGGTCAAATAAAGTACTTCTCTATTGAGATCAGGGAAAGTAGGAATTTTGGGGCTCGGCGCCATGGTCTATTATGAGTGACACTTCAGAACCCTCGATTTATCACGAGTAAGAGGACTCATTAATTATTATTCACACTCCTTAGCCTATGTTGCCCTTAGACTTCACTTGACTTGCAAAAACTCCTGAGGAATTCCCTGTTTTAATGCTTTTTTTACCACCTTGGGAAGGTGTACAATATGGAGCAGCGAAAGCGTGCTTCCACCGCATCGTGGCATTTTTCTAAGGCCACTTCAAACTACAAAAGGAAACACAAGAAAACAATAAACATAATAATAAAACATTACAGTAGTGTATTGCAAAAAAACAATTATAAAAAATAATATTAACACTAAATCCATCCATTGGGACCATACTCTGTGCAGAGCGTTGGTGTTGCCGAAGCAGTCTCCTTGGCTATTGGACACATTCCTGGATGGGTCACCACTCCGACACAGGATACCAGCAAGTTGCACTTATTTTGCCGACCTCCGAAGGATGACAGGAAGAGTCAACCCACCTGGTATTAATTCAACAGCAGAGGGGGATTGAACTCAGGATTCCAGGATCAAAATACAAATTGAAACAAATAAACTGAAGTTTGTGGAGAGGACAGACAGAGAGAAGTGACCAACTGCTTAACCCGCTTTTTGCTTCTCGTGCGGTAATAATGATGCACATCAACGTGGAATTTCAGGAAATCTTTCACTGGATGCTTCACTTAACGCACAATGTGAAGTTCCATCGGCGCTGCCATTTGGCTGCTGGTTGCATCATTGGTTTGGGCGCGGCGATGCCGCTGATGCAGTGGCCCGATTACCAGTTATACTGGTGCTCATTTCGCCGACCTCAGAAGCGATGGAACAGGCAATGGGGCTCAAACTCAGGACCCTAGGATCCCAAGCCACCACCCAAACCGCTAAGCCAACACCAGGCTACATAGTGTAGTGTGCAATGCAATTAGTATTGCTCTACTGTAGAGAGGTGTCGGCCACCCATGATCGAAACACATTTCTTACAGTAGACACTGCACTCCACTCCTCAACCGTGTAACACTCCGACTCCGACCTCAACCATTAGGATTTAAAATCTCTGCTAAAATCCCATACTCTTACCTTCTACCTTTTGTACCTCCTAGTAATTCGTAAAGCCATTTGAGATTTGAGTTATCAATGAAAAGAGCCGTGCAAGAAACCGATTGATTGACGGTGCATCCACTGGCTCTCGTCGGTCCTAAAACGCAAGCAAGAGATGTTCTGGAGCCAGGTGGGTTCACCATTGCCCGAAACAGCGTTAATGGAAATGGCCCACAAATGAACCCCGAAGAGCTCGGTAGGAAGCGAGAGTCGTGTTGCATACCGAGTAGAAAAGCTGAAAAGATTCCCGTTACAACCATCAGCTGCATACAGGAGCCGAGTATACCGCGGACAGCCGGGTGAGCCACCTCCGACAGATACACCTGGAAAACGATGGAGAAAAAACAGTCACAGACAGCAGGAAGCATCAGGTCAGGCTCCATAATCATGCAAACACCAGAGTGATCGATTAAGCAAAGACATCGACGCGGCTAAACAAGTAAATTCTTAACTCATGGAAGCGTGATCATCATTCAGAGTTGGGAGGAAAAGAAGCAAACGAGGAAGTCACGTGATCAAACCCACCGGTACAGTGACGGAGCTACAACCCGTCGCGATGCCCAGCACGAGGCGCCCCGTGTATAGCATTGCCGGAGCCGTGGCTCCACACACCACCAGCTGCCCCAGCACGAACAGCGGGACGCATGTAAGGAGGCAAGTTTTTCGGCCAAAGAGACCGAGCAGAATCCCTCCAAAGAGGGCACCAGCCATAGCTCCCACGGTCACGAGGGACTGAGGGGGTTGCAGGTGTTGGAAGGGGAGGGGGTCGTTTGGGGGGGGAAAACAGTTAATGAGTGACACAGAAATAAAAGAGATTTCCATCGGAAGTTTGACTCGGTTAATGCCAAACATACCCCTCACCTCCTGATCAATACCACACGACATTAGCAGAGCCTATTGAGTGGAACACCAATTTGGAACCATCTTGGAACCCAAGGTCCAAACGCACAGAATCGTCGAGAAGTTGTGAGATGAAGGGAAGAAAGATGAAGTGACCGTACGAGGTACTGAAAAAAACAAAAGAAAAGGAAAGGAATAGTGTTCAAACGTGGGACAGGATGCGATGGTGGAAACGAAGGGACGTACTCCGAACCAGGAGGCCTGCGTGGAATCCAGGTGTATCGCGGAGTTCGACTCAGCCTGGAGCTGTGGAAGGACAGGTGAACTATAACCCAGCACCAGCCCGAAGGAGAACGACCCCAGTACACTGGCTAGTGTCGCCCAGTACAGGCCACAACTGTTAACAGTCCTGTAATGTGGTGAATTGGAGTAAAGGGAAAGGGTGGGGTTAACAAAAACCACCACACAAAACAACCACCAAGTCAGATCAGGGAGAGGGAGGTGGGGGGAGAGGAGGGATGAGCGAGGAAGAGGGTTGGGGCGAGGAGGGGAGAGCGAGGCAGAGGGTTGGGGAGGAGGGGAGAGCGAGGCAGAGGGGTGGGGGAGGAGGGGAGAGCGAGGCAGAGGGTGGGGAGGAGGGGAGAGCGAGGAAGAGGGTGGGGAGGTAGGGGGAGGAGTGAGGAGTGAGGTGAGGAGGGGAGAGCGAGAGAAAGGTAGGGAGATGGTTGGGAGGAAGGGGGTGAGTGGTGAGGACAGAGACGAAGTGGGCTGAGGAAGGGAGGAGAGGGAGAGGTAAGGGGGGGGAGAGGAATAGGGAGGGGGGTGGGAGAACGAGGAAGAGGGGGGGGGAGGAGGGGAGACGAGAAGAGGGGTAGGGGGAGGAGGGGAGAACGAGGAAGAGGGGTGGGGGAGGAGGGGAGACTAGGAAGAGGGGTGGGGGAGGAGGGGAAGAACGAGGAAGCTGGGGTGGGGAGGAGGGGAGAACGAGGAAGAGGGGTGGGAGGAGGGGAGAACGGGCAGGGAAGAGGCAAGGGGGGGAGGAGGGTGAGCGGGAGAAGAGCGAAGGGGTGGAGGTGAGAGGGGAGGAGGAACGACGGAGGGGGGAGAAGGGGTGGGGAGGACGGATAGGGGGTACGCTAGGAGGAGGAAGTGGGCGGTATAGCGAGGAGGGAGGGTGGGGAAGAGCGGAAGTGAGAGAGTGGGGGAGAGGGCCAGAGCGAGGGAAGATGGGGTGGGGGGGAGGGGAGAGTGCAGCGGGAGTGAGCGTGAGGAGGGGATGAGCTGAGAGAAAGGTAGGGAGAGGCGTGGAGGAAGGGCGCTGCGTGAGTGGTGAGACAGAGACGGATAGGTGGGGGTGAGGAAGGAGGAGAGGCCGAGAGGTAAGCCGGGGGCGGAGAGGAATAGCGGAGGGGTGGGCGAGAACGAGAAGAGGGGTGGGGAGGAGGGCCGGGAGAACGAGGAAGAGGGGTGGGGAAGAGGGCGAGAACGAGGAAGAGCGCTGTGGGGAGGACGGCGGAGAAACGAGGAAGAGCGGTGGGGAGCGAGCGGAGAGAACGACGGAAGTGGGTTGGGGGAGGAGGTTCGAAACGAGGAAAGAGGCTTGTGGGGGAGAGAGGGACAGAGAACGAAGGAAAGTGGGTGGCGGTGAGAGGGGAAAGGGGAGAACGAGGAAGTGGGGTGGGGGAGAGGGGAGAACGAGGAAAGAGGGGGTGGCGGGAGGAGGGGAGAACGAGGAAGTGGGGTGGGGGAGGAGGTACGAGAACGAGGAAGTGGTGGGTGGGGGGAGGAGGCGAGAACGAGGAAAGTGGCGGTGGGGAGGGAGGGGAGAACGAGGAAGTGGAGTGGGGAGGCAGGGCCATTTTGCGTCTTGAGAACGAGAAGTGGGGGTGGGGGAGGAGGCGAGACGACGGCGATTGGGTGTGTGAGGAGAGTAAGCGGGATTCGTCCATCATATTTCATGAACAAAGTTGATCCCTCACTTGTAATACGTTTCCAGATCATCATTCGTCTTCCTGCACAACAACAAGTCCTCTTCACTGTCGGAACCTTCTCTCGCATCTGGTTCGTGTGGATATATCATTCTGAACACCTTCACCGGACCAGGAACGAGCCCCAGGGATCATTCGGAGCCTGATCGGCCTTTAAAGTCCATTCACGAACGTTTCTTCTTTAAAAACAAATGAGCTTGAGATAAGAAATACAAGACGAAGCAGTTTTAAAAATGCAAAGTCTTCAAACGAGTCGATCGCTCGCGGTTGTTGTTGTTTCACGGACACTTCCTGCAACTTCAGCAAAATCACAATCGGTCGGGGGTTGTTGTTGTTTTAAGGTTTAACACCCTCATAGTGAGGACCATTTGCGATGGATTTCGTGGCTTAATTTACGTCCAAATAGTAATGGAAAGAAATTGCCGCTTTTAACATTCCAGTATAATGAAAACTCTCGAACACGACTGGTTTATAATGAAAACCGTGTGAAGACCTCGAACAGACTGGTTTATAATGAAACCGTGTGAAGACCTCGAACAGACTGTGTTTATAATGAAAACGCGTGTGAAGACCTCGAACAGACTGGTTTATAATGAAAACCGTGTGAAGACCTCGAACCGACTGGTTTATAATGAAAACCGTGTGAAGACCTCGAACAGACTGGTTTATATATGAAAACCGTGTGAAGACCTCGAACAGACTGGTTTATAATGAAAACCGTGTGAAGACTCGAACAGACTGGTTTATAATGAAAACCGTGTGAAGACCTCGAACCGACTGGTTTATAATGAAAACCGTGTGAAACCTCGAAACGACTGGTTTATAATGAAAACCGTGTGAAGACCTCGAACGACTGGTTTATAATGAAAACCGTGTGAAGACCTCGAACCGACTGGTTTATAATGAAAACCGTGTGAAGACCTCGAACCGACTGGTTTATAATGAAAACCGTGTGAAGACTCGAACAGACTGGTTTATAATGAAAACGTGTGAAGACCTCGAACGACTGGTTATAATGAAAACCGTGTGAAGACCTCGAACAGACTGGTTTATAATGAAAACCGTGTGAAGACCTCGAAAACTGGTTATAATGAAAACCGTGTGAAGACCTCGAACCGACTGGTTATAATGAAAACCGTGTGAAGACTCGAACAGACTGGTTTATAATGAAAACCGTGTGAAGACCTCGAACAGACTGGTTTATAATGAAAACGTGTGAAGACCTCGACCGACTGGTTATAATGAAAACCGTGTGAAGACCTCGAACAGACTGTTTTATAATGAAAACCGTGTGAAGACCTCGAACCGACTGGTTTAATATGAAACCGTGTGAAGACCTCGAACAGACTGGTTTATAATGAAAACCGTGTGAAGACCTCGAACCGGACTGTTATAATGAAAACCGTGTGAAGACCTCGAACCGACTGGTTTATAATGAAAACCGTGTGAAGACCTCGAACAGACTGGTTTATAATGAAAACCGTGTGAAGACCTCGAACCGACTGGTTTATAATGAAAACCGTGTGAAGACCTCGAACAGACTGTTTATAATAAAACCGTGTGAAGACCTCGAACAGACTGGTTTATAATGAAAACCGTGTGAAGACCTCGACAGACTGGTTTATAATGAAAACCGTGTGAAGACCTCGAACAGACTGGTTTATAATGAAAACCGTGTGAAGACCTCGAACAGACTGGTTTATAATGAAAACCGTGTGAAGACCTCGAACCGACTGGTTTATAATGAAAACCGTGTGAAGACCTCGAACAGATGTTTATAATGAAAACCGTGTGAAGACCTCGAACCACTGGTTTATAATGAAAACCGTGTGAAGACCTCGAACCGACTGGTTATAATGAAAACCGTGTGAAGACCTCGACACAGACTGGTTTATAATGAAAACCGTGTGAAGACCTCGAACCGACTGGTTTATAATGAAAACCGTGTGAAGACCTCGAACAGACTGGTTTATAATGAAAACGTGTGAAATCGAACAGACTGGTTATAATGAAAACCGTGTGAAGACCTCGAACAGACTGGTTTATAATGAAAACCGTGTGAAGACCTCGAACAGACTGGTTATAATGAAAACGTGTGAAGACCTCGAACAGACTGGTTTATAATGAAAACCGTGTGAAGACCTCGAACCGACTGGTTTATAATGAAACCGTGTGAAGACCTCGAACAGACTGGTTATAATGAAAACCGTGTGAAGACCTCGAACAGACTGGTTTATAATGAATTGTAATGCACCAACTGAAATACGGTCACAAGAATTTTCACGTCAAAGTTTTTCTTCAAGAGAAAACGGCGATGAATACGCCGCGTGTTGGGAGCAAATCAACCAAACATGAAACTCCATTACACCGGAACCTTAATGTCCCCGATATGAACAGACGAAGATGGTGGTAAATGATTTATATAATTATCCCTTTGAATCGCGGTTTACGAGACGCAAATATCTGTCATTCGTATTAACCCGAATGAAGGAAATCAAAACATCGCAATCAGTCCTTGGCACAAATAAACGGCGATGACTTGTTACGAATTGGACATTTTATTATTAGCTTATCCGGATTATATTTGCCAAGTTTCATTTCGATTGGTTATGTGGTTCCAGAGAAAACATTATTTAATATTGTTCTTGAATCCAACATGGCTGCCAAACCATGTGACCTATCAATTAGAAAATATCAAACTTAGATTCACTGCTCGTGTGCGATACGTGTGTGAAGTTTCCCCTTGATCTGACCAGCCGTTCTGGAGAAGAAGATGTTTGAAAGTTTTAGGGTAAATTCAATATGGCCGCCAAACCATGTGACCTATCAATAAGAAATTAACAAACTTGTGAAAGGATGTCTTGGGGAAAGTGTGTGTAAAATTTTGGAATCCCAGATAACGTATTGTCATCGTAGTCGGTCGGTCGGTCCGTCCGTCTCCTATTTCGACTTATCCGGCCAAACAGCTGGGGCGATCCGGCTGAAATTTGGCAGCAACGTCCCTCTCCTGACTGGTAACGGATATTGCGAAGCTTGTTCCGGTCACGTGACTAAGTCGGTCAAAATGGCCGACCGTAAATTTCTTCAAAAATATTCTTCAGAGCCACCAGTCAAAATGCTACAAAATTTAGGGTACAACATTAGGTCAGGGCTCAGATAAGCTACAGGGCTCGTGGTCCGGTTTTTATTATTTCTTGTGCAACCGATGGCTGCATCATTGCGAGAATTGCAGCTGTGCATTTGATGTAGTGCCCCGTTTCCAGTAAGCTAGTACGGTACTCATTTTGCCGACTTCGGAAGGATGACCTGTCAGACACCAAACCTGCCAACCTGCCGACAGGGTGACCCGTCAGACACCAAACCTGCCAACCTGCCGACAGGGTGACCTGTCAGACACCAAACCTGCCAACCTGCCGACAGGGTGACCTGTCAGACACCAAACCTGCCGACCTGCCGACAGGGTGACCTGTCAGACACCAAACCTGCCGACCTGCCGACAGGGTGACCTGTCAGACACCAAACCTGCCGACCTGCCGACAGGGTGACCTGTCAGACACCAAACTGTCGTCACGGACTTGTTCTCCTGGAAAGACAAAAACAAACAAAGGGTGCTGCATCTCGGAACACCGTCCATGAGGAGTCCATTAAATGGACGAATTTTCTGTTCCCACCCACCCATCGCACCTGTGTGGGTGGGTTTGGTGTTCCGATTTTCATATCGAAGTACAATGTCTGCTCCCGTCTTTGTCCTGCACATTATTTATGTAGCTCGACCACAAGACAAAGATCAATGCAATGTATAACTGGAAGACACTCGGTAGAGCGCATACCTCCACCAGGCTGAACAGTTTATATTTTGTATCCCACCGATAGGCCGGATCTGGATCTAGACCTGAACTACAGGGCTAGTGATCGAATGAGCTTGTTCTTGTCACCTAACCAACTCATCCACCAAGTTTTGTCCGAATCTGTCCATAACCATTCGATATGTCCTGCTTACAGACAGACAGACAGACAGACAGACAGGGGTGAAAACAATCTCCATCCACCTTCGGTGGTGAAAGCTTGGACCTCATAGTCTTCGCTGCTGTCCCATATATACAATGAAGTGGATATTTTTGTCTAATCGTGATGCTCTATCCTAAGGAAGTGCAGTTCAGAATATTACAAAATGGATCGTGTAGACAAGTTTCTCTCCAAAATATCCTGCTTGCTTTCAATCAAAAGTAGACATCAATGAAACATTTCTCATAATGTAGGTATTCAATTTGGCATGTTTGACGTTCCCATCTTCTGAGTGCGGAGTTCAACATTCAAATCCCATTTAGGGTTCACTCGTCGGTACACAGGAAGATACACCCACCTGTTGATCTGTCTAGTTTGGGTTTGATTGCCAATTTAACTATTAACCGTCCTATTGGTGCCACTCAGGGCAGGGTGTTACATCACCAAGTGCACCATCCCTCGGATGGCTGTTAAGCCAAGCATCCAATCTGCCAGCCGTAGCTCCCGAGGACATTCAAGATCTCACGGTGTCTTTTGGGAAGAGTATGCGAGTTCTCCTCCAGAAACTTGAACAGATCTTGCCTGGACTTCAAGTACCAAGTGGTCTCGTCTTCTTGGAGGTTCCTCGACACCAAATCACAGTCACCTGTGAATGGTCATTTTCAGCTACAAAGAGCAACCATATTTAATTTTCATTGATAGTCTCTAAATGTCTTTGCCACATGTGCAACACGTACAAGTTCCACCACGAGCCTCACACTTGTGGAGGCCGTCATGGCAATCTTAAAAGAGTAGGAAAACAAAACTTCAAAATCAGGTGACTAGTCAATTTTATTTACAAGGCACTGTCTTTAAAAACATTACTTACAATTCACACAGTGGTTGCAAAACTCCCAGGGGATGCAAACCACATAAACACCATGTGGGGTGGGGGTTGGGATGGGCTGGGATAGGGGGCTAGGCAGGGGAGATGGAACGTCCAGGAAGCAAGACGGACAGGGCGATGTTAAGTGGTGTAAAAATTCACAGCACAGTCCAACGCAGGTAAACAAAGCATGGAATGCACGAAGGAGCTCGATCGACCTGCTCACCTGGCCCGGGCTTTTTTTTTTTTTTTCCAAAACAGTGCAATTCTGGGATGTATGTATCGAGGACCGATCTTACAAGTCAAGGCAATCGGTTATGGCACAGTCTTGTCTATTTACCGGTCAAATACAGCAAAATGCTTTTGGGAGCGACCAAAATGACAAAAGTAAGAGTGGTCACAATCGTAAGCTTGTCGCTCAGTTCATTTCATCGCGAGGTAAATACATTGTGGTCAATCACAAATATGTGGTCGTTCAAAGCTTGCATGACCATGGACAATATGCAACTTCAAGCTACACTCCAATCACAGCCCAAACACATCCCACCCTCCAAAAACAGTCTTTGCACAAACAATTGTGAAAACAAACTGGAGCATCGAAGGAAGGAGGTTCCACAAATAAGGACTTTTTAAAAGATGGATGTTGTAAAATAGACCACGTGGCGCAGTTTAAAAAAAAAAAAAAAGAAAAGAAAAAAAATATCCATCGCGCGCCCAAAGCAACAGGTCCATGAGAAGCGAGACATCGCCTTGGACTGCTCACCGTTGCCATGGAGCCTTTGTTCCAACATCGAACAATAGTGGTGTGACGTCATGGGTTACAAAAAGAAAACGCTTTATGGTCCCAGAGAAGTAGATGAAGAAGAAGAAGAAGAAGAAGAAGAAGAAGAAGAAGACTCATCCGGTCGTGACGCGGCATTGCACGGCAGTGGGACGCGCGATGATCGAAATGTTAAAAGAGGGGAGTGGACTGTACAGGCTTGAAAGAGCATAACAGACCAATTCAGCATGACCTTCAAAATATCCATGCAACGTACCCGAGGTGATCAACGTTTGGTCTATCAGCACAAAGCGGTCACGGTTAAAGTGACATTTACACTGCTCATAACTTCACCCTAACCCTCGGTAACTAGTGATGATTTCTGTATAGTGCAATAATAAAATAATATTAAGAGGGGGGGGGGCAGACATATAGCTAGTGCGCAGACAGATGGACAAATAAAAGGTACATACGTGGAAAGCATTCATAACTCCAAATGGCCAAGGCTTGGTTTGGTTAACGTCTAAACAAAGTGCTTCTGACAATCCATACAACAAACAGGACAAAATAGAACGACCAAAAAGCTCTTTTGTAAACAAATTGGACAACAGCAACAATTTGCAAACTGCACACAACAGCACAACTTTGAGCGATGAGGAGGTCGAACATCCTGCGTGGTGGGAAATCCATTAACGAGTACAGAGGAAAGGAAAATTGCTGGAAAGTACCAGAGAAAAAAGAACCTCGTTTTTTTGTGTTTCATATTCCCCCTCTCGCCAACGAAAGCGCAAAGCCGGGCAATAATCCACGGCAATGAGATGCCCCGATACATTCACTCCTGCGCAGACGACCGGCAAGATGCGAGGTGAACGTCACCAATACGATGCGACACAAAACTCGATGAGGGAGTATGACAAGAACACTGCTCCGTGCGATATATTAATGAAACGCACCTCATAAAAAAAAAAAGAAAAAGGACGAGGCCACAACGGGCCATGACAACGGTGTTCCCAGTCGTTTACAAGTTCACAAAAAAAACACAACTAATACTGGACCCATTTCCAATATCCTTCACAAATGCAACCTCAGGTTTCTTACCATCCCCACATCGCATCACTCCTCAAACCCATTAACTTTCATCCAAACCTAAGGCAGTGACAGCATGCTTGAGCGAACACGCACGCACTTTTGTGAACGGCGGAACATGGCCATGCCGATGTGGACGTGAGAGCTGGAACCTTAAGATAAAGGAAAGCGCAGGTAGTCGCACGTTCAAACATCTTGTCTTTAGTGTTCGAGTCATCTGCAAATGCAGTTGAAGCATAAATGGAGATCACGATGACAGGTGGGATACGGGCCCGGCTGGTTTGAAAGAAAAAGGTGCAACTCTCCTTCATGATTCAAGTGTTGAAGTGTTTAACAGCCTATTACATCACAAAGTACCATCGCCTCATCGCTTTAGTGGTTAAAAAAAAAAAAATGGAACATCAGGCATGCGTGTTACCACCGACACCTGGTGACGGACGTACAAATGCAGACGTCGTCCTCCATAAAAGGAATGGCTTCCATGACTTCAGCTCCATGGGAAATATACATCGATTACACCCGTGACATCGAAGTGAAACGAATTTGGGCCCGAGACTCCCACACTGAGAGAACCAAGTACAAAATGATGATCCATCATGAGGCAAGTGTTCCTGTTAAATCCAAAGTGCAATCTCAAGATGGAACAGTGATTGCCAAAACGGACAACAAAGACCCCGATTGAGAAGGGCATTGTTCGGGGAGATGTTGGGAACAGCAAAGGGAGTCTGTTGGGCTCTGTTCAAAGTGTGTCTTTAAAAATGAAATAAAATAAATAATTTTGAGCAAGATTTGGGCAAGGTGCTCGTTCGTGGTCCCAAAACGGCGTTACGAAAATTCATCATTTTCGAGGAAATGTCGGGTTGATGCACAGACGTGTTGAAGGCCAAACATCTTCACCTCCAATATCAAATGTTCGCACCCGACTTGCCATCACCATGGGATAGCAGTGCCTCAAGCCCATAAGCCTTCAGTGCCCTCCAGATGTTAGCTGGGCACTACTCGAAGGTCATGAGGTTCGCAGGGACCTGAAAGTGAAGAAGGAAAGAAAAAAAAATCAATAAATCAACAGAAAATATTAACGAGTTGTTGGGTCTGCACATCAACAAAATAAATAAATGTCAGCTTTGGAAGACCGTTGACACCAGAGACATACAAGAGAACTACAAGAGCACTCTTCGACGTCGTGACGTCACCAGATATGTCTCTGCCCACATTATTACATCATTTTACATACATGCACCAAGTTCAATTTAAATCCCTGAACCCAGATTCAAAAGATTAAATAATTCTGCCTGCCAGACCATGCATCCGATCAAGTTGAAATTTAAAACGTATATCCCCCTTGACTACTGGATAATTGTGACGTTTCACGTCGATTGATGAAGTGGTTCAAGAGAAAGGAGTTTTTAAAGATTTTCAATCAATCCAATATGGTTGCCAGACCATGTGACCTAATAATTATTCGTGACACACTGATTCCCCAAGGATAGGCGATCATACCTGTAAAGTTTCCCATCGATCTGTTCAGCCGTTTGAGATTTTTGAATGTTTTTTACACTGAAACAAAAAATATGGCTGCCGAAACATGTGACCGATGACGCCCTAATTTTTTCCCCCTCCATACAATTTATCCCAAGATATCCCTCAAACATTTTCATACTGATCAGATAAAACATTTGACGTATACAATTATGATGTCATAATGAAGCCAAACACTCTTCACATTATATATATATATAGTGCTCAGCATAAATGAGTAACCCCGACAGATTGTCAGAAAACCTTTAGTTTCCTTTCAGAATCCACATTTTCTATGGGATACTATACTACAAAATACTCCACAAATGTGGGACATTGATTGCAAACAAGATTTATTAATTTGCACACACAAAAAGGAATTTTCCTAACAAATTCATTAAAGACCATGTTGCAAAATGAGTACACCCCAATGAAATTTTAGGAGCAAAGCTAAATTTTAGACTACAAAATTCTAATTAACAATAATTCAACCACAGGTGAGTCTAATTATTCATTGAACAGGTGTCCAGCAGACAGTTGACTATAAAAGGGTGTTACTTAACAAAGAAAACCCCTTCCCATTTCATGCTGTCAGCAATGGCACCACATGGAAGAGAAATGTCACAAGACCTGAGAAAGAAAATTATTTCTTTACACAAGGAAGGTGAAGGCTACAAGAAGATCAGCAAAGCTTTACTCATCAGTCAGAATACGGAAGCAAAAGTGATACAAAATTTAACAAATATGGAACTGCGACCATCTCACAGAGACATACAGGCCGTCCACGGAAGTTAACACCTCGATAGGAGCGTCTTCTGATGAGAAGGGCTGAAGAAAATCGCCATGCAAGTTCTCTGCACTTAGCTAAAAGAAGTAGAAAGCCAAACTGGGGTGACTGTTTCCCGTGACACAATACGGCGTACACTGCAGAGGAATGGCATGCATGGGTGTCGTCCACGAAGGAAGCCTCTCCTAAAGCCCATGCACAAAAATGCCCGCCTAGGATTTGCCAGGGCCCATGCTAAAAAAGATGAAGACTACTAGGACTCTATACTCTGGTGTGATGAGGCCAAGATAAATGTTTTTGGAACTGATGGCTCAAAACTGTATGGCGTCGCAAAGGTGAGGAGTACAAAGAAAAATGCATGGTGCCTACAGTGAAATATGGTGGTGGCAGTGTCCTTATGTGGGGCTGCATGAGTGCTGCTGGTGTCGGGGAGCTGCATTTCATTGAGGTATCATGAATTCACAGATGTATGCTCTATATTGAAAGAGAAGATGCTACCATCACTCCGTGCCCTTGGTCGTCATGCACTTCCAACATGACAATGATCCAAAACACACATCTAAGGCCACTGTTGCATTTCTGAAGAAGAACAGGTCAAAGTGATTCAGTGGCCAAGTATGTCTCCTGATCTGAACCCAATCGAGCACCTATGGGGAATTCTGAAGAGACAAGTTGAGCATCACTCTCCATCCAGCATCCAGGCTCGAAAACAGGTCGTCTTTGAAGAATGGAAAAAGATAGATGTTGCAATATGTCGCCAACTTGTTCATTCCATGCCTAGAAGACTTGGTGCTGTCCTTCAAAATCATGGAGGTCATACAAAATACTAGATGTAGTAGTTTTTTTGTGGGGTGTATTCATTTTGCATCAACTAATTTGAGTAAAACTGAAGATTTTGTCATCTAAGTTATATTATTAACCTTACTTTCATGTTATGAGTTAAACAAATGTTCTATAAAACTCAATTTTGTCAATATTTTTGAAATTATTCTTGTGTTCATTGAGATATTGATTAAAATCTTACTTTTCAAAGGGGGTGTATTCATTTATGCTGAGCACTATATATATATATATATATATAATATATATAATATATATTATATATATATATTATTAACTTGTTTCCCACGGGGAGTACTTGACAACTGCCAAGTTTCAATTTTTTCCACGGAGCGATTTCAGACACAGAGGTCCAAAGGTTTTCCTTTTTTCCCAACATGGCTGGCACACACGTGACCGATGACATCATAATCATCATTAAACATTCCACACGAGTCGGCGCACCGATGGTGAAAATTTCATGTCAATCGGATAAGCGGTTGCAAAGAAAACAGAGAAAATTGGCATGGACAGACGGACGGACGGACGGACGGACGGACAGACGGACAGACAGATGGGCACAGACAAGCCGAAAACACAATGCCTCCGGAGACTGTCAGCGGAGGCATAAAAATGCGTAATAGATGGACTCTATATTCGTGACAAGCTTCCGAGAAAACCAAATGGTTATTTTGAGACTTTGTAAGGTAGAGCAGGAGCGTGCAAAGTTCGGACAAGTGTTCTCAAGGTAAGGAGTTTGGGGGTGGGAGGAATAAATAAATAAATAAATAAATACTTACTGGAGATGGAATTTTCCTCATCCAATGAATTAATTGAATATAAAAACAGAAACAGGTGGTGACCAACATGCATGTTCCATCAGCTTGCAAGAAGAACGTCCATGAAAGGATGCTATGGATGGAGAAGACCTACTTTGTGTGTGTGTTGAGGATATTGGGTGGCAACCACTCGTGATGGCACTCGTGGAAAGTCTGGCAAACAGGATCAATCGTTAGATGGTTTCACGAGGTTTGGATAGGTTTGAAGAGTCCACCCTGACACCACTCGCGACATCCATCGGGGAGTGAAATTAGTTGGAAAAGAGGAAAACGTTCACAGTCTTCAATTCACGAACATATGACCATCATTTAAGGGGAAGGTGGCTGACTAGTGTGCCATTAAGGTCAGGAGAAGAAAAACTGCACAAATTCCGACAACCTGAGCGAAGAAACGCTCGGCTCTCGGACGCATCTGGTTTGTCCAGTCAAAGGCTCCAATGGAGGAGGGGGAAGGGGTAGAGGAAGAGAAAGATGACGTGGAGGAAGAAGCCCAAAGACAAATTTTGTTGGGAACCTCAAAGAGCCGTTTGTTTGGTGTCCATCTGGCAGGTGGTTTAAAATGTCGAGAAAGTGATAAACTCTTCGCACACCAAAGGTATGGAAGCTTTGCAGGAGGACTAGAGGAACGATCAGATGAACGCGAATCATAACAAAAGCTTGTCCTTGTGGAAGTATTTTCAAGCATTGTCCATGTACGAGGAAGATGACTTCTTGACAAACAAAGGAGTGCAAGCTCGATGAGGTTGGCAGTCAGGTGAGAGCACAAGTTTATCTTCAAGACCTCCCAGCAGGAATGACACTTTTGCCAAACGATTGTCTGAAGGTTTCATGGGAACAGAACGTGAATGATTGGAGCAAGAGAGTTGTGTGTACGTTTGAAGTCTGTTAATCACTCACCTGTCACATGATATGTATGGATACATTAAATTGTACATCGGACACTTTCCTCCACCACTCAACCCACCCCTCATCCGGACCGACCCAAGCACCCACCCTCAACCCCAATTAAACACCCCTCCTGGCTACCCAACCCATGCCATCGACCCTACACCACCCCAACCCATGCCAATCGACCCTCAACCCACCCAACCATGTCAATCGACCCTCACACCCACCCCAACCCATGCAATCGAACCAGCTCACACCCACCCCAACCCCATGCCAATCGTCCCTCACACCCACCCTGCCCTACAGTGTAAAAATAATACGAGAGGTTTGCACTTGGATCACATGAACAACAGGAACACCAGAGACAACTTGCCATTAAATTCTTACCTGTTGTCCCGTGCATCATGAAGGCAAAAGTTCAAGTCTCACTGGAACCAGGACAAGCAATTATTTTAACAATTCAAATAACAAAACCAACCTGTACAAATTGTGATGGAAAATAAATAAAGAAGCTTCCAACACAACCTCCGAACCCACCACCACCCCCACCCCCACTCTCCCTCCAGCAGGTAACCTTCTCACAAAATAAATGATAAATTTTAATCGGTATTCCATTGCTCATCAGTGCATCACCCTCAACTGGCCCGACAACAGGCACGTGACAGACTGGATGTGGCCATTTCCCTCAAAGCCAACAACCCTAAGATAAAAGATGTTTGTTTGGTTCCCAAACTAAGACATGTGATGTCAAACCCCATGTGATCTCAGTCCAGACTGAAGAAACTTTAACCCTTTGAAGCGTAGTGGCCGTTTTACCAGCTGCTATTCAAACCTCCATATAACCGAGCTGCTGGATTTTTCTCCAGGGAGCCCAGGGTGGTGGAGCCGAAAGTCCAAGGAGCTCAGGGTTCAAAGGGTTAACACAAATGTACTCTCCTTTGGTTATCATGGCACGCAGTGCTTTGATTAAAAACATCTTTCCCACCTGCATCCTATGGCTCTTGCAGGCCACGTCAAGATGTTTGCACCACGTGATAGCTAAAGGCCGTGAATCAGCCTGGTACTTGTACGAATTTCCTGCAAGACAATGTCATAGGCTGGAACAGGGGTCTTGGAAGGGCTAATGGATGATCAAATGCCGAGTGAGGTGTGCATGGAAATGCTGAATTGGTTTTGGAGTGGGAGAGAGAGAAAGGGAATAAGGTCCGGCGAGCATGGAAGAGAGCAGGGAGGTGGGGGAGGGGGGGTTGGTGGCGGAGAAGAGAGCCAGAGGGGGGCAGGAAAGCATGGGGCAGGGGAGGAAAGCACGGGGGCAGGGGAGGAAAGCACAGGGCGGGGTAGGGGAGGAAAGCACGGGTAGGGGAGGAGAGCACGGGGCGGGGGAGGGGAGGAAGCACGGGGACGGGGAAGGGGAGGAAAGCACGGGGGAGGGGAGGAAAGCACGGGGCGGGGTAGGGGAGGAGAGCACGGGGCGGGGGAGGGGAGGAGAGCACGGGGCGGGGGAGGAGGAGAGCACGGGGCGGGGGAGGGGAGAAGAGCACGGGGCGGGGGAGGGGAGGAAAGCACGGGGCGGGGAGGGGAGGAAAGCACGGGGCGGGGGAGGGAGGAGAGCACGGGGTGGGGAGGGGAGGATAGCACGGGCGGGGGAGGGGAGGAGAGCACGGGGCGGGGGAGGGGAGGAGAGCACGGGGCGGGGGAGGGGAGGAGAGCACGGGCGGGGGAGGGGAGGAGAGCACGGGTCGGAGGAGGGAGGAGAGCACGGGTTGAGAGAGGGAGGAGAGCACGGGGGCGGGGAGGGGAGGAGAGCACGGGCGGGGAGGGGAGGAAGCAGGGCGGGGAGGGGAGGAGAGCACGGGCGGGGGGGGAGGAGAGCACGGGGACGGGGGAAGGGAGGAGAGCATGGGTGGGGAGGGAGGAGAGCACGGGGTGGGGACCTTAGGTGAACTCGGGAGGGAGGGTAAGACATGGGGGGGAGCTCGGGGGGAGGTTGTGTGGAGGAGGTGAGGAAGCTAGGGTCGCAGAGAATAAAGAAATGGAGAGACCAGGAGATATAGGGAGGAGGGAGTAGAAGTTAAAAAGAGAATCCCATACTGTTTGGGAGAAAAGTATGTTGGAGTAGAGAGAAGAAAACGTATAATAATGGGGGGGGGGGAGGGAGAGTGGGGTTAAACGCTATCATTTAATAATACACACGAAATAACATATTGAGAGTAGGGGTACCAATGCAAGAGTGGATTTAGTCAGAGATGGATGCAAATAACGGATCACCTCACTCGTTTATTTTCGTTGTTTCTCTTTCAAACAACCCTCCCATTCACGTGTAACAGCCCAACTTACCCCGATCAGAGTCCGTCAGTTGAAATACATTGGGATGTTCTGCATCATCTGGCATAAAAACCATCCATCCCACGACTGAAACGACCTTGCATGGTGCCGTCTTGAACTGAGAAGATGAAATTGGGAAGTTGGGCACAAAAAGGGCGGTGTGTCCATTAACCGATGCAAAAGCAAATAGTGATGCCTAAACATGGAACAATGGAAAGGGCATGGACATTCCACCAATGGAGATTATAAAGTCCTACATGTCTCCTTTCACTTGGTTTCAAGGCCTTGCCAGCAAAGTGAATCAGCAGCGATCCAGAGAGCACAACCCAGTACCGAGTCCATGGAGAAACCTGTACACACAGATAGGCGCATTGTACCTCTGCATCAGGTATCACTT
>CM068966.1:16280550-16291996 GCA_035128595.1 Eptatretus atami | reverse complement strand
TACCACAGATATGGTGAAAATTGTTCATAGCCCAGGAGTAATAGGTTTAGACCTGTGTATAACCGCATAAGGATTTCATTAAATCTTCAAAATATTGTTGAAATTGAATTCCCTGCCCCCCAAGAAACATATATTTAGACTCATTATTTGCATTTTTATGATGTTTTAAGCCTGAAATGTGAGAAAATCTCAAGCCGGCGGCCATCTTGGACGCCATCTTGAATTTCTCAAAAGCCCCAAGGGAGATTCTTGGGACTTTTAGTATGTTATTTCCTGACAGTTTTGACATTTCCTGAAAGTTTCAGCTTGTTATAAATTTTTTCCGGGTCTAAACCTATTACTCCTGGGCTAATGGGGAGAAGACTGGAATCGAATGGTTGCATCTTCATAGCTGTGCCTTCACGTGGGCAGTAGCGGCGCTGGGGCAATCGTGCGTACACCAATGGGGGTGCTGCAAGACTCAGACACTTCACCTCATGACACATTTGATCCATAATTATGCTCCTCCCTCGCCAATTCATTATATAAGCAGCGCGTTCTACACAAAAGAGAATTCTTTCTTGTCAACAATATGTGGCGAGAGGTCGAACGGAGTGGGTGGATTGGAGCTGTAGAACAGGGTTAACAGGTCGGAGGGGTGAACGGAGATCGCGGAGCACTGGGCAAGCAAGAGATCCAGGTGCCGCACCAAGTACAGTCATTAGGACCAAGCCAATAAAATACGAACATTTACTGACCTCTGACATGCAAGTAAGCTATTTCCTTATACGTTCTTTCTCTCTTTTCCCATATTGTCTACTGTGGATGCATAAAGAGCAATAGGCGAGGGCAAGTCCCAAATTGCTGTTCTTTTCAGAGCGACCCCACAGACATGCACCTCTTTTCCAGTTTCCTCCTTGCACTTCACTTGCACCTCACTCGCACCTCTTCAAACTACGCACCATAAACACCACCAGCATTCCTCCTCTTTGCCCCTTCCTCAGTAATTGGGCTACGTGGGTTCGTCAACCCCGCTTGGTAACAAAAGAGGTCGCAACCACCTCTATCTTTCTCTTATCTTCTCCTGACATCTTCCCTTCCATGGAATGATCTGATGGCGCCTGTCTTGTTAGTTGTAAAGTAAGACTGTGTAAGAAATTAGTATCGAGTTAGCCTGTACTGTCTTTTTTGTTACTGTATGATTGTATTTCTTGTGCCACACCTCACCGATTTTGCATTTTCCCTGCTGTACGTATCCTCTTTGTAATAAACCCCGTGTAATTATTGAACCACATCCCTTTCCTCGCCCTTTCTTGTAATAAATGTGCTTTGTAATTGAAATTCACCCAGCTCGTAGCGGCCTTTCCTCCATTGGTCCAGCATAGTCTGTATGTCGTGTTGGCCAGGAAGTTTTACCCCACCGATTGGCTCTACAAGTTGGCTGGTGCGTACTTGACAGCTCTGCTTGGTAAGTACGCATCGAAGGCACGAGCCCCCTTGATTCTGTCAATCCAACAGAAAGGTAACACGTGAAGTAGTGAGAACCCTGCCAGGATTGGCAGTACCAATCGGCGTTCATGGTTGACCAATAACCCCCCAGGACGCGGAGTTATCCGCGGATGGTGGCCTCAGGACCAGAAATTCAAGATAAACCCGGTCACCCTTCCCTTTCCAGAGAGGGACAAGAAGGCCCCTCTTCCAGTCAGTTGGGATGATGCCTGTGTTCCAGGCAGAGCACAGAACTGCATGCAACGACATGAGTACAGCATTTCCACCAGCCTTGAGAAGTTCTGCATGGATGCCACAGATCCCAGGAGCTTTACCCCATTTCAACCGGTTCACCGCAGCCTGTATTTCCACAAACGAAAGTGGTTCACAGTTGATTGGAGGGTCAGCAATGGAGACAGTAACATCCCTGATATCCAACTCAACAGCTGGTCGGTCAACCTGGTATAGCCACTCAAAGTAACCGGCCCAGCGGGCCTTCACGTCACATTCCTCTGTCAAGAGCTCACCACCTTCCGCTCTAAGTGTAGTTCATGGAGAGATGGGCTTGGAGGAAAGCAATGCACAAATTCCTTTGTAAGCAGGACACGAATCACTTGTGTATTAGCTCTTACACGAGCCTTGACCTTTGGTCTATAAACAAAAAAAATACAAAACATAAATTAAAAAACCAATGTCACCCTTAGGGTGACCCGTATCTTGCCAAAAGAGTGACCGCGTGCTGACTTCTTTAAGGTCACACTGAGTGTGAACAAGAGCTGCTATCACCAGGAGCGACTCTGAGGAATATCTGCCTACGAGAGATTCCGATGAGAATCCTTACAGAGTAACCATGAAAAATATGGTTTGCCTCATAACATCACCAATGACGCTCATGTCTCAAGCTTGACATATCTAGAAAGCACTCATCGAGTGTTCAATTTGAGGTACTACATGATATGGTTCCTAAAACTTGAAAATTTGACCTTGGGGTCAAATATGTTTGACCTCAGGCGCTAACCATGAAGGTCAAGGCCAATCGCCACCAAAAAACTAATCAGCTGAGCGCCAGACCATGAACTATATTCCCATAAGTTTAGAACGATTCGATTAAATTACTCAAAAAATAAGGTTTCGTCGACTCCCCTGATTTGCCGAAAGTGACCTTGACCTTTGACCTCTGACCTTCAAAATTTTTGCGCTGAAAGGACCTCTATAGGCCTCTGATATGCGAAGTTACAAAATTTCCAATGATAACTGTGCTCTGCAGAATTTTTTATACGTGATTACAGACAAACAAAAAAATAAATAATAAAAAAAACATACAGCTGACTAACATACTTGCAAAAACTTCGTTTTGGCAAGATAAAAAAGCATGTGGTGGCAGCATCATGTTATGGGGATGTTTCTCATCAGCAGGGGCTGAGGCACTTGCAGGAAAGAGGAAATGGATGGAGCAAAATACAGAAATCAGAGAGGAAACCTTGCTGCCCTCTGCAAGAAGCTGAAATGGAACGGAAGTTCACCTTTCAGCATGCAGCAACCCGAAGCAAAAGACAAAGCTACACTGGAGTGCTTTGAAGAACAAAAAGAATAAATGTCCTTGAGTGGCCCAGTCAGCGCAACGACCTAAATTCGATTGAAAATCTGGCCATGATCTGAGAATTGCTGTCCATCACACTCCCACACAACTTGACTGAGCTTGAACAGTTTTGTGCAGAAGAATGCGTCAAATATTACACCGATCAAGGTGTGCAAAGTTGGTGAGCACTATCCCAAAAGACTCACAGCTTAGTTGCTGTCAAAGGCGCTTCCACCAAATATGAACTCAGGGGGGGGGGGTACTTATCCAACAAGAATATTCTAGTTTTGCATTTTAAATTAATTTTTGAAATTTGTAGAATTTGTTTTTCACTTGGAGTTGTGGGTTATTGATTGCAAATAAAGGTGGAAAATGTATTTAAGCAATTTCATTCCAGGCTATAAGCAACAAAAAGTGAAAATTTTGAAAGGGATGTAGACTTTCTGGTAGACACGAAATGTACATAGATATAATATTGTTACGGTTGTGGAAATTCACAGAGCCACATATGGTCTTAGATCAGTTATGTCGAATGTCTGTGTTCAGATAGATTTCCCCACCGATGTTTAAAGGGAATTATTGTGTAACCGCGGCTGTGAATCTTCAGTTAGCCGTTCTTTTTGCTATCTTATTTTGACCAACGCATTTCAACCACACAACCCTTTCAACACCACACCACCTTCTCCACAATCGCCAACATCCCCACAACAACGAACAACCACCTTCTCCACAGCCGCACCTAAACAACCACCTTCTCCACAACACCTTACACAACCTCTCACAATGCCAACCACAACCACCTTCCCAAACGCCAACCTCAGCCACATCTCCTAAACCACATCTCCCCGATAACCAACAACGAACACAACGCCTCACCTTCAACCCCACAAACGCCGCCATCTTTGCGCCAGCCACGGCGTTCCCAGCGAAACAGCATCGCTGCAAACAGACGCGGGGTTTCCTCGTTGCGCTAGGACGGTGATTTCACCCACGTCCGCTCTCCTTTGTTGGTCCCCAGCGACGGTGATTTCACCCACATCCGCTCGCTCCGCGTTTCACATCGAATTCGGATCAGGAGATCGAGGGGGGCGGAGCCAGTGGGGGTCAGAGGTGAGGGATCGAAGATCAAACTTCGCCTCAGGCCCTATTAAAAAAAGTGCGCAGAGCACCAAGCTCCAGTCAGATCGGCACTGGGTTTTGGAGTTGTGTGAAGATCAAGGTTCGAGTCCAGTGGAGGGCAATGGAGGTCTGGGTTCGCCGAGGAGCCAAGGAGCGCAGCCAAGCCTGCCGTGCCGTGCAGAACTGCGCGTTCATGTGCGGGACGTGCGTGGAGAGGCCGGAGAGAGTCGCCAGCCAGCAGCATAACGGTTCCGAGGTGATCAGGCCTTGGGACACGTCGGAGCAACGCTGAGGGACGGACGGGCTCTTACAGAGGCATCAACTCTAAAAGAGCAAGACCCGTTCGTTCCTCGGAGGCTTTGTCGGCTGGGCCGGACCACCAGGCTGCCCGACGAGGCCTGGGCCGGACCGCGGTCACACCAGCTGCCGTGAGGACGCTGCCAGCAGCATAACGGTCCGAGGTGATCAGGCTTGGACAGTCCGAGCAACCGCTGAGGGACGGACGGGCTCTTACAGAGGCATCAACTCTAAAAGAGCAAAAGACCCGTTTCTTCCTCGGAGGCTTTGTCGGCTGGGCCCGAACCACCAGGCTGCCCGACGAGGCCTGGGCCGGACCGTGGTCACGCCAGCTGCCGTGAGGACGGGACGTCGCGGGTCGCCCCAGCGAGGCACCACGAAGGTGAAGTAACCAGCCCGGCCTCTCGGAGCTTCTGCGGTCGTTACAGCTCCGTGAAAAAAAGACCAGAGGTCTAGGTCTACCCCTCGTCTTTCTGGGTTTTTCCTTGTTTCTTTGCATGAACGTTGTGGCGCCATGTCCTTAGGTAGAACTGATGTTAGTGCAAGTGACTGTACATTAATAAATATACGGTTGTAGCTTTGTCTTGCTCGCGTCTTGTCCCTACCCCCATTCATTGCATTGCTGCTTTGACCGTTATGTTGTGCAAATAAATGTCTTGTGTAATGTTAACCCGTTCGTCGCGTCCTTTCCTTGAGTTGAACTGCCGTATTGCATTTGAAATAATAGCTGGCTTTTAATAGCCGATAATAGAATCGGATCCAATGGGGGCTTTCGCCGATAATACCCCGCTCGGTTCCCAAAACGAAGCGAGCTGCTTGACGGCTCGTTCAAGCGGGCCCCGTTGAGTACGTCTCTCGGTAGTTCTGCCCGCGCGATTAATTAGGTATATGACAATTCGGCGATTGACCCTGTAGCGTGAGGGTAGAGTGTTGACTAGGCTGTGGTGTGCATTAAAAAACAACCCGTAGCGGGATTCCGGCGTTTGATCCGGAAGGCTGCGACTGATTGCTCGTCCGTGGGCGTACGGCCGCGATTGCGCTAAGAAGGCGGTGCCGCCTCGGCGGGCGGAAATCTACAACAATATCATGACAAATGTATCTCAAAAATATTCCAAACTTTCTACTCCTTATTTTAACGACCATTTAACAAAATTATCCCAAATGTCTCAGCTCCTTGGGAATGTGGTAAGCAAATGCATCAACAGAAAGTAGAACAGCAAGCAGGGATTCTAAAATGGGGTTATTACTCCATTTGATTTCAAAGCAACAAGGAGAGGAGAGTGCAGAAATTGATGTATGTGAATGAAAACTTTATGAAACATCAAATTGGCTGAATGTGTGTCATGTTTGTTGCGCAATGAAGAAATGCAAAGGCCCCACTTTGTTTTCAAAACTCAAATGTGGAGCTTGTGCAGTTCACTCGCATACAAGAACTGCAGGACAGGGACGTGAGGAGACTTTAACATACTTTCAGATTCACCAGGAAGGCATTTAAGGAGAAATAGACAAATAAACAGCGTTAAAGTGATTGAACTTGACATCCCATGATTGAGCGATCCGTGCCAAGATGGGGGAAGACCAGGACGACTTTCCACCATTTCCCTTTTTGTGCTCCTAAATAACCGGTGGGCCCTAACCACCAACATCACTGTAGAATGAAAATTATGTGAAGTAAGGAATACAAATGAAATGCAGGATGGAAACAGACATCAGACATTCCACCCAGATGTGAACATTGATGAGAACTGGCATATTAGATTGGTAGCTCCCTTGGATGAACAGCCTTGTCAGAGTTAAATGTTCAGGCGAGAGAGAGGGGAGAGAGAGAGAGAGAGAGAGAGAGAGAGAGAGAAGAGGAAGAGAGACGAGAGAACGGAGAGAGGAGAAGAGAGAAAGGAGAAGAGAGAGAGAGAGAGACAGAGAGAGAGAGACAGAGAGAGAGGAGAGAGACAGAGACAGATGAGAGAGAGAGAGAGATTTATGCGAAAGGACAAGAGATGTGCTCGAGGAATGCTGCATTCCCATCTGTGCGCAAGACGAAGGTAGTATTAGTAACACTTAATTTTTTCAAAACCTGCACATTTCCTGTATGAAGACTTTTGGTGACACGAGAGAAAATAGATTTATTGCCAAAGTAGAAATCAAATGCAAAACCAGAGGTGGTGTCATCCATCCATCTATCTATCCATCCATCCTTAGGACTACACTCTGTACAGAGCATCGGTGCTGCCAAAGCAGTCTCCTGGGCTATTAGACACAATCCTGGATGGGTCACCAGGATACTCAAATGGCTCAATCATCCCAGCAAGATGGTAGTCATTTTGCCAACCTTGGAAGGACGACAGGCTGAGTCAACCCCACTGGTATCAATTCAACAGCCGAGCAGGATTTGATATCAGGACCCTCGGATCCCAAGCCCGCCACCCTAACCGTTAACCAACACCAAGCCATCTTCTGCCGGCAAAGCCAAACAGCCCTTTGGCACGGTGCTCGGAAGGAACGATTCGCACCTCGCTTGAGCTTTGCCGATGCCGTCAGAGTAAGGGCCTCGAGTCGAGGAGGATTTTCGGGGGATGGGGAACAGATTCCCATCTCGGCTGTTTTCTCTCTGCCCGCCAGTGCTCGGTTGTTGCGAGGACGGGCCACGTGCCAAAAGAACTGGATGTTTTATTTTGCGCAATCTGCTCGTTGTCAGTATTAACATTTTGCTCGACCCAAACACGCACAAACAAAAAAAAGTCTGGAATCCGTCTTCATCAAATTATGAAATCTAACCAACTTAATCTTTGAGCTAACCCAAGTGATCACAAACTCAATTCTGGTTACAATAGATGTTGCTAATCTCTACTTTTTACATTGCACTAGAAATTTCACGAATATAAATAACAAGCTCGTTCAACTTGGGGTTGGAGACGGACGGACAAGATGGGCAGACGGGTGAATGAATAAGGTGACAAGCAGTTAAAAATATTTTTTTGAGTTGGCAAACTTTGAAGACAACTTGCACAAGAAGTTGTAATAAACGTGTTAAAGTGTGGCAGCACACTCCCGGAAATCTGCACGAATAAAGTTAAATTGCGATTTTAAAAAGAAAAATGCTCTCAAGTTCCCCATCAATGCGCCATACCCTTGAAAGTGTGGGTGCTGCCGAAGCAGTTCCGCGGTTTGGTTTACGCGGGGCAGTTCGCCGATGCAGGGTGGTTTGGCATTTGCCTTGTCAGCAGGCTTCAGGACAGCAAGTCAAAATTATATCAGGGTTTCGGCGATAACTCGCCTCCTCTTTCGTGAAAGACACAGAGACCTCCACATCCACAATCACTAGTACTGGCAGCCGGGGTTTCCGGCTGACGCCCTTCCGATGGATGGCACGCACACGAATGCATCGCCCACATGTGAAACCCGGGTGGGAGCTTACAGCTGCATCAGGATCCAAACCCAGGCTAGAGAGTTCAAAGGTGAGTGCTCAAGCCTCTAAGTCTAAGTTATCTTGCCATTTCGCTGCCAAGTTCAGGATTTGAAATATTTTCAATAATTAATGTCCAGGAATTTTTTTTGTTTTCAGAACAATAGTGATATGCAACACTCGGTCAGTGTTCATATTCAGATATATAAAGGTCAAGACATCCTGTGACCATACATGACGTGGCCGCTTTGCTTGGACGCACTGCCCGTTTCCAGAAGACTATCACGAGCAGGTGCCGTGCCTTGCCATGTGGAACGTGAGGCTACGAGAATCGCCTCATAGCGGCGTGATGCCATGCTGCATATATGCACGCAAAGGGGATACCCGATGCTAAGGTCACCAAACACCATTTAAACAAAAACAAACAAACGAACAAAAAAATGCTCAGAGTTTTGTTCGGGCCACTGCTAGCAGGGGTCACACACGTAACAAATTACTACGGGAGACGGGACTTCTTTGGAGAATGCATTTCCTTTCTCTTTGGATCAGTTTCCCTGTAGTGTGGAATCGGATTTACCAAATCACAGACCTAATGACACACAAAAGAGGGAATAAAGCAACCGTCCCACCTGCTTGTGAACAAAGATAACCATTCTCATTAGGTGGCCGTGCACAATACCCCAATGCCGCCTACAACCCTAAAAGTAATAATTAACCACTGCACATTGCATCAACATAGATGCAAGCATGATCAAGGAAGGCAATGGTACAAAATGAAATGAACATCCGAACCTCACCATAGCTAAGCTGCGACTCTTACGATGACCACAGCTGTGGGTCGTAAAGTAAAGGTGTGAGTCGACGGACGCTCCCTTTGACTGCAAAACTCTCTGTTTTGAGCTTGCTCAGGGGACGTTGGTAATTCCGTGCAGCCTGTTCCCAACACAGCAAGGCCTTCACATAAATGTAGGAATCGTCCATAGCTGCAGTCAAGAACAGGCGCAAGCCCAGAGGTTCCACCCAACTCCCCGTTGCCCCCTCCCCAGCAAGTCAGTATGCCTGGTATAAAGATTGGTGCTTCGGACACAACGTTTGAGAATGGCAACAGACTTTTTTTTTTTATTTAAAGCTGCTGGAATTCAGCAGCAGATTAAACAAACTGCTGACAAAACAATTTTCTGCACAACAAAGCACGTGCAAGAGATTACGGTGACGCTCTCGTACGGAGACGTAAGGCGCGGCCACGACGAGCTGGCCTGCTCGAGCTGGAGGAGAGCCTGCATTCAGGGCAGTGAAAAGAACACCAATGTAAACCGAAACAAGGGGGAGATTGCAAAAACGGATAAATTTATACAATGCGTAATTATCAATTCGCTTCACTTTACATCCTCAGGATAAAACAGTACATTTCCCGCAATTTCTTCGGAGCAGGGGCATCTTGCTTCATACATCCCTGACTGGCTGCAAAACACAGAGTGATGTCACGTGGCATTTTGGCGAATTGCGGGCAAGATGTGGCTGCATCAACAATAATTACGGGGAATTGTCTCTTTCGGTTCACTTTAAAAGGGGCACGAGAGGATTATCTGAGTGAGAGCTGTTTGATGTGTTTGAGACTCCAAGGACGATAAAGCTAACTTGCGGCTTTGTTTGGTTTAATGGCGGGAAACCAGACTCAAGTGGTGAAAGGGTTAGTGTCGCTGTGAATCTGGGAGGTCGGTGGTTTCGAATCGTGGCCGAGTCCAGCAGACTCCCCTTAAAGCGTCAGCAACTAGAGGGTGGAAAAAAGAAACACCACAAGATAGTGTCGCCGGAAGTCACTTTCCCAAGGTCAATAACTGTGCTCGTCTTGTGTTAAAGTCGAGTGCTATGTGCCTGGTGCCTCTGTCTGCACGATTGTACATGTGCGAGGGTCTTCCATGAGCCTTAGCTGCTCATGTAGAAAACAAAAACATCCTTTTGAAATCGCAAGATCAAGAATTTTCTGCACAACGCTAAACGATCCGGCGTGAAATGGTCACGAGGCAACACAGTCGACGAATGCGCACAATCTAAATTTTTTTTAAATCAGGTGAACCGTCGACCTCTGAGCGATCCAGACCAAATATACCCTTTCCTTTTGCTTGCACTCTGTTCCACTGTTGGTTGAACCTTTATCCCCGTTCGCATTTTGATTAGGCTCGACAAATATTATAAATAGCATGGGTAATTACCTCCGCCACCGAAGGTAGACGGAGGTTATGTTTTCCCCTATTTGTCTGACGGATTCGACGAAACTTGGTGGAAAGGTTGGGTGTGTGACAAGGACGAATCGATTAGACTCTGATGAAGATCCAGATTCGATAATTTACTGAGTCATTCTTCACTAGAGAGATAGAGCTGAAAAGGAGATAGCACGCCGTCTCAAAAAGTTACAGGACAGATGGCAAAATAGGTGGATGAGTTGGGTGGGTGGACAAGAACAGCCGATTCGATTTTGGTTCAGGAAGGATGCAGATCGGCCCATCGGTGGGATACAAAACGTAAACTGTTCACCTGAGGGAGGTATGCGCTCTACGGAGTTCCGTTTTAGTTTTAATTTGAGCGATCAGGGTGTTTCCAGTGAAAGTACATTTTGTTAATTTTAATGCAATTCATCATCTCTTAACTTGACACAGAGTTTGCAGGCGAGGGTGTCGCCATGTCCTTCGGATCGCCCGTCGATTCACCGATGAGTGGTGATGAGTGCACTGGGTGGCCTATTAAAACATGTGAAGCGCTTTAATGTGTGAGAAAATTGTGGGAGCTGATAGACGAATAAAAGTCGCAACAGGTATCTACAGGGGAACCTTCAGATGGATCAGTTGTGGTGAACCAGAAGAGTCTGGAATATGCAACAATGGACGAGCGAGATGGAGGTTGACGTTTTACAGCTTGGCATAAATCCATACGTTTGCCTATTGCTCGATGAATGATCATCGATATCGGATGTTTGATCCGTGCACTGGGGGATCGAACTGGGCAGATTCGTCCTTTGAAATATGAATCGGTGTTGCGTGTTTTGGGGGCTCGCTGCAAAAGTGATACGACCTTTAAATACAGATCGGCTGCTGTGATACCAACAGGCCGACGGCTGCGTTAAAGTGCATCTCGACGTGAGGTGCACACAACCATTAGGCTTGGCCAGCTTATGGAGAACAACAGCTTTTTGCATGTGCAACGGAACATGGAAGGAGTGGTTGGCTGAGGGATTTGATGATATCCTGCATTTTAGTTTAGCATTCGTGGAATCTTGGTGTTAAAGTGGCGAAAGTCCGTAACTGTGGTGAGGAAGGAAGATGGACACAAGAGATGATGGCACAGTGCTGAACCAAGGTTTGTTTAATGGGTAGCAGTGCCCTGAGATGGCGAGGTAGCAGTGAGGTTTATTCGAATTTTTGATCAAATTTCCCCGAAAGTCTTTGCGGACTTGAGGACCGCCAACATTGCCACTGCATCGTTGGAAAACTAGGCACAGCGGCGAGCGGTTCAAATGATGTGATGGAGTGAAGATACCAAGCATGCTGCTGACAGGTCATGTGTCTCACAACCTACAACCTGGA
>CM068966.1:16249487-16266987 GCA_035128595.1 Eptatretus atami | reverse complement strand
TTCCCAAACACAAAATGCTTGTATAATGTCCACCAAAGTCCTTGTAAATTTACCTTGAAAGTGCACGAGTGTCTACCAATGTTTTGTCCTGCATGTGATGTGTACAAACTACTCCATGAGCCTTGCATCCATGAAATAAATAAATAAACAAACAAGCAACAATTACATTCCATGCGCAGCAGAGTAGCAAAAAAAAATAAAAAAAGGAAAGAAAGAACAAAGTGGTTTTTAAAAGTTTCCGACAAGAAGAACGACCTCAGTCATGGCCTGTGTCGGCCACACACGGCTCATCCGCGCACCTGTTTGACAAGTGTAACCATGTTGCCATTTCCTCAACAAAATCCATTGAAGAATGTTCAAATTCATCCTGAAGACAAACCTCTCAAAATGAGGGAAGACAGCAGGGAAGAGCAGGATGGAGCTACAAAACGAGCCGTTGCCATGGATACAAGCCAATCTCACAGCAGTCACAAACTCAGCCTCCGCGTGAACTTCCGCGGCGATGGAGACGTCACATTTCACGTGAACCATTCCTCGACCTGTTGTTTCTGAATCGAGTAAATCCAGCCGGAGGTGACGCCAGACCCGTGAAAGGGATCAGGTTAAATTCAACTTTCAGCTCCCTCACAAGCTCCAGTAACCCAGTCAACGGTTACATCAGCTTCCCTCGGCACCTCGACTGCTGGCTGAGGGCCAGCCCTGAGCGAAGCACTCAACGCAAGCACGAACTCGGGACCGGCAAAGTGCTTATATTGCAGCATTAGGACGTCTTCTGCGAGACTCGTCCACGTCTTTCTGTTGTCTGTCTCTACACTTCTGGGATTCACAATTCACCAATCAGGACAAAAACAACATCATTAAAACATGACTTTGGCAAACGCTTGGTTTATGTGGAAAGGTAAATGGGGTCGGCCGGTTTGATTGTTCCGATCCGAGCATACAGGTCGTGATGCTGCAGGGATCCCAGGTTCAAATCCCTCTAGATTTGTCCACTCTCTACACTTCGGTCTTTCGCCTGCATTTATAACATGTACAAGCATCATGATCCTTAGAGCAGCAAAAGAAATAAGCAAACAAATAAATAAATTTTTTAAAAACGGCTTTCATTTGAACAGTTCGTCATATTTATGACATTCTAATTGACATTCAGAACAATCGACAGAATAAATATGACGAGGGCACAAAGACAAGTCACATCACAGAGCGAGGCTGACTTTAAAAATACAGATGTAACTAGAAGGGCACTCAGTAGAGCGCATACCTCCGCCACGCAATGTCTGATCCATGAGAACATATCGGGCCCAATAACTTTTTTGAAACATCATGCTATATATCGTTTTCGGCCCTATCTCTCAATGGCGAATAATCATGTCCACAAAGTTTCATCCGGATCCGTCCATAACTTTTTGAGATTTCCTGCGCACATACAGACAGACAGACAGACAGACAAAGCCAGACAGACAGAGAGGGGTGAAAACATAACCTCCTTCACCTTCGGTGGCGGAGGTAATAAACCCTGAGAATTATGCGCTCAGACAGTCAGAAAACGCAGTAACCCTTTGTGTGCACACACCCTGTTGTCATCCTTCTTCCTTGTCCCAAACCTTTTAGAGCATAGATCACCCATGATGAGGTGTGAATGCTTGTGGCCGAGAAGCAACCCTGGAAAGGTCACCACTCTGTCACAATACTCGACACTGTAATAACCAGATATAAAAATTAACACTTTATATATACACAACAGCACAACTGGACCCTCTTCCAAAAAAAACTGTGCACCAACTTTATAATCACACGCCTGGAACACAAGATAGCTTCTACGCGTCTAAAAAGTCATTGTAGAAATTTCAAATTTCTGAAACCATTTTCCAACTCTGATCAGATGCAATAAGAGATGGGCCTGAGAGTCAGATAAGGTAGTTGCAGGAAGCCAGATGGGGTGTGAGGTGGGGGCGGGGGGGGGTTCGAACGAGGGAGCCGGAGGGATGCGACAAGAGAGGAAGGAGCTTGAGGGAATCAGAAGGATGTGAGGAATTGATGGGGGGGGGGAGAGGAGCCAAAGGATTGCGAGGAAGTAAGGAAGCCTGCAGAAGGATGTGAGATGAGGTGGAAGGAGAGGGAAAAGTGAGAGAGTCTGCAGGAAGATGGAGGAGAGGGAGAGTGAGGGAGGGAGCATGTAGAGGATTCGAGTCGAGGGGAAAGAGAGCGCAAGGGAGTGAAAGGGATACAAGGAGGTGGAGAGATGAGGAAGCCAGAAATATCAGACAGGGGTAAGAAGGAGAGCATAGAAGCTAGATACCAATGGGGAGAGAGAGAGAGAGAAGAGAGAGAGAGAGAGAGAGAGAGAGAGAGAGAGAGAGAGAGAGAGAGAGAGAGAGAGAGAGAGAGAGAAAGAAAAGAGAGAGAGAAAAGAGAGTGATAGAGAATCCAAGCAAGAAAGATAGAGGACAGAAGGGCGTGTTGAGATGGGAGTGGAGGGGGGAATGACGGAGCTGGAGTCATTTTGAGGAGAGTGAAAAAATAAACGCAATGACAAGAATGGGCGTGTGCAATACTAGCCTGGATGTGGAATGAAGCGAGGGAGGAGGGTGGTAAGGGAAAGTAGAAACCAACAACATGCTGCCCTAGAAGCGGCAGTGGCAGAGAAGAGGAAACGTGCACAGAAAATACAGCCAGAAGCATCCATGGCACCTTCTGCTGGAGCAACTCACTAAATCAACATTTCCTTCGTGTTACAAAAGCTGGGATTATCATCAACGTACCACGGCCAAAGCTAACCCGCCACACCTGGCTGGACTCCACTTGATCTCGAAGGTAAGATTTTATTTAACGTTTCTACCGATTCTATCGAAGTGGGATCGAATGCAAGCTTTGATGTCGAATAAGAAAATTAATCGCCGAGTAACAAGAACCAAAAAGAACGAAATATAATTCCACCCTGATGTACAGTAATTGTGAGATTGACGATCGTATCAAACTTTCAGGATGTAACACAAACCAAGATCGATTTTCTTTAATAACTTCCTTAAAAAAATAAAAATAATAATAATAATAAGAAATAATAAATAAGTAAATAAATAATAAAAATTTTAAACCAGCAATGCAAGGATTGTTTCACTCACTTAACGTGTCCATCAATGCATGCTCATCTATTTCAACTGCCCGACCAGTTAGTGTAAGCAAATCAAACAAACTTTCCTTCAACTTTAAAAAGCATGAAGGTTTCTGATCGGTACGTACACCTTAACGGCTCGGAACAAAGCTTCATTAAAACCAACAACAATGATCGGCAATAGATGATGATAAAAATAATAATAATAATAATAACAGCAACAACTAGAACGGCACTCAGTAACCTCAGCAAGGCTGAACAATTCAAGTTTTGTATCCCACGAGGCCAGATATACATCCAGACCTCAAACAAAATTGAATCGGCTTGTTCTCATCACTAACCAACTCATCGACCAAGTTTTGTCATAATCCATCCACAACGTTTTAAGATGTCCTGCTAACAGACAGGCAGGCGGACAAACAGACAGACAGACAGACAGACAGAAAGAGGTGAAAACATAACCTCCGTCCACCTTCCGGTGACGGTGGTGATAATACAATAAATCAATCGTCATCGTGTATGCCTCACAAACCTTTTTTTTTTTCCCCCAGAACAAACATCCAATCGACTTATCCCCTTTACCAGAACCCCAAAACCCAATGACCAAAATGGCCTCCTCCCAAGGAGAGACAGCTGACAAGGCAGAGATAATTTGGGATTGGCAAACGATCTTCACGACACATCTGCATCAAGAGGCAAAGCGAGGGAGTAGACCGACAGCGACTCACAATCGACCGAGACGAGAGACGAGTGGCACGACGGCACGAAGCCATGATCGAAGGTTGACCGCAAACAAAGGTCTCCTCTTCCACCATCCCATCCCTTCGCCCCAGTTATTAAATAATTTAGTGTGGAGTAACATCAGCTTCTGATCCAAATTTAGCAATTGCAAGGACATCCTTCCTTTCCTCTTTTCCCTCGTGCACAGAACATTTCGCTCTTCCAGTCGTACGTTTGAAAAGCCGTGCCGGCACAGATTACGTTTTCTTTTCTTTACAAGATCGAGGCTCATGGAAGAGCAAGGTGACGGAGAGGACGAACTGACCAGTGGGGCAGAGGGGAAAGAGTTGGACAGAATAAACAAGGGAATGAACAAATACATAAAGAGGAGAGAAAGCAGAGGATGAAACACTAACCTCCTCGTATGAGCATTGGGTTGGGGAGGCCTAATGAGAGTAAATACAAATATATGTCAGGATACGAGATGAAGTGAGATGGCAGTGGACTGTTTGCTTGAAGTCCTGGAGGGAAGAGTGTTAAGGAAGTCCCTAGAAGGTGGATCCACATACGAGTGAAGTGAGGAACAAAAAAAAATTGCCAGAAGGAAGAGGGGGGGGGAGACAGGTAGAAAAAGAGGCAGGCCACAGACCTGTCTGCAATGAGTCTTGTGTCTCACCTCATCATGGGAGATTATAATGTCGAGAGCTTTAGATTCCACAGAATCCAACAAACACAGATGTTATGCTGGGGACCGTCACATAGGGGAGAGTAGTGCTACATTCAGCTAAAAACAAAGGCCTTGTAGACTGTCAATAGCTCAAATTATTTTTTTCTGGGAAAGATTTGAGATGATGGAGGAAGCTCAGTCAGTGGTTGGCTTTGCTACATGGTCTGCCCAAGACAGGGCATGGCTGATTGTGAGGCCTAGGAAGTTCAAGAGACCAAACCTCTTCCAGTGGCAGACTATGGAAAGGGATAGGACGGTTCATATGACGATCCTTATAAAAATGACACGATGAGACAGATTTTCCAAGATGTTCCACTTATGAGACCAGCAATGAATCATTTCCAGATAAGCAGACGGTGAAACTGCTGCCATCTGGGTAGCAGAAGGATGAAGTAATGTACGAGAATGTGAAGTCGCCTTGTGGCAATCCAGCCTCCATTGGGAAATGCGAGGAGAGAGTTCCATTAATAACAAGGCATCGACTGCGCAAGTGGAGGAAGTCAGAAAGATGTAGGAAGGTGGTCTCGAATGCCACCGGCAGAGACCTTAGCGAGAAATGCAGGATGCCAGACTGTGTCGAAGGCCAGAGATTTGTCTAAAGAGACTGTCCTACGACCTCTTGTTTGATGTTTGAGATCAAGTAACATACATCAACCATTGCTGATGGGAGCAGCAGCACGTCCAGAGTCGAGTGACCGGGACGGAATCCAAACTAGACGTCAGAGATCAGGCTGTTTGAAAAATAGGAAAAACTACATCAGATATTTTTTCAGATAATGAAGTGTTCGAGCTGCCTGGATTAGAAGAGTGCGGCCTATATACAGTACCATTCTTACTCCAACTACATCGTAGGTATGGTTGAACTAATGCTGCTGAAAATTCCTTGCCAGCTCAATCAATAAAATGCGGAACATAGCAATGAAAGCACGACAGCAACCCCAAGTAGCCATGTTCAAGTAAACATTTTTGTTTTTCACCATAATTTTACTCGCAACTCATGGACGGACACGCACGCACACGCGTGCACTCAGATTACAATAGCCTATCCTGTCATTTGGGAACAAGCGAGACTAATGAGCACGGCTGCACTCTTAAAAGGAGCCCGAACGTCAACAATTCTTTTTCTTTTTTTTCCCGACAAATTGTTCGGAGCTCCAATTATGTATCTGTACTTTTTATAATATTCAAGCGACGACTAAAGGACTAATGAGACTCCAAAAACCATTTCCTGCATGATGAACCTGCGGCCAAAGATAATTATCAATGAGAAAGGTTTATTCATAAAATAAAATAGAGAGATTTGCCTGCAAATAAGATAGGCTGCATCGAGCCAATAAATAAATAACGAGAACAATATGTTTTGGCACAGCAGGGGGTACGGCACAAGAGGAAAAAATTATTGGGTAGGGAAAGGAACCCTTGTGGTCCTGTCTGGGTGTAGAAGACGAGGATTGGGGAGGGAGGGATGGGATGAGAAGGGTGGGAGGGGTTAACGTTTCTGGCACAAGTTCATGTGACTCATGGTCTTGCCCGCAAAACGGAGCTCAATGTTCTCCGTTACGTTAACTCAATAAGCCAAACTCATTTAGCCAAAATGTTGGCCTCAATCCCACGGAGCAAACTAAAAACAAATAAATCAAAGTACACAAAGACAGCCTGTCAAGAGCAAATTATCCAAGCGAGCACCCCTGGAGTATTAACATCAGCAGATGTATAACATATTGGAATTAGCAATTGCAAGGACATCCCTCCTTTCCACTGCCCTGCCTGGCATGGTGCCCGCATTATCAAATGTATATCTCGAAGGAAACGTCATGGGGAACCGGTGTGACAGTGGAGGGCATCTCGGCGTTCCGGGTGATCCTTGAGAAAGACGCTTCCCTTTCTCCGAACGCGTGCCCGACAGGATGGACGCGCTTTCACTGTGGTGGGCACTAACCATCGCCATAACTGCCTCGGCGCAAGACTACAAAGACACCTACAGGGTCGCAAACTACAGGTAAGCAGCACCCATTGCTTGGCAGGGGGAGAAGGGTTACACAATGGTGGAACATTCCAAGCTCGGCCACAAAACTCCAGCGCAACATCTGCCTCGGCACGAACAAACAATCTTGCAATAACTCCTGCCCTAACTGCCTCTCCTGCAAAGCTCGTTTTCCATCGAGCGGAGAGTGGAACGGAAAGCGGAATGAAATGTGCCAGATCTCATTTGGTTCGAGAAATAATGGGGTGGCAGAAATGGAGCCAGCGGACTGTCGCACCTGCAAAAGTGTTCAGGCGAGAATGCATGGGGGGTTCAGAGCTGGGCGAGCCATCCGACTTGGACCGATTACGAGCTCGCTTTGCAGTCTTCCCCATTCTCAATTTTCACTGCCCTCATTCTCCCTAGTCACCTTTATCGACTCCACGGAGCAAGTCCTTTCCCCCATATAAATGTCCTCCAAAGGAAGGGAGGGAGGGGAGGAACTGAATGGACATTTCTCAAATTCTTTTTTTTTCATTTCACCAAACACTAACAAAGGGCAAATACATTTGCATTTGAACTGTTGCCTCGAAACAAATCCTGCAAATGCTCGTGGTACAGAGGAAGATGCTAAACGGTGTGGTTTTGTCTCCACAGCATCCCCCGGAGGAAAGCGAGCACGCACAGCAATGGTTGGTGTGCCTACACATTCAACACCAAGGAACATGCAAACCGGGAAGATTACAGCGGCTGCACCTGCGCGATGTTCTCGGTAAATCTTCACCCAACCACTACGTGTTAACCATCTGTCAATCATAGTTTGGCCGAGCTGCAGGATGGAGTTCTTCACACGAGGACGCTTTGAGTATTTCTCTTCGTTTGCAATTTACTTCCCCACAATTATGCAGGCGAAGTTTAAGGGGGGAAAAAAACCCCAAAACAAGTCAACTTCATGTACCATTGAACGGCGCAGGCCTCACATCTTCCTCTCACAGTCAATTCCATTTTGACTCCATCGGCTCCATCGTTTGTGATGGACCAGTTTGAGCACTTAATTTATGATACTGGGACCTCAGGGTTCAAATCCCTTATACCAACATCGATTTGTCCATCATCATCTCCTAATGCCCATGTCCCGCATGCAAAATATTTACACCACCTTCTCCATGAGCCATTAATCACTAATATAATACACGGGTAAATTAATAATTAAAGTGAATACGGTTCTCCGGGAAGGAAGGCCGTTATACATCGACGTACTCCCCCTTGCACATCCACACATTTCAGTCACCGCTACACGAGGTGGTGGATGTCCTTGTAAAAAAATTACGTTCGGTGGTCCCTGGCCCATTCCTGCACTGCCGCTTGGATCTCATCAGTGACTGAAGTGTCGACCTCGGAGAGCTTCCTTCACCGGGCCAAACGGATGAAGAATCTGACAATGTGACATGGGACTGGAAGGTGAGTGGGGTAGCAGTTCAAAACCATGTTCTTCAATGTTCTGAGCAATAGCCCTCGCCGTGCGTGGGTGCGCAGAGTCATGTCACACGATGACCCCAAGTGGCGAGGGCCCCGCCATACTTTGTGTGTATTGTTGGTCTCGACTTGGTTCACAGACTATGGTGCACTTGTTACCGTTTCATCATTCACAATGAACTGGGCGACAAGAACACCCTTCCGGTCCCAAAATATTGTCATAATTACTTTCATGATGCTTGGACATGACTTGAACCTTTTTGTTGTTGGTGACGACGAGCGTTTCAGAACACACTTTGTAGGAATCCAGAATTTTGTGAAGTACTGTGTGTACAGTACCATGAAGACAGATCCATGATGGCAGCCAAGTGCTGTACCCGTACATGCCCATCCTCACGTATCAGTCTGACTGACAGCAGAAAACACTGGTCTTCCAGGACGTTATTCATCGCACACATTCGTCCGTCTTTTACGAAACCGCTCACACAATCCATGACCTACTGTTGGTACCACAGTATACATTCGTTTTCCGAAGAATACCACAGTTTGATACATTAAAGCAAATACCGGATGACTCTTCGCTGCACTTGCATTGCGATCTTGTAGTGGGCAGACAGCTTTACACTATACAGCACGGTTGCCTTTCTCTTCATCTCGTGCCTTTATCATTACTCATTTTGACTCTGTGAATACAGCTGAATCAAAGAATGCCAAACCAATGAGATCCTCATTGAGAGACCATAGATGCAAAGCAAATTTAGAACAAGCCGATGTGAAAGTGTCGAAGTCACATTCTCGTACGTCACAAGATATTGTATGAAGTTAAGGTCATTGCAAGGAGCAGAAATGGCACGAGCAGCAGTGAACCACGCCCTACATTGGACTCAAACACAATAGATGTAGGACGTCATGGAGTTCTCGCCTTGTGTTGGCTTGGGATCCTAGTGTCCTGAGTTCAAATGAACAACAGGTGGGGTTGACTCAGTCTGTCATCCTTCAGAGGTCGGCAAAATGAGTACCCAGCCTGCTGAGATGATTGAGCCATTCAAGTATCCTGCGTCGGAGTAGCGACCCGTTCAGGATTATGCCCAATAGCCCAGGAGACTGCTTCGGCAGCACCAACGCTCTGTACAGAGTATGGCCCCAATGGATGGATAGCTGGATGGAGTCCTCTTTCCTCATAGCCAGTGAGCTCTCTCTCTCTCTCTCTCTCTCTCTCTCTCTCTCTCTCTCTCTCTCTCTCTCTCTCTCGTGCAGCCTGTGGCTGCTGGTTGTTGCATCATTGGTTGCGACGCGGCTATGCCGCTGATGCAGTGTCCCCCTTACCAGTACAATGGTGCTCATTTTGCCGACCTCGGAAGGATGACAGGCTGAGTCAACCTCCTGGTGTATTTTAATTCAGCGGCCAACGGGGCTTGAACTCAGGACCCTAGGATCCCAAGCCGCCACCTGAACCACTAAGCCAACACCAGGCTGGCCAGTGAGCTAAGACCATTTACTAAAGATCCTGATCTTAAGCACATATAATGCCGTGGCCAATCTTACATACATGAAGATGGGCTCCAGAGCTATGAAGGCCACTTGACAACCTAAGATGCCACCAAAAAAAGGTTGTGGCTAGTTCAAGGAGTTCTTGATAATCTCTGGGTTGGCTGACCTGAAAATGGCTTGCAGCACATTCAGTGACACTTTCCTCGACTTTCTCTGAGGCTTCTGCTTCTTCATGATCAGCTGCAGTTTCATCGCTGGGATGATCCATGTATTCCAAGCAATGCTGGAATTGCTTGAAAATTGCAACATCTGGACGAGAGGATATCTCATGACTGCATGAGTGTCTTTGAGACCACATGCCAGTACAAGTTCTAAGATATGATATCGACATGCCAAATACAGACTTTTGGTAAATTTTTGTTCCGACAGCACACATGCTACATTTCTACAATGCAAGCCACAAGTTAAAACTTCAACTTCATTGAGGAACCCCTAAATGTTAATCAAAACTGATGAAAATTGGTGTGCATCATTACCTCCGCCACCAAAGATGAAGGAGGTTATGTTTTCATCTCTGTCTGTCTGTCTGTGAGCAGAAATTCTCGAAAAAGGTTACGGATGGATTCAGACCAAATTTGGTGGACAGGTTTGGGTGTGTGACAAGGACGAATTGAATTGGTTTTGGTACAGAGCCGAATCCGGATCCGAACACAAGAATTTTTTTTTTTTTTAAAGTGATTCTCACCATTGACAGATTAGGCCAAAAACGATATGTAGCAAGATTTCTCAAAAAGTTGTGGGTGGGTTATGACGAAACTTGGGGGATGGGTTGGGTAGGTGACACGAACAAACCAATTGGATTTTGGGTAAGGTTTGGATTGCAGATTCGGTCCATCAGTGGGATACAAAACGTAAACTGGTGAAGATCCGGATGTGGATTTTAACTACAAACCTATCAGCTTACCTCCATTCATCACCGAGGTCGTGGAATCCATCATCGCAGTTGATATGAAATCCTTCCATTTCTCCAACGTCATCTCAGATCACCAATTTGGTTTCAGACCAGGTCACTCCACCTGGACATGCTGTTTCTACTCACCCAACAATGTATGGAGGCTCTCAATGTCAGACATGAGATCGGGGTCATCTCTCTGGACATATCTCATGCTTTTGATACAATCCAGCATCCTGCCTTGCTTGCTCTCCAACCTCTCTGCCTATATCCAAGGCCAACTCCACACATGGCTCACTAACTTCCTCCACTCTCGTAGCAAAACATGCATGCTCAACCCTATTCCTCATCTTCATCAATGATCTCTCTGACGCTCTGGAAAATCCTCTCCATCTATTTGCTGATGACTCCACCCTGTGCCGTGACATCCCTCATCCTTCAGACGGGAGGGCTGCAGCCCCTTCCCGCTCTTCAGACCTTTACAAAATCACAAGATGGTCAAACACTTGGAAAATGCCTGTCAACCCTGACAAATCTCACGACCTCTCCCCAATAGGCTGTCTGGCAACACCCCCCCCCCCACCCACCACCACCACCTTCCCTCCTCCTTCCAAATTTCCAGTTTTCCTCTTGAGAGTTTCCTTCTGTATCCATATTTGTTTACCCTCACTCCTCCCTACACAATTGTTTGTCCAATTCTCCCTCTATCTCAGCCTTCAATTCTGCTGTTGGCGTTTCCCCACCTCTCCCACTATTATTTTTGTCATGTCATGTCCCGATCCGTTCAATGCACCAATACGAGCTCTTACACAAGCCTCAACTATGTATAAACAAATAATAATAATAATAATAATAATAATAATAAAAAAACTATGCATCAAAAAAATGTCGGAGGTTACGTTTTCATCCCTCCCTCTCCGCCATTCTCGCCCTCCCCACAGGATAAACCGTTGCAAACCGAATCGAGTAGACAACATCATCAGCTTGCATCCCTAAAGCTGCAGCTTTCCATGCTGGAGGAACCCGAACCAGTCGTTGCCTTAGGAGGCGGAAGCAACCCATGGGGCCGTGCAAGCGCCTTGGGAATTCTACCACATGCATGGGGAGCCGGAGGAATGGTAGGCAGAGTCAAAGGAAAAGTGTACGAAAGCACAGGGCGGACAAGCTTCCTTGGTGCAGGGGGTGATTGGGCCCCTTCGAGAACCACAGGGTCTTCAAGTGGCGGCGGAGTGGCGAAGGAGGTTCAAAGGCTACGCAGTGTGGAACGGGAGTTGTCCAGACAGTTAACGGCACTTTATGCCCAGCTTCTGCACGAGATGGTGAAGCACAGCGGCGACGGTGGGGGATTCACGTCGCAAGATGGGACGAGCTGGGATGTTGGACAGCGTCTGAGTGAAGGACTTGGCGAGCATGACCTCGAGCTGGCTGGACTCACAGGCTTGCAGCGAGGACTAGAACAAGGGTAACCATTTCTATTTTAACTACTTATTGGTGGGGGAAAAAAAGTTTTAAACAATCTGTCCGATCATTTTCTGCTATTCTTGTGAACAATCCACCACAATTTCATTTTGCCATCCAAATCCACCCACAAACTACTCTCACTGACTGTATCCCCTGTATCGATTGGCAGATAATTAATCTATTCTCCTTGGTGTGTGCGCTTCCTTTGCACAAACACTGTCAATTTGTCAGCCTGCTCCCCTCTGTCGTTCAGCTCTTCCATGCTACTTAATCTCTCCAGCTGCTCTGTCGTACAGGGACTCCTGATGACACCAAAACAACAATATAAATTGCAGTATTAAAATGTGACAGAGATCGAACCCAAAACTAGACACCATGAAGTACCATGAAGAACTAGTCTTGCTGGTGAAGAGTAATGCCGATCTGCATCGGTAGACAGGTCAAAAAATGCATGAAATCAACAGGCCATGGATTGAGTAATGCGAATCACCGTGAGAAGTACTCATTTGCTTTGACGAAGGGTTAACGCCAGAAACGTCAGCTTCTCCTTGCTTCCCATTGCGGTTAGCATACCTCCATCAACGCTCTGACTTCATTCATTGAATTGTATCGCTTGCCAGTTTGACAGTTTGCAGTCCAGGTGTTTTCCATCTTTAGAGCCAAATGCTCTGGTGGATTGGGGGGTTGATAGCATCATCACAAGTGAACAGGAATAAAAATTTTTAAAAAGGCAAAAATGGAGAGGAATTCTGCAACCTGGCCAGATTAAAGCATCTTGCATGAAACTCTGTCCCAAAAAGGTTAATTGGTTACACTATAACCTCAGCAAAGGTTTATCAAAAAAAAACATATGAGGAGGTCAAGTGTATGGAAAAGATGGAGTGTAATAAGCTCCATAACAGCTGAGAGTACACCAGTGGGAGAATTGCCGAGTGAGAGCCCTCGTCATCCCAGATCCAATTGCTGAACCCTCCACATCCACTTTGGCCGTGGTGAAGCAACTGTTGCAATTTCAAGCCGTTACGTTACATCACTCACAAGATAAGCTACTCAAAGTTATGCTCGTTAGACTCCAGTTTGCGTACAAAAATGATGGAAACAATAAAGTGCACTTTAAACTGGAGGGTTCATAGAACACCTTACCCCCATGCTGTCTTGAGTAGTCAGCAGTCTGTGAGCAGCAAATTTGATTGGTTGTGATGATGTGAAATGCCATAATATTTTGTCAATGTACTGCCAAACGGAAGGGTTTTGAAAGTGTCAAAAAGGCGATTTGTGTTCTCGTGTTTACGTATATAACTCGATTCAAAGATGTAATTTTAACGGTTGTCGACAAAAAAATTTCAGAAGTTTACCAACGTTGATGCAGCGTCTTTTACAGCACCTTATTTAATACAAGTGAATTATTCGTGCCTGTTGTTTGTGTCCTTTATGACGTCCTTAAAAACAGCAAGTTTCCCATTTGGAAAGATTTTCAACTTTGCTTGACTGCCAAATAGGCAGACAGCCCAATATATATATATATATCTATATATCTCTCACTCCTCTCTGTGCATGTGTGATCACAAACAGCCAAACTGAAACAATTGCTTAACGCTGCTTTTCGCTTCGTGTGCGTGGGTAATAATGCTTAAATGATGGCAACATTCCGAAGCACAATTCAAAAGCGAAAATAAAAAAACAAACCTCGAATTATATTTCATCCATTCTTTTGCTTTCCTAACACCCAACTCTATTTCGCAGGCACAATGATCTTCTAAGAGTCGTCGTCACTCATTCAGTCCTACTCGATCGATTGAAGCAACAATGGCAGGTAAGCACAGAACACGCTCCACCACGACAACATCGTCCTCAATCACCCTTTCGCCACACCGTTTCCGAGCCTCTTCCGCCAATTGCACGCTACACCAGACCTCGCCAGCGACCGCAGACCGGTCACACTCCGGCTCATCACCACACTAGGCAGCCGGCACCATGGCCGGCAAACGATTTCGGAATGAGATCTCGACCGGCTCAGCCACCGATCGCAGCAAACAGCAACAAGAAGAAGAAAGCCAACATCATTGAAAAGGGGCCAAGGAGGGAGCGACCATCAGTTGGACACGTACGCCCAGCTCAGCGGAAGCCCTCGGAACCAAAATGCAAGAAACAGATTCCAGGTGAAACACGCCACCTCGGTGTCCCGTGCTTTGCTCCATAACACCGTCACATGTAATCTTCTTCTCTTCTTGGCTTATTTTGATATGCAAATTAACCGTGACACAGCTGAGCTACAAGATAAGACTTGCAGTAGATTTGAAAAGATAATACCATTTCTATTCCAGTAACATCTGTTATAAAGCCCTTTGATTCCAATGGCAGTTAAATACACATGAAAACTATGCTGATTACACACACAACCCTAACTATCTACCGCACAGATTAGCAAAAGTATTTGGACAGCACAACAAAATACAACGTGAACCATCCATATATTTACAAAGTCAATCATTCTGCATGTCAATATTTTTCCCATATTGCAAAGCAGCAGGTCCTTAAGAAATAGTTGTAAGCAGGTATTGAAATCCAACTCAGAGTTATTTATGACCAAAGAGCCAAGAGGTAAATAAAGAGTTGAAAGAAATGTCCATCATTTCATAGCTATTAGGATCTTGATAATACTATTTAGTTACATGGTATTGATCGTCACTGTTTTCTACTTGCAATGGTAGTGACACAGCAACCTGACATCCACATCAATGGTATGCGATTGTATATTCACGACATACATCACCTGGCCCTGTACCAACCCCATCAGGGCCATGGCGAGACTGCCACCAGGCATGGGAAGCCGGAATAAGGACCAGCGGCGTAACACTACTGCGACCAGTGTCCGATAAAGCTCCCATTCGTGCCTGGTGTGATCATGACCGGGATCCAGGAGGATGGACTGTCATCCAGCGGAGAGAAGATGGCTCTATCAACTTTGACAGACCGTGGAAAGCTTACTGGGTGAGACGGCACAAACCATTGCATTCCACAAATCACAAAATCCTTGCAGTTGAACAAACAATTCAATGTCATAATTGATTCTTGACCCTACACCTTCATGGCCTCCCCCACCCCAATAAGCGAGGCTTCGGGTCCCCCCGTGGGGAAAACTGGCTGGGCCTACAAGCGATGCACGCATTGACGAGCAAGGAAAACCAAAGGCTCATCATTCTGCTGGAGGACTGGATCGGCCACCACACAGTCGCAGAGTACGGCAGCTTCCGAGTGGGATCGGAGGTCGAGAATGGCAAACTTCACCTGGGTCACTATCGTGGAACAGCCGGGGATGCACTTGGGGTGCACGATGGACGTGCGTTTTCTGCTCGAAACAGAGACAACGATGCCTTTGCTGGCAAGTTTGTTTCACCATGTTGCACGCTACACCTCGACACCTTCCAGGACAAGTTGGACATCCACTGTAATGTTTCCCCGGCTGACTCAGACCCTCTCATTTGTATCCTCTCCCCATGACAGGTAACTGTGCGACGAAACAGCGGGGTGGTTGGTGGTACAACGCATGCGCACAGGCGAATCTCAATGGAATATGGCACCAAGGGGGTACGTACAACGGCGGTGAGCAGCTTGGCATATTCTGGGAGCCTTTCCACGGCACGGCATACTCTCTCAGACGTGTCGTCATGATGATACGACCAAACCCAAACTTTTACCACTAAAACGCATTCTGGGACAAACCAGAACTGAAGGAACTGCTTCTGCTGTCATTCTTTATCAAACACCTCACAATGGTCATTAAAATAAGTTCCATTTTCTTGAGACATCTCAACCATGCAATTGTACATTCAGTCGACCACACTATTTCTCTGTTGGACCAAATACCTCAATGACAAACCATCACCGTCTGATCCAAAATTTCCATAACATCATTCAAAAAAAACATTCTTAATGAAGCAGAGCTTTATAAAGATCCTAAAAATATATATATAATGGATTTAGGATAAAATATAAAACAAAAACCAAAAAAAACCCAAAAACATGACAAAACCATAATGCAGAAAAGTCCGTGAGAACCATTATCTGTCGACCAGACTAAGTACATTAAAATCATTGTCATACAATGGATTCTATTAAAGATCTCTGATAGAGAGAGCCAGACGGAGTTGAGAGAGAGTGGACAGACAGAGTGAGGGAGAGTAGAGAGAGAGAGAGAGAGAGAGAGAGAGAAGAGAGAGAAGAGAGGAGAAGAGAGAGAAGAGAGAGAGAAGAGAGAGACAGACGGGGGAGAGAGAGAGAGAGAGGAGAGAGAGAGAGAGGAGAGAGAGAGAGAGAGGAGGAGAGAGGAAGAGAGAGGAGAGAGGAGAGAGAGAGAGAGAGGAGAGAGAGAGAGAGAGACAGAGACAGAGAACGACAGAGACAGAGAGAGAGAGGAGAGAGAGACAGAGAACAGACAGAGACAGAGACAGAGAGAGAGAGAGAGAGAGGGGGACGGACTGAGAGACAGAGAAAGATGGAGTGAGAGAGAGACAGAGACAGATGAGTGAGAACAGAGACAGAGAAGAAGACAGAGACAGAGACGAGAGAGAGAGAGAGAGAGAGAAGAGAGGAGAGACAGAGACAGAGACAGAGACAGAGACAGAGACAAGAGGACAGAGAGAGAGAGACAGAGCGACAGACGGAGGAGAGACAGAGAGAGCGACAGACGGAGTGAGAGACAGAGAGAGAGCGACAGACGGAGTGAGAGACAGAGAGAGCGACAGACGGAGTGAGAGACAGAAGAGAGAGCGACAGACGGAGTGAGAGACAGAGAGAGCGACAGACGGAGTGTGAGAGAAGAGAGAGAAGGAGAGAGAGAGAGAGAGAAGAGAGAGAGAGGAGAGAGAAGAGAGAGAGAGAGAAGAGAGAGAAGAGAAGAGAGAGAGGAGAAGAGAGAAGAGAGCGACAGACGGAGTGAGAGAGAAGAGCGACAGACGGAATGAGAGAGGGAGAGAGCGACAGACGGAGTGAGAGAGAGAGAGAGAGCAAGAGAGAGAGAAGACGACAACAGAGAACGAGCGAGAGACGAGACAGAGGCAAGCACAGAGAGACGAGAGAGAACAGCACAGCCAGAGAGAGACACAGACAGACACAGAGTGAGTAGTAAGTCAGTTTGAGGGGTCACATTGTCATGGAGTGATATATTGAAGAGGGAGGGAGACAGTGCAGAGCCCTGTGGGACACCATCAAGTGGAAGTGGACGAGAGAGCGAGATATGAACTGTTTGTAGGTCGGTTAAAGTGATTCTTTGTGTTGTTTAAAGCTTGTATTAGTGAGTGCTTTCAGTGTGTTGATTTTGTGGTTAGCCTTGGAAGCAAGTTGATCTGTGTGTTGATAAACATAATGTGGGTATCCAAGGTGATGCCCAGTAATATTGGATGTCTGTCAAGAAGTTGTTGGTGATTGAAAAGGGTAATGGTTGGTACATTACATTCATGTCTGTCTGAGGTGAGAAGGTGTACAAAAGATTTGTGTCGAGATGCAATGATACATTTCAGTGTTTACCAATTTTCAAGATTGTTGAGACATTGCTGGAGGGCATTGGTGACCTCAACAAAATTGGAATGTTGTGAGACA
>CM068966.1:16234768-16244999 GCA_035128595.1 Eptatretus atami | reverse complement strand
AACATACCGAGGAAGAAAGCAGGTAATAATCTTTGGCAAGCAATATGTCAACTCAGGTGAAAATAGGTGTGAAACAAGAGAAGCTTGACCAATAGCGACACGGCCCTGGTTAAAACGACGCGTGAACGCCACGACGTTCGGTGCAAGATTGTGTTTTTTCCTTCTGTTCCAGCCACAGCTCGCAAGTTCCTGCAAAGGCAGAGGGTTTTGGGCGAAATCTGAATTGGAAACATGATATATATATATATTATTATTATATATATATATATATATATATATAATATATATATTGTTGCGGGCCGGGGGTCAGTAGAAGACCACAAGGTGGGGAAAGCTATCTCTGTCCCACCAGGCTCCACGGAATTGTAGGCCATCGCACACGGATAATTCCGTGACGCGGCGGGTCGCTTAACTGACCGTGGACGCCAATAACTCAACCGCGTGACCGAGGGTCCTCCCGTCTATGGGTTAATCGGGTTACCTAATTAATCACATGACTCGGCGCTGCAGTTTCCCCACCATGGCGCTGCAGTTTCCCACCATGACACTGCAGTTTCCCCACCATGACACTGCAGTTTCCCCACCATCACTGCAGTTCCCACCATGCGCTGCAGTTTCCCCACCATGACGACTCAGTTTCCCCACGCCATGCATCGTGCTTCCCCACCATGGCGCTGCAGTTCCCCACCATGGCTGCAGTTCCCACCATGGCGCTGCAGTTTCCCCACCATGGCGCTCGTTCCCACCAGCGCTGAGTTCCCCACCATGACGCCGCACGCACTGGCCTCCACGAGGCCCCACCTTACAGCAAAGGCGCACGTGGCTGATTTACCTCAGGAATAATCAGAAAAGAAGAAAGAGGGGATGAAATGAAGAAGAAAATGATTTAAGCAACCGTAGCTATTAGATCATCGCAACACACTCCCTCGTTGTCCTGCTAAACAAAAGGAAGGGAATATCTAACGTATAATATGGAATAACTGTCTTGGACACCTATCTGTTGTATGCATGCGGTTCCGAGAACCGCAACAATATATATATATATATATATATATATATATATATATATATATATATATATATATAATATATATATATATATATATTGTTACGGCTGTGGAAATTCGCATTACACCATAAAGGGTCCTCAGGTGAGATATATCGATAAGTTCATGTAATGTGTAGTTAGCCCAAACCCGTTGTATAGAGGAATATATGTGATCCATTTGGGCTGCGACGCTTTGAGTTAGCCATTTTTCTTTCTCTATTGTTATTTTGGCATTAAGCCGCCAACAACGCAAACAGCCACTACCTTTACCTTCACAACTCCATCCCGCAAACATCGCTTCACCGCCATCCCAAACGACGCCCGCCAAACACCAAACCACCACAGCAAACCCCCCACCACCTTCGCCTATCTCCTACAACCATCGACCACACACCAGTCAACACCAAACGTCGTGCTGTCCAGGAGCCGTTCGGTAGTTGATGCCGAACGCGTCGAGCCGCGGGTACGAATGAGTTCCTCTCAGAGAGAAATTCGGATCAGGAATGCTTCACGCCCCCTTTTCTCCATCCAAGGGCGAGCGTCGGGCGGTATGGCCCCGCCTCCAAGCGTGATGAACGTGGATTCTTTACGGAGAGAATTCGCAGACAAAAGAGGCTCTACGCCCCTTTTTGCCACGCCAATGGCTGAACAGAGGGTGGCGTGGCCCCGCTCCAATCGCGTTTTGATCCTGAATCTGCATACAGGCTCCTCCTCCGGCCTATAAAGACGCGAGCACAAGGCGACTCGGCGGTGGTCGGGGCGAGTGGCGGTTTGGAGGTTGCAGTTCGCGCTGGTCAAGGGAAGACGGAGGTCGTCGTTGCAGTTCAGTTCAGTGCGGGTCGAGTGCAGTTCAGTTCGGGTCGAGGGAAGACGGGGTCGCTCGTCTCATCGTGTGTGCCGTCTCGTCGCGGGATCCAAGCAGCCAGCCATTCCCTCTCCGATCCTGAGCATCAGCAATTTCCCCCCCCCATCCCGCTGAGATAGTGCTGGGGGCCCGTTCCTCCCCCACCTAAACGTGTGTCAACCAAACTGCTTGCGCAGAGCACGCCGGAGAGGGCTCGCCGACCACGCCAGGGGCACGGAGTCGGGGCGCAGCGGCACGGACATTGCGGCTTGCCGCCATCGCGTCACGAGGACGCGGGTAAGACCTTCTCGGTCTCGTGGACCTGGCCGCTCCTCCAGGTTCCACGCACATTTGGTCCACGGACCTGTCTGCCTCCCTGCCTGTGAGGGTGGCTCTTTCCTTTGCTTTTGGAATGAGTGATGTGGCGCCGAGTCCCGACAAGTAGAACTGTTTAAGTATTGTAAATAATTCCCTTTTATTCGGTCGTATTGCTGTTGCGTTATATTTGCTTTTGTTGCATCTTGTCTTGACTGTGAATACGTGTTGCCTGTGTGTGTGTAATAAAGTGCTTGCTTGTTGAACTGTTTCCCGCCTTGCTTCATCTCCTTCCTTTTATTGAATCTCCATCTTGCATCACGTAAGGGATTGGTAGTGGGTGTAAGTTCCCGGTAACCATCTGAACCGTCAAGGTCGACGATACTCCGCTCGGTTATCCCTGTAGTAGGGAACGAGCCGCTCAAGCCGTTCGTGTCCGGAGTCGACCTGTGGTGGTACAACTCCTCGGTACGCTACTCGCTGCGAGTACTTAGGTAAATCGACCATTCGGCGATCGGACCCTATTCGTGCGGTAGAATGCGGACTGAGTTGTGATGAGTTAAACCCCTACCGTGACTGGCTCCGGGCGTAGTTCCCGGAGGGTCACGACTGAATTGTCCGTTCCGGTGGGAGGCGGCGCTTTTGGCTACACGCGGTCGTTCGCACGCCGGACGGGCCAGAATTCGCAACAATATATATATATATATATATATATATATATATATATAATATTGTACATACATACAAATACAGAATCACAAGTCATGGTTTTGCGCAAAATAAATGATTAGTGATGAAACATGGCTACATATTTGGATTCTGAGTTCCGCCCGAAGGCAGGTTCATGTTCAGGACTGCTGAAGCAATTTCTTGGCAAGGGTCATACTGGGTGGTTTTCCATTGCTTTCCAGCAATAGTTCAGGCAGGAATTTTATAATTTGTTCATGTGCCGGTGACAACTCACCGAGTCTTTGCGATGGACACCGTGGGATCTTTAACGTCCATCTGAGGGACGGCGCGCACATGTCCATCCGAGGGACGGCGCTCACATGACCATTCCGAGGACGGCACTCACATGACCATCTGAGGACGCGCTCACATGTCCATCCGAGGGACGGCGCTCACATGACCATCCGAGGGACGGCGCTCACATGTTATCCGAGGGACGGCGCTCTCAGCATGAGCATGCGAGGGACGGTGTGCACATGTCCATCCGAGGACAAGCGCGCACATGACCATGCGAGGACGGCGCTCACATGTCCATCCGAGGGACGGCGCTCACATTGACCGCATCCAGAGGGACGGCGCCACAGTCCATCCGAGGGACGGCGTCACATCCATCGAGGGACGCGCGCACATGACCATCCGAGGAGGCGTCACATGCCATCCAGGGACGGCGCTCACATGTCCATCCGAGGGACGGCGCGCACATGTCCATCCGAGGACGCGCGCACATGTCCATCCGAGGGACGGCGCGCACATGTCCTTACGAGGGATGCGCGCACATACATTGATGAATTACCCTGCCTGCGAAACACCGGGATTTCAAAGTTTATAGCTGGGTCCAGATTCGAACCCAGGCTAGACTGCTTCGGGGCGAGTGTGCATACCTCGAGGCCCATCCTGTCAGCCCATCCACTTGAAAAATCAAGAGGACGCATTACAGTTTATTGTCTCTTCACCTGGAAAACCGGATGGCCATGATACATTGTGAGTGAATGGAGTGGATTTCATTAATTTACAACCACATCAAGTACGACCGACACAAAAGATTTTACACTTTGCTAAATGTCAGGGTGGGGTTGGGGAGGCAGATGGTACCAATGCTGGAGAGACTTATCCTTTTTAAAGGAGACATGAATTGAACCAGACATCATTTGGAAGTGGATGGGTTAGGAGATCCCTTCTGAACCACCTTAAAGTGTTGGACCATCATTGATGGGTGGGTGCTTCGTGCTACTATGTATGTACGAGTATATTAAGGAGTCGTGTCCATGTGTCAAGCTTTTACACAACTAAGAAGAAAAATTTCGAACTTGGCTTTGCCTGGGATCAAACCGAAATATGCTTGCTAGCTTTGAGTCAGTGACTTTAACCACTCGCGTCACAGCGCTTTACACACAAATGCCGTTTTTATTATTATTATTTTATTATTGTAAAAAGCCTTTCCTTACGGACAAGAGGAAAGGAAGCAGGAATTGGGAGCACAGCTGTAAGCACGCAACAAACAAACTCACAAACAGATACTTTATCTACTCTCGTTGTAATACAGAATCACAAGGTCATGGTTTTGCGCAAAATAAAATGATTAGTGATGAAACATGGCTAACATATTTGGATTCTGATGTTCCGCCCGAAGGCAGGTTCATGTTCAGGACTGCTGAAGCAATTTCTTGGCAAGGGTCATACTGGGTGGTTTGCCATTGCCTTTCCAGCAATAGTTCAGGCAGGAATTTATAATTTGTTCATGGTGCCGGTGACAACTCACCGAGTCTTTGCGGATAGAACCGTGGGATTCTTAACGTCCATCTGAGGGACGGCGCGCACATGTCCATCCGAGGGACGGCGCTCACATGACCATCCGAGGGACGGCGCTCACATGACCATCTGAGGGACGGCGCTCACATGTCCATCCGAGGGACGGCGCTCACATGACCATCCGAGGGACGGCGCTCACATGTCTATCCGAGGGACGGCGCGCACATGACATGCGAGGGACGGCGCTCACATGAGCATGCGAGGGACGGTGTGCACATGTCCATCTGAGGGACGGCGCGCACATGACCATGCGAGGACGGCGCTCACATGTCCATCCAGGGACGGCGCTCAACATGACCATCCGAGGGACGGCGCTCACATGTCCATCCGAGGGACGGCGCTCACATGTCCATCCGAGGGACGGCGCGCACATGACCATCCGAGGGAGGCGCTCACATGTCCATCCGAGGGACGGCGCTCACATGTCCATCCGAGGGACGGCGCGCACATGTCCATCCGAGGGACGGCACGCACATGTCCATCCGAGGGACGGCGCGACATGAACGCATCCGAGGGATGGCGCGCACATACATTGATGAATTACCCTGCCTGCGAAACACCGGGATTTCAAAGTTTATAGCTGGGTCCAGATTCGAACCCAGGCTAGACTGCTTCGGGGCGAGTGTGCATACCTCGAGGCCCATCCTGTCAGCCCATCCAGCTTGAAAAATCAAGAGGACCATTACAGTTTATGTCTCTTCACCTGGAAAACCGGATGGGCCATGGACGTACATTGTGAGTGAATGGAGTGGATTTCATTAATTTACAACCACATCAAGTACGACCGACACAAAAGATTTTACACTTTGCTAAATGTCAGGGTGGGGTTGGGGAGGCAGATGGTACCAATGCTGGAGAGACTTATCCTTTTTAAAGGGAGACATGAATTGAACCAGACATCAATTTGGAAGTGGATGGGTTAGGAGATCCTTCTGAACCACCTTAAAGTTTGGACCATCATTGATGGGTGGGTGCTTCGGTGGCTACTATGTATGTACGAGTATATTAAAGGAGTCGTGTCCATGTGTCAAGCTTTTACACAACTAAGAAGAAAAATTTCGAACTTGGCTTTGCCTGGGATCAAACCGAAATATGCTTGCTAGCTTTGAGTCAGTGACTTTAACCACTCCGTCACAGCGACTTTAACACGACAAATGCCGTTTTTTATTATTATTATTATTATTATTGTAAAAAGCCTGTTCCTTACGGACAAGAGGAGAAGGAAGCAGGAATTGGAGCACAGCTGTAAGCACGCAAACAAACAAACTCACAAACAGATACTTTGCGAAATGCATACAGAATGATAAACAAAGAAATATAAATATGTGTAAAAGTATAACATGCAGAACAGTCAGAACTTCACAGGAGGGTTCGACATGGCACTGGGAGACGTTGAACACACAACGTTGTTTATCACGAGGTAATCAACAAACTGTTCCAATCATCCCGAGTGTTTTCTATCAATCCGTTTCTTTTTACCCATCTCTAAAAACTTACCTGTCTATCTTACCTGTCCCTTTCAACCTCCACCCAATTACCCCACACTATCACCGAGAGGGAAGATGTTGTTCCTTTGTGCGTTTTACAGCGGCATAATAGTAAACACGTACTCAAAATCCTGCTCCCTCTTCCTCCCATCCGAAGGACGGGCTCTTAACTAGTATCATAAAAAAGAAACCCAAAATGAATAGCAAACAAGAGACGAAACCATTGCATTTCAGAAACCCATCTGATGAACATTTTGACATTTTAGTTGTTTTTGGCACGAAAGGCCCGGCAACAACGAGACCGATGCAACCTCTGCGCGACGGGCCGGGACATAGCTCGAAGTCGAGTCGACAAATAATCAAAATCCTTGTACTCAGGTGCAGAGAAGGAAATTTTCTTTCAAATCGGTGTCAGATGTAGTTATACTCGTTTTGGATTCGACGTTTATATTTATACTCGGCCCCTTCCTTCCCTTACACGATTACAACTTATCATATAACAGGTGGGGCGAATAGTCACTGCAATTAAACTTGCAGTGACTATCTTTGACACTACGAAGGCCGGAAATCTTTCCGACCTAGAACCATTTCGGTCATTTTGACTGTTACACCTGTATTTTAAAGTTATTAATATTTGAAGTCATGAAACGACTACTTGGTACTTTTCAAACACGATGACTATTTTGGCCTTCGTCGTGTTGATGTACAATACACAAGGGTCTTCCTAAACCGGATAATCAGTCAGCAAAAATCAAAATCACAAATATCCACATCAAGATGAACAAAAAAGCAAGGCATTGCCCACCTCTGGCTGGATGGCTTTGAAAACAGGTGCATCGAGTAGAGCAATCTGGCCCTGAAAACAACACCGAACAAACAGCATCGGACTCGGGTCACATTTTGTCATTTTTTGGAGACCATGTGCAGAGCTTAGATTGACAAAAATTAAACAAAACAAAAAAAAAAAAAGAGCACAGTGTAAACAATTCATACACGTGAACGATTAGAATTCAACACAAAAGGTTTACCAGCGTTTTAAATCAGCAAGACTGAACACAACACTCCCTGAACTTGTCCAGCAGGACTGGTAAACAACTAGAACGGCACTCAGTTGAACGCACACCTCCGCCAGGCTGAACAGTTTACATTTTCTATCCGACCGATAGGCCGGATCTGAATACAAACCTGAACCAAAGATCTAATCGGCTCGTTCTTTCTTGTCACCGACCCAATTCAACCACCAAGTTTTGCCATAATCCATCCACAACTTTAAAAAAAAAAATCAACATCATGCTTCATATCATTTTTGGCCCTATCTCTCAATTGTGAAGAATCACTCTAAAAAAATTTTAAATGCTCGGATCTGGATTTGGATCTTCACCAAAATCAAAATAATTTCTTCCTCGTCATTCACCAACCTGTCCACCGAGTTTCGTCCTAATTGGTTCACGAGTCAGTAAGTGACCACTATATTCGTTTTGGGTGTGTTCTGTTGGATTCGCTTATATGAGATTATCCCTTATTGTCGGGTTTTCCGTCTGTCTGTCTGTGTGTATGTGTGTCTGCAACGCGAGGCTCCACAGCACGAACCAGCGAACCGATTTCGATGAAACTTTGCCAACAGGTGCCATATGGTCTGGGAATGTGCGCGTTTGAATTTCGTTGCCTAGCAACCACCCGTTGCTGTGCAGCGGCCGAAAAACCGCGTACAGTATTTTCAATACTTGTCCTTCAGTTTTGAATGTAGAGAAACGAGACTTCGGAATTAAACACTTCGAGATATTTAGAAAATTTTACTCAGCCGATTTTTGATTGAGGTTTTCTTTTTCAAATGGTAGTCCTTCAAAAATCGGGTGTCTATTTACCGTCATTTTTTTATGAGGGGCTTAGGGAAAGTGGACGTGGTTGATGAAACGTGGGAGTGGCGCAGGAAAGTGGGCGTGGTTGATGAAACGTGGGAGTGGCGCAGGAAAGTGGGCGTGGCTTATGAAAAATATTGTGTGGCTCAGGAGGTGTGGTCAAAAAGCATTGAGAGAAGTTTATCGGGTTTTCCGTCTGTGTGTTTGTGTGGGTGTGTGTGTGTGTGTGTGTGTGTGTGTGTGTGTGTGTGTGTGTGTGTGTGTGTGTGTGTGTGTGTGTCTGCCTGCAACGCGAGGCTCCACAGCACAAACCAGCAAACCGATTATTTTTCAAATGGTAGTCCTTCAAAAATAGGGTTTCTATTTACCGTCATTTTTTATGAGGAGTGCCAGTTGGCAAAATACGCAATAGGAAAAATCTTGCCAGGCAGAGGAACAATTGTATGTGAACCAATACGTCTTAGCAATGAATCTTCGTCGGTGGATCGTCAGAATGAAAAGCATCGTATCCAGCGCTTCGATCTAGCGAATCCCTCGTCGCCTACCGGCTTGTCTGTCTGTCTGTCTGTCCCGAGCATAGCTCCGTGGGTTTTGATCCGATCTTGATAAAATTAGGGTGCGAGGTTTATATCATGATCTAGTTGTGTTTTCCTGAGAATGGGTGTGGTGCGCCCATTATGGGTGGAGCCATGCCCAAAAAACATGTGTTTTTAGGGGGTAGTCGGTTTCAAGTTACATCTTCTCAGAGGGGGTTTGTCGAATCTGGCAGGGGTTTCGGTATTTGGTTAGCCCAATGGCACCTGCATAGCCCCACGGAGCTCGATTTTTCATTTTCGTCCCAAGGTCAAGGTCACAAGGTCACGAACTTAGAAAATGTCAAAAAAATCAATAAATTGGGCATCGAGCTCCTATGGTTTTCAACTGTTTCGAATGAAAGTTGGTATGCAAGTAGTGCTCTTCGAGTACTACAACTTCATCATCTACGTTTTTCCCGATTCCCACCAGTTTGCCCGTGACGTCCCCTCGAAGGTCAAAAAAATAAAAAGGCGAACCGTGTACATTGCTTGTGAACCATCGCCGTCTCCAGACTTGTCCATCCTTAACATTTTGAGATATCGTATTTATGTATATCGTTTTTAGCCCCATCTCTCAATAGTGAAGAATCACTGCAAAAATTCTCGTATCCGGATCTGGATCTTCATAAAATCAATTCGTCCTTGTTACACACTCAACCTGTCCACCAAGTTTTGTCCGAATCCGCCCATAAGTTTTTGAGATATCCTGCTTACAGACAAACAAACAGACAGGGGTGAAAACACAACCTCTGTCCAACTTCAGTGGGGGGAGGTCGTGGTATAAGACCACGACTCTGGCACATATTTGCAGACGTAATAAATAGATGGGGGTTTTATTTAATTTTACACTCACTTATGAGCCGAAGGAATTTTCATTGCTTTCACCGTACAATGTACATGATAAGACCAAAGACCAAACAGTTTTGCTTGTGCTTGGATCGAAATTTTTATTTACACCGGAGATTTTAAAAAGCCTCTTGCGTACTCTCCCCCACCGACCCCCCCAAAAAGGCCCCTCCAACTTTGCAACCGGATATGATGCCGTGTGGTTTCAAATCACTGCCAAACAGGAATGCCTCAAATTTTACCAAACATCAGGTAAGGTCCGTGGAGCCATAAACAAGAATGACCGATAGAATCCAGCTAAAGCAGAGGATGGCCTGTGGTGAAGCCTAAAAACAATCCGTCTGCGACATACACAATGACCGAGGCAGTGCGAGGAGGAGGGGCGCAAGGCAGGGGGGTGGGAATAAGGACTGTGAATGTGTCTTGAACCTGTTGGCGGAGACCACGAGCATGCAAGGTCAGCAAAGAAGTCATGAGCAAGCGCATTTCCCAACTCTCTCCCGTGCGGCCACATTTACCGAAGCCCGCCTAATCGATCACGTGAGCGGGCAGAGAAACTCAACCCTGACAATTTTGACTGGAGTCAAAGATCAATTTGGATCGAACATATGCTCCGCATTAAGTGCTGCCATCGATTGGCACACGGGAACCCCAACATGTCGATCGAGTACAAATCACAAAGGGAACATTACTTTCCTTCCTGGAAGACTTCGGGTTAT
>CM068966.1:16204538-16218858 GCA_035128595.1 Eptatretus atami | reverse complement strand
TATCACACTTTTTCTTATCAGCAAGAAGGATTGCCTTGCTCCCGTCTGTGGTCAAACATTGGCTGAGGGGTTCATTTTTCTGCGACTTCCTCTTCCTCTTCTGTCCACAAAAAAGACATTCCTTTTTTCATCCAAGGTCCAATGACGCCTCTCGTGCTGGTAGAAGGATGATCGGAACTTGAACGAGTGGTCTTCTGATGGCCTTCTCGAGGTAGGTCAGATGGCTGTGCTTGGAGGTGCTCCTCTCTTAGCAAGAATCGACTGAGGCAAACTGATGGTAAATATTTGCCTCTGGCCCTCAGCTGTTCGATCTCTCTTCCGAGGTGTTCGAAAACTTGTCACTTGGAATTGCCTTTCGCCGTCTAGCACATTTTTGGCTGTTTCCAGTTGCTGGAATTGAAACCACTTCAGGCACGTTTCTTTTCTCCCTTCTTCAAATTATACAAACGGGACAATCATTTGCCATGATCTGTAATAACAAAAAGGGACAGAGACCAGTGCATTATTTGCCAACATTGTAACAAAAGACAGAGATGGTACGCTCCAGTAGGCAACTTTCAGGGTGAACTCAACATTTTCAAGCACTAAGTTGCATTGTAATATTCACATAAAAAACATGGTATAGACACTTATTTGTGATATATCATGCAGTGTTTTTCAGATATTAATGAAAATGGGTTTTTCCGAATGCGCGTGCTAACCAAGTGGGTGAACTAAACAATTACACGCAAACTATACATTTTCTAGCAATAGATGCGGGTGTCAGTGTAATGATTGACCATGACAACATACAGTGGTGTAGACAACTTATTCGTTAAATTTATCATGCAGATTTTTCCAGATATTGAGCAAAATATTATCGGTAATGGCGTCACTAATCGAGTGATATTCGGGGGGAAAGCCAGGTCAAACCAGCAGCAATGCATTTTTGTGATGTCGGTGGATGACCCCATCAGCCATGAGGTCAAACGTTCGGCGCTTTCACTTGAATAAACCCTTCTGGCTCCTGGACTATTTCCATGAAGAATTCTCGACCGCACACCCAATTCACCTTAACATGCCTGGAAAAAAAACATCGTTGCTGAAGGTTTTCTGCACATGCGTGCCGAGCATTCTGGCAGTGTGACCACCTTCTTTTTTCACAAGATCTTGGCTATTCGTTGTTCACCTTTGCATCTTGGTTTTCTATAGTTTTCTGGTATAGGTTTTCTATCTCATCGCTTTTCCGAACCTTGTGAATCTTGGCTTTTTTCATTGGCTCACCTTGGATTTATGAAAATGAGGAGTGGTCACACTGATCTGGGGTGCACACGTTATTTCGAAAGGAGAAAGAAACAGAAGACAGAGACATCAGATGCTCCAACTCCAGTCTGCAAAATATGTCAAAAGGCACATGACCTTTGACCCGTTGAACCCCAAATTGAATCAGTCCATACCTGTGCCAATTTGGTTAAATCCTTAAAGTGATTCCCAAGTTATTGTGGAAACAAAAATAATAATAAAATAAATAAAACAACCCGACAACCACAACTCAAACATGCGTCCGACCTTCGACTGCCGTAGGCATAAAAAACAACAACCATAACAACCACAGGTGTCTGCACAGCTTTGCAGGGTAGAATTATAGCAACCTGTTCTGACTCCATTCAGGGACACAGCGAGTGTTCGTTTTCTTCGCGCTGCTTTGACAGATTATGGCATTTACTTACTGTGTCGTGATTGTGACGTCTGCCACAGAGTCTCACGAAAAGGTGCAGCCTGGTGGCACATGTGTTAGGGTGGCGGCTTGGGATCCCGGTCCTGAGTTCAAGCCCCGTCGGCCGCTGAATAATACACCAGGGGGTTGACTCAGCCTGTCATCCTCCGAGTCGGTGAAATGAGTACCAGCTCCAGTGTGTGTACCGTAGAAGGGCACTGCATCAGCGACACAGTCACGCTTCAAGAAATGATAGCTACCCCGGCAGCTAAGTGCCATAGACCACCACCACTAAAAGGTGGATGTTGGTCAGTGTTTGTGCATTCCTCACCCAACACCTGCATAGTCAGCCTTCACCAATAAATTGTAAACAAACTTTTATATAATAAATGTTAATTTAATTTGCAGATACTACCATCCCCCCCCCCCCCCAGAGAAACCTGTCCACAGCCTGACTAATATATTCATTATCTCTGTGGGTGTAGCAAAGGCATGAGGGCCAAATGGCCTCTTCCTGCTTCAAAGCTCCTTGTTGTCTTTGGCTGTTCTTCCCGAAGGATACGTGGGATACCGTGGGATACCGTGGGATATGAACGTCAACAAAGACCAGGGATGAAAATGATAACAAGTTGACCTTGACGTCCGTCCAAAGGTCATTGACGCCTCGCCCGGACACCATTCAGGAACGGGAGTTTTATAGCCGAGTCGGGATTCGAACCTGAGCTGCACGGGTCAGCACTCACGACCACGTACACGTACTTCCAGGTCTTGGCCATCCTGCCAGCCCACGATCCAATTACCTCCATTTTTGTACCCAAGGGACACCGGGACCCCATCAAACACACAGTAAACGATGTGAACAAACGGTGCAGAGAGTCATCGAGGTACAGGGTACAGAAGTACCGTGTTATTATCACCGTGCTCCGATCGGGGTGTGCACAGCACGAGTCACGGTTCCGTCTCGTCTCGTCATCAGGGTCAGTCCTTTCAGTAGGCACAAGGTAACGAGATCCGGCGCGAAAACAACCGAGCGGAGCTCGACTAGTTGGGAGGCGGGAATAGGCGCGCGTGAAGCCGGCGAAGGAACGCAGGCCGCAAGGGTCAGGTGGAGGTTCAGTTCAGGGGACTAGCTGCGGAGCGTGTCGTCATCCGAGCCGACGCACCCACACCACTTACCCGCCGAGGCGACCGGAACGGGTGCGCTCTCGTCCGAAAAAGCCAACGGGTCCTCGGCGGGCCAGCGAGGATAAACATGGCGCTGTCGGCTTTTGAAAGCGTGACGCACTTCCGGGCACATGAATAAACATCCCGCGCGCTCAACGTCAACAGCACGATCCGTGCTTGGCCATTTAGCAAGCCCGAGTGGTCCTTGTCGATACGTCCGCCCGTAGAGGGCATTCAAAGAGCCGTGGTGGGGTGGGGTGGGGTGGGGGGCAAGAGATCACTCTCTGCACCTCCAAACAAACAAAAAACTCCAAACAAAAACGGTCGTTCGTTTAACTCTCGCTCTTATCCTGTTCTCCAACGTTATCACAACAACTAGAAAGCATCTCAAAATGCAAAGCCTGTCCGTGTCCACTTTGTATTCGAAATAACTTAACGAGGACAAATAAGCATCGCTTCCAACCTCTTCATCCATTAAGTAAACTTGATGAAAACGGCAGTTAAAAAAAAAAAATTGTACATTTTATTCATTGTGTCTCCACAGTCTCATCATAAAGGTTTGTTGAGGATTTGATGACAAAAGCTCAATTGGTAAAAATGTTATGGCTTGGACAAAGTTTGAGAGAGAAAAAATTAATATATATATATATATATATATAATAAATATGTTAATGTCAAGAAAAAAGAATAATAATGTAACAAAAAATATTTAATCAAATTGTTGTCTTCTCCATTTCAAATAATAAAGCTTTGTTGAAAATTTGACGACAAAAGCTCAGATGACCATTTTGGAGAAAAAGTTACGGCTTGGACAGACGTACAGACACACACACACACACAACAGAAATAAAATAAAATAATATGGCCACCATGTTGGTGCTTACTGCTATACAAAGCCAAAGACATCTTCAGAGCTGGCATATCACAATTGCCATGCCCTCCCTACAAGTTTTCCCTTCAGTGTAAAACGACCAAAGTGACATTTAAAAGGATTTTGAACCGATAGGCATCACGGGCCTTGTGAAGATAGGCCCGCAGCGATCGAGCAGTGGTCTGTTGTCGATACACCACCAAAAAGCTTTGTGGTGTCGTCTCTAACAGGGCTTTATCCACGGACGTTACGCAGGTCCTTGCTATTATCCAAACTATTTTCTCTTAAACGACCCGACATTGGAACAGAAAACCCATCAGTAATTTGCCCCGATGTTGTTGCAGACCATTGTAATTCCCCTGTCTGCATGTGTCTTCGTATATATTTTGCTGAAAACAAAATTATCTGCAGTCCTGTCCGATCGTCATAACTCAACACAGGAGGCACTTCCCATGGAGAATATTTCATTGATAACTCTGACATCATCGTCACATGAGCATGCATATTGAATGAAAGAAAATTTGGACATCATCTCTGAAACCGCTCAATGAAAAAAATTTGAAACCAGGCATGTCATCAACGTCCCGTGGAGTATATACGGTGAAAAGAATGACGTCGTCAGTGAAGTGGTATTCCAGCCATAATTGGTCGAATCAAAATCCTTACCAAAAAATCTGAAACGTCATACATCTGATCGCAACCCCATGCGAGTGAAGAATTAAATTTATGACATCATCAGTCATATGGTCTGGTGGCCAGATTGGATTGAAAATAAAAACGTTAAAAAAAACAAGAAAGCGAATACTTCGATATCGCCGGCTGGGGGCAGTAAAAGTCTAGTTAAGAAATGATGAAACAATTTTGCAGTTATAAATTTAAATGTAGACACGGTGAATTAGCATGCATGATGGGAAGAGTTGTGACGTTGGACAAATTTCTATTTATAGCCCTCAGATCAAAGGGACGTACGCGCCATAAGTGTGACAGAAGACACAGGACAGAATAGCCATTATACAACAGCACAATGTCGCCACGCTGTAAAATTCTTCCAAAACCACTTAACAGATCGAAACAAAACTCTTACATATGATCGACTAGCCGTGGGAATAAAGTTTGAATAAATAAAAAATTAATATTCATTGGTCAACGCAATTTAGCCTTAATTGCACAAAAGTAGTCATTAAATATCCTAAAACAAATCAAAAAGCCTTGGATAATGGCAATGTTTGTGACGTCATAGGCTTGGATGATACATATATAGGCCATAAACGCATGGGCCATAATAGTGGCGTGTTCAATTAATAAGGATATTGTTGTTCATAATGAGCATGCAAGACGAACTAAGCATTTTATTGAGTGCCATTCTGGTTATTCTCCTTTGTCCAGGATTCCTGGAATCTCGTGATATTGTGAAAGCAAAACATCCATCATTATTTACCTTTAACAGTGTATAATGCATCACGAAGAAGATAATTAGTTTCGGTAATTTATGGGCACAATTAGCCTGCTCATGGTCACTTGAAAAGTTGCGATTCCACGGAGATACCGCATACTCACGGGATTGTGACATGGACAGGCGACCCTTGATGGGCCATGACATAAGTAGCTGTTTTGATTGCAGTTTCTGTGGCGGTGATAGCAGAGGAAGGGGAAAGTGTTAACTTTTCTGCTCTTCACAGTGGGAATGCCAGTTTGCTCTTATAGTGGAGAACAGAGTTGGGGTTTAGAAAACAAAGCAAAGCTAACAGATTTGGGAGGGAGGTTGAGGCTTTGGGGGTGGGAAAGAGGGGTTGAGGACTTTTGTGTTGAGGAGTTGTGGTGGAGGGGAGAAAGGGAGTGGGGGGGGGGGTTCTTAAGGTTTGGAGAAAGGAGAGGATTGCCTTCGGGATGGAAGGGGGAGGACTTTGTGTTTTGGAAAGGGGGTGAGTAGGACTTTTGTTTGTGAGGGGGGGAATAGGACTTGAAGTCACATTTTACATGCGTGGATATCCAGGGGTCCCTAGTTATCAAATAAACTGGGTAACCTTATTACTCATTAACCAGATTAAAACACAACTTGAAACACGACAAAAAGCTATCCATTATGGCAAAGCCAAGGCATTTTGGGAGAAAAGTGCAAGGTCAAATCAGATAAAGATCAAAACAGGAAACGTGCTGATGAAAAGTCGAACAGACGGTCTCAAATCTTTGGTACATCACCTTGATCTGCAAGAGGGGACAAGATCCAGATTGTGTAGCAACACAAAATAATAAACACCAAGGATACAGATCTATATTTATGTTCTGTGTCTACCCCTACAACAAACACATCTCCACATGTACAATTGTATAGTTGTCAAATCTTGATGGAGTAACATCTAGACTAGTCCTGGTACTAATATATCATGACAGGTGTGAGTGCATGTTTAAGAAGTTACATCACAGAGAGTGAGAGAAATGCAGTGAGTGAATAACATGGCGAAAAGGATGGCCCAGAGGCACGCACACTCACTCTCAGCTGTCTACCTGGTTTGAATCGAAACCAGCTATAAACTGTCATACTGGTGTTTCACAGGCAGGGTGATTCTCTTATGCAGCCTCGATATTGTATACAAAAAACAAAAATATATTCAATGGTGGCCATCCTTCTGATGAGTTAAACGGGATATCTCGTCTGCCAGCATTAGTCGGTGGACATAAAGATCACACGGTGTCGTGAATCGTTACAACAATCATCGGCACCCTGAACAAATTCCAAATCCTTCCTAACCAACAGAGGGCCACACCCTCAGCAATGATGTGACCCCGCAGTCTTGTGCTGCATACGAATGAAGTGAATCAACTTGCAGTGAATGAGTTAGATAACAGGGAGTAAGTGAGTGAGTTAGATACAGAGTTCTGTTCTTGTGTATGCAGCTTGGCTGCCGGTTAGCTATCATTTTATTGGAAGCTATCATATTGGAAGCATTATAGCTTGATAGCATTAGCTATCATTTATTGGAAGCAAGGCTGTGCCGCTGATGCTGTCCCACTCTACCAGTACTCATTTCGCCGACCTCAGAAGGATGACAGGCTGAGTCAACCCCACATTGTGTTAATTCAGCAGAACTGGCTTGAACTCAGGACTCCAAGATCCCAAGCCAGCCACCCTAACATGAACCAAATCAGATTTATGACAGGGAAAAAGTGAGTGAGTGAGTTGACAAGGAATAAGTGAGTTTACCTCACACAGTCACCCTTTGGGAGATATAAAACTTGGAAGTCTTGCTGCCCTACCATAGTTTGTGAACATTAAAGAGCTTACAGCATCATTAGAAATGCGAGGTGATCCCTAAGTCAATTACTGCCATGATCCGCAATCACACAGGCACCAATGGCAACGCCATTCACCAAACCTCGTGGTAAAATATCAGCCATGGATAATTACACAACATATTCAAATGTTTATTTCCTAAATCATGTTTGTTCATAAAAGTTCAACATATAATAAAAAAAATTCAATTAATGCTTTAGTATGGAAAGTATTTTTGTTGCACATTTGAATGTTCCAGAAAATTATATACAATAGAACGAGGAGCGAGACAAAGGTTATCGCAACGAGAACTCCCAAAAATGCTGTACATAAATACTATAAGGTACCATACATCAGATAAGTTTGGTCCACTGTAGGACGATGACCTCCTCTACCCTGAAGCTCGTGCTGAGACATATTGGAAATCCTCACCTTACTAAAGCTGCCAACAGAATGAACTGACAGCAGTCAGTGAGAAAAAACAAGTCGTTTAATCGCACACTATTCAGAACTTTGGGGCATTCACTACTCGTCAAGAACGTCCTACGCAGAGCCAGCCTGCACAGACCACCAGTCAGGATACCACCCGAAAGTGATTTGGCAGGAATTTATAACTTTTGGGGGTGTCGTGATAACTCACCACTCTTTGCAAATGACCCACAAATCTTCATCTTTAGCGTCCAACTAATGCTGGCAGAGGGATGTCCCACTCAATGCCATCCAAGGGACGGTGCACACATTGCCTAGATCTAGCATGCAAACACCCAGGTGGCAGTTTATAGCAAGGCTGGACAACGTAAAATAGTTAATCTCAGGCAGGTGTGCATAATATATATATATACATACACATGGTTGCATGGCTGTACCTCATCCTAGTAGCTTTAACTCACTCCTAACCCCCCCCCAAAAAAAAAAAAAATCAGTGAACATCATAACTAAATAACGATTAAATCATTTTCTCTCCGTGTATAAAAACTTGAGGGAAGATATTAATTAGATTAGTGTTTACATGTATTTTATAAGAACAGTGATTATTTAAAAAGTTTGCACATCCAAACATGAAAATGAGGTGAGACGAAATATCAGCTCGACACGCCAATGTTCATCCTCTTGCGAGAACAATCTAATGGAGACAATATATACCTGAACATCAAACTAAAATTACTTGAACAATGACGACCCTCACCCCTTGTGCACAGAATAGGTATCTGTACACCCAGCCCCACGCCAATATGTATCTACATATAAGGCGTCCTCGAACCCGTTCACATGAAGTACAAAATATAGACTTTTTCAACCTTTTCAGGGTGAACAATCTCTCAATCCAATATGGAAGCCATGCAAAACTCAAGCCTCACCTTATCAAAAGGGCTTTGTTTTCCATGAGGATTGATAATCAAACACACATTGGAGTTAGACTCAACAAGACACCACCACTGTAAGAAAATATGATGTATTAACATATTTAACAAAACAGAGCATGATGAAATCACATCGTGAGGATTTCCGAAAATGTTCAAGTTAAAAATGTTATATGTTAGCCTTCCATGTTAACAGGGGAAAGAGATATGGCAGAGGTGATCTACTCCACCAAGTTCAGCAACAAAGCTTGAGAGATGAGGCAGGCAACATGGCAGTGTTAAGGAATAAACAGGTGCAGGAGAGAAAGGGAACCTTTGTGAAAACACTTCCACTGCATCGGAGCTGCCGAAAAAGGTAGAAAGGCCCGATGGATTGCTTTGGGCAAGTGAACACATCGCAGCGCAGGTCTGATGGACTCTTAACATCCTGACGATACTTTAGAACTCACAAAAAAGAAATAGCACCTCTCAAGATGTGGCAAAAGTTCCAGAAAAAAAAGGAAAAAGCACAGCCACCAACAACGTGTGCATGGCGGCAAGGTCTCATTGAAACTGTTTATTCAATATGTGTAGCTTTTTGATGCCAAGTGTCATAAGAAATTGCATTGGTGTCAAAGCCAGTGACCAATTGCAATTGAATAATGAAAATAGAAACTGTCATTTAAACCGATTTCCACGTGATACTGTGCCCGCCCCGAGCTGTTATTCAAATTACATCACATGTGACCCTTTGTAACATTATGTGAAGGTCTAGATGAATGGGACTTAATATTTAGAGTGGAGGTTGGTACACACAGGATTCTGTAACAAGTCCTCATTTTTGTTATAGTGATGGCATACTAGTGACAACCCAGATATAAACACTATGGGAGTTCCTGTTTGCAGACGACTTTGTCATAACAGCAGAGTCAAAGGAACAGCTGCAGAGAAAGTGCCGGAATGGCAAGGGAGCTTAGAGAGGCAGAGGTGAACAAGTAAGAAAGACAGAAGTAATAGTGGTGTGGTAAGACTGATGTAGAGAGGGTCAAGATTGTAGATAGGGGTGGACAGCTGACACAAGTGGACAATTCAAATACCTTGGCACAGTGCAAAAGGAAGTGGAGGTTGTGAATCAGAAATCCAGGATACAGTGAAGGTAGCATGGAAAAATGAAGGCTAGTGGAGTCGTCTGCAATTGAGGTTTAAATCTACAAGCCAGTGATAGAACGGTTATAATTATGGTGCAGAAACAGGCTTGAGAAAAGGAAGAAGGAGTTGCTGGAGAGGACAGAGATGAGAATGCTTCGGTGATTCTTTGAGTACACTTGAGAGGGTGGTTGAGGAATGAGGAAATACCAAGAGAGCGTTTGAATTTGCAAGCATCACAGAATGATTAGAGGACTAGGTTGGGTGGGACAGTGATGAGGAAAAAAATAAGAACAATCAAGAAAGCATGAAGGCCAATTAGTGGAAAGAACAAAGACAAAGATCAAGGGTAGGAGGAGGCGAAGAGAGAGAATAATCAGGGAGGAAGGGGAGGGAAGGGGGGGAAGAGAGGAAGGAGGGAGGGGAACTGGAGAAGCAGATTAGGCTGACACCTAACTGTAGAGAAGATAAGAATTGAAAGGTTAGGTCTCCAGGTATTTCAGAATTACATGGATACAGCTCATTATTAATTAAGTCCAACTTTAAAGTGACCGTATTATTTAATTTCTTTCAGGACACGATCGTGCCATTTAGTACTATTGAGGTAGATATGTGAATGATGGTTACCTGTGGTAACTGCTTAAAAACATACAAATAATTATTTTTCTAATCAGTTGCACATGAGAAGAACAAGAGTCTAGGAATGAGATACCAGCAATCATCCAAAACACAGCCAATTTAAAAAAAGATTCTTCCAATATTACATTAGTAAACCGAAGGCCTCGGTATAGCGCACACTCCGCCACATCATGCTGATCCACGAAAATATCGGCCCAATACATTTTGGAATTCAACATACATACTACATCTTTCGTCGCCATCTCTCAATGGTGAAACAACTTAAAAAAAAAAAACATTTTAATGATGGTATCGGATTTGGATCTTCACCAAAATTAAATAATTCAACCTTGTCATATATCCAACCTATCCAAAGTTTCGTCCGACAATCGATAACTTTTGAGATATTGTGATAACTAGTAGCCGATCTCTCAATGGTGAAGAATCACTAAAAAATTATCGAATCTGGACCGGATTCAATAACAACATTGAATCAAATCACCGTGTCAACACATCCAATGTGTCCACCAAGTTCAGGTGAATCCGTCAACAACTTTTGAGATATCGTGCTAAATATATATATTGTTTTGACCCCATACTCTATAGTAGCGGATCGGATCCGGATCTTCACAAAAATCGAATCAGTTAATTTCTTGTCACACACACAACCTTCCCACCAAATTCATAAAATCTGTCCACAACTTTTTGAGATATCCTGCACACAAACAAACAAAAGGACAGACCAGGGGTGAAAACATAACACCCCTCCTTCGGTGGAGAGGTAAAAATAAAAGTGTGTAAATATGTATATACTTATCCATAGTTGACTATTGTGGCTTTCTTGGGACGATTCAAACATCTCACTCGTACAACTTTTTGAACCCCACGCATATCAGAACTAAACTTTCGGACCACCCGACATGTAACATACTTGGGTTATATAGTTAAACCACAAAAGGTCCGCTGCACAAAGAACGTACTTTGCCTTCAGGAGTTGATGGATGCACCTGTGCATCATATGTTGCAAGTCAATTATCAGCTTTTACTGAAATAAAAAAATTTTAAAAGTCAAATTTGAGGAAAAAACAATAAAAAAAAACAAAATTGCACCCGTGTCCAAAAGAAGCGGTTGGTTCAGTGTGGCATTTTAATATGAAATAGGCAAAGCCGAGAAACGAACAAAACCCATTATAATTACCCTTTAGAACCGCTTAGAACCCTCTAGAATTACACTTTAGAACTTTTAGAATTAACACGGGGGTTAAAAACTTCTTCTCATTATTGACGGACAGACAAACGGATGGATGGAAGGAAGGACAATACCCAAATATTGAAGCAGCTCACCGCTTAAAAAATAAATACACTGACATACAAAAGCTACGGCTGTGGATGTATCTGTTGAATAGTTGATGAACTTTACATTAAAAAAAATGAAGGGCACTCGTAAGCGCATCCTCCCACCAAATGCCGATCCACGAGAAATATCGGCCAAAACTTTTGAAATATCATGCATATATCGTTTTCGGCCCAATCTCTCAATGCGGAAGAATCACTAAAAAAGTACTAATTCTCGTATCCAGATCTGGATTCGGACTTCACCAAAATCGATCAATTCGTCCTGCATACACCAACCTGTCCACAAGTTTATCCAAATCTGTCCACAATTTTTGAGATATCCTGCACACAACAGACAAAAAACAAACAAATAGACAAACAACAAACAGACAGACAGAAAGGGGTGAAAACATAACCTCCTCCACTTTGGTGGGAGGTAAAAAGGAGGGGCCACGGTATAAAACTAATCAGAAAATCACCCCGAGAAGCCCAAATCAATTTAACGGTGAATTTCTTATAAAAGTAATATTGGCAAAAAGAACATAGCAGTGTCCACGTCAAATTGAAAGCCCGTGAGGCATGGCAGAGCATGGTCGAAATCGCCGAGCTAAACAGCTATGACTGCGGAACAAGCGGCGGTAGTGGGTACAACCTCGTTGGCAGGAAGATGAAGCATGAACTCGAGCGCCACTAGCACAGGGAACTCGTATGCAAGAAGGTGACGCGGTTCAGCTCAATCGCTCTTCGACTTTACACCATGAAAAGAGCACAGCTAAGCAGCACAGGTCACTTTGTGGAATACAGTGACAAGGACCATAATGCAGGCTGAGGCTTTACTGGATGCACAAGGATAAAGCGCTCATCATTTGCAGAAGTAATGGAGATTCAAAAGGAGGGAGGAGAGAAAATTAAAAAAAACATTGGGAAGCAAAATAATGATTCAGCAATGAAGAAATATAGAAAGAACCGAGGAGATATATATATATATAATATATATATATATATATATATATATAATTATATATATGATAATAAGGCACCACAAGAAAAAGGTCGTAGCAAATGTCCAAGAAGCAGAATTATGGCACGAAAATCTACATCAATGAATTGACTTCATGCGCCGAAGATCACTGGTGAGCTTGGCGAAAAACAGCAAGCACGCCCAGCACACAGCTTGCGGTTGACTTTGTTGAGCTTGCCCTGCAGCACCAGCTTTTCAAAATAGACGAGTGCCATAGCAACGGGCCCCACCAATGCTGTCCTCTCCCTGTGCAAGCTGCACATGTCCGCTTCAGAACTGGGAGAAAAGTTAATTTGAAGTGGAGCAAGGGGTGGGAGGTGAAGTGAGGGGAGGGAGGAGGGAGAGAGGGAAGCCTGCATGAAGTGTTTAATGAGTTTGGGAAAGCTTCAAACTATAATGTGATAAAGTCACCAAATGCTGCTCATTCACTTTTACAGGCATCCACAGGCATTCATGCACTTCCAACATGCAGGAAAAGAGATGACTGGGTAACCTGTTCAGCATTCCATCTCCATGCCAAACAGTGGTGACGGTCCATTTCTGCTAACGTCTTGTCCTGTGGTGTAATGTACAGTAAGTTTAAGCCCTCAGTGAGCCTTGAATTACTGTTAAACAAATAATTTAAAACACTAGTTTGTGTCAGGTGGCACACCAAAAGTAAACAGAATCTATGAATACTTGCCTGTGAAAATCCACAACACTATTATGTTGGTGATGAGAAAATAAAAGTTTGAATTAGTAAGAAACAACAAATCAGAAAAGATCAATTGAATTGTGGTTGAATTGCCATACCCTGTTGCACTTCCATACAAAGGATGGGAAGTACCTTCTGATCTTGCTCAGAGTCAGCTTTATGTGCGGAAACTTCCTTAAACGTTTCCATTCATCTTTCTTCAGGCTGATGGCTTAACATACTCTATACTGTCACTGGGCAGTCACATAAAATCAGTTAAACAGCATTCACAAACAAATTAGGTTTGTGACAAGATATACAAAATATTTAAAGTTTCTCGATGACTTGTGTCTGTGGTTAAGAACATTGACGTTGCGATTTGGCGGGTCCATGATTGGCTCAAACTTATGCTGTCAAAATTTAGCAATCGTCATAAAAGAATAGAACCGCCTCCTAAATTTCACTTGGTGAACCGTTTATCAAATTGCAAGCATTAGTCTGTGCGAACTGCTTATTACAGGCTGACCATGAGAGAGGAGACAGTGAAAACACGTTCTTGCACAGCCACTGTGGGTCGTCCAACAGCTCGGGGTTATGGTCGAAGACTTCCTTTGAATCGAGGTCGAGAAAGGTTCCGTACAGCTCCAGAACATTCCTGTTCACAACACAAGAGTCTCCACAGCAGAATATAATCACGATTAATCAATAATCGTGAAAACAAAATCGAAACAAAAAACTAAGCAAAGTCAATGGCGTACCAGTCGCAAACCCCACGTTCCGCACCCTAAAGCAAATTGAAAAGAGACAAAAACCAAAAATTCCCACAGGAATGATCACAATCTCAAAATTTGCGTGAACGGTCTCCCGCCCCCCCCCATTCTTGACTCCCCTCTGACCCAAGTCCTCACCCCATGGGGCAAACCCTGAGGGAAAATCCAAAGAAAGAAGACATATTTCATGGTCCCCAATGTTGTTTGCATATACAAAGTTCTTCTTTAAAATTTAAAAAAATAAATTATAATGTACCCGTAATTGCATTTTCGGGTTTTATCACAACCCAACCTGGGGGGCTGAATGCTCCACACCTTCTGGCATGTAATGAGCATAACTAGTCAAGTTTGGTAATTTCGCACAACGTTTAGGAGAGATAGAATGATGGACAACAGATTGGAGCAATACAAGAGC
>CM068966.1:16187498-16204513 GCA_035128595.1 Eptatretus atami | reverse complement strand
CGAAAGAGACGAGATCGTTCCTGCGGGAGGTCTCCCTGAATGTTTTGAATATGGCATCGTCTTTCCAATTACAGATGTCATTAAATAAATCACCAAGCCTGCCGTGCTCGCACAAGGTCATCCTGCAAGGTTTAAAGCACCTCTCTGGCAGGGATGATGGGGTTGGAAGTACGTGCCCGTCCACTTGTTCAGAAGTGTTGGCGAGCCTTTTAGTCCAGGAGCCTAGAAGGTTTATTCAAGTGAAAAGCGCCGGAACGCTTGACCTCATGGCTGATGGGGGTCATCCACCGACATCCCAAAATGCATTGCTGCGCGGTCTGACCCGTGGCTTTCCCCCCGAAATCACTCAATTAATGACGCCATTACGAAAAACCTAATTTCCTCAATATCCTATGCAAACTATGCATGATATATTACGAATAAGGTGTCAATACCTATGTTTTGACACGGTCAATCATTACCTGATGCTAGCGATTTTGCTAAAAAAATGCATTAGTTTACCACGTAAATGCATGGTTCGTCCCCACATTAGCGTCGCTATACGAAACTCACTATCTGAAACTGTTCATGATATACAAATAAGGTGTCTATACGATATTTTTATGGTCAATCATTACCCTGACACCTGTGTTATTACTGGGAATGTGTAGTTTACCATGTAATGTGTGGCCCATTACAACAACGATATATGGAAAACTTGCAATGTGCAGTTCACATAATTAACTTGATGTCTCTTGGATTACAAGTCTTCTCTATCACTTGTTTCGTCACTCGTCTGACTGTCCTCAAGTCCAGCATTATCTGATCTTCCTCATCTACTGACTTATTTCCACCATCCCCATCTCCTCATGTGGGCCTGTGAGGGATCTCTGGAACTAGGAATTTCCTGGATTCCAGTTGGTTCAAAGGCAGTTTTGAGACAACTTCCATCCATAGTCTTCGGACTCGCCACCAGTTGGACTGTCTGATCAGCTCTCTTCCAGATTATTGCCACATAGTGCACCTTTTCATATGATAAAAAGTGGTCTTGGCGGCACGGGGGAAGAGAGGCACAGTTTGTCTTCTTTATTCTGGCAAGGCTCCTTTTCGTCACCACACCCATTCGCAGTAACGCCTTGCATCTAGCTTCATTAATGTCAGAGTTTTAAGCCATACAGCACGCGGACAAGGATGTAACAGCTTGGACGTCTACCTCCTCAGCTGTTAGAGAGATTGCAATGCCATCACATGAGCTGCATCTGACTCATCTGCTGGAAGGGCTTTTCACTTTGCCCTTTCTGTAAACACGATGTGAATCACAACAGTCAAGGCATGAAGGCGCGATTAGTGCTTCAGTGATACCAGTCTGTTTCTTCTCAAGAATGTCAGCTAGTTTTAGTGACTATCAATGTACTTCGGTGGTTGCCAGATCCATAGTCCATGATGATGTTGATCCTTCCGACGCTTCCAGAAAGCCAAGCAGAATGATGAAGACGTCCGTATCAGTGGACTTACTAGAATGTTACAGTGGAAATGTTGTTTGCGTGAAAGGCATGAGTGTGTCAGCTTTCTCACGTCGACATTGGAGGTGATTCAGTTCCTCTATTTGCAGCACATTTATCCTCGTTGTTCTTCATCTCCATACATCATAACCATGTGAAACATACAGTGTTTTTCTTCTTCCAAGAATTGAACCATACTTTGGATACTTCTTCCATTCCTCCATTAACAAACCAGGCAAACTGTTCCTTGAATGGTCCACTTTTGAGTAACTCTGTGCCACTCTGTCGCTGAGCTGGTCAGGTCCAGTAATAATAATGAATTGAGGAGTCGTTGAACGACGCAGGTTTCGCTCGGTATTTCGATTGATGGTGAACTGGTATTGTCGAGCACTACATGGATTTGTTCCCCACGATACAAACATACTTTTGCCAAAGTTCCTTTGCCATGGTTGCATATGTGGACTTTGTGTGCTGCAACACGGTTTTCATGGAGGATAATACGCCATCAATCACGCGGCTGTTATTGGGGGAAGACTGTTGTCATCGAGAAACACTTCCGTCTGCTTTCAAGTTTCTTTGTGAGAGATGCCTTGTCCGTCTTCAGGGGAGTTCCATCGCTATGGGCAAGAGAAAGTGGTACCATCCAGTAACAGGGTAGCTAAGAATGTGATGCAGATCAAGTGCATTGTTGTCTCGCAAGCAACTGCTAAGATTCGTCCAAAGACATCCCTGACTCCCATCTGCCGCATTCGCTCTTCGTGCTGCGGTCTTAGATTGTTCACATTCTCTGCAGCAAAGTCCAACATTTTGATCCTTGCCACATAGTCAGACGATCAAGTGCATGGTATTGTGCTTCCTTTACAATAGGATCTTCCCCTCGTCCAATGATCCTGGTATCACACTTTTTCTTATCAGCAAGAAGGATTGCCTTGCTCCGTCTGTGGGTCAAACATTGGCTGAGGGGTTCATTTTTCTGCGACTTCCTTTCCTCTTCTGTCCACAAAAAAGACATCCTTTTTCATCCAAGGTCCAATGACGCTCTTCGTGCTGGTAGAAGGATGATCGGAACTTGAACGAGTGGTCTTCTGAGGTAGGTTCAGATGGTTTGTGCTTGGAGGTGCTCCTCTCTTAGCAAGAATCGACTGAGGCAAACTGAGTGGTAAATATTTGCCTTGGGCCCCAGCTGTTCTGATCTCTTCCGAGGTGTTCGAAAACTTGTCACTTTGAATTGCTTTCGCCGTCTAGCAGCATTTTTGGCTGTTTCCCAGTTGCTGGAATTGAAACACTTCAGGGCATTTTCTTTTCTCCTCTTTCTTTGCAATTATACAAACGGGGACATCATTTGCCATGATCTGTAAATAACAAAAAGGGAACAGAGACCAGTGCATTATTTGCCAAATTGTAACAAAAGACAGAGATGGTACGACTCCAGTAGGCAACTTTCAGGGTGAACTCAACATTTTCAAGCACTAGAGTTGCATTGTAATATTTCACATAAAAACATGGTATAGACACTTATTTGTGATATTATCATGCAGTGTTTTTCAGATATTAATGAAATGGGTTTTTCCGCAATGGCGTTGCTACCAAGTGGGTGAACTAAACATTTACACGGCAAACTATACATTTTCTAGCAATAATGGCGGTGTCAGTGTAATGATTGACCATGACAACATACAGTAGGTGTAGACAACTTATTCGTTAAATATCATGCGCGATTTTTCCAGATATTGAGCAAATAGTTTATCGGTAATGGCGTCACTAATCGAGTGATTTCGGGGGGGAAAGCCATGGGTCAAACCAGCAGCAATGCATTTTTGTGATGTCGGTGGATGACCATCAGCCCATGAGGTCAAACGTTCGGGCGCTTTTCACTTGATTTCACTTGAATAAACCTTCTGGGCTCCTGGACTATTTCCATGGAAGAATTCTCGACTCGCACACCCAATTCACCTTAACATGCTTGGAAAAAAAACATCGTTGCTGAAGGGGGTTCTGCACATGCGTGCCGAGCATTCTGGGCAGTGTGACCACTCCTTGGCTTTTTTCACAAGATCTTGGCTATTCGTTGTTCACCTTTGCATCTTGGTTTTCTATAGGTTTTCTTGGTGTATAGGTTTTCTATTATCATCGCTTTTCCGAAACCTTGTGAATTCTTGGCTTTTTTCATTGGCTCACCTTGGCATTTATGAAAATGAGGAGTGGTCACACTGATTCTGGGGTGCATCACGTTATTTCGAAAGGAGAAAGAAACAGAGACAGAGACATCAGATGCTCCTAACTCCAGTTATGATCTGCAAAATTATTGTCAAAGGGCACATGACCTTTGACCCGTTGAACCCCAAATTGAATCAGTCCATACTTGTGCCAAGTTTGGTTGAAATCCTTACAAGTGATTCCCAAGTTATTGTGGAAACAAAAAACAATAATAAAAAATAAAATAAAACAACCCGACAACCACCAACTCCAAAACATGCGTCCGACCTTCGACTGCCGTAGGCATAAAAAAACAACAACCATAACAACCACAGGTGTCTGCACAGCTTTGCAGGGTAGAATTATACAACCTGTTCTGACTCATTCAGGGACACAGCGAGTGTTCGTTTTCTTCGCGCTGCTTTGACAGATTTATTGGCATTTATTACTGTCTCGTTGATTGTGACGTCTGCCACAGAGTCTCACGAAAGGTGCAGCCGTGTGTTGGCTCAGTGGTTAGGGTGGGCGTGCTTGGGATCCTCGGTCCTGAGTTAACAGCCCCGTCGGCCGTGATTTAATACACAGGGGGTTGACTCAGCCTGTCATCCTTCCGAGGTCGGTGAATGAGTACCAGCTCCAGTGTGTGTACCGGTAGAGGGGCACTGCATCAGCGACACAGTCACGCTTCAAGAAATGATAGCTACCCCGGCAGCTAAGTTGCCATACGACACCACCACTAAAAGGTGGATGTGTGGTCAGTGTTTGTGCATTCCTCACCCAACCACCTGCATAGTCAGCCTTCACCAATAAATTGTAACAACTTTTATATAATAAATGTTAATTTAATTTGCAGATACTACACATCCCCCCCCCCCCCCAGAGAAACTGTCACGAGCCTGACTAATATATTCATTATCTCCTGTGGGTGTAGCACAGGCATGATGGGCCAAATGGCCTCTTCCTGCTTCAAAGCTCCTTGTTGTCTTTGGCTGTTCTTCCCGAAGGATACCGTGGGATACCGTGGGATACCGTGGGATATTTAACGTCAACAAGACCAGGGATGGAAAATGGGATAACAAGTTTGACCTTGACGTCCGTCCAAAGGTCATTGACGCCTCGCCCGGACACCAGGTCCAGAACGGGAGTTTTATAGCCGAGTCGGGATTCGAACCTGAGCTGCACGGGTCAGCCACCACGACCACGTGTACACGTACTTCCAGGTCTTGGCCATCCTGCCAGCCCACGATCCAATTACCTCCATTTTTGTACCCAAGGGACACCGGGACTCCATCAAACACACACTCAGTAACGATGTGAACAAACGGTGCAGAGAGTCATCGAGGTACAGGGTACGAGTACCGTGTTATTATCACCGTGCTCCGATCGGGGTGTGCGCACAGCACGAGTCACGTGTCCGTCTCGTCTCGTCATCAGGGTCAGTCCTTTCAGTAGGCACAAGGTAACGAGATCCGGCGCGAAAACAACCGAGCGGAGCTCGACTAGTTGGGAGGCGGGAATAGGCGCGCGTGAAGCCGGCGAAGGAACGCAGGCCGCAGGGGTCAGGGTGGAGGTTCAGTTCAGGGGACTAGCTGCGGAGCGTGTCGTCATCCGAGCCGACGCACCCACATCCACTTACCCGCCGAGGCGACCGGAAGCGGGTGCGCTCTCGTCCGAAAAAGCTCAACGGGTCCTCGGCGGGCCAGCGAGGATAAACATGGCGTCTGTCGGCTTTTGAAAGCGTGACGCACTTCCGGTCACATGAATAAACATCCCGCGCGCTCAACGGTCACAGCACGATCCGTGGCTTGGTCCATTTAGCAAGCCCGAGTGGTCCTTGTCGATACGGTCCGGCCCGTAGAGGGCATTCAAAGAGCCGTGGTGGGGTGGGGTGGGGTGGGGGGTGCAGAGAGTCATCTCTCTGCACCTCCAAACCAAAACAAAAAACTCCAAAACAAAACGGTCGTTCGTTTTAACTCTCGCTCTTTATCCTGTTCTCCAACGTTATCACAACAACTAGAAAGCATCTCAAAATGCAAAGCCTGTCCGTGTCCACTTTGTATTCGAAATAAACTTAACGAGGAGCAAATAAGCATCGCTTCCAACCTCTTCATCCAATTAAGTAAACTTGATGAAAACGGCAGTTTAAAAAAAAAAAATTGTTACATTTATTCATTGTGTTCTCCACAGTCTCATCATAAAGGTTTGTTGAGGATTTGATGACAAAAGCTCAATTGGTAAAAATGTTATGGTTGGACAAAGTTTGAGAGAGAAAAAAAATTATAATATATATATAATATAATATATATATATGTTAATGTTCAAGAAAAGAATAATAATGATAACAAAAATTATTTAAATCAAATTGTTGTCTTCTCCATGTTCTCATAATAAAGCTTTGTTGAAAATTTGACGACAAAAGCTCAGATGACCATTTTGGGAGAAAAAGTTACGGCTTGGACAGACGTACAGACACACACACACACACACACAGAAAATAATAAAATAAAATAATATGGCCACCATGTTGGTGCTTACTGCTATACAAAGCCAAAGACATCTTCAGAGCTGGCATATTCACAATTGCCATGCCCTCCCTACAAGTTTTCCCTTCAGTGTAAAACGACCAAAGTGACATTTAAAAGGATTTTGAACCGATAGGCATCACGGGCCTTGTGAAGATAGGCCGCAGCGATCGAGGCAGTGGTCTGTTGTCGATACACCACCAAAATAGCTTTGTGGTGTCGTCTCTAACAGGGCTTTTACCACGGACGTTACGCAGGTCCTTGCTATTATTCCAAACTATTTTCTCTTAAACGACCCGAACTTGGAACAGAAACCCCATCAGTAATCTTGCCCCGAATGTGTTGCCAGACCATTGTAATTCCCCTGTCTGCATGTGTCTTCGTTTATATATTTTTGCTGAAAACAAAAATTATCTGCAGTCGCTTGTCCGATCGATGCAAAACTTCAAACACAGGAGGCACTTCCCATGGAGAATATTTCATTGATAACTCTGACATCATCGGTCACATGGTATGGCAGCCATATTGGAATGAAAGAAAAATTTGGACATCATCTCTGAAACCGCTCAATGAAAAAAATTTGAAACCAGGCATGTCATCAACTCCCCGTGGAGTATATACGGTGAAAAGAATGACGTCGTCGGTGAAGTGGTATTCCAGCCATAATTGGTCGAATCAAAATCCTTATCCAAAAAAATCTGAAACGTCATACATCTGATCGCCAACCCCATGCGAGTGAAGAATTAAATTTATGACATCATCAGTCATATGGTCTGGTGGCCAGATTGGATTGAAAATAAAAACGTTAAAAAAAACAAGAAGCGAATACTTCGATATCGCGCGGCTGGGGGCAGTAAAAGTCTAGGTTAAGAATGATGAAACAATTTTGCAGTTATAAAATTTAAATGTAGACACGGTGAATTAGCATGCATGATGGGAAGAGTTGTGACGTTGGACAAATTTCTATTTATAGCCCTCAGATCAAAGGGACGTACGCGGCCATAAGTGTGACAGAAGACACAGGACAGAATAGCCAATTATACAACAGCACAATGTCGCCACGCTGTAAAAATTCTTCTCCAGAACCACTTAACAGATCGAAACAAAACTTCTTACATATGATCGACTAGCCGTGGGGAATAAAGTTTGAATTTAAAAAAAATTAATATTCATTGGTCAACGCAATTTAGCCTTAATGTGCACAAAAGTAGTCATTAAATATCCTAATAATCAATCAATAAAGCCTTGGATAATGGCAATGTTTGTGACGTCATAGGGTGCTTGGATGATACAGATATATAGGCCATAATCGCAGTAGGCCATAATAGTGGCATGTTCAATTAATAATGAATGGTATTGTTGTTCATAATGAGCATGCAAGACGAGACTAAGCATTTTATTGAGTGCCATTCTGGTTATTATTCCCTTTGTCCAAGGAGTTCCTGGAATCTCGTGATATTGTGAAAGCAAACATCCATCATTATTTACCTTTAACAGTGTATATATGCATCACGAAGAAGATAATTAGTTTCGGGTAATTTATGGGCACAATTAGCCTGCTCATGGTCACTTGAAAGTTGCGATTCCACGGAGATACCGCATATCTCACGGGATTGTGACATGGACAGGCGACCTTGATGGGCCATGACATGTAGTAGCTGTTTTGATTGCAGTTTCTGTGGTCGGTGATAGCAGAGGGAAGGGGAAAGTGTTAACTTTTCTGCTCTTCACAGTGGGAATGCCAGTTTGCTCTTATGAGTGGGAGAACAGAGTTGGGGTTTAGAAGGACTAAAGCAAAGCTGGGATCAGATTTGGGAGGGGGAGGTTGGGCTTTGGGGGTGGGGAAAGAGGGGTTGAGGACTTTTGGTGTTGAGGAGTTGTGGTGGAGGGGAGAAGGGAGTGGGGGTTCTTAAGGTTTGGAGCAAGGAGAGGATTGATGCCTTCGGGATGGAAGGGGAGGACTTTGTGTTTTGGAAGGGGGTGGTTGAGGACTTTGGGTTTTGGTGAGGGGGGGGTAATAGGACTTGAAGTCACATTTTACATTGCGTGGATATTCCAGGGGTCCCTGCTAGTTATCAATAAACTGGGTAACCTTATTACTCATTAACCAGATTAAAAACACAACTTGAAACACGACAAAAAGCTATCCATTATGGCAAAGCCAAGAGCATTTTGGGAGAAAAGTGCAAGGTCAAATCAGATAAAGATCAAAACCAGGAAACGTGCTGAATGAAAAGTCTAACAGACGGTCTTACAAATGCTTTGGTACATCACCTTGATCTGCAAGAGGGGACAAGATCCAGATTGTTGTAGCACACAAAATTATAAACACCAAGGATACAGATCTATATTTATGTTCTGTGTCTACCCCTACAACAAACACATCTCCACATGTACAATTGTATAGTTGTCAAATCTTGATGGAGTAACATCTAGACTAGTCCTGATACTTATATACATGACAGGGTGTATATCTTCCTTCTTACATGCACTCCAGAGTGCATGTTTAAGGAAGTTACATCACAGAGAGTGAGAGAAATGACAGTGAGTGAATAACATGGGTTGAAAAGGATGGCCCAGAGGCACGCACACTCACCTCTCAGCTGTCTAGCCTGGGTTTGAATCGAAACAGCTATAAACTGTCATACTGGTGTTTCACAGGCAGGGTGATTCTCTTATGCAAGCCTCGATATTGTATACAAAAAACAAAAATATATTCAATGTGTGCCATCCTTCTGATGGACGTTAAACGGGATATCTCGTCTGCCAGCATTAGTCGGTGGACATTAAAGATCACACGGTGTCGTGAATCGTTCACAAACAATCATCGGCACCCTGAACAAATTCCAAATTCCTTCCCTAACCAACAGAGGGCCACACCCTCAGCCAATGATGTGACCCCGCAGTCTTGTGCTGCATACGAATGAAGTGAATCAACTTGCAGTGAATGAGTTAGATAACAGGGAGTAAGTGAGTGAGTTAGATGACAGAGTTCTGTTCTTGTGTATGGCAGCTTGGCTGCCGGGTTAGCTATCATTTATTGGAAGCTATCATTTATTGGAAGCATTTATTAGCTTGATAGCATTAGCTATCATTTATTGGAAGCAAGGCTGTGCCGCTGATGCTGTGCCACTCTACCAGTACTCATTTCGCCGACCTCAGAAGGATGACAGGCTGAGTCAACCCCACATTGTGTTAATTCAGCAGAACTTGGCTTGAACTCAGGACTCCAAGATCCCAAGCCAGCCACCCTAACCATGAAGCCAACACCAGATTATGACAGGGAAAAAGTGAGTGAGTGAGTTGACAAGGAATAAGTGAGTTACCTCACACAGTACACCCTTTGGGGAGATATAAAACTTGGAAGTCTTGCTTGCTACCACTAGTTTGTGAACATTAAAGAGCTTACAGCATCATTAGAAAATGCGAGGTGATCCCTAAGTCAATTACTGCCATGATCCGCAATCACACAGGCACCAATGGCAACGCCATTCACCAAACCCCCGTGGTGGATAAATATCAAGGCATGGATAATTACACCAACATATTCAAAATGTTTATTTCCTAAATCATGTTTTGTTCATAAAAGTTCAACATTTATAATAAAAAAATTCAATTAATGCTTTAGTATGGAAAGTATTTTTGTTGCACATTTGAATGTTCCAGAAAATTATATACAATAACGTACGAGGAGCGAGACAAAGGTTATCGCAACGAGATACTCCCAAATAAAATGCTGTACCATAAATACTATAGGTACCATACATCAGATAAGTTTGGTCCACTGTAGGACGATGACCTCCTCTACCCTGAAGCTCGTGCTGAGACATATTTGGAATCCTCACCTTACTAAAGCTGCCAACAGAATGAAACTGACAGCAGTCAGTGGAGAAAGAAACAAGTCTTTAATCGCACACTTATTCAGAACTTTGGGGCATTCACTACTCGTCAAGAAACGTCTCTACGCGAGAGCCAGTCCTGCACAGACCACCAGTCAGGGATACCCACCCGAAAGTGATTTGGGCAGGAATTTATAACTTTTTTGGGGGTGTCGGTGATAACTCACCCACTCTTTGCAAATGACACCACAAAATCTTCATCTTTAGCGTCCAACTAATGCTGGCAGAGGGGATGTCCCACTCAATGCCCATCCAAGGGACGGTGCACACATTGCCTAATGATCTAGCATGCAAAACACCAGGGTGGCAGTTTATAGCAGGCTGCTTCACGTAAAATAGTTATCTCAGGCAGGTGTGCATACATATATATATATATACAGTGGGGAGAACAAGTATTTGATACACTGCCGATTTTGCAGGTTTTCCCACTTACAAAGCACGTAAGGGTCTGTAATTTTTATCATAGGTACACTTCAACTGTGAAAGACGGAATCTAAAACAAAAATCCTGAAAATCATATTGTATGATTTTTAAATAATTAATTTGCATTTTATTGCATGAAATAAGTATTTGATCACCTACCAACCAGTAAGAATTCCGGCTCACAGACCTGTTAGTTTTGTCTTTAAGAAGCCCTCCATTCTCCACTCATTACCTGTATTAACTGCACCTGTTTGAACTCGTTATCTGCATAAAAGACAGCTGTCCACACTCAATCAATCAGACTCCAACCTCTCCACAATGGGCAAGACCAGAGAGCTGTCTAAGGACATCAGGGACAAAATTGTAGACTTGCACAAGGCTGGGATGGGCTACAGGACAATAGGGAAGCAGCTTGGTGAGAAGGCAACAACTGTTGGCGCAATTATTAGAAAATGGAAGAAGTTCAGGATAACAGTCAATCTCCCTCGGTCTGGGGCTCCATGCAAGATCTCACCTCGTGGAGCCTCAATGATCAGAGAGAAAGGTGAGGGATCAGCCCAGAACTACACGGCAGGACCTGGTCAATGACCTGAAGAGAGCTGGGACCACAGTATCAAAGAAAACCATAAGTAACACACTACGCCATCATGGATTAAAATCCTGCAGCGCACGCAGGTCCCTCTGCTCAACCCAGCGCATGTCCAGGCCCGTCTGAAGTTTGCCAATGACCATCTGGATGATCCAGAGGAGGCATGGAGAAAGGTCATGTGGTCTGATGAGACCAAAATAGAGCTTTTTGGTTTAAACTCCACTCGCCGTGTTTGGAGGAAGAAGAAGGATGAGTACAACCCCAAGAACACCATCCCAACCGTGAAGCATGGAGGTGGAAACATCATTCTTTGGGGATGCTTTTCTGCAAAGGGGACAGGACGACTGCACGTATTGAGGGGAGGATGGATGGGGCCATGTATCGTGAGATCTTGGCCAACAACCTCCTTCCCTCAACAAGAGCATTGAAGATGGGGCGTGGCTGGGTCTTCCAGCATGACAACGACCCGAAACACACAGCCAGGGCAACTAAGGAGTTGCTCCGTAAGAAGCATCTCAAGGTCCTGGAGTGGCCTAGCCAGTCTCCAGATCTGAACCCAATAGAAAATCTTTGGAGGGAGCTGAAGTCTGTGTTGCCCAGCGACAGCCCCGAAACCTGAAGGATCTGGAAGATCTGTATGGAGGAGTGGGCCAAAATCCCTGCTGCAGTCTGTGCAAACCTGGTTAAGAACTATAGGAAATGTCTGATCTCTGTAATTGCAAACAAAGGTTCTGTACCAAATATTAAGTTCTGTTTTTCTGATGTATCAAATACTTATTTCATGCAATAAAATGCAAATTAATTATTTAAAAATCATACAATGTGATTTTCAGGATTTTTGTTTTAGATTCCGTCTTTCACAGTTGAAGTGTACCTATGATAAAAATACAGACCTTACGTGCTTTGTAAGTGGGAAAACCTGCAAAATGGGCAGTGTATCAAATACTTGTTCTCCCCACTGTATATATATATATATATATATTATATATAATTATATATACATATCTATATACATACATGGTTGCATGGCTGTACCTCATTCCTAGTAGCTTTTGAATGCTCATTTTCCTCCCTAACCCCCCCCCCCAAAAAAAAAAAATAATAATAATATCAGTGAACATCATAAACTAAAATAATCGATTAAAATAAGTTTTCTGGCTCCTGTGTATAAAAACTTGAGGGAAGGTATTATTAAATTAGATTAGTGTTTACATGTATTTTATAAGAACAGTGATTATTTAAAAAGTTTTGCACATCCAAACATGAAAATGAGGTGAGACAGAAATATCAGCTCGACACCGCCAATGTCTCATCCTTCTTGCGAGGAACAATCTAATGGAGATCATATCATACCTGAACATCAAACTTAAAATTACTTGAACAATGACGACCCATCACCCCTTGTGCACAGAATAGAGTAGTCTGTACCACCCAGCCCCACCGCCAATATGTATACTACATATAAGGCGTCTGGTAACGCCGTTTCACATGAAGTACAAAAATAAGACTTTTTCACCTTTTCAGGTGACAATCTCTCAATCCAATGATGGAAGCCAATGCAAAACTCAAGCCCTCACCTTATCACAAATGGGCTTTGTTTTCCATGAGGATTGATAATCAAACCAACACATTGGAGTTAGACTCAACAAGACACCACCACGTTGGTAGAAAATATGATGTATTAACATATTTTACAAAACAAGACCAATGATGAATCACATCGTGAGAGATTTCCGAAAATAGTTCAAGTTAAAAATGTTAATGTTAGCCTTCCATGTTAACAGGGGAAGAGATATGGCAGAGGTGATCTACTCCACCAAGGTTCAGCATACAAAGGCCTTGAGAGATGAGGCAGGCAACATGGCAGTGTTAAGGAATAAACAGGTGCAGGAGAGAAAGGGAACCCTTTGTGAAAACACTTCCACTGCATCGGAGCTGCCGAAAAAGGTAGAAAAGGCCCCGAGTGGATTGCTTTGGGCAAGTGAACAAATCGCAGCGCAGGTCTGATGGACTCTTCAACATTCCTTGACGATTACATTTAGAACTCACAAAAAAAGAAATAGCATCCTCTCAAGATGTGGCAATATAGTTCCAGAAAAAAAAAAGGAAAAAGCACAGCCAACCAACAACGTGTGCCAATGGCGGCAAGGTGCTCCATTTGAAACTGTTTATTCAATATGTGTAGCTTTTTGATGCCAAGTGTCTGTCATAAGAAATTGCATTGGTGTCAAAGCCAGTGACCAATTGCAAATGAATAGTATGATATAGAAACTGTCATTTTAACCGATTTCCACGTGATATACTGTGCCCCCCCGAGCTGTTATTCAAAATTACATGCACATGTGACCCCATTTGTAACATTTAATGTGAAAGGTCTAGAATGAATGGGGACTTAATATTTTAGAGTGGAGGTTGGTATACATCAGGATTCTGTACAAAGTCTCTTCATTTTTGTTATAGTGATGGGCATACTAAGTGACAACCTCAGATATAAACAACTATGGGAGTTCCTGTTTGCAGACGACTTTGTCATAACAGCAGAGTCAAAGGAACAGCTGCAGAGAAGAGTGCTGGAATGGCAAGGGAGCTGAGAGAGGCAGAGGTTGAAAGTCAATGCAAGAAAGACAGAAGTAATAGTGTGTGGTAAGACTGATGTAGAGAGGGTCAAGATTGTAGATAAGGGGTGGACAGCTGACACAAGTGGACAAATTCAAATACCTTGGCTCAGTGCAAAAGGAAGGTGGAGGTTGTGAATCAGAAATCCAGGATACAGTGAAGGTAGCATGGAAAAAATGGAAGGCTAGTGGAGTCGTCTGCAATTGAAGGTTTAAATCTACAAGCCAGTGATTAGAACGGTTATAATGTATGGTGCAGAAACATGGGCTTTGAGAAAAAGGGAAGAGGAGTTGCTGGAGAGGACAGAGATGAGAATGCTTCGGTGGATTCTTTGAGTATCACTGAGAGGGTGGTTGAGGAATGAGGAAATACACAAGAGAGCGTTTGAGTTGCAAGCATCACAGGAATGATTAGAGAGACTAGGTTGTGGGGGTTTGGACAAGTGATGAGGAAAAAGAATGAAGAACCAATCAAGAAAGCATGGAATGAGCCAATTAGTGGGAAAAGATCAAGAGGACGACAGAGATCAAGGTGGAGGGAGGTCGAAGGATTGAGAGAGAGGAATATGCAGAGGACAGAGGGGAATGGAGAAGGCAGATCTGAGTGGCTGACACCTAACTGTTAGAGAAGATGAAGAAGATTGAAAGGTTTAGGTCTCCAGGTAATTTCAGAATTACATGGATACAGTCTCATTATTAATTAATGTCCGGCAACTTTAAAGTGACTCGTATTATTTAATTTCTTTCAGGAACTACGATCGTGCCATTTAGTACTATTGAGGTGAGATATTGTGATATATTGTACCTGTGGTAACTGCTTGAAAAACATACAAATAATTATTTTTCTAATCAGTTGCACTTTATGAGAAGAATCAAGAGTTCTAGGAATGAGATACCAGCAATCATCCAAAACACACCAATTATTTCAAAAGATTCTTCCAAATATTACATTAGTAAGACTCGAAGGGCCTCGGTAGAGCGCACACCTCCGCCACATCATGCCTGATCCACGAGAACATATCGGGCCCAATACATTTTTGGAATGTCATGCTATACATACTACATCTTTTTTCGTCCCATCTCTCAATGGTGAACAATCACTTAAAAAAAAAAAACATTTTTAATGATGGTATCCGGATTTGGATCTTCACCAAAATTAAATTAATTCAACCTTGTCATATATCCAACCTATCCACCAAGTTTCGTCCGAACCAATCGATAACTTTTTGAGATATTGTGATATATGTCAGTTTAGCTCGATCTCTCAATGGTGAAGAATCACTAAAAAAATTATCGAATCTGGATCCGGATTTTCAACAACATTGAATCAATTCATCCGTGTCACACATCCAATGTGTCCACCAAGTTTCAGGTGAATCCGTCAACAACTTTTTGAGATATCGTGCTATATATAATATTGTTTTGACCCCATCTCTATAGTAGCCGGATCCGGATCCGGATCTTCACCAAAATCGAATCAGTTAATTCTTGTCACACACACAACCTTCCCACCAAATTTCATCAGAATCTGTCCACAACTTTTTGAGATATCCTGCACACAAACAAACAAAAAGGACAGACAGGGGTGAAAACATAACATCCTTCTGCCTTCGGTGGCAGAGGTAAAAATATAAAAGTGTGTAAATATGTTTATATACTTATCCATAGTTGACCTATTTTGTGGCTTTTCTTGGGACGATTTCAAACATCTCACTCGTACAACTTTTTGAACTCCCCACGTATATCAGGAACTAAACTTTCGGACCACCCCGTACATGTAACATATCTGTGGGTTATATAGTTAAACCACAAAAGGTCCGCTGCACAAAAGAACGTACTTTGCCTTCAGGAGTTGATGGATGCACCTGTGCATCATATGTTGCAAGTCAATTATCAGCTTTTACTGATAATAAAAAAATTTTAAAAGTCAAAATTTGAGGTTTAAAAAACAATTAAAAAAAACAAAATTGCACCCGTGTCCAAAAGAAGCGGTTGGTTCAGTGTGGCATTTTTAATATGAAATAGGCAAAGCCGAGAAACGAACAAAACCCATTATAATTACCCTTTAGAACCGCTTAGAACCCTCTAGAATTACACTTTAGAACCCTTTAGAATTAAACACGGTGGGTTATAAAGAATCTTCTTCTTCATTATTGACGGACAGACAAACGGATGGATGGAAGGAAGGACATACCCAAATATTGAAGCAGCTTCACCGCTTAAAAATAAAATCACACTGATCATACAAAAGCTACTGCTGTGGATGTATCTGTTGAATAGTTTGATGAAACTTTACATTAAAAAAAATGAAGGGCACTCGGTAGAGCGCATCCCTCCCCCACGCAATGCCTGATCCACGAGAACATATCGGGCCCAATAACTTTTTGAAATATCATGCTATATATCGTTTTCGGCCCAATCTCTCAATGGCGAAGAATCACTTTAAAAAAGTACTTAATTCTCGTATCCAGATCTGGATTCGGATCTTCACCAAAATCGAATCAATTCGTCCTTGCCATACACCCAACCTGTCCACCAAGTTTTATCCAAATCTGTCCACAATTTTTTGAGATATCCTGCACACAAACAGACAAACAAACAAACAAATAGACAAACAAACAAACAGACAGACAGAAAGGGGTGAAAACATAACCTCCTTCACCTTTGGTGGCGGAGGTAATAAAGGGAGGGGGATCCACGGTGATAAAACTAACATGTCAGAAATCACCCCGAGAAGCCTCAAATCAATTTATGGTGATATTTTCTTATAAAAAGTAAAATATTTGGCACAAAGAACATAGCAGTGTCCACGTCAAATTGAAAGGCCCGTGAGGCATGGCAGGTATGCATGGAGTCGAAATCGCCGAGCTTCAAACAGCTATGACTGGCTGGACAAGCGGCGGTAGTGGGGTACAACCTCGTTGGCAGGAAGATGAAGCATGAACTCGAGCGCCACTAGCACAGGGAACTCGTATGCAAGAAGGTGACGGCGGTTCAGCTTCAATCGCTCTTCGACTTTCTACACCATGAAAAAGCACAAGCTAAGCAGCACAGGTCACTTTGTGGAATTACAGTGAGCAAGTACCATAATGCCAGGCTGAGGCTTTACTGGATGCACAAGGATGAAAGCGCTCATCATTTGCAGAAGTAATGGAGGATTCAAAAGGAGGGAGGGAGAGAAAATTTAAAAAATAATACATTGGGAAGCAAAATAATGATTCAGCAATGACAGAAATTATAGAAAGAACCGAGGAGATATATATATATATATATATATATATATATATATA
>CM068966.1:16170507-16183740 GCA_035128595.1 Eptatretus atami | reverse complement strand
TACGAATGGAACATCCTCCCTTCTGGAGCTGGTAATCACCAACTTTTCATCAAACTTCTCCCAGATAGCATCAGTGCCATAACATCTTAAATGCTGTCCTCACTTCTCTGCTTGCTCTTATCAACCTGTCCCTCACAATAAACTGCCTCTTATCTGCATAGAAAACTGCCAACATCATTCCCATAAAAAAGAAGGGTACAATGGAATCAATCATCACTTCCTCTTCTCAAACAGCCCTAACTCTGACCATCAATTTGGATTTTGTCCTGGTTGCTCAACTCGGTTGTGCTGCTGCTTCTTCCTCAGCAATGGTTGGACACCCCGAATAGCGAACAAGAGGTCATGGTTGTATCTCTGGAAAAGCCTGGCCCAGGGAAGATGCTGCCCGGGGTCCCAGAACTTCTTTGCGGACCCTGGGGGGCAGGTGGGATCACGTCTGCAAAGCCTGCCCGGGGCCCTCTGAAAACATAATATTGGCAAAAGGTTTCTTCCAAAGCAAATCTTTCCATAATCTTACCTCTAAAGGCCCTGTCACACCTTGACGATTTAGCCAGCGTATGCCTATTTATGAAAAATTTGTCTAAAACGCTGGTACACGTCGAATACGTTATGGGTACGTTTTGTATAGGTTAAGAGCACACTGAAAAACACTGCCATACGTCATAGTACGCTGGCTTTAAACGTGTACTTTTGGGTTTTCCTCAAATTTTTTCATGCTTGAAATTTTACGACGTATGCGGCGTATGACTCACACGTTCCGCTACGCTGGCCATAAGTTGTAGGCACGTTATGCGATCGTTGACACACGTCGAAACACGTTACTTGTAAGTTACTCATAAGTCGAAACACGTCGAGGTAATGTTTAGCGTACCCGAAACTTATTTCTAACCTATGAGTAACGTTTTGTAAGCACGCTACAGACGACGTTGTTCACACTTTGCAACACGTTACTTGAAAGTACTACTACTACTACTACTACAACATTGACATCACTAAATTCTCTCGAACTACATACTACTACTACTACACTACTACTACTACTAACATCGACATCACTAAATTCTCTCGAACTACTACTACTACTACTACAACATCACATCACTAAATTCTCTCGAACTACACTAATAACATCGTCATCACTAAATTCTCTCGAACTACTACTACTACTACTACTGCTAACATCGACATCACTAAATTCTCTCAAGTACTACTACTACTACTACTACTAACATCGACATCACTTAATTCTCTCGAACTACTACTACTACTACTACTATACATCGACATCACTAAATCTCTCGAACTACTACTACTACTACTACTGCTAACATCGACATCACTAAATTCTCTCGAAGTACTACTACTACTAACATCGACATCACTAAATTCTCTCAACTACTACTACCTACTAATAACATCGACATCACTAAATTCTCTCGAACTACTACTACTACTACTACTGCTAACATCGACATCACTAAATTCTCTCGAAGTATACTACTACTACTACTACTAACATCGACATCACTTAATTCTCTCGAACTACTGCTACTACTACTACTACTAACATCGACATCACTAAATTCTCTCGAACTACTGCTACTACTACTACTACTAACATCGACATCACTAAATTCTCTCGAACTACTACTACTACCAACATCGACATCACTAAATTCTCTCGAACTACTACTACTGCTACTACTACTACTAACATCGACATCACTAAATTCTCTCGAACTACTACTACTACTAATAACATCGACATCACTAAATTCTCTCGAACTACTACTACTGCTACTGCTACTGACATTGACATCTACTCAACATGGAGTCTGGAACACTGACGGGTTCCTCTTGTTAAGCCCATTTGTATATACCAATTCCCCTAAACGCTGCCAATACGCCATTATACGGTAGATGTAAGTTAGAAACACGTTCAGTAAGTTCTGTGGTCGTCCGAAGACGTCAATCAAATTCGTCTACATACGCCAATGTTGCGTTTGAGATACGTTACACATAGGTTCAAAGCACGCTACTAATAGGTTCAAAGCACATTACTCGTAGGTAAAAATTAAGTTTCGGGTATGCTAAACATTACCTCGACGTGTTTCGACTTATGAGAACTTACAAGTAACGTGTGGCCGACGTGTGTAAACGATCGCGGAGTGTACCGAGAACTTATGCAGCGTATGCGAACTTGTGAGCCATACGTCGAGTACGTCGTAAAATTTTCAGCATGCTTGAAATTTCACGACCTACTAGACGTACCACGTAATATGCCAGCATACTTCATTGTTTTTCAGCGTGCTCCTAACGTATACACAACTTACCCATACCGTATTCGACGTGTCCCAGCGTTTTAGACACATTTTTCATAGGTCGGCATACGCTGGCTAAATCGTCAAGGTGTGACTGCGATGTTGACACTTCCAATTTTCAGGCGGTTATGATTTAAATCAGCGTGCGGCAGGTTTTTAACAGAGAACGCCACGAGTTCGTCGGCGATACGTGCAGCGCGCTATGACTAAGTTAAACTATCGTTGGGCATGGTTGTGAACGCCGACAACAGGCTAAGCATTCGTTGGTATACGTTATCTTTAACACAACGAAAATTCTGTGCCCGTTACTAATACGTTATGCATACGACCAACACATCGATGAATACGACCAAAACTTAAAAAAAAAACCTCAAAACTTCAGCGTTCGCCAACGTTTTACGTGCATTTTTATACGTTGCCATTCCTGACTAAAACGTCAAGGTGTGACAGGGCCCTAAGCCACAGCCTTCTCTAATCTGAGAAGAATCTTGTTTTGTTTAATATGGTGGTCATATTGTTCATTTTAGTTTACCCCAAAATACCTAGTCTTTGTAACCATCAAATGTATGTGCGGCTTGGAGATTCCATGGATGTATTAGGAAAGCACAAACATCTGAATATACAAGGTACAAATGCTTGCACAAACAAATCAAGGTACCTGTATTAATGCAGAGTGAAGCTGGTATGGATTTTCCTGCAAAGGTATCAAAGCATGTTGGCCGGACCACAGTGGGGGACTGTTCAAAAACGCTGTCCTCCCTGGCCAGCAGTCCAACTCTCAGCAAGGCATGTGTCGGGTATAGTAGCTTGGCATAGGAGATTGACTGATCACGCAAGAAAGGGAGCAGCACAGCAGCGATTTGTAATCCATAATAATAAATGTAAATGTGTGTGCGTGTGTCCTCCATAACTCCAAAAGCATGAAACCTAGAGGCCTGAAACTTTGCAGGCATACCAAGGGATATCCAAGGGAGTGCAAGAATGAAAATTGGGTGTTTGAGTTAATTTAAACACCCCTATTCAAGAAAGGTAACAGCCTCATTTAATTATACTTGATCAAGGCATCATCCTTGGTCACCTCGCTGGGGTCTTAATTTGCAATTATTTTTGACCTGCTCAACAATCCCTAAACTTGAAACAGGCCACAACGGTTTCTTTATGATAAAGTTTTGTTTTACCACTTTCCTCACTCATCGAATGCCTCATCATCATACCTACGAATCACTGGATACAATACAACGCAATGCTTATAAACACCGGGTGACGTCAGTGTTCTTGGCCTTATTTCATTTCTGCAAATGCGTTAACTTCTAGAATCTCTTAAACCGAGTCGAATTACAAAATTTAAACTTCTTAATTGAACTCAGAAGCAGCAACGACTGCTAAAAAAGTGTTCATTTGTTTAATTTGGACATTGTTTGACATTCCGAACAGACGTCTCCGGGGGGTGTTTTGTGTGACCGATCAGCGATTGCTAATCGCTTGCCAAGCCATCCGTTCCTTATCAACCATTTTGTTAGAGTGCTTGCTTGAGTGCTTAAGCCACTTCGTGAATGCTTTACAGCCTGCTTGGTTGTTCGTTTGCAAGCCATGGCCATACACGGCTGAAGTATTCGCACAGTCACTGAATATATCGATCGACTTGAACAAAGTTCATGCCCCACTCACCTATGTTTGGCACTTTGGCTCCATTTTGTCGAGTGGTGGCTCGCACGCTGAAAATGAGAAATTTTATTTTACATGACATTTCCCCTTTTTTGCGATCTTCTTTCATTATACGACCCGTCACATCGACATAGACAGATAAGCTCACATGTAAAAAAAATTAAACGTTTCATTTTGTTTAAGTTTGTTGGAATGCTTCCTTGAGTGCTTCAGTCACTTGGGGAGCGCTCTACAAGTTTCAATCTCTACAAGCTTCCGTGGCAATACCGTGGCTCGATTCACTGTGGGGACATCTCCGGAATTAGCAAGGCAAAATATACGACAGGATTACAATGAGTAAAAAGTGTTTTCAGCGGTTACAGAGCAATAAATTGCCACATCATGGCAGGATAGCCAACAGGTTCGCATGTTCGCTCCAAGCTGTCGAGCCTGTGTTAGAATCCCGAGCCAGATACAAACTATCATCCTGGTGTTTCAAGGCAAGGCAATTCATCAATGTGTGTGCCGTTTCTCGGATGGATGTTAAACTTGGCATCACATCTTCCAGAATCCCCACCTCTTCTCTCTCCTGCTCTCTCTCTCCCTCTCCCTCTCTCTCCCTCTTTATTTGGCATAAATTACGTATTTCAGGCATCATAGCATGTATTCTACAACATGTCAGAAAGCCCCCCCCCCCAAAAAAAAACCCAATAATAATTGTTTCATGACACTTCATTGTCATTGTTAGAATTCTTAGTTCTTTCCTGCAATCGGAAGAACCACAAGATGAAATGGATAAGATGCGAGCAAGCTTACTTTGCCATCTGCTCCAAGTTCCACTCCCTCAAGTCCCACCATCATTTCTGTGGACATGGAGTGTCCACCAGAGTGATGCCTTTGTCTCACACTCTCCAACCTCAGCTCCCTGCTCACAATATCCGAAAAGACGAACATGCGAGTAAATTCGCCAAATTCGGCTTTACAATATAACAATCATTATCATTTGAATTACAAACAAAAAAACAAGGTAAACATGTCAAACTCTTACAAAAAAATAAAATAAAGTAAAACCTGTGCTCTCTTTTTGCATTAACAAACATGACAGAGATTGAAGAGGGTTTGGAAGGTGTTTTAAAGAATGACAATGCTCAAAATATTGCTGTTAATATTGTCCAGATGGTGAAAATGATTGTTTTGCAATAATTGCGTCTTCAAGCGGCCAAGTCATTTTGCTTCATTTTCAAGTGCATAGGGACTCCTTTCTGGAAGCAAGACTATGAAATTGACAAATTTAAGAGGATGTCTGCAACAGTGACATTCATTCTTAGTTCACAGTACGAGAGTCGGTACGAAAGTAATGCCTCTTATTTTATTTCTCACTAAATATAATTCCAATAATCTATATAATAAGTGTCTGCTGTCTATCTGTCTGTTCGTCCGTCCCCAAACTACTCCCTCAGTTTTGGGGCCGGCCCCGCCAAACATTCTGTGGAACCTTTTAGGGTCCCAGCGAGTGTCCTAAGGTGGGTGGGAGGTTTCATAAATTTCTCAATGCAATATTGTGATTTTGAGTTTCCACCAGTACGAAGCTTTCGCTCTCGCTTTCTCTCTCTCGCTTTCTCTCTCTCGCTTTCTCTCTCTCGCTTTCTCTCTCTCGCTTTCTCCCCCCCCCCACATGTTAACTAATTCACAGATTTGGCATTCGCAGTTTCGCCATTTACCACATGTGGAAACATCCGCTGGTTTGGTAAACCATCATCATCGTTATCGGCTTCATCATCATCACCATCATTAAAAGTAGATCGATTTTCACAGTACTCCTCCCACAGATTTGGGGTCAGCCCCACCAAAATTTTGTGTGTAGCAGCTTTTGGGGTCCCTGCGCATCACACCTGGATTAACAATGGTGCCCATGGAGCACAAGCTGGGGACTCTTCATCTTGAGGGTACCTCAGTCTTCATCTATATTTTCCTATTTACTTTTATTCATCATTTATCAGCTCACTGCTATGCTGGAAGTACGTTAGCAACTCTAAGCTAGCATTACCTCCTGGAAATACCTTCAGCCATATTTGTGTACGTGATAATTGGATGGCCTCTGAGCATGCAATGCATTCGATAAATGTAATAATGAAGCATTCCCTCGCCATAGGTTGTAATTACCAATTTGCACCGTGAAATTGATGAAGAGCTGAAGGTCCATTCACAAAACAACGTCGCTCTCACACTTCTCATGTCTTCCCCAATCTCACAAGAGTTCCCTTGTTCCTCATCCCCCACTCTCCTTCCTCCCCCTCTCCCCCATTTTCAATTTTCACCGATTCCCTCACAACTCAGTCCAGTCCCTGGTTCTCAGTGATTCACTGGCAGAGTGTGACGCTTCTAGTAGGGGTTTAGAGCACATTAATGGTGAGAAGAAGCCTTTATAATATAGGAAAGAGCTAAATGTGTGATAATCCAGTCAACACATCAACTTTGGGCGAACATGATTTTGGTCAGCAGACAAATATTGGCTGGCGACATCATCGCTTTTACAAGCAATTGCAAACGTTGGCAAACAGACGTCGTTTTTACAACCAATTGCTTTTACTTTTACAACCAACGTTTACAAACCTTTACATCGTCCAGCTGTAATTATAAAATTTGTCAAAACCATTTTTTGCTTTTTGAGACTTTGGGCCCCCTCCCACCCATGTGTACCACAGGTACCTCACTAGCAACTAGATACAGTGCTTATAGAAAGTCAAAACTCCCTTTCAAAACTTTCACCTTTTGTTGCCTTATAGCCTGGAATTAAATTGCATTAAACCAGACTTTTTTCCACCGAAATTTACACATCGTAACCCACAACTTCGAAGTGAAAAACAAATTCCACAAATTTCAGAAAATAAGTTGAGAATACAAAACTAGAATATCTTGGTTGGATAAGTGTCCATCCCCCTTGTAATAGCAATTGAAAATTAGGTCAGGTGTAACCAATCACCATCAAAATCACACACCAAGTTAATTGGCCTTTCTTGTGTTAAATTGTAGTGATTCTGATTATTACCTCCACCACCGAAGGTGAAGAAGGCTATGTTTTCACCTCTTTCTGTCTGTTTGTGTCCAGGATATCTCAAAAAGTTGTGGATGGATCCGGATGAAATTTTGTGGACAGGTTGAGTGTGTGATGACGACGAACTGATTAGATTTTGGTGAAGGTCCAGATCCGGATCCGGCTACGACAATTTTTAGCAGTGTCTCGCGTAGCGAACGCTGCTCATAGAGAGCTCGGCGTTCTTCTTCTTCTTGTTCTTCTTCTTCTTGTGAAGACAAAACCTTTATATTCGTTCTCGGCTCCTTTATATACACGATCCGGATCTCCTTAAATACTAAGCACTTGTACACATCCTCGCATTGAGGGTGCCTTTTGAGAACGTCTATCATGAACTTTTAAATATATTCGGACATTTGCTTTAAAGTTTCGAAAAGTTCACGTTACTATTTAAAGATTATTCCATTTAATATATTGTAATTTCGTAAATACATTCTTTATTTCGTAAATACACAATGACGGGTCTCACTATTGGCTTAATCAAGGCACGTGACGAAATATCGGAAGTTGTTGTTGTTGTTTTTTTTTTTTAGCCGACAAAACCTTTAGGACGCTGCTCTTGGACACATTTGTCCTTGTTTAAGTGATTCTTCACCATTGAGGGGTAGGGCCAAAAACGATATATAGCACGATATCTCAAAAAGTTGTGGATGGATTTGGACGAGGGTATGATGGAAATGAAGCGCAAATGCACCTTCCTCTGGGCTATCTGAAAAGGCAATTTTGTTCTAAGCAGACAAACCTTTGAGTTAGTGAAAATGTTAAAATGTCTATAATTAGGTCATGACCTTAACAAGTAGATCTAGGTCAAAAACGTCAACCCCGAATAGCTTCTATTACCATTATTCATGCAAAATTTAATTCTGAAAGTCCCAGCCGGCTCTGAGATACATCTCGGAAATTGGGAGTGTTTGGAGTGCAGGAAGAACATAAATAAATAATATTTTAAATGGTGGTTTAGTACTCCTCGGGATCTAAAACTCTGGAGTCCATTAGAAATTGGGGTTACAGACAACAGCTATAAGCCTGTAAGAAATTGTGCAATTAAACATTCATGATGCATTCACAATCCTCTCGGGGGAGGCTTCATGAAAATTACAGAGAACATGCAGACATATATGTGGCAAATATGAAGTCATTTTCTTCCACAGTCTCCATGAGCTAAAATGTACTTTAATGAGTGCATCAATCCAACTCTTATTTTCCAGTGTCACTGCTCGTTGTAGGCCGACCACTTTGAGGCTCGTTGTCGATATCAATTTCGCTGCTCTTGAAACACTTTTCCCAATGTCCAACAATGGTAAAGTCACCATACACATTATTTAAATGCATATGAACATCCACTGGAGGAACCTCTTCCACAGTCAGAATTTCAATAACTATTCTCTACTTTGTATGCACATCTAGTGGGGCAGCCATTTTGAAATTGTGGTGTGATGGTGTTGTGTGACCGATCACAATGCCGCTCAACTTAAAATTGGTGGGAGATACAAACCCTTCATTGTTATCTCATGTAGCTTTGCCACAATGCTTTGGTTACAAACTGAAAAGTAAGAGGCATTACTTTCGTACCGACCCTCGTATCTTGTTTGTGATTACCAGAATCGATTTCAATAATCACTAAGTTATATCAGAATGGAAGCAAGTGTTTTTGCATTGTGAGCAAACTGCCATTTTTTTTTTGTATACCTTGTCGAGGCTCGTATGAGAGCTAACACACAACGCACAGCAAGGGGGCATGAGACAAGAGGGGCGGGAGTGGGAGGGACAAAACAGTGGGGAACAGACACATTAGGAGATCTGTGGAAGGGAGAGGGATGGGATGGGGAACATGGGGAAGAGAAGATGGACATTACAGGGACTTTCAGGAAGGAAAGCAGGGGAATTGAAGGAAGTGGGCTTGGGTGGATTATCGGGGGTAGAAAAGATCGAGGATTTGGATGGGGGATGATAAGAGGTGGTGGTGAACAGCTGTTTTGAAAGCCTGGAGGGAAGAATGGGAAAGAATAGAGTGAGGGAGTTTATTCCAAAGGCGGGAAAAAAGAGAGCCATTGCAAGTTATCGAACTTCCTAACCCAAATCACTACCACTCGAGTTTTCTTTTCCACCGATAACGATAACCACTCCGCCTCATGGTTCTCTTACAACTCAGTTTCCAGATTTTTTGAATCAAAAGCCTTTGTGTTGCTGCTTTCTGCCAAAGTTGAACTAACAACCTCTGGGATGCCTGATTTGCAATTTTCTGTGGCCTGTTCTTGTTTGCCCATACACCGCTCATCCCCATTTCCCCAAAGTCTCGTCTCATCGTCAGTGCATTGTTGACCTTCCGTTCAGTCATCCAGTTCTTTCATGAGCCTTTGACTTCTGTAGCAGAATTTAGCAAATGTACAATGACAATCATAAAAATGGACATGATGTCTGGGTATAAGGGTGAAATTCAAACAATGAAAAACAAAGCAGAATCAAACAAAACCATTCATTCATAATAATTTACCCCACGTGAGAAGAAGCACGGTAAGGCAAGATGGAGAAGATGGTACAAAGCGAGCGCTTGTTACTCACCAACACAATCCTGTGATAGACAGACAGGTTAAGAAAAAGACAACAATAAAAACAGTACAGCATTAATTACCCAACAGAGTTGAGTCGCACAAAAAGGCCATGCACAGCATATCCCAAAATCAGATTTATATTCTGACGATGTTTCAAACATTGCAAATCGACCAGCTCTTCTTTTATCCATTTTTTTGATGCATTCACTCAAATTAATTTGGCATCATGCGACCGCAGTTGCAAGCAGTTTACATTCTGAGGCATCACAACTTTTTCCAGGACTGGCATGAGATGGAAATAAATAAATCTACACCAATAAGTGTCAGTGAGTCAGCGTGGCAGTGTTTCTCCTCCATAACCATGAAACTTAGCAACCTGAAACTTTGCATGCACATGAGCAAAACTCCAAGGAAGTGCATGGCTGAAAATTGGGTGTTTGGGTTCATTAAAACAACCCTTTTGTAGATGATTAACGGCTTTATTTAATTATATCCTTTATCAGGCGCATCCTTGGACACCCTCGGTCACCCCTCACCCACACTCGATGGGGGTCCTAATTCGCCATTTTGTTCGGCCTATTCAAACATGCCTCCATTTGGAAACATGATCTACTCTCATGGACTAATTAAAGTACATAATCAAAATATTATGTCGGATTTGAGAATCGGATCTGGTGAACAAAATAAGTGTCGAAATCTGGAGTGAAATCCGAAAATTTTAACAAATTAGCGATTTTTATAACATGTATTTATTTAAGCAAAGCATTAAACTTAACTTTTTCTACTGTTCAGACGATTATATTGAGTGAAGAAAAGATTATGGAATGAAAAGTGTAAAATTCATTGAGTGAAACACCGTGCTTCATAACCTGCTTTTGCAATCCATGACGGCAGTCCACAGCGGTCCTTGTTTTCGGCAATTACATACGCAGTTTGCTCTTTCCATTTGGGCAATTTGTTTACGTAACAAAATAAAAATAAAAATATACTATTATAGTTCCACCAATATGTTAAGTCAATAGTTTCTGCAAGGGAAGAGGCTTCTTATTTTATTTTGCTTGACACCGTTTTGTGCGTGCTTTCATTACAAAATATTAATATAAATATACCAATAGTTACTGCAATATATATTATGTCAGTAGTTTCTGCAAGCGAAGAAGTACGTAGACAGCACACATGGACATGATAGAAATGGGAACAAATGATTCTCTGTGGGGTGTGTGCGTGCCTGTTTTTGGTTATGTGTGTGCGGTGCGCAGGTTTCGCAGGCACGTGATCGGAACACAAACTCGGGCCCATGGTGCATGGTGCTGTGGAGGTGGTTATGCAGCTGTCCGTCTTGCGAATCATGTACTTCTGCAGCGCCGAAGCCATGGGAGCGGACGTGATGCAGCATCGAAGCCACGGTGCAGTGTGGGCAAATCCGTGGATGTGTGCGAGTGAAAAGTTGAGTTTTTCTCCAGTGCGTGTGCATGGACCGTGAGGAGATTGGAGGAAAGCGTGGGTTGTGGGGGTGGGGATTGCATGCAGTTAAGCCATTACCAAAGGGACAGCATCAGTTTTGATTTTAAAATGCTACCGCCCGGTTTTATATATAACACGGCGGTTAGAAAGAAAACGCTGCAGTTTGGGCGCGTTTTATCACCCCAGTAACGCCCTGGGACACTGCCTTCCCATTCACTCCCCTCCCCTCAAACTGCTTTACCCTTCCCATTCCCTCCCCTCGTGCCGCCTTCCCATTCCCTCTCCTCGCGCCGCCTTCCCATTCCCTCCCCTCGCGCCGCCTTCCCATTCCCTCCCCTCGCGCCGCCTTCCCATTCCCTCCCCTCGCGCCGCCTTCCCATTCCCTCCCCTCGCGCCGCCTTCCCATTCCCTCCCCTGCAACTGGAGCGGACGGCATCAGCTCACGTGTCCTAAAAACCTGCTTTGCTGTTCTTGCGCATCCTCTCTGCCCTTTTCACCCTGTCATTTACCCCAAGTCATCTTCCATCTGCTTGGAGGTCAGCCTGCATGACATAAAAAGGTACAAAAGCTGATCCCCTTAACTACAGACCTACTAGATTACTTCTAATCATCAGCAAGGTCATGGAATCCATCATCACAGTTGATATGAAACCCTTCCATTTCTCCAACGGTCTCATCTCAGATCACCAATTTGGTTTCAGACTAAGTCGTTTTTTTCCTTGGACATGGTGCTTCTACTCACTCAACAATTGATGGAGGCCCTCAATGTCAGACATGAGATCAGAACTGTCTCTCTAGACATACAGTATCTTGTGCTTTTGATGCAGTCTGGCATCCTGCCTTACTCTGCAAAAATTTCTGCCAATGGCATCCAAGGCCAACTCCACACTTGGCTTCCTGACTTCCTCTACTCTCGAAGCCAACATGCGGCACTCAACGGAATCCTTTCATCTCCTCTCCCTGTCAAGGATGGAGTGTCCCAAGGCAGTGTTCTGGGCCCAGTTGAATTCCTCATCTTCATCAATGATCTATTGGACTCTCTGGAAAATCCCCTTTATCTATTTGCTGATGACTCCACCCTCTGCCATGACATCTCTCAACCTTCAGACAGGCACGCTGCAGCTTCTTCTCTCTCTTCAGACATTGACAAAAATCACAAATTGAACAAACACTTGGAATATGTCTTTCAATCCTGACATCTCTCTCCATACCATCTGGCAAACCCTCTTATCTACTTTCTTAACAATCCCTTTCAAGAAATTCAGTCATTTAAATCCTGGGTGTCACAATCAGCCATGATCCTTCTTGGGCAAACCACATTTCAAAGTTGGCTTCCAAAGCCAGTCACCGACTGGGCATCCTCCATCAGGAAAAGTCCTTCCTTGGCACACCTGAACTCCTAGTCACATACAAGGCCTTCATCTGCAGCTTGATGGAGGATTGCTCTCCCCTCTGGGCTTGCACCCCTGCTTCACACCTTGTTTAACTAGACACTATTAAAACAGGCCTTTAAGATTATTAGAATCTCCTATGATGAAACTGAGTCTTTAGGCCTATCACTTTCCCATCACAGACAGGTCAGTGGTCTCTCAGTGTTCTACTGCCTCCTTTCTAGTCTTGCACCCTCTGCTCTTTCCATGCTTTGTCCCTCCACCCCCAGGTTTCTGCAGGGTGCTTGAGGTCCACCAGGAACCCCCTTCTAGTGAAACTCCCAAAATCCAGAATCACTGCTCACCTCTGCTCATTCGTTCTTTTTTTACAACCTGTGGAAACAACTTCTACATTCTCTTAAATCCCATCCTTCCCTCCAGGTCTTCAAGACAGCTGTTCTCCCCCATCTCAGATCATCCCCCCATCTAAAACCATGATATTTTCCACCCCTGTTAACCATCCTCTTCCCCCACAACCTTCCAAATTTGCAGTTTTTCCTTCCTGAGAGTTTGATGCTGTATACATTTTGTTCACACCCTTTGTCCTCCCCCAACACCCATTCTTACCCACATCCCTCGATCGTCCATCTCCATCTATTTTGTCCCTCTACCCTGATGTCGGTCCCCTTCCCCTCCCCCCTCTCTTTCTGCTGTTCCTATTGCACTGTTATGTTCTATCTGTTCAATAGTCTAACTTTTCCATGAGCCTGGACGTTGTTTACAAAAAA
>CM068966.1:16155942-16170494 GCA_035128595.1 Eptatretus atami | reverse complement strand
ACAACATAATTGTTATCAACCAATATCAAATGATCGCTGTCAACACACAGGAGTAAGAGGGTCATGCTGCCACACCTGCCATTCCTAAAGTCATGCTGCCGGATGTTGTTGATGAAGTGAACTTTCTTGAATGTTCTCGGACGTGGAGAGCAGGAGAGTGTGCGACACCTATTGAACAAACAATCAAACCACAGCACAAATACAAATCACGAGATCACAGTGTATTCTGCCAGTTAAATACACAAACAATTTTAAGCCAAACAACCCTTCACCTCCTTCTCCTCAAAAAAATTTTTTTTAAATACATATTAAACAGTCCCAACATGAAATGGTGGGAACTGTTTATTTTAATCCAAGTAAAATACAACCCATCATTTTTGACGGGCTTTAATACGAGTGGCAAATAAAAGCCAAGCACAATGATAAATGGGATAAAGAACAGCAAGTTTGCCACACAGGTGACAAAACCATGACATTTCCACAAATTCAATTCGGTCGAACAAATCGCCGAAGCAAAAGCAAAACCTTGAGTAAATTGTCTCTCATTGTGAGACGTTTAAAGAAACAAAACCTACCAATAAGGAACAATTTAGAGCTGAAAGGACTTTGAGCTGTGATCGACCTCATCACTATACTTGTTGGGAATGACGATAACAGGGGAGATGAACAGGTGCTCTTCAGAGTTATTGCATCGCACATTCATTTTCACTTTACACAAAGCATAACGGCAAGGGAGACCAGAAAGGGTTCCGGATGCTTCTCGTGCTAAAGGCTGGTCATCCCTCACTTTCATCCGCACCTACCTGTCTTCTAAACATCCTCATTACACTCATTCACTGATATTTCAAAGGCAGACATGCCCAGCCCAATTTAAATGCAATTATTTTTTATTTTGTGAAAGATTTAATACTTATGCCAGATTTCTTTTTTTTTTTAAATCATAGGAAAAAGAAAAACCACAACATTGAGTATTTAGCAATGCAGAGCCTTACCTGGGTATATATAGATTAACGTAGATCTGAGAACAAACAATCTATATTATAGTAGATCAGTATGTGGACTAACATGGACCAAGTAAATGGCCTCTTCCATCCCTTGGGGAACAAAGAAGGCTAAACCATGATAATTAGCAGTTCTGAGCTTTGCACACACATACTGTAAAATGTTGATGTACGAATACCATACACTTTACAGATTACAGAGCATTGATGCTGCCGAAGCAGTTTCTTGGCAGGGGATATACTGGGTGATTTGTCATTGTCTTCCCAGCATTGTCGGTCTGTGCTCTATCCTTTTAAATGCTGAGCATCAAGCAAGGAACAAACACGTACCATTTAAAAAAACTTTGGTATGACTCGGCCAGGGTTTGATCCACCCACCTCCCAAACTCAGAGCAAGCGCTCTATTACAACAGCAGGTTTGAACCACCGACTTTTTTTGAAGCAGGTTTGAAACCCGAAAATTTAATTATAAACACCAAGCTCGTCTTAATGAATAAAGCAACATTAAAATCTACTGACCTCCTGAGTGGTGCATTCTCTTCTATCCCCTCAAGCGTATCCACTGAAGACCGAGACAACAGGCGCCTCCTGCTGGAAATGCTGCAAGGATAACCAGAGTTGGTGTCAAAGCCACCCAATGCTCGCCTGTTTATACATTTATCGTGTTTTAAAAGACTCGTCTAATAATTAATATTTTTATAAAGCATTGCAGTGAAGTCTGATCCAAATAATTTTAAGCAATATATGTATTTGCATATTGAATCAGTAACAAGAGCGCAAGTGAGCACAATTACGCACGAACAAAGAATATACGAATTTGTGCTACAACATGGAAACAGCAACACTTAGATGACGAACGTATGTCGACAGACCGTCTCCACAGTCTGCACCTATGTACCAGATATGACTGAATATGAAACTTGTATTAAGTGCGGACAAACGATGAAAACAGACTCTGTCAGCACACTTTAGATGACAACGTATGTCGCACACACCCTCCATCAGTCTGTACCATTCCATATAGAAACGTTAAATTGAAACTTTGGGTTAGAGTGCGGACGGTAACGGAGGAAAACAGCATCTGTTTGCCGGTCAACCACTTTAGATGTATAACGTATGTCCACAACCGTCTCAGTGTACCTATGTACCAAAATAGAACTGAAAGTTGAAACTTTGGATTAGAGTTCGACAGAACGATGGAAAACAGCATCTGTTGCCATGGCAACACTTTAGATGACAACGTATTTCACGACACACCGTCTCCACAGTCTGTACTATGTACTAAATATACGTGAAAGTTTAAACTGGATTAGATGCGACAGAAGGACGACGGACGCGGACGACCGGTATCACATAATACCCCGATTATATATATCGGGGTAAAAATAGTGTGGTAGATAAAACTTAGAAAGGAAAAATAATTGCACAAAAAACTTTAAATTTTCACGCTGACGCTCACGCGAGGTATCGCTATAGCTCTCTGTTCTTCGAACAGGAGCTAAAATGGAATATTATACCTCTCACACCAACCACACTGCATGTGACAAAGATGGGGGACTGAGCGGTCGAGCGGATTGGGCGCAGAAGCAGGACCTGATGGAGATCGTCCCTTTAATCTCCTCATCGACGGCTTGGCCAGGGCGGTGCTCAGGGTGATTGAGCACCCCCACTTTATTGTTAAATTGGGTTTTGTGCGTATTGCCGAAGACTTATGCACGAGCACCAGGCCCAAAGCCTGCACCGGGCCATTGGTTCAGGTGTAGGCGAGCTCCGTACGTTTATGAGCTGTCAAATATCTACAGGTAGGCAGACAGGTGCAATTCCATCATGATTCCTCATGACAATGTACAGGTACCTAAAGAAAGGTGAGCTGGTGGTCATGCATTGTTTTAATTAACGTCCTGTTTGCATGATCTTTTTTCCTTTTCATCCAGGGCAGCATTCGCTTTCTCTCTCTCGCTTTTCTCTCTCTCAGCTTTCTCTCTCGCTTTCTCCCCCCCCCACATGTTAAACTAATTCAGCAGATTTGGCAATTCGCAGTTTTCGCGCATTTTACCACATGTGGAACATCGCTGGTTTTTGGTAAACCATCATCATCGTTATCGGCTTCATCATCATCACCATCATTAAAAGTAGATCGATTTTTCAACAGTACTCCTCCAGCAGATTTTTGGGGTCAGCCATCCAAAATTTTGTGTTTGTAGCAGCTTTTGGGGTCCTGCGCATCACACTGGATTAACAATGGTGCCCATGGAGCACAAGCTGGGGACTCTTCATCTTGAGGGTACCTCAGTCTTCATGAGCTATATTATTCCCTATTTACTTTTATTCATCATTTAATCAGCTCAACTGCTATGCTGGAAGTTACGTTAGCACTCTAAGCTAGCAAATTACCTCCTGGAAATACTTCAGCCATATTTGTGTACGTGATAATTGGATGGCCTCTGAGCATGCAATGCATTTCGATAAATGTAATAATGAGCATTCCCTCGCCATAGGTGTAATTAACCATTTGCACCGTGAAATTGATGAGAGCTGAAGTCCATTTCAGCAAAACACGTCGCTCTCGACACTTCGTCATGTCTTCCACAATCTCACCAGAAGTTTACCTTGTTCCTCATCCGCGCACTCTCCTCATCCCTCTCTCCCCATTCAAATTTTCAGCGATTCCCTCACAACTCAGTCCAGTCCCCTGGTTCTCAGTGATTCACTGGCAGAGTGTGACGCTTCTAGTAGGGGTTTAGAGCACAGTTAATGGTGAGTAAGAAGCCTTTTATAATTATAGGAAAGGCGCTAAAATGTGTGATAATCCAGTCAAACACAATCAAACTTTGGGCGAACATGATTTTGGTCAGCAGACAAATATTGGCTGGCGACATCATCGCTTTACAAGCAATTGCAAACGTTGGCAAACAGACCAGTCGTTTTTTTACAACCAATTGCTTTTACTTTTACAACCAACGTTTACAAAACCTTTACATCGTCCAGCTTGTTAATTATACAAATTTGTCAAAAACCATTTTTGCTTTTTTGAGACTTTTGGGCCCCCTCCCACCCATGTGGGTACCACAGGTACCTCACTAGCAACTAGATACAGTGCTTATGAAAGTCAAAACCTCCCTTTCAAACTTTTCAACCTTTTGTTTGCCTTTAGCCTGGGAATAAATTGCATTAAAACTCAAGACTTTTTCGCACCGAAATTTACCACATCGTAACCTCACAACTTCGAAGTTGAAAAACAAATTCCATACAATTTCAGAAAATAAGTTGAATACAAACTAGAATATCTTGGTTGGATAAGTGTCCATCCCCTTGTAATAGCAATTGAAATTAGGTCAGGTGTAACCAATCACCAATCAAAATCACACAGCCAAAGTTAATTGGGCCTTTCTTGTGTTAAATTGTAGTGATTCTGATTATTACCTCCACACCGAGGTGAAGATAGGCTATGTTTTTCCACCTCTTTCTGTCTGTTGTGTCCAGGATATCTCAAAAGTTGGTGGATGGATCCGGAATGAAATTTTGTGGACATGGTGAGTGTGTGATGACGACGAACTGATTAGATTTTGTGAAGTCAGCATCCGGATCCGGCTACGACAATTTTTAGCACGTGTCTCGCGTTAGCGACGCTGCTCATAGGAGGCTCGGCGTTCTTCTTCTTCTTTGTTCCTTCTTCCTTCTTGTGAAGACAAACCTTTAATTATTCGTGTCTCGCTGCCTTTAATATAGCACGATCCGGATCTCCTTAAATACTAAGCACTTGTACACATCCTCGCATTGAGGGTGCCTTTTGAGAACGTCTTTATCCATGAACTTTTAAATATATTCGAATTGCTTTTAAAGTTTCGAAAAGTTTCACGTTACTAATTTTAATAGATTATTCCATTTAATATATTGTAATTTTCGTAAATGTACATTCTTATTTCGTAATACACAATGACGGGTCTCACTATTGGCTTAAATCAAGGCACGTGACGAAATATCGGAAGTTGTTGTTGTTGTTTTTTTTTTTTTTTTTAGCCGACAAAACCTTTAGGACGCTGCTCTTGGACACATTTGTCCTTGTTTTAAGTGGGATCTTCACAATTGAGGGGTAGGCTAAAACGATATATAGCACGATATCTCAAAAAAAGTTTGTGGATGGGATTTGGACGAGGGTATGATGGAAATGAAGCGCAAATGCACCTTCCTCTGGGCTATCTGAAAAAGGAATTTTGTTCTAAGCAGACAAACCTTTGAGGTTAGTGAAAATGTTAAAATGTTATAATTAGGTCATGACCTTAACAAGTAGATCTAGGTCAAAAACGTCAACCCCCGAATAGTTCTATACCATTATTTCATGCAAAATTTAATTCTTGAAAGTCCGCACCGGCTTGAGATACATCTCGAAATTGGAAGTGTTTGGAGTGCAGGAAGACATGAAATAAATTAATATTTTAAATGGTGGTTTTAGTACTTCTCGGGATCTAAAACTCTGGAGTCATTAGAAAATTGGGGTTAAAGACACAGCTATAAGCCTGTAAGAAATTGTGCAATTAAACATTCATGATGCATTCACAAATCCCTCTCGGGGGAGGCTTCATGAAAATTACAGAGAACATGCGCAGACCATATATGTGGCAAATATGAAAGTCATTTTCTTCCACAGTCTCCATGAGCTAAAATGTACTTTAATGAGTGCATCAATCAAACTCTTATTTTCCAGTGTCACTGCTGCGTTGTAGGCCGACGCACTTTGAGGCTCGTTGTGCGATATCAATTTCGCTGTCTTGAAACACTTTCCCAATGTCAACAATGGTAAAGTCACCATACACATTATTTAAATGCATATGAACATCCACTGGAGGAACGCTCTGTCCACAGTCAGAATTTCAATACTATTCTCTACTTTGTATGCACATCTAGTGGGCAGCCATTTTGAAATTGGTGGTGTGATGGTGTTGTGTGACCGGATCACAATGCCGCTCAAGCTTAAAATTGGTGGGAGATTACAAACGCTTCATTGTTATCTCATTAGCTTTGCCACAATGCTTTGGTTACAAACTGAAAAAGTTAAAGAGGCATTACTTTTCGTACCGACCTCGTATCTTGTTTGTGATTACCAGAATCGATTTCAAATAATCACTAAGTTATATCAGAATGGAAGCAAGTGTTTTTTGGCATTGTGCAGCAAACTGCCTATTTTTTTGTTACCTTGTCGAGCTGCGTATGAGAGCTAACACACAACGCACAGCAAGGGGCATGAGAACAAGAGGGGCGGGAGTGGGAGGGACAAAACAGTGGGGACAGACACATTAGGGAGATCTGTGGAAGGGAGAGGGATGGATGGGGAACAATGGGGAAGAGAAGATGGACATTAAGGACTTTCAGGAAGGAAGCAGGGGAATTGAAGGAAGTGGGCTGGGTGGAAATTATGGGGGTAGAAAGATCGAGGATTTGGATGGGGATGATAAGAGGTGGTGGTGAACAGCTGTTTTGGAAAGCCTGGAGGGAAGGAATGGGAAAGAATAGAGTGAGGGAGTTTATTCCAAAGGCGGGAAAAAAAGAGAGCCATTGCAAGTTATCGAATTCCTAACCCAAATCACTACCACTGCGAGTTTTTCTTTCCACCGATAACGATAAACCCTCCGCCTGCATGGTTCTCTTACAACTCAGTTCCAGAATTTTTTGAAATCAAAAGCCTTGTGTTGCTGCTTTCTGCCAAAAGTTGAACTAACAACCATCTGGGATGCCTGATTTGAATTTCTGTGGCCTGTTCTTGTTTGCACCATACACCGCTCATCCCATTTCCCCCAAAGTCGTCGTCTCATCGTCAGTGCACTTGTTGACCTTCCGTGTCAGTTCATCCAGTTTCTTTCATGAGCTTTGACTTCTGTAGCAGAATTTAGCAAATGTACAATGACAATCATACAAAATGGACATGATGTCTGGGTATAAGGTGAAAATTCAACAGTGAAAAACAAAGCAAGAATCAAACAAAACTCAATTCATTCATAATAATTTACCCCACGTGAGAAGAAAGCACGGTAGGCAAGAATGGAGAAGATGGTAAAAAGCGAGCGCTTGTTTAACTCACCAACACAATCTGTGATAGACAGACAGGTTAAGAAAAAGACAACAATAAAAACAGTACAGCATTAATTACCGCAACAAGTTGAAGTCGCAACAAAAAAGGCCATGCACAAGGCATAATCCCAAATATCAGATTTATATTCTGAACGATGTTTTCAAACATTGCAATATCGACCAGCTCTTCTTTATTATCCTTTTTTTGATGCATTCACATCAATTAATTTGGCATCATGCGAACGCGGCAGTTGCAAGCAGTTTACATTCTGAGGCATCACATACTTTTTCCAAGGACTGGCAATGAAGATGGAAATAAATAATCTACACCAATAAGTGTCAGTGAGTCAGCGTGCAGTGTTTCTCCTCCATAACCATGAACTTAGCAACCTGAAACTTTGGCATGCACATGAGCAAAACTCCAAGGAAGTGCATGCTGAAATGGGTGTTTGGGTTCATTAAACACCCTTTTGTAGATATTAACGCTTTATTAATTATATCCTTTATCAGGCGGCATCCTTGGACACTCGGTCACCCCTCACCACACTCGATGGGGTTCCTAATTCGCCATTTTGTTCGGACCTATTCAAACATGCCTCCATTTGAAAGCATGAAATCTACTCTCATGGACTAATTAAGTACATAGTCAAAATATTATGTCGATTTGAGAATCGGATCTGGCTGAAACAAAATAAGTGTCGAAATCCTGGAGTGATCCCGAAAATTTTAACAAATTAGCGACTTTTTATAACATGTATTTATTTAACAAAGCATTAAACTTAACTTTTTCTACTGTTCCAAGATATTATTGAGTGAGAAAAGATTATGGAATGAAAAGTGTAAAATTCATTGAGTGAAACACCGTGGCTTCATAACCTGCTTTTGCAATCCATGACGGCAGTCCACAGCGGTCCTTGTTTTCCGGCAATTACATACGCAGTTTGCTCTTTTCCATTTGGGCAATTTGTTACGTAGACAAAATAAAAATAAAAATATACTATTATAGTTCCAGCCAATATGTTAAGTCAATAGTCCTGCAAAGGGAATAGAGGCTTTCTTATTTTATTTTGCTTGAGGCACCGTTTTTGGTGCGTGCTTTCATTACAAAATATTAATATAAATATTACCAATAGTTACTGCAATATATATTATGTCAGTAGTTTCGTGCAAGCGAAGAAGTACGTAGACAGCACACATGGACATGATAGAAATGGGAACAAATGATTCTCTGTGGGGTGTGGTGCTGCCTGTTTTTGGTTATGTGTGTGCGGTGGCCAGGTTTCGCAGGCACGTGATCGGAACAACAAACATCGGCCCGATGGTGCATGGTGCTGTGGAGGTGTTATGCAGCTGTCCCCGTCTTGCGAATCAATGTACTTCTGCAGCGCCGAAGCCATGGGAGCGGACGTGTGCAGCATCGAAGCCACGGTGCAGTGTGGGCAAATCCCGTGGATGTGTGCGAGTGAAAAGTTGAGTTTTCTCCCAGTGCGTGTGCATGGACGTGAGGAGATTTGGAGGAAGCGTGGGTTTGTGGGAGGTGGGGATTGCTGCAGTTACGGCCATTACCAAAAGGGACTAGCAATCAGTTTTGATTTAAAATGCTACCGCCGCGGGCCCCCCGGTTTTTATATATAACAACGGCGGTTAGAAAGAAAACGCTGCAGTTTGGGCGCGTTTTATTCACCCCAGTAACGCCTGGACACTGCCTTCCCATTCACTCCCTCCCTTCACTGCTTTAACCCTTCCAATCCCTCCCTGCGTGGGCCGGCCTTCCATTCCTCTCCTCGCGCCGCCTTCCATTCTCCCCTCGCGCCGCCTTCCCATTCCTCCCTCGCGCCGCCTTCCCATTCCCTCCCTCGCGCCGCCTCCCATTCTCCCCTCGCGCCGCCTTCCCATTCCCTCCCCTCGCGCCGCCTTCCCATTCGCCATCGCCTCGGCGCCGCCTTCCCCATTCCCTCCCCTCAGTGCGCGTTCCCATTCCCTTCCCCTCGCGCCGCGTTCCATTCCCTCCGCCTCCGACGCCTTCCCATTCCCTCCTGCAACTGGAGCGTGGACGGCATCAGCTCACCGTGTCCTAAAACCTGCTTGCTGTTCTTGCGCATCCTCTGCCTTTTCAACCCTGTCATTTACCCCAAGTCCATCTTCCATCGCTTTGGAGGTCAGCCTGCATGACATAAAAGGTACAAAAGCTGATCCCTCAACTAACAGACCTACTAGATTACTTCTAACATAGCAAGGTCAGTGAATCCATCGATCACACAGTTGTGATATGGAACCCTTCCATTTCTCCAACGGTCCTGCAATTCAGATCACCAATTGGTTTCAGACTAAGTCGTTTTTTTTCCATTGATATGGTGCTTCTACTCAGTCAACAATGATGGAGCCCTCAATGCAGACATGAGATCAGAACTGTCTCTCTAGACATACAGTATCTTGTGCTTTGATGGCAGTCTGGCATCCTGCTTACTCTGCAAAATTTCTGCAATGGATCCTCAGCAACTCCAACATTGGCTTCCCTGACTTCCCTACTCTCGAAGCCAACATGCGGCCTTCAACGGAATCCTTCATCTCTCTCCCTGTTCAGAGGATGAGTGGTCCCAAGGCAGTTGTCTGGGCCCCAAGTTGAATTCCTCATCTTCATCAATGATCTATTGGAGCATGCTCTGGAAAATCCCCTTTTATCTCTATTTGCTGATGACTCCCCCTCTGCCATGACATCTCTCAACCTTCAGACAGGCAGCTGAGCCTTCTTCTCTCTCTTTCAGACAATTGACAAAAATCACATTGCGAACAAACACTTGAAATATGTTCTTCAAGCCTGAATCTCTCTCTCCGTTACATCTGGCAAACCCTCTATCTACTTTTTACATCCTTTCAAGAAATTCAGTCATTTACATCCTGGGTGTCAACAATCAGACCATGATCCTTCTTGGGCAAACCACATTTCAAAGTTTGGCTTCCAAGCCTAGTCACCGACTGGGCATCCTCCATCAGGACAAAGTCCTTCTTGGCACACCTCAACCCTGTCACATACAAGGCTTCATCTGCAGCTTTGATGGAGGATTGCTCTCCCCTCTGGGCTTGCACCCTGCTTCAACACCTGTTTAACTAGACCTATTAAAACAGGCCTTTAAATTATTAGAATCATCCTATGATCGAAAACTGAGTCTTAGGCTATCACTTTCCCATCACAAGACAGGTCAGTGTTCTCTCATGTTCTACTAGCTCCTTTCTATCTTGCACCCTCTGCTCTTTCCATGCCTTTGTTCTCACCATCCCCACAGGTTTCTGACAGGTGCTTGAGGTCCACGCAGGAACCCCTTCTAGTGAATACCCCAAATCCAAGATCACTGGCTCACTCTGGCTCATCTCGTTCTTTTTACAACCTGTGGAACAACTTCTACATTCACACTTAAATCCCATCTTCCTCCAGGTCTTCAAGACACGCTGTTCTCCCCATCTCAGATCAACCCCTCCATCAAAACCATGATATTTTCCAACCCCTGTTAACCATCCTCCTTCCCGCCACAACCTTCCAAATTTGCCAGTTTCTCCTTCCTGAGAGTTTGATGCTGTATACATTTTTTCACAACCCTTTTGTCCTCCCCCAACACCCATTCTTACCCACATCCCCTCGATCGTCCAATCTCATCTATTATTGTCCCTCTAGACCTGGATCGTCGGTCCCCTTCCCTCCCCTCTCTTTCTGCTGTTCTATTGGCAACTGTTATGTTCTATTCCTGTTCAATAGTCTAACTTTTCCAATGAGCTGGACGTTGTACAAAACAAAAAAAACAACAATAATTTGATTATCACCAATATCAATATGATCGCTGTCCAACACACAGGAGTATAGAGGTCATGCTGCCGACCCTGCCATTCCTAAAGTCATGCTTGCCGGATGTTGTTGATGAAGTGAACTTCTTGAATGTTCTGGACGTGGAAGCAAGCGGAGCAGTGGTGCGCGACACCTATTGAACAAACAATCAAACACAGCACAAATACGAAATCACGACGATCACACGTGTATTCTGCCAGTTAATCAACAAACATTTTAAGCCAAACAACCCTTCACCTCCTTCTCCTCACAAACAAATTTTTTTTTTAAATACACTATTAAAACGTCCCAACATGAAATGGTGGGAACTGTTATTTTAATCCAACGTAAATACAACCCATCATTTTGACGGGCTTTAATACGAAGTGGCAAGATAAAAGCCAAGCACATGATACAATGGGACTAAGAACAGCAAGTTTGCCCAACAGGTGACAAAACCATGGACATTTCCAACAATCATGCAATTCGGTCGAACAAATCGCCGAAGCAAAGCCAAAACCTGGAGTAACCTTGTCTCTCATTGTGAGACGTTTAAAGAAACAAAACACCAATAAGGAAACATTTAGAGCTGAAAGGACTTTTGAGGCTTGATCGACCCTCAATCACTATACATTGTTGGGCATGCACGATAACAGGGGAAGTGAACAGCGTGCTACTCAGAGTTATTGCATCGCACATTCATTTTCACTTTACACAAAGCATAAACGGCCAGGGAGACCAGTAAGAAGACGGTTCCGGATGCTTCTCAGTGCTAAAGGCGGTGCATCCCTCACTTTCAGTCCGCACCTACCTGTCTTCTAAACATCCTCAGTTACACCTCATTCATGATATTTTCAAAGGCAAGACCATGCCCAGGCCCCAATTTAAATGCCCAATTATTTTTTATCTTTGGTGAAAGATTTAATACTTATCCAGATTTCCTTTCTTTTTTAATCATAGGAAAAAGAAAAACGCACAACATTGAGTATTTAGGCAATGCAGACCTTACCCTGGGTATATATATGAATTAACGTTAGATTCTGAGAACAAACATCTATATTATATAGATCAGTATGTGGACTACATGGACCAAGTAAATGGCTCTCTCCATCCCTTGGGAACAAAAGAAGGCTAAACGATGATAATTAGCATTCTGGAGCTTTGCACACACATATGTAAAATGTTGATGTACGAATACCATACACTTTAAAGATTACAGAGGCATTGATGCTGCCGAAGCAGTTTTCTTGCAGGGATATACTGGGTGTTTGTCATTGTCTTCCAGATTGTCGGTCTGTGCTCTATCCTTTTAATGCTGAGCATCAGCAAGGAAACAACAGCTACATTTAAAAAAACTTTGTATGACTCGGCCAGGGTTTGATCACCACCTCCCAAACTCAGAGCAAGCGCTCTATTACACAGCAGGTTTGAACCAGCTTTTTTTGAAGCAGGTTTAAACCGAAATTTAATTATAAACACAAGCTCGTCTTAATGAATAAAGCAACATTAAATCTACTGACTCCTGAGTGGTGCATTCTCTTCTATCCCCTCAAGCGTATCCACTGAAGACCGAGACACAGGCGCCTCCTGCTGGAAATGCTGCAAGGATAAACAGAGTTGGTGTCAAAGCCACCCAATGCTCGCCTGTTTATACATTTATCGTTTTTAAAAGACTCGTCTAATAATTAATATTTTTATAAAGCATTGCAGTGAATCTGATCCAAATAATTTTAAAGCAATAATATGTATTTGCATATTGTAAATCAGTAACAAGAGCGCAAGTGAGCACAATATACCGCCCGAACAAGAAGGTATATACAGAATTGTGCTACAACATGGAAAACAGCAACTACTTTAGATGACGACGTATGTCGCGACCAGACCGTCTCCACAGTCTGCACCTATGTACCAGATATGAAACGTGAAAGTTGAAAACTTTGGAGTTAGAGTGCGGACAGGAACGGATGGAAAACAGCATCTGGTTGCCATGGCACCACTTTAGATGACGAACGTATGTGCCACAGTCTGTACTATGTACCAATATGAAACGTGAAAGTTGAAAACTTTGGAGTTAGAGTGCGGACAGGAACGGATGGAAAACGCATCCTGGTTGCCATGGCAACCATTTAGATGACGAACGTATGTCGCGACACACCGTCTCCAGTCTGTACCTATGTACAAATATGAACGTGAAAGTTGAAAACTTTGGGAGTTAGAGTGGGACAGGAACGGACGGACGGACGGACGGACGACCGTATCACATAATACGCCCCGATATATATATATCGGGCGTAATAAAAATAGTGTGGTAGATAAAAACATTAGAAGGAAAAATAACTTGCACAAAAAAACTTTAACATTTTCACGCTGACGCTCACGCCGAGGGTATCGCTATTAGCTCTCTGTTCTTCGAACAGGCGAGCTAAAAATGGAATAATTTTACACCTCTCAACCGACCACACTGCATGTGACAAAGATGGGGACTGAGCCGGTCGAGGCGATTGGGCGCAGAAGCAGGACCTGATGGAGATCGTCCTTTAATCTCCTCATCGACGGCTTGCCAGGGCGGTGCTCAGGGTGATTGAGCACCCCCACTTTATTGTTAAATTGGGTTTTTGTGCGTATTCCGAAGACTTATGCACGAGCACCAGGCCCAAAGCCTGCACCGGCCATTGGTTCAGGTGTAGGCGAGCTCGTACGTTTATGAGCTGTCAAATATCTACAGGTAGGCAGACAGGTGCAATTCCATCATGATTCCTCATGACAATGTACAGGTACCTAAAGAAAGGTGAGCTGGTGGTCATGCATTGTTTTAATTAACGTCTGTTTGCATGATCTTTTTCCTTTTCATCCAGGCAGCATTATCTACCCTGCATAGATTTCTGGCTCAAATCAAAAAAACTCCTCTGGTCCAATGTTGCACGTTTTTTAGATCCTCGTGGAGGATCTCTAAGTCTTACTCACGTGTTGTTGTTCTGCTTCTTCTTGTGGACTTTTTTTGTTTCACAGCCTACAGTTTTCATAGAAACTTCCTGAACTTGGCATATATAGGTAAAAATACCCTGCGCAGCAGTACCATCTCCGATTTTGAAAATTCTCCAGAAAAAAAGTTATGACGTCAAAATATCTCCGCTAATGGAAATCGCCTAAAAAATTATCTCCGAAACTCGGCAAGCTTTTTGAATTCTGTTTGTGGGATCGAACAGGGCATTAGCAGAGATGAATTACCACATATGATACATCACTATGACGTCATATCAATTATGACGTCATTCCTATTTTTTGTTTCACAACCCAGAGTTTTCATCGGATCTTCGTGAAACTTGCCATGTATATGCAGAAGCCCACGCGCAGGCAGTATACCATCTCCAATTTTGGAAATTCTTCCTAGAAAAAAAGTTGACGTCATATATCGCCGCTAATGGAAATCGCTTATACCATTATCTCCGAAACTAGGCAAGCTGTTTTGAATTTGTTTTGCGGGAATCAAGCCGGGCATTAGCACAGATAATTTATCGCAAACCTGATACATCACAATGACGTCATATTCGTTTTAGACGTCATCATTAGAGGACGAGGATCTTAGCTCATTTGAGCTTGTTATAATTAAATCTGGTCCAATATAATATGCAAGTTTCAGGAAGTTTCGATGAACTTGTAGGCTGTAA
>CM068966.1:16125702-16153615 GCA_035128595.1 Eptatretus atami | reverse complement strand
GTCACGGACCCCCAATCACACCTGAGCCGAGGGAAATCCATGGCCTCCGAGGGGCTCCCCTTGGGCGCTGACACACGGCTCGGGGAGTGAGGCACGGTGGTGCGGCTCCATTGTAGGGGGAACAGGAGCGTCCGTTCCACGTCCGGCACGGCTTCTGCCTCCTCTCTTTCCTCTCCGACGTCTCCCTTCCCCTCAACGTGCGAGTCTCCCGCCTCGACGCTCTGAGGTAAAGTTTGTGGTAAAAAATAAGTAAAAACAAAAACATTTTAAACCTCGTTACGTGAAGAGAGCTTGAAAAACGAGACGCCAGTCTCAGGTGAATATGGCGCATTACAATTTGCAAGGTGAAACACCTGTCAAGAACCTCCTCGGAAACATACTTGCGGTGCTTGCGCTGCGGGCGATGGCGGCGGTTTACCGTCCAGGGAAATGCCTGTGAGGAAGCGCAATGCGGCTTGGCGCCGTTTTCGGGAGCCCGGAGCTCTGGGCGACAAAAGCTCACTTCCCATGAGCTTACACGATGGTCGTTTGTAACACAGCGATTACCAGTTCTGAGGCGTCGATGATCGCGAAACTGTTGCAAGAAATGCAACTCGCTTTGGAGGAGGGGCCTCAAAGTGATGAAACCAAATCAAACAACGGCTCACTCGCCGCGCGGCCGCTGCGCAATTACAACGCCAGGGACCTCAAGGCGTGAACCAATCAAACGGCTGCGCCGCTGCGCATGACAACGCCAGGGACCTCAAGGCGGTGAACCAATCAGACAACGGCTCACTCCGCCGCTGCGCATGACAACGCCGTGGCGGACAAACACAGGATGAAACAAACTTCGACAACGGCGCGGATATGAAAACACCAACTGATGTTATATTCATCAAGATCCTCCTTTTTTACTGTCAATCACTAAACTATCGCTTTCACAGATTTTTCTCTTGGCTGTTCTTGGGGAACCATTAATTATTTACCGTGTCTGTCCAGTCGTCTCGAACACGATCACTCGATGACATGGCGATATCCCAGTGGACCGAGCGATACATCTCCCCCAAAGTGTGTCTGGTCAGGAGGTCAAGCTCTGTGTTGGAACTTGAACTGTTCATTGTGTCATCTCAAGGCGATCTTTTTACCTCCGTCACCGAAGGTGGACGGGGATTACGTTTTCACTCGTTTGTCTGTTTGTCTGCAGGATTACATACAAAAATGTTTCAGTGGACGACTCAATATCTGCTCATCATGAGAATCCATCTAATAACGTGAAACACGTTCATCGACCATATTTCTCACATAGGACGCACTCATTTCGATTTTTCGTCTTTCGACATCCGACTTCAATCATCCTACACTTTTTGTCCATTATCGTTAGAATTTGTCTTAATCTTATAATTAATGTGAATCTCTCACTAATTTTAATGATCTGGCCATGACCCCTATAATCTGTCTACCTATATGATAAGATATTGACTAGAATACCATCCAGTAGTTGTTAGATATATTCGAATGAAACTTTGTTGTGAAACAGTTTTTTAAGGTTATTTTATCATAGTATCAGAATCGATTCAAATTTTGGTAATAATCGGATCAACACGGAACCGACCACGATATTCTCTTATTAACTTCCCTACTTACTGTTTCATCCATCACTTAGGCTTAATTTTGCGGCCTAATAATTATATCACTTATTATAAAGCGTATATGTAACATCCACAACATGTATTTTGTTAGACGCTATCGATATGTATGAAAACACTTGAATCTACGCTGAATCCCTTATATCTTTTGTCACACAACATTACAAGTGATAGCGTTCTTTTTTCTTGTAGCGTGTTGTTACATGGGGTTATTTAACTTACATCGCTCCTCTAATTTGCGTAGTACAATATCCCTGTGTATCACCATCAAATCCGCACCCTGAGCATGTTCTTTTTAATTTTTTAAGTGATTTCTTACTATTATTGAGGCCAAAAATATATATAGAGCATTATATCTCAAAAGTTTTGTGGGATTTGGATGAAACTTGATACAGGGGTTTGTGTGCAACGAGAATCGATTCGATTTTGGTAAGATCCGGATCAAGATCCGCACGAGAAGTTTTTTAATTTTTTAATATTTTGTATCTTACTATTTGGATTGGCCAAAATATATAATACTAGATGATATCTCAAAAAGTTTGTGAAGGATTCGAAGAAATAGCTTAGAACAGGTGTGTGTGTACATGACGATCGATTCGATTTGTTGAAGATCCTGATATCAAATCCGGACACGAGGAATTTTTAAATTTTTAGTGATTCTTCACAAATTTAGGATATGGGCCAAAAATGATATACAGCATGATATCTCAAAAAGTTGATAGGATTCGTTATAAACTGACTCTGTGAACAAGTTGGTGTGTGACAAAGGTCGAATCGAGACGTTTTTGAAGATCCGGATCAAGATCCGGACCACGAGAATTTTTATTTTTTAGTGATTCTTCACATATGGATTGCCAAATGATATACAGATGATATCTCAAAAGTTTGGAAGGATTCGGATAAACTTGGTGAACAGTTGGGTGTGTGACAAGACGAATCTATTCGATTTGAGAAGATCCGGATCAAGATCCGGACACGAGAATTTTAGTGATTCTTTACTAATTTAGATTGGCAAAATATTATATTTTTATTGTAGTGACTATCTCTAATAGTTGATGGATCGTTTACTTTGGATGGAAACTTGGTGAACAGGTTGCGTGTGTGACAAGGACGAATCGATTCGATTTTGGAGAAGATCCGGATCAAGATCCGGACACGAGAATTTTTTAAGTGATTCTTTACTATTTAGGGATTGGGCCAAAAATGATATATAGTATGATATCTCAAAAAGTTGTGGACGGATTTGGATGAAACTTGGTGAACAGGTTGGGTGTGTGACAATGGCGAGTTTATTCGATTTTGGTGAAGATCCGGATCCAGATACGAGAATTTTTTAACGTTTCAAGTAATGCTTCACCATTGAGAGATGGGGCCAAAAACGATATATGGCAAGACATCTCAAAAAGTTGTGGACGGATTATGACAAAACTTGGTGGACGTGTTGGGTAGGTGACAAGAACAAGCCGATTAGATTTCGGTTGAGGTCCGGATTCAGATCCGATCTATCGGTGGGATACAAAACGTAAACTTTCAAGCCTGGTGGAGGTGTATGTTCTACCAAGTGCTATTATAGTTTTGGGGGTTTTTTCCCCCCTGAAATTGCAGCACACCACATGCTTGATCTACTCCACCATCCTGGGAGATTATTCCACAATTTTCTAACTCAGCACACACAAGTTCTTCGGTACATCCCGATTGGCTCTCAATGCTATAGTAGCTTGAACGTGTGTTCTCTGGTTATGGAAGTTTTGCGCTGTAGATATGGGGATGACTTCATTGTCATATTTATTGAGATTATTTAATAACTGAAGGTCTCAATCATGTCGCTGTATGCACATTGATAGACTCGGGTTGGAATATCCAGTTTTTAAGTCTTTCCTCAGAAGTAAAAGGCCTTTCAGACATTCCAACTCTCAAACACAAAAGAGGGCATTGTATAGTTCGTGTCGTATTACTATCTGTGATCAGTGTTGTATTTACATGATATGCCCTTAGGTTTGAGCGAATATTTAAGAACAAACCTCCATGATCCATGAAAATGTGTGACGTCACACGTAAAAATTACGTGTTTATGTTTGATCTCCAAGGCGGGATTTGTGGTGTGAATGCCCACACACCTTCATGGTGTCACCCCTGTCCCCCCTGGCCCGAGTTGTATGTATACACGAGCGAACAGCGGGCCATCATCACATCGTGTCACTTTTGGAATATGCAGTCCAGAATCGTTTTACCTGGATCACCAAGGTCCATAGCCTCGCATTTCTAACCGTCCACGTCCACTCTGATGGAATTTCAGAGTTTAAAAAGTTTTCGATCTGTCCTTGAACATCACCTGAAGAGGTTCTTGGATAAAAGAGGTGCCCTGTATTCAAAGTAGATAATATAATTATTTTTAAAAAAAAATTGATTTCCTCCAAAAACATGAAGCCACTTAACTCGTCGTTTTTGTGTCTTTCCAGGGAAACCACGTCAGGATGCCAATTCGATTCCTCGTTCCATTACGGAGCGCCACCATTCAATGTGAGCTTCATGGAAGCAAGATATGAGGCTGAGAAGGTGCTCACGTCTGTCAAGGTGTAGGGGGTGAGTGGTTTGAGGGAGGGGGTGGGAGAAGAGCTCTCCTTCAACCTCGATCAGGTAGATGTCTTATTACCTCCGCCACCGAAGGTGAAGGAGATGATGTTTTTCACCCCTTTCTGTCTGTTTCTCTGTTTGTTTGTCTGTTTGTGTGCAGGATATATCAAAAAGTTGTGGACGGATCCAGATGAAATTTTGTGGACAGGTTTGGTGTGTGACAAGGACGAACTGATCAGATTTTGGTGAAGATGTTTTAAAGTGATTCTTCACCATTGAGAGATGGGGCCAAAAACAATATATAACACGATATCTCAAAAAGTTGTGGACGGATTCGGATGAAACTTGGGAGACAGATTGGGTGTGTCACAAGGGCGAATTGATTCAATTTTCGTGAAGATCGGAATCTGGATCTGGATACGAGAATTATTTAATTTTGAAAGTGATTCTTCGCCATTCAGAGATAGTGCCAAAAACGAGATACAGAGACATGACACAAGTAAATAGACGCCTTAAATTTATTCATTTCATCTGTATAAAGCAAGTTTTACTCGGTGATTTGTCCTACTATTCAACTATTCATTTGCAGAAACGAGTTCCTGGGTCGTGTACGACAATTGCCTCAACCTCAGGGAGCACACGACCTTTGCGGTTTTCAAAGAGGACGAATTGTTGGCCAATCGGAAGGTGGAGTCGGCCAGCATCAGATAGCTCAGAACCTTGGCATTCCGCTTTCTACGATCAATCGGGTGATTGTGCAATTCACCAGCGAAGGCAAGGAATCCACAGCTTCCCGTTCTGGTCGACCTGGGCCCTCAGAAAGGTGCCTCCGAGCTGTGAAGCGGTCCGTTGAGAAAACTTCCCGTTGCAAGGCAGCAGATGTTGCAGAGGAGGTCCAGGTTTGCTCAAGAACTGCCGTTTGGTACCTTCATCAACTGGGCTACAATGGGAGAGCAGCTTGGAGAAAACCTCTTCTTCGACCAAGCAACGTTTAAAGGAGAAAGGTGGGCTGACGAGATGGCCAACAGACCCTTGGAGTTTTGTCAAACTGTAAGTTTTTTTTTCAGATGAGTCCCAATTTGCTCAATTTTCTGATGGTGGACATGTATGGGTCTGGAGACTTCCCAGTGAAGAGTTCTCTTTGAACCGATTGCGGTCAACTGTCAAACACGGTGGTTTATCAGTGATGGTGTGGTGAGCAATCTGGAGCACAGGTTGGTCAGAGCTTGTGGAGTGTGTTGACAACATCAACACTATGACACACATTTCTATCCTTGAAGATGGACTTCTCCCTGTCTTCTCCACTGGTCAGATGGTCAAAAACAACACTCTGTTCATGGGAGATGGAGCGCCATGCACACTGCAAAAAAAGACCAAGTAATGGCAGGACAGAAATGGGATCAAGCTACTTCCATGGCCAAGTCGGTCTCCTGACATGAATCCCATTGAACACCTCTTGGCCATATTGGATCGAGCTGTGCGGGAAAAAAGTCCAGGAAACCAACGTCACGGGCGGAATTGCTAAACTTTTGCGTGAAGCCTGGGCAGAAATCCCACAAGAGAAAATTTCAGAACTCGTAGATTCTATGCCTGAAAGAGTAAAAGCTCATTGAAATCTGCAAATGGCAAGTCTACCAAATACGAGTCTTTGTCTTAAAATGGATCAAATGTACTTCAAATGTTCAATAAATAAATTATTTTAAAATAATGGTGTCTATTTTACTTCTGTCATGTCTCTGTAGTTCTGTATAGCATGATATTTCAAAAATGTATTGGGTCGATATGTTCGCGTGGATCAGGCATGATGTGGCAGAGGTATGCGCTCTACCGAGTGCCCTTGTAGTCTATGAGTGGAACCATGTTTCTATTGAGAGAGAGATCTGCCGTGCATGTGCAGCCATTTTTGGTGGTTCGTGTTAGTATTGACTTCACCACCGAACTCTTCACGGGGACGATTTGTAAGTAATCCCAAGACGTATGTCATCGCGTTGACATTGCAAATGATGGATTAAAATTGAATTATTATATCTTAGCAATGTACTCAGGGCTGGCAAGTTCGCCTGGAGGTACGCACCCTCGCCTCTGAGCTGTTCAGCCTGGGTTAGAATCCTGACCCACCTATAAACTGTCATCCTGGTAGGGTGATTCATCAATGTGTGTGTGTCGTGTCGTCCCTCGAATGGACGTTAAACCCGGCGTCCCATCTGCTAGCAGTAGTTGGTAGACACCAAAGATACCACGGCGTCTTTCACAAAGAGTAGGCGAGTTCTTTTTGCAAAAAAGTTCTAAATTCCTGCCCTGAATGGGCAAACCTGACCATATATAGTAGTTGTCGTAGTAATAGTAGATTACAGCAATCAAGTCACGTATAAAAAAAAGAATGTTTCTGTAGGGGAAATAAAACCTTCACACCTGTTCAATCATTCCCTGCATCAAGATGTCTTGTTTCCCCACAAGGGAGTCGTCCCCTTCGTCGCCTTCACGTACCCGACCTGTATTCAACGCGCTCCATTTCACGAGGCCAATTAAACGGTATGTATTTTTCTAAAGGGATGCCTCGTTATCACAATTTTCATTAAGTGCTCTCGTACGTCTAGACGGTGGAAGTGCGTGCGCTTGGAGTCCTGCTGGGAAGATTCGGATCGTTTCCAGGCTAATTGGTCCTCATTCCAATCCATACCTGCCCAACCGCGCACCTGATATAACACAGCGAATGTATGCACCTTCAACAAGGTTTGACAAGTCCATTCAGAAAGCGACTTGGGCAAACCCATTAACTCTTAGTATAGTTTTACAATCTGCTTTTGCCGCTTTAAAACCGTTAAGGCTCGCCTACAGCGGTAGTGGTAGTGGAATCGCAGTCACTCTACCCACAATCGTGGCTTCATATCAGGCAACAATGTGTGCGTCGTCCATCGGAAGGACGTTTAAGTCGGAGGACCCGTCGGTGGGTCGTGGGTGGTCGCCGAAGATCCCTCGGTGTTTTGTGAAGAGTAGGCCAGTTACCACCTTTCTGGCTTCAATCGAACACCAGGGTTGAGCATCCAGTTCGTGACGGACTTGGGTGCAAAAAAGTTCCACCGCCGACTCCACAAGATGGGAATACATAATTGGGGTCATCAAAGTAGTAGTAGTAGTAGTACCACATTATGATTGCCTCATCTCCTTAACCAACATTTCGTCGCCTTGGAAACAAAGGTTCAATTGTCAAACAGAATGTTTTGATCCTAATGCGCCAAAAATTGTGAGGGAACCCTTGAATGAATCCTGCCAAGGCTGTTAACGCGTCAGCAACACCTCCCATCAGAGTGTGAGTGGAGCCTGTGCTCTGTCACCAACAAACTGGATGCTTTTCAAGGCAACAAAGACCGAGATGAAAAGGGTGTTTGGTCCATCATGAGCCTGTGCCGCATTGCCATCCCAACACTCACCGAAAGGAGGTGAGATCTATACAGATTGCTCCAAGCAAAAAAATTTCGCCAGGGTACCGGCACACAATGGCCTCTTCTCTTAGAAGCACATTGCGGGATCTTTGACGTAAAGGCAGATGAGGGGCAACCTGGAGCGCCCCCTCCCTATCGGCAAGCGATGGACTGGAATAACTTTTTGTTGTTGTTGGTGTTTGTTTTCTTAAAATGTGCTTTCTTAAGTGGTCTCCTTGGTTTAGTGAGTTTCAGAAGTCACCTCGTGATGCTGAAAATACTCCATATTGGAATCCCAAGTAGGATATCAACGTCATCTCATAAACACCATAATGCCTGAGATAATAAAGAAGATCAAGCTATCTGGGGATACGTCTCAACATGCACAGTGTAATGTTGATAGGATAAACAGCTGTCACGAAACTCTATGCTGGCATCACAATCTCCGACAGATGGCGCTACGGTGGCACCACAACCTCCAACAGAGATGCTCTATGCTGGCACCACAACCTCCAACAGATGGCGCTATGGTGGCACCATAATGGTAGGTCACCATCACATTCAGCACTTCCTTGGAATGACCCCAAGACCAGATGATCCAACGTCGGACTCGCTAGTACTGACCATGACAAAGTACGCGAGGTCGTTTATTCCTGATACGTGAAATACCCTGCAACCAATGCCGACGGAAAACAGACTTTTTGGAACGCCGGCCACATTTTCCATCCAATCATCATATGACTTTGTTAAAAAAAAAAAAATTCCATCCGTAGGTGACCTTTATGTTGAAAGTTTTGTGTCACTCGCTCAAGAGGTCGCGGAGAAAACGGATTTTTCAAGTGAATAAAGGTGAAAAAGTGAGGGCCTCGGCCGACGTTCCACAATATGGTCAAGGATCGTTGTGGACGCCTATTACGAGTTAATAAATGATATTCCACTTGGAGATTGTTGGAAGAAAACTCACTGCAAAGGAATTGGAAAAACCGATTCTGTAACTTTTTTAACTGAGTAGACTCCGTGACATAATGGTTTGAGAGTCCGCAGTACGCTTAGTACAAATTACTTCAATTTATTAATTGGGGTTAGGATTAGGGTTAGGGTTAGGATTAGGGTTAGGGTTAGGGTTAGGATTAGGGTTAGGGTTAGAGTTAGGGTTAGGAGAGTTTGGAAATGTGGCAGTTCGAACCACAAAAGACAAACTGGAGAGTTCATAGAACAAGATACCCCACACAGTGTTACTTCAATTTTAATAAATGATTTTAACGATTGTTTTTAAAAATTAGAAAGTTTCGTGCCATTGAAGTAGTCCAGAGGCAGTCCCGAACAGCATCCTTATGCACCACCGCACTGACCTTCATTAGCTCGTCCCCCACGCAGCGGGAGACAGGGTTTTGCAATCACTTCTGGGTGTGTCTGTGTGTCTGTCCAGGCTGTAACTTTTTTTTTTTTTTTGCCATTTCAGCTTTTGTGATCAAATTTTCAACAAAGCTTTATTATGAGAAACAAGAAGACAAATCAATAATTTGGTCAAAAGGTCAAAGGTCAGCATCACGTGTTTAAAAATTTGCATAGTGGGTCACTGAATTGGTTTACCAATCAAAATCTCGAAGCTGATTTTTTTTTTTATATTAAAAGGTCAAAGGTCAAGGTTGCATAAAATCATCAATTTTCATCCGATTGACTTGAAAGTTGAGCAGGGATTGCACTGGGTCACTGAAGCCTATTGCGTTTGAGGTCAAAAAGTCAAGGTCACCTAAAATCATCAATTTTTTTTTTGTATTTTTTAAAAAGCGGACGTGGGCAGGCTTTGTATTTTCTAATGCTTTCAATTTATATTGAAGTACTGCAAAACTGGAGGTTCCTGAAAGTACGATGACAAACGATTTGTGTTCTGAGGTGTTCAAACATATAATAAAATTTAAATAAAATAAAGATTGTAAAAGTCGTATAAATAAATTAATTCCAGAATTTACTGCCATTTCCCACAGTGTCTATTACATCACCCTATCTGACGCGTTGCATTAGTTATTCATGGCTGCGTTATGTGTCCTTTATGGCATCCTTAAAGAACAGTACATTTCCTGTTTGGAATGATTTTCAATTTTATTTGACTGCCAGGTGGGCAGCAGAGTAACAAAACAAAAATCTCACTACTCTCTGCGCACGTGCGATCAGGATAAATTCAGAGGCAAAGTACTGTTAAACTACAGGTTCGTTTACCAATTCATGTTCGAAATATAACATTCGATTTCAATAAACTGTTCTTCGATCATAAACTGAAAAGAACGACGGATGGACAGACATGAACAAATTGCTTAACTCTGCATTTTCCGTTGTGTGCGTGGGATAATAATGTACAAACAACCATAGGTTGGCAATAGGTTGGCCCATGTTTTAAAGGACCTAATGGCCTCCTGCTTTGAAGTTCCTTGTAAGGGAACATACCTGTATATTCTTGAAGTTCAGTATTATTGTTTCGGGCTAGCTGACCTGTTAGGCTTCAACCAATCAGGTTAGGGCTTACCTTGTGTAGCTTTTCTTGATTGCTTTATGCAGCTTTCTTTGGCTGGAATAACATGGGGGTTAATTTATGGAAATCCTAGCCACCTGGGGTCATTTATTAGGTGAGAACTGATTGGTTATTCCGTTCAATTACCGGTGAAAGATGTGATTGGATCTGGTTATTTGTATGTTTACTGCTGTCGACATTGCACGTGTTACATGCTCGGGAGCCTCGGCGGTGCGCGTTTCTGTCTATGCTGTTGCTAATGATTTGCCAACAACCAGTCTGGCAGCTGAGGGGGGCGTGTAGCATTTGGATTCTCATGTATGTACTACTTTTGAATGTTTTGCAGATGTAGAAGAACCCGAGCAGGGTTTGAAACAGCAAAGGACTTACCTTGTGTAGCTTTATGCAGCTTTCTTTGGCTGGAAGAGCATCAGTGTTAACATATATATATATATATATATATATATATATATATATTGTTGGCGGCCACGGGTACCGAGACACCAGCTTGTCACTCAGAGGGATTAATCCCGGTTGTCCTCGGTAGAGCCGGACCTGGGGCCACCGCTTACAATTAACGTCGTGGTACGGTGGGTTTTTTAAAACCACGAATGCCACCCAGTCAACCATGAGTTTTAGTGTCTACCGTCTAATTATTCTGTTTAACTAGAGGTCACGTGGTTACCTGAGCGGGGAGCGCACCCTCGGCAAAGCACCAATGTTATCTGATTAGATTTTAATTAGGGCGGCCGAGCGTTTTAACCGCTGGTGCGTGCCGACTATTTTTGGTCAACTCTGTGGTAATTACCTCCCAGTCTATCTCGGTTTGGACAATGCTAGACCAATGGAAGGAAAGGACAAACACGGACAGGTTGGAAATCAACAAATAATTTTAAATAATAAAATAAATAATAAATAAAAATAACCTTTTATTTGTTGAGGTAAATAAAGAATGAATTTCAAAGCAAAATCAATCAAAATGCCAGGAAAGAGACGAAGAGCAGATGCTTATCGGGGGTTGACTTACTTACAGCTAAACACAGACAAGGGGACCAAACGGATCATTCAGGGGAGGGGAGGGGGAGAATCGTCTCGCTCACCAGAAAATCGTCCGTGAAGTAAAAACGTCTTGAAATGCGTGTGTGCGTGTCACGTCCGTCGCCAGCACACAGCCCCACCGTGCACCCTCTTGCAAACAGCCTTGAACGCCAGTCGACGCCTAGAGGGCACCGGGATCTCCGTCGCGGGTTTAGACCCTGGTGTTGTTGGTGACCGACTCGTGCTCACTTGTTGGCGGTGCTGCTCACACCCACACGCGTACCACACGCTCGCTTGCCCAAGCACTGGGAGGACGAATTGTCTCGTTGTTGGCGCTGGTCAGACACCCGCTTCTTGCTCGCTTCTCTTCTCCCTCCCTGGCTTTCTTTCACCCCACTTTCTTCTCGCTTCTCGCCCTTTGCTTTCTCTCTCCTTTCGCTTTTTCTTTTCTTCCTCTTTCGCTTTTTTTTTCCTCCGCTTTTCTCCTCAGAACGTACCTCTCGCTCGTTTTTATATCTCGGGCCGTCTTTCGCAGGTGCCGTCCGCCCCAAGCTCACCCCGCCCCACTGGCGCACGGTTACCATGACGACCCGTGTGCTCTCAAAAAAGGCGGGCGTCGGAGCTCACAAAAGATTGTTGCTGAGGAAGAATGGGGGGGGGGGGCTTCAGAGCTCGTGAAAGAAATGTGTGTGAACGTGTCTGTCGTAAAGAAAAAAGTTTCCCATAAGAGAGGGGATCTATCCTTTACTCTTCTCAACGCATCACATTTAAAATCCCATTAGACATGGGATGGGGCTAATCTGAACATGCATTTCAGGAAATAACAACCTGGAGTGTGGATGCATTCATCAGACCGGATTCTGAAATCCGTAACAATATATATATTGTTACGGCTGTGGAAATTCGCAAACCACCATTCAGGTCCTGTAGGTGAGATAACTCTAAGTACATGTGTAGTTAGCCCAAACCCGTTGTCTAAAGGGAATTTATGTGATTCATTCGGGCTGCGACGCTTTGAGATAGGCGTTTTTCTGTTCTATCTTTATTTTGAATCAACCGCCATAACCATCAAACCACCACCAAAAACCCTCCACCACCCTCGCCTCCCTCCTGCTACGGCCATTCCGCACCACCTGTGAACACTGAGCGTCGGGCTGTCTTGGGCTCGTTCCGCGATACGCACCGAGCCGCGAGTGCAAATAGCGGCCTTTCCGAGAGAGAATTCGGATCAGGAATGCTACACGCCCACTTCTGATCCGTCCAATCAGCAAGCGCGGAGCGGCTTGGCCCCGCCTCCAGGCGCGTCTGTGTGGAATCCATATATGCAAATTCTAGGATCAGGGGAGGTTCACGCCCACTTTACCTCCGTCCAATGGGCGAGCGTGGCTCCGCCCCTGAGCTCATCCTGATCGGGAAATCTGCATATTGGTTCTCCTGCCGGCCGATAAAACGCCGAGCGAACGGCAGTGAATGGCAGTCGAGTCGGGTGCAGAGAGGAGAGGCAGAAGCAGAGAGTTTTGGCAGAGTCATCGGGCGGAGTGTGGCAGCGGCGGCGTGTGGCAGAGAGTTGTGGCAAAGGCCAAGGAGCTCGGGTCGAGGCAGGGAAGACGGTGGTCGGCGACGAGGTCGCGGCGGGATCGCTCGTCGCGGGACCCAAGCAGCAAGCCATTCTCCTCCCCAGGGCATCAACAATCCCCCCCCCCTTTTTCCCCGCGCTGAGAGAGTGCACAAAGGGGCCCGTTCCCACCCCCACTCCAAGCGGTGCCAACGAAACCCGCGAAGGAACACGGAGTTGGGGCACCGCCGCGCAGCGACATTTGCGGCTCGTCACGAGGACGCGAGTAGACTCCCCGGTCTCGCGGGCCTGGCCGCTCCTTCAGGTCACGCGCACATATTGGCCCACGGGCCCCGTCTGCCCCCTTGTCTTTGAGGGTGGCCTTTTCTTTTGCTTTTGAGTAAATGTTGGCGGCGCCGTCTGTAAAGTAGAACTGTATAAGTGTTGCCGAGTGTTCGCGTATTCGGTAGTAGCTCTGCGTCACTGTTTCTTTTGTTTCATTGCTATAGTGCATTTTGCATACTGTATAGCTGTATATGTGTGCTATCCGTGTGTGTGAAAAAATGTGCTTTGTGTTGAATTGTTCCCCGTTTCGCTGCGTCCTTTCCTTTGTTGGGTCTCCATCTTGCTTCACGTAAAGGGTTCGTCGTGGGCTTAATACGCCCGATAATTAATCTGAACCGTCAAGGTCGATGATAACTCCGCTCGGTTATCCTGTAGCATGGAACGAGCCGCTTAAGCGGTTCGTGTCCGGAGTCGTCGACCTGTGGCGTGGTACAACCCCTCGTAGGTTACCCGTGCGAGTACTTAGGTATATCGACTTTCGGCGATTCACCTATTTCGCGCGAGTAGAATGCGGACTGGGTTGTGGTGAGGTTAAACCCCCACCCGTGACTAGCTCCTTGGCGATAGTTCCAAGAGGGTCACGACTGAATTGTCCGTCCGGTGGGCGAGACGTGCCGCGATTCGAGTCACGTGGCCATTCGCAGCCGGCGGGCACGAATTCGCAACAATATGTATATATATATACAGTGGGGAGAACAAGTATTTGATACACTGCCGATTTTGTAGGTTTTCCCACTTACAAAGCACGTAGAGGTCTGTAATTTTTTATCATAGGTACACTTCAACTGTGAAAGACGGAATCTAAAACAAAAATCCTGAAAATCACATTGTATGATTTTTAAATAATTAATTTGCATTTTATTGCATGAAATAAGTATTTGATACATCAGAAAAACAGAACTTAATATTTGGTACAGAAACCTTTGTTTGCAATACAGTGATCAGACGTTTCCTGTAGTTCTTAACCAGGTGTGCACAGATGCAGCAGGGATTTTGACCACTCCTCCATACAGATCTTCTCCAGATCCTTCAGGTTTCAGGGCTGTCGCTGGGCAACACAGACTTTCAGCTCCCTCCAAAGATTTTCTGTTGGGTTCAGGTCTGGAGACTGGCTAGGCCACTCCAGGACTTGAGATGCTTCTTACGGAGCCACTCCTTAGTTGCCCTGGCTGTGTGTTTCGGGTCGTTGTCATGCTGGAAGACCCAGCCACGCCCCATCTTCAATGCTCTTGTTGAGGGAAGGAGGTTGTTGGCCAAGATCTCACGATACATGGCCCCATCCATCCTCCCCTCAATACGGTGCAGTCGTCTGTCCCCTTTGCAGAAAAGCATCCTCAAAGAAATGATGTTTCACCTCCATGCTTCATGGTTGGGATGGTGTTCTTGGAGTTGTACTCATCCTTCTTCTTCCTCCAAACACGGCGAGTGACGTTTAAACCAAAAAGCTCTATTTTGGTCTCATCAGACCACATGACCTCTCCATTCCTCCTCTGGATCATCCAGATGGTCATTGGCAAACTTCAGACGGGCCTGGACATGCGCTGGCTTGAGCAGAGGGACCTTGCGTGCGTGCAGGATTTTAATCCATGACGGCGTAGTGTGTTACTTATGGTTTTCTTTGATACTGTGGTCCCAGCTCTCTTCAGGTCATTGACCAGGTCTGCCGTGTAGTTCTGGCTGATCCTCACCTTTCTCATGATCATTGAGGCTCCACGGGGTGAGATCTTGCATGGAGCCCCAGACCGAGGAGATTGACTGTTATCTTGAACTTCTTCCATTTTCTAATAATTGCGCCAACAGTTGTTGCCTTCTCACCAAGCTGCTTGCCTATTGTCCTGTAGCCCATCCCAGCCTTGTGCAAGTCTACAATTTTGTCCCTGATGTCCTTAGACAGCTCTCTGGTCTTGCCCATTGTGGAGAGGTTGGAGTCTGATTGATTGAGTGTGGACAGCTGTCTTTTTATGCAGAAACGAGTTCAAACATGTGCAGTTAATACAGGTAATGTGTGGAGAATGGGAGGGCTTCTTAAAGACAAAACTAACAGGTCTGTGAGAGCCGGAATTCTTACTGGTTGGTAGGTGATCAAATACTTGTTCTCCCCACTGTATATATTACATATACCATATATATATATATATGTATATATATATATATAATCATACCTGATGCTTAGGAATATCATACTATAGCACACCTGGTGCAATCTTATCCATCGATAAACCTCCAGAGGCCTTACGTACGATTCCTTTACGTAATTGAGATCCTGAGTATCTGACATTAACAACGGATCAGTCCGTAAGCAGATAAGAAATGTCTTCACGCTTGAGCTGTCTGTCCCAGATCAGACTTTGGCCATTTGAGCCGTTTGTTGGAACCCCAGCAGATAGAGATGAAAGGAGAGATCTGTTGATTTAGAGTTTTATTCCAAGGTCAGTACAGCATTGATGGCAAATGCTGTCTGTCTCTTTTGCTTCTGTACATGGTACTGGGATGTCTGGTGCACAAAAGGACACTGTCAAACATTTTATTTGTGCACTTTATTTTACATGATGAAAGGAAAATGCACTCGTGTTTATTGCTCAATTCATAAGTCTGTAGCCTATTAGAAATAGCAAAACAATGTTGGAGTGATTGCTCAGTTAAAAGGTTGTTAAGGTCGTTGTACAGAAATAGGGAATTCTTCCACAGAAGAATGATTCCAACTGGGTGGGTCTGGGACATTCTGCTGCTTTGTCGAGCCGTGAGTGTTGTCCTTTTTATTGATATAAGACACAATGGTCGAGGCTCATGGAGGAGCTAAACGACAAAGGACAACAATATATGGAGGAAAGGAGGAATAACACAAAGATGAATAACAATGAGTAACACAATGGGAAAGAATGAGCGTATGTAAGGGAGACCATGGATGTGCACAGCACAGGTGAGCACACGAGGTGGTGATGGACGACTCATTTGAAAGACTGAAGTCAGGAGGACGAGACAACGGACAAAAGGAGATGATTCCACAATCGGGAGAATAAGGGGACTTGTGAATGCAGGTGGGAAATCAGTCTGCAATTTGCAGGGAGGGTGAGGAACGTGTCTACCTGGGGTGACTTGGGGAGGGTAGAGATCGAAGAGGGCAGGAGGAGCAAAACCAAATGTGAGCTTGTGTATAATTTAGAGAACACCAACTTGCTAATGGTGGGGGAGTGACAGTCCCTTGGAATCCACCTCCTGTCTTGAGATGCCAATGGAGCTGATGGCCTTGTTTTTGACTGCCTCAAGAAGAGCGACGTTTGAAGCAGGAGCACCGGCACAGAGTTGGGAGCCACACTCGACTGAGCTCTGTATGAACACCTTGCTTACCATGATAAGCTCACTTTGACTTAGCAATGCCTTAGCTATGGCCGAGCATAGCAAGTCTTAGAACCCTAGTATTGGTGCAACCATAAACAATTTGAAAGAAGGAAATAACAATTAGCATTGATAATATAATCAGCATCATCTAGCACTTCATTGGCTCAAAATCGTGCTCACGTCCATCTGCACATCAAATATCAGTCATGGCCAGCCATCCGAGTTCGATGAGAAAGTTATTTGGAAGTTTCAGAAATTTCAGTGAAGGTAACAAACGTAACAGTGATGGATGATGATTAAATGTACGAATTGTAATTGCATTGGCCTGTTGGTATTCACATCTAACACTCAGGTTTAAGTCTCATATACAATGTGTTTGCGCATTCTCTACTAAGGTTGTAATTCCATGTTTAAAAAACAAAAAAAAATACATCAATGTCTTTGTACTGAATGTGATACATAAACAAGTTCCTCGATGCACCCAAGATTACTGAAAAAAAAACCCAATGTATTCTGTACATTGTCTGTTCTCACTTGCTTAGTCACCTGTTCACAACTCAACGAACTACCTCTTCGCGCAAGCTGTCGTTTACATGTATATGTCACTTCAAACATCACTTCATAACTAGAACACTGGGTGGAGCACATACGTCCGCCAGGCTGAACGGTTTATGTTTTGTATCCGACTGATAGGTTGGATCTACATCCGGGCCTGAACCAAAATGTAATCAGCTTGTTGTCACCTACTCAACTCATCCACCATGTTTTGGCCGAAGCCGTCCATAACTTTTTGAGACATCGTGCTATACGTGTCGTTTTTGGCCAGATCTCTCCACGGTGAAGAATCACTTTTAAAATTGTAGCATCCAGAACTGGATCTTCACCGAAATGTAATCATTTAGTCCGTGTCACACACCCGACCTGTCCACCAAGCTTCGTCCGAATCCGTCCAGAACTTTTTGAGATATCCTGCTCACAGACAAACAAACAGGGGTGCAAACATAACCTTTGGTGGCGGAGGTAACTTAAACTCCTACATGTAATGAGTGTGTACTGTGTATGTTACAACAATGAAATTTCCATTCGTGTTGAAAGTCTTCTCCACCTTTGGACACACACCTGTCACATCGGCGTGGAAGGTTTTAAGACGCGCAGGGGACGTGATTCACAGTCACTTCATTCGTCAAAAACATGTCGCCCTCGAGGTGTTCTTCAATACAGATGTCCTCGACGGGCAATCATCACACCGTGTAGTCAATATCCTGGGAATGTGAACAGATTTCACGCTTTCATGAACCAGAAACCTCACAATTCTTTCATCGTCGAACCTCCTTCGTCCCGTCACTTCCCACCATCTTGATTTTCAGCAGGTGCATTTGTTAACCTAACCCTAACGTTACTCTGCCTTTTATGAGCCAAACCACGGGTCAAAGTTGAACCACCCTCGTGGACGTTTGTTGGGATTTACTGCTTGCTTCTCGGGATTTGAGACCCGTAAAACGTCCGTCTTCTCTTTATTTGCAACATTACAGAGGACCTGCTGGCTTAGCAACATAATTGCCACCTCGGGTGGTGTGTGTGTGTCTGTGTGTGTGTGTGTGTGTGCCAAATTATCAAAACCATCAAACGACCACAATTTCTCCAACAATAGACAAAGTTCACTGTCAGGCATCCAGAAGGGGGGTGCGCAGCATGAGAGATCCAAGGCCTGCAATACAAACAAGAGGAAGGATTTCTCACCATTCCAATGTCATTACAGGTGGCAGGTGTGTGGGGTTGAGGGGAGTTGGGGGACGAATAGAGCACGACTGGAGACAACAAACACAGCTCAGTTATGGGACATAAACGAATTTATGAGAAGTTGCTATTGACGAAAATACCCAAGGTGTATTCGGTAACCAAGCATCTCGCTAGCGCTCGCTAAGCCAGCCGTTCCTCATCAACAGTTTTGAACGGTGTGCTTGCTTGTGTGCTCCACGAGAAACTTGGTCACTGAACACACCCCTGGATGGTATGGGATTGCATAAGCGGTCCCTTTTGCACTTCTCTGTGTGGATGTAAAGGACCCCATGCTGTGTCTTCAGTTGAGCTATTGCTCTCACAAATTCCAAATCAAGTGCTTGGTTTGACGGTCTCAGGATTAATAATCTTGACTAATTCCTGGTCTGTAACCGCAGTGGCCGCTCTCCAGACAGGAGGTCTTCAATAATCTTCCGATCGTGTCAGACTTTTATATTGTTGCGGTCTCGAGGCTCAAGCCTACTACGAGGGGGGTAATCCCCGGTTTCTCTCGAACTCACCCGGACCTGAGGCCATCGGGAGCGAATAACTTCACCTCACTGTGGGTTGCGATGCAACGATGACGCCAACCAAGCGACCACGAGTCCCAGTGTCCGTCCATGTAATAACCGTTTAACTGGGGGTCCCATGGCCTCCCAACCGGGGAACGCACCCTCGGCAAATGTGCTACTTACCTTATCTGATGATCTTGAATGTGGCCGAGCTGTGCCGCTAGCACACGCCGGACCCTGCAACCCGAATCGTTGGGAATCTCAACCTCACAAGCTACCTACAGTGCGTGTGGACAGTGCGAGACCAATGGTGGAAAAGACGGGCACGGACAGATGGGAAATAGATTCAACAAGAACAGGTTTATTTACACAAGTGAGTAGCAGGAAAGAGGGGGGAAGGGAACATAAGATTTTAATGGCACAGGGAGAAATGAGGGTTAAGCAATTAGTATAGCAATGAGATCAGAGAAAGAGAAACGACAAAAAGCAAACTTAACAAGCACCTTACCTACCACTAACACAGTACATGGGCCCAGCATTCACAACCGCTATTCAACGCTGAGGGAGAGAAGTGGGAAGAAAGACTGTGAGGTGTGTCGGGTGCATGGAGAAGAGTGACGTGTGTGTGCGTGCGTGCGTGCACAGCAAGTGTACTTGAAAAGGGAAACCGAGAAAGGTGCAGCAGAAACGATGTATGAGGGGATAGCCGAAGTGTGGGATCCTACCAGATGTGTCTGCAGTGTGGCTTAGTTTCGGTCCCATGAATCGGCTTGGCTCTGCTCACCCCTCGCAGGCTCTGCTCCTCGCTTGTGATGACAGTTCGTGAGGTACAAACCAAAGGAGCGAAAGTGCTAAGAACCAGCAGCGCGACCTCAGGGAACAGTGTCCGGCGCCTGTTGACGTCATGCATCAGGGTGTCCGCAAACTACCATTGAAAGAGTCGAGCAAATAAAACGACGACGAAAGAGCCTGAAGGTGTAAACGACCTTTGAAAAGAGCCTCTACGAACGTTGAAAGACAGGTGTAAACGACCGTTGAGAATTACAGCTTCCATTGACCGTTGAAGCAAATGCTCCGGGGTTCACTCTTTTATAAGGCCAGCCTGGAATCATGAGAATGTGCGTGTCATTGGGCGTGACCTGCGCGCAGATTGGTGTTCCTCCTTCTTAGCCCCACCCATTACAGTTTCTGCAGCAAGTCCTCTCAGTCGGGGCTTCCGGCTGTCGTAAGGCGACGTAAGGCCCTTGCTTGCCACCACTTAAGGCGAGGGGCATTCAGCTGGTTTTATGTGCGCAAGAACAATTATGGGGAAACGAACGGAGCCGATTTCTCTCAGGTCAATGCTGACCGAACATCGCCCGGGCACGCGATAACCATCACGAAGGCTTACAATGGGGTTAAGGGGTGAGGGTTACAAGATCTCCTTCAGAGTGGGGGAGTTTGAGGTCCTGTAACTGTACTTAATGTCTTGATTGCCTAACGTGTGTGTAGGAAGAGATTGTGTCAAACTACAGTCTGTATTGAATGAAAGTGTGTGTACTTACGTGTGGTGTGAGAAAAGAGAAAGAGAGAGAGAGAGGGAGGAAATTAACGATAAAGGGAATGTGAGGAAGGAATCAGCACATGCCCGCATCAAATGGCGGCCAACGCCTTGCCAACAACCTTTCCTGTGCAAAAGAAAAATATGGGGTGAATCCTAATTTGCCCGTTCCAACGCAGTTTGGAACCCACTGACCCATCTGAAGGGAAGGGACTATTCTAAACATCTATTACGGAAATAACTACACTCAAGGACCGACATGTCGTGAGTGCACATTTACAATAGCGGTTTCTTAAAACCGCAACAATATAATATGACATCGACAGGCTACAACCTGCTGTTTTTGTTAGTCCCCTACCGGTTTCACCGGAGGGGACGTTAGGTTTGCTGTCCGTGTGTCCATCCCTCCATCCCATCCATTGCGACCATACTCTGTGGGACCATCCATTGGGACCTAAAATTTAGCTTATGTATCCATCTTGGCCTCCCCTTACGTTCTCCCCTACTCCTCATCATTACCTGCATCCCTGGTTTGTCCGTCTCAGTCTACCTTCTCCCTCCACCCTGCTGTTGGTGTATCCCATTTCTCCTGCTGTTCCCTTTGCTACATTGTGTCCTGATGTGTTCTGTGTCCTCACTCTCCCACGAGCCCAGACCACGTATATATATATATTGTTATTATTATTATTTTTTTTTAATCAAATACATTGCATCAGGTGACAACTATGTTCAGTGCACATCACGTGAGATGTTGTAACCAAGAGTCGTGAGAGGAACTGAGCGAAGCATTCATGAGCTGAGATGCAATAAAATTCCCTCTTCATGTTGGATGGATTTACGGCGTTTCCCTTGATGTCTTCATACCCCAATACAATCATTTGGCGACAGAGGATGGGAGAAAACCCGGATAAACTGCCTACAAATTCTCTTTGTTTTCTACAATGGCAACTGCTGACTCAGCCGATCCCATTCCATTGCTATTGACTTCAAGAGGGCCATGCAATGTTGTGCCTACAAGGGTGCCATTGCTTCAAGAACTTCATTTGTTGCTGCAGGTTTCCAAGGAGCAAGTTCGGACCAGAAACGAGCTATTCTATTTCTACTCCATTCACTTGGTGCAGAAGTTCAGATAATTTTCTATACCTTGCCAGAAGTTTAAGGTAATGACAACACATCTGTAAAAACCTCGACCTTTCTTATCCCCGAACCAGAAGTTCTAGCTGCACTTGAACGATGTTTCTGCCTTGCTATCAACATTGTAGCAGAGATATCGATTTCGAGCGTGGGCAAAGCGCCCAGAGAGTCCGTTGACAGCTACATCACTGCATTTCATACCTCAACACAATCTCTTCGAGGCGTTGACCATGGAAATAAATAGGTGGGTTCGTTTGACGATCCTTTTGGAGTGATAGGGTGAGACTGAGTTTAGACACAATTGGTAGACATGTTCCCCTTGAAAGACAAGTATCTAATCATTTCCAGATCAGCAGAGAGTGATGCAGCTGCTATCTGCACATGAGTCGGATGGTATACTTTGTGACACAGTTTGGAGTCAACTGCAAAAAGGAAAAGAGGGTTTTCCAGAACATCAAAGAGGCCGTTTGTTTAGATGATGAACAAGACGGGGCCCAATAAACTGCCTTAGGACAGTTCAGCCTCCATTGGGGGAAGAGAGAAGATGGTTCCATTTATAGCAACACATTGAGTGCGTGGTTGGAGTAAGTCAGTAAGCCAGGTATAAAGGTGGCCTTATATGCTGCAGGCAGAGAGCTTGGCAAGCAGAGCAGGACACCAGACTCTGTCAAATCCCTGGGATATGTCCAGGGAGACGATCTTGACCTCTTGTTTTAAGATTTAGGATATATTGAAATAATCTGTTGATGTGGAGTTGTATTTAACCTCATGGGATGCTATTGCTGATTATCACTTCATGAGAAACGTCCAGCCTGTCACGCCTCGAATCGAACTCCACTGACAACACTTGAACTGCTACACAAATCAAAAGTTTAACCAAACTGCTTGTGTCTCGTATTCCTCATTTGAATGCATCACCGGTGGGTGTGGTGACCGCATTACATGAATTCAAGGCGATCATCTGTTTGACCCGTTTATGGTTTCACTGCAAATTTCCAGTGGTGGGAAACCGCAGTATGTAAAAGCATCAGAAGCAAAATGGTAAACCATACAGAGAATAATTTTCAGCAACACCTGATTGATGGTAGTTTGTTGACGTTCTGCGTGAGGTTACCTCCAGGTGTGTAGAACGGGTTACAGATCAATGATGAATCCTAAGTTCAAACTTTACTTTCCTGAAGTCCAAATGAACAAGAATGGAGGAACGAGAGGGGCTCTTTAAACATGACTCGTATCCACAGTCTCAAAATAATCATACTTTGACTCTCACCTTGAAACTTAAACATTCTCAACAATGTATTGCAGGGAAGTGGGGGAAATGTGGGGGTGGGGTGAGAAACCAAAAGTCATCCCCTTCAACAATGGTCTTGGAGGGAGGGCAAAGACAAGAAACAGCTCAAGGGAAAGAGGGACAGAGAGGCACAAGGAAAGCGAATGAATGGAGGGTTTACAGCAATGAAGATAAAGGGCACCACAAATTGATGTATGAAATGCTTTGAGCACCAAGGATGGAGAGAAGAGGAATGCCGATTTGAGAGGCTGGATGGAGACGGCTCGGCTGAGCTAATGGGGAAATCTCATCCATTGCAGAATTTCATGACCCTTTTATCGACAGCATGACTGCTAGCCGTAGCACGAGGGATTTTAGTGGTACAGATTGCTGGCGTTGCTGAAATATTAATATGCTTTTCCAACGACCATTTTATCACTGCCCATCATGTGAAGGCTTCAGGAAAAAAAAAAAAGAAGAAAAAAAAACGCCAAATTTGTTTGCTCCAACATCTGCTGGAGCAAGTGTATTACCATGAACGGAGCGGTGGACAACTGACTGTGTGTAGGTATGTATTGCTAAGAGTTCACCCATTTGCGGTAATTCCTTGGGATGGTGAAACCATGGCAGAGGAGAGATAAATCATGGTGCCCACGGGGTGCGATCCTTGCATGAGAAAGGAATATTTTGTGTTGACACAATGTGGCTTTCAATTCATCTTCCAAAGTTATGAGAAAGAAATTGTGTATTCGGACCATCGTGCTGCTCACGCGGGGCATTTCATTTTGACCAAGATGCATCTGCCATGAAGTTTGACTTTAATTGGTGTGCTGTATCCCCATGTGGAAGGCTATGAAGCTTTGAGATTTATTTAACAATAGTTCAGAACTGAAAGGGTAACTTTATGGAGATGTGAATATTATAAGATGCATTCTGTCAACAACAGAAACGAAAAAAGAAACCTACACATTCCAAACCCAGAAAAAAAATATATATATATATAAATTATATATATATATATATACACACACTCACAGACACACACACACTAAACGCCAAATCACATCTCTAACCCGTAATTGGTGGAATAACCACTCAGCTGTCACCAAACTTATAATACCAGCTGCATGTAGAAGTACTCAGTTAAATCAACCAACACTCGGCTGTTCTTGTCAAAGAAAGCTGCAGAAAGCAAACAAAAAGTGACACAAGCGAAGCCCTTTGCTGTTTCCAATCATATTCGGGTTCCTCCACAGCTGCAGACATTTACAAGTCGCACATGCATGAGAACCCTAGTACTACACACCCCCATCAGCCGTCGTACCAGTTTCAAATCTTACTGGCAGATCATCACCAAAGACAGACACAAACGTGCACCACGTCCAATGTCAATACAAATTAACATATAAATACTAAAAGCCCAATCACACGTTTATCAAATACTAAAGGATGGGGGTTTGAACTTGGGTTCCCTGCATCATGAGTCAGAACAATAACAGGTTTAGATGGGAACAATAACGGGTCAACCCAGGTTTTGACCTTTGCACGAGCTTGAGACTTAAACACCGTACAACTAGTGTTTGCTGTTACATATTCAAACTGTTCGTCATGTTTTATTATAAACCACCATTCTTTCCTCACATTGTCGGTCTTGGTACATCGTGACCGAGAATGAATGGTACCCTCCTGTTTGGTTAAAATGTACAAAATAAATCAGAATTTCCACAAGACCAGAAACAGCTCCAATTCTGTCGACGCATCATCATCGAAGGAGGCTGGGCATGACTGATCCCAATGGAAAAGAAACTCATCAATAATTACACAATAATTCCTTCATTCGGTCAATGTGATCAATAAGGATTTAAAAGCATTTCGCTAGATTTGTGCATGTCCATAAAGAAAGAGGAAACATCAAAGGTTGATCAGGAGAATTTATTTTAAAAAAACCCTCCTTTTGTGCATAATAATAATTATTCTGCAGAGTAATGAAAGAACAGCGGAGCTCCTCATATTTGGGTTTTTAAATTTTTATGTATACCGAGTCGAGGCTCGCATAGGAGGTAGAACACAAAATGGACTGGACATAAGAAAAACAAAAGTAGAAAGAGAATAGGGGGGGTGACACACAACAGTAGCGGATAGATGGACCAAATAGAGGGAGACTTGGAGGTATAAGGTTTTGTTGAAAAAGAAGATAATACAACAAGGATGTAAACACAAGCAAGATCTTATATAACTACAAAAGCACATAAATTAGTTGCACAACACACATAAATAAGTTGCATATGTAGCACATAAAATATTGCAAAGGTTATAAACTAAGAGGCGGAATTGGTGCATGTTAACGTTACCTAGCAACCACTTCAATTGTAAGCTCCATTGTTTTGGGTCATGTGATCGCAGTGAGCAGAGCGAGTCTGCACCGGCTGACTTTTATTCGCAGATATTTTGGTGTATGGAAATTTTCCAACTGTTTTGTCATTTTTCCTGAGACTGTGGCTTTGAGTTGCAGCAGTATGCAAAAATTCAGCTTTCTAGACCACCTCAAAGGTACTCAACATTAATATCAGTGAGCGAGTCAGTAAGATATACAGTGATAAAGTTTTTGTTTTTCACTTGCATCACTCATATTATCAAATGTCTGTTCATCATAGCTACGAATCGTTGTGTACGTCGCTTTTGTAAGTGCTATAGTTTTCAAATTAGGAACTTGGAGCAATTTCATGCATTATATGATATGATTTTCCATGATCTCCTCTCACGGACTAATTAAGGTATTTCATCGAAATATTATTTTGCCTTTTGGGATCAGATATTGTCCGGACTAAATAAGTGTCGAAATCTGGAATGAAATCTGATAATTTAAAGAAATAACGAGTCTTATAACTAAGCCTATACCGATTCACGTTAAACAAGAATGGCCATGGTCCCTTCTTTTCCACATACACACAAGAAAATGTGAAATTTCCAAAGCATTAAACTAATCTTTTTCTCCTGTTTGGAGAATTATATTGAGTGAACAAAATATTGAGGAATGCTAAAATTTACCTGCTTCATTAAGCAATGTGATTTAATGCATTCACTGCTTCACATCATGCCCTGTCCCCCAGAGGGACTGCTTATCCATAACGTCTGCCGGATCTGTGTATATTTTCGGAGGTTTCGCGAGGTGCTCGACAAGAAATCAAAGCAAATCTGGTGAAAAACGGACGTTTAAAAATAAAGTTAGAACGCTTGCGTGGACCACGAACCAATGTACCACGTGACGCATGCACAGAAGAGCAGGTAACGTGGCGGATTATCTGCAATGTTTATTTCATGGGTGATTAAACTTTGCCATGCCTCCAGGGTTGTTCTACATTAAACAGCAACTCTTTTGTGGATAAAATCATTATTTGAACAAATTAATTTTATTTCTTTATCTGCTGCGTGTGCAGTGAAGCCCGGCTTTAAAGTTAAAGGGATCCTATACGATATGCAGCCACAGCCAACATTTAATTGGAGTGCTTGCTTGATTGCTTAAGCCACTTGCCGAGAACCCTACAGTCGATAGCGGTACCGCTCTACGTCATTCTGAGAGAATAGTTCACTTACTATGGACGCTTATGCTGTGCCACGTCATTCAGAGCGAATCGTTCATTCACTGCAGATGCTTTTGCTGTGCCACGTCACTTGGAGAGAATCATTCACGCAGTGTGGAGGCTTTTGCCATGACACGTCATTTAGAGTGAGTGGTTCGTGCTCCATCATCCTGAGCAAGTGGTTCATGCTCCGTCATCCTCATCGAGTGGTTCGTGCTCTGTCAACCTGAGCATGTGATTCCTGCTCTGTCATCCTCAGCGAGTGGTTCGTGCTCTGTCAACCTGAGCATGTGGTTCATGCTCCGTCATCCTCAGCGAGTGGTTCCTGCTCTGTCAACCTGAGCAAGTGGTTCGTGCTGCATCATCCTGAGTGAGATTTTGTGAAATAACACCCGATTTCCAAGCCATTTGCCTTATTAACGTGTTTTCTAAATTACCGAGCCAAGTGTGTGTTTTTTCCACCCGCAGCTGTTTATAAAGATCAATGTTTGTGAACATATCCATGAAACGTCTATATAAATGCAACATTGTTTTTCGGGGGAAGCTTGCTCATGGTTTTTGGTTTGTATGCAATAAGTGCTGCAGTTAGTAATCACAGTGACTCCACCTGCCGATTCCCAAAAAATTGCCGATATCGGCCAAGCACTAGTGGTGTGTGTGTGTGTGTGTGTGTGTGTGTGTGTGGTGTGTGTGTGTGTGTGTGTTGTGTGTGTGTGTTGTGTGTGTTTGTGTGTGTGGTGTGTTTGTGTGTGTGTGCGTGCGTGCCGTTGTTCATAAAGCAGTGTTTGTCTCTGGACGTATCCAGGTGGTGTTTGTCTCTGCACGTGTCTGGGTGGTGTTTGTCTCCGGGCACGTCCAGGCGGTATTTATGTCTGGACAGGAGTTTGTCTCCGGACATGAGTTTGTCTCTGGATGGGAGTTTGTCTCGGGACGGGAGTTTGTCTCCAGATGTGTCCGAGCAGTGTTTGTGTTTTGACGGCTTGGCTCCGGATGTGTCTGGTGGGTTTTGTCTCCGGACGTGTCTTGGCGGTGTTTGTCTCTGGTTGGTATTTATAGTATGACCGGTAGAAAATGGATTTCAGACATTATTTTGTTTCCATCGTCACTGTTATTTGCTGCAGAATCATTTTGATGAGACAGTATGAATCGTAATTAACGCTCCACCACATGTTGCCTTCCCTTCCTCTCACCTCACACTGTCTTCCCTTCCCACACCCCTCTTCGTCCTCCTCCCCACTCTTTCTCTCCCCCACCCCTCTTTCTTCCCCCTCTTTTACTCACCCCCCCCCCCTCTCTTCAGTATTCCTGATAGTGAAATGATGGGTGGTATTTGCCAGTGATTTAATAAACGCAGGAGAGAGGGCATGAAATCCTAAACATGAAAGACATAATAAACTAGAATTCTTCTGAAAATGCAAAACCCATCCGCTTTGTATTCAGACTTCTTTTTCCGCATGCTTCTTCCTTTGTCCTTTTCACCAAATTCTTAATTTGTCTTCTCTCTATCTTGTTAGAGATAGACAAACAGGTGTGAAAACACAACCTCCATCCACCTTCAGTGGCAGAGGTAATAAACTTTTTACTATTCCTGTGGGGGTGTCTGTCACATCCGTCCCATTCTTTTTCAGTTTCAACTGCTTCCTAAATGCAGAACCTTCCTCCCTACACCATTCTTCAACCCATAGGTTGG
>CM068966.1:16105001-16116324 GCA_035128595.1 Eptatretus atami | reverse complement strand
GGTGTGGCGCTGCCCGGTACCTGTGCGGGAGGACGAAAGTCCGAGTCTTCAGGTCCTTGGCTTCCAGTCTGCTATATGGATGTGAGACTTGGACTCTGACCAGAGATTTGAGATAGAGACTTAATTCCTTTGGTTCCAGGTCTCTTCGGAGAATCCTTGGGTATCACTGGTCGGGACTTTGTGTCCAACGAGCGGTTGCTGAGAGAGATTAAAATGAGATTTGTTACCTGCATAGTCTGTGAGCATCAGCTGCGGCTGTATGGACATGCGGCTCGTTTTCCTGACGCTGATCCTGCTCATCCGATTCTCTCAGCAAGGGAGTCTCGTGAGTGGAGGAGGCCAATGGCCGACCACGTGCCTCGTGGTTGCAGCAGGTTGATTAGCATCTCAAGGAGATGGGGATGGGCCAGGCATCTGCCTGGGTGATGGCCAGCGGAGACCGCTGGAAGTACCGCGGAAAGTGGACGCAGCGACACATGCTCCCATACCAACCTGACCTGTTAGTGGGAAGTTTCCAATTATAGGCAAATTCTGTTCTTGAAAATTGCAAATAATAGACATTCTTGTCTGTGAACAATTCCCAATCCCTGTGAGTGGAAATTCCTGAGTGGAAATTATATATTGGTGTGTGAAATGCCCAATTCTAGGCAAATTGCTGTTTGTGGGAAAATCCCAATTTGGTGAAAATTCCCAATTATAGGCAAATTCTTGTTAATGAAAATTTCCAATTATCGACAAATTCCTGTGAGTGGGAATTTTATATTTGTGAATTCCAAATTATAGGCAAATTGCTGTTCATGGGAAAATCCCAATTCGTGAAATTCTCAATTATAGGCAAATTCCTGTTCGTGGGGAAAATTCCCAATTGAGACAAATTTCTGTGAGTGGAAAATTCCCAATGAGTAGAAATTCACAATTGTGTGCAAATTTCTGTTCGTGGAAATATCCAATTGTAGGCAAATTCTTGTTAGTGAAAAATTCCAAATTATAGATAAAAATTCTTGTTGGTGAACAATTCCCAATTCCTGTGAGTGGAAATTCCTGAGCGGAAATTTTATATTAGTGTGAAATTCCCAATTCTATGCAAATTGCTGTTAGTGTGGGAAAATCCCAATTATGTGAAAATTCCAATATCGGCAACTCCTGTTTGTGGAAAATTCCCAATTAGAAGAATTTCCTGATGTGGTGGGAATTCCCAATTATAGGGCAATCTATTGTTTGGAAAATTCCCAATGAGAGACAAATTCCTGTTAGTGGGAAATTCCAATGAGAGACAAATTCCTTTGAGCGAAAATTCCCAGTTATTGGCAAATTCATGTTCTGGGGAATTTCCATCTTTATGCTTCCTCTCAAATAGAAGAAGTTGTCCGCCAACCCGATTGGCAAGTGAGTGTGGAACGTAATGGGTCGCACCTCATCACCAATGCTTCAAGTAGCTAATTGAGCATCGAGCAGGTGGTTTGTGCGGTTTGATGATGTGCCATTAAACGCTCCTTAGCCATATTAACGAGAGCAAGGCATCGACATCCCTCCTTTTCTCTCCGTGGTTGTTGTTGACCTTTTGTTACACCACTGACCCGACCTCCACCTTTGGCGCATCGTGCGTACAATATGTAGGATCTTCATTGACTAAATGGTCTGAAAGTATTTTGTGTGAAGGGATACTTCGTTGGTCTCTTCGTGGAAAGGGATTTTCAAGTCTTTTTGTACCTAATATGAAACTGTACCCTCATGTTGTCATTTGTAGTTTCTCTCTCTCTCTCTCTCTCTCTCTCTCTCTCTCTCTCTCTCTCTCTCTCTCCCGCCCCTCTCTCTCTCTCTCCCGCCCTCTCTCCCCCTCTTCTCTCCGCCCCCTCTCTCTCTCTCTTCTCTCTCTCTCTCTCTCTCCCGCCTCTCTCTCTCTCTCCTCTCCTCCGCCCTTCTCTCTCTCTCTCCTCTCTCTCTTCCTCTCTCTCTCTCTCTCTCCCTCTCTCTCTTCTCCTCCCTCCCTCTCTCTTCCTCTCTCTCTCCCCCGCCCTCTTCTCTCTCTCTCTCTCTCTCTCTCTCTCTCCTCTCTTCTCTCTCTCTCTCTCTGCTCTCTCTCCTCTCTCTCTCTCCCGCCCTCTCTCTTCTCTCTCCCCTCTCCTCTCTCTCTCTCTCCGCCTCTCTCTCTCTCTCTCTTCTCTCTCTTCTCCTCTCTCTCTCTCTCTCTCTCTCCCCCGCCCTCTCTCTTTTCTCTCTCTCTCTTCTCTCCTTCTCTCTTCTCTCTCTCTCTCTCTCTCTCTCTTCTCTCCTCTCTCTCTCTCTCTCTCTCTCTCTCTCTCCCGCCCTCTCCCTCTCCCTATCCTCTCCCTCTCCCTCCCCTCTCTTCTCTCCCTCTCCCTCTCTCTCTCCCATTTAGTAATGCTAGAGAATTTGTTCACTAAATGCCACCTGTTGCTTGGCTCTCAGCATTGTCCGCTTCTTGCTGTTGAGAACACCGAATGTGAAAAGGCAGTTCTTGGTCACTGATTGTTTAAGTGAGATTTGTTCACCCACGTGACCTTTGCATCCACTGCCGTTTTGGGGTACTGATCTGTGACGCTGGACCCGTGGAGATCTCGCTCTCTGTTACTGTCACTGCGGTGGATTTTCTCCCTGGCACAATTCCCGAATGCAATTACTTCCAAACAAGTGTGCAATGGCTCGCTTCGTTGTAACTCAGCTTGTACAGGCTTGTTCGACTCGCTTCGGCTGTTTTTGCCTTGTGGAAGCAAATCTGCCGTGTTCACTTCCTTCCAACGCCACCACGGATTGCAGCCCATTGTATCTCTCCTGTGACTGCAAGTGTCTCCTGAACATCAATTTGACATCAAGAGCGTAATTCCTCGGTCAATATGCTGATTTCTTGGACGTGAGATAATGCACAAAATGGCACTGCGAATGTGCCCACAACGAAGCTGTGCCCACGAGTCTTATATGTGAGTGAGCTGCCATTCGGAGTCATGTTGGTATGCTGTTTAACATGTGGCCCGAGGGATGCGGATGAACATTATAGTTTGGACAGTATTTTTTAATTTTGATCATGGTGCCGGCGATAGCTCGCCTACTTTTTGGAGGACATTATGGGATCTTTGACATTCACCAACTAATGCCAGCAGAAGGACGCTCAGTTTAGCGTCCATCTGAGGGACGGACACACAATTGATGAATCACCCTTGCTGTGAAACTACAACTGCAGGATGACAGCTTATAGCTGGGTCGGGATTCAAACCCAGTCGAGATAGCTTATTGGTGAGTGTGTGTACCTCTTTGCATCGCCTGAGCTCACACTTCTCCCTCTTAACTTTACGCAGCTTTGACACATTTTCAGTAAAAGTGTAGGAGGACAAAAAAGAAGAAGAAAGGAACGAACAATGCAGATGCTGAAAGGAAACGCATGTAATGCTGTCACCCCGCTTGCAGGCATCTCCCACGTGCGGTGACCTTTCGGCGTTTGCGTACTGCTGGCGGGGCAACCATTTAAATATCTGAGGGATTTGCAATCCCCGTCACCGGGGAAGTCTGGCCATGATGCAGGTACAGTGCCTCAAGAAAGTATTTGCACCCCTCGACCTTTGTCACATTTTGTTGTGTACCAGCCTGAATTAAAATGGATTAAACTTAAAAAAAAATTGTCACTGATCTACAACAAAATACCCCATAATGACAAAGTGAAAACATGTTTTTGGAAACTTTTACAAATTAATAAAAATGAAAGCTGAAATGTTTTGAGTCAATAAGTATTCAACGCCCACGAGTCAACACTTTGTTGGAAGCGCCTTTTGGTAGCGAATTACCGCTTCGAGTATTCTTGGGTATGCCTGCATCAGCTTTGCACATCTGGATTTGGGGGATTTCTCTCCATTCTTTCTTGCAGATTTGCTCAAACTCTGTCAAGTTGGATGTGGGAGCGTCGGTGAAACAGCAAATCTTTCAAGTCGTTCCACAGATTCTCAGTGGGATTCAAGTCTGAGCTTTGGTGGGCCACTTGAGGACTTTCATGTTCTTTCCTTTTGAAACCATTCCAGAGTTGCTTTGGCTGTGTGCTTGGGGTCATTGTCCTGTTGGAATGTAAATCTTCACGACAGTATAAGGTCTTTTGCACTCTGAAGCAGGTTCTTCTGAAGGATTTGCCTGTATTTGGCTCCATTCATTGGTCCCTCTATCCTTTAAAGTCTCCCAGTTCCTGCCACTAAAAAGCATCCCATAACATGATGCTGGCACCACCATGCTTCACGGTAGGGATGGTGTTAGATGAGTGATGAGCTTGTGCTTGGTTTCCACCATACATAGTGCTTTGCATTCAGGCCAAAGACTCCAATTTTCATCTCATCAGACCACAGGCTCTTGCCTCATTCTCTTAAGTCTTTCACCTGCTTTTTGGCAAACTCCAGAAAACTCAGCCAAAAGAATCTGTAGTTCTGTCAGAGTGTCATTGGGTTCTTAGTCACCCTCCTAACCAAGGTCCTTCTTGCCCGGTTGCTCAGATGGCCAGCTCTATGAAGAGTCTGGGTTGTTCCATATTCTTTCCAACTCCTAATGATGGAGCTCACTGTGCTCTTGGGAACTTTCAACACTCCAGAAATTGTTTTATACCCTTCCCCAGATCTATGCCTCCTCACAATTCTATCTTGGAGTTCTACGGACAGTTCCTTGGATTTGATGGTGGAGTTCCTGCTCTGACATGCCTGTCAACTGTGGGACCTCACTAGAAAGGTGTGTTTCTTTCTCTAAATCATGTCCCATTAATTGAATTGGCCACAGGTGGACTCCAATCAGTGTAGAGACATCTCAAGGATGATCAAAGGAAATTAGGTGCACCTGAGTTTCAATTTGGAGTGTCATAGCAAAGGGGTTGAATACTTATTGACTCAACGATTTCAGCTTTTTCATTTTCAATTAATTCTTTAAAAATTCTAAAAAAATGTTTTCACTTTGTCATTGTGTGGTTGTGTCTTGTGTAGCTCATTGACAAAATAAAAATCCAATTGAATCCATTTTAAATTCAGACTGTAACACAACAAAATTGACGAAAATCAAGGGTGTGAATACCTGCCTGAAGGCAGTGTACTGAAACTCGAAATGTTCACGGGGAAAGTGTGGAACGTCGAGATCAAGTGAGTTTTTTGCTCATCCATTCTCCATCTTGCCATCCTGGAGGACCATCCAGAATCCTCCGCCAGAAAATTTCCACCGACCACCTTCCTGCCAGCCTTTAGAAAAGCACAGGTGGGTCAAACCTTCCCAAAACCCAATTGCAGTCGTGGTTGAGGGTTGTTTCAGCGACATCCCGTGACGGAGTGGCGACCTGTAAGCGATTAATTATCTGCTACGGCCACACCTTGATGCTTTATGGGAGAGATGGGGAGAAGGAGGGGGTGTATTTGGAAGACCGAATGACTAAATGAACTTCCAGGCAAGTTGGCAATTGGGGTAATTAAATCTGTTTTGAATTTGAATTTGCCATTGTTAAATTAATTAATATAATGTATTTATTTTTCATCCTTCTGTTCTCCAAAAGCACATACCTGTACAAAGACCACTCCTGTCATTTATCCAAAGCTAACTCACTCAAAAATCATTTTATTCATTACATAGTTACTACAGTGGTATTTGGGGGTGCAAGGAATGATTGGGGCTTGAAACCTACAATTATGTTTCATTGGATGATAGAGTTGAAAGAATATCTTTGTAACTCAATAACACCTGTGTTTTAAGTTGATCACACTCGAGCGAATTAATTTATCAAGGCTTCCTTTTTTTTTTACCACTCACCATTGATCTGTTTAAACTTCTTTTTATGTCCAGGTTAGGTTAACTTAATGGCAATAAAATGTCGAGGTGGCCATATTCGTTTAAACGAGTAAATGTCGATTGATTGGTTCAATATTTATGTTTTGTTTTCTTTCAATCTCTCTAAAAGGTTTTATATATATATATTATATATTTCTTGATTCCTTCGAGTGAAATGTTAGGGAGGGAAGAGGATGTATGTGAGGTTGGTGGGGGGGGAGGATTGTGGGAAGTATTGTGAGTGAGTTTTGGAATTAAGGCAACGGAGTGAGAGTGAGAGAGAGGGTGTACAGAAATGGGGTTAGAGCAAGTGAGTGAGTGGGTGTGCAGCAATGAGTTTAGAGACGAAGTGAGTGTGGGAGTGAGGTTAGAGGACAAAGTGAGTGAGTGGGGTGTGCAGCAGTGAGGTTAGAGACAGATGGCGTGAGTGAGTGTACGGGAGTGAGGTAGAGATGGAGGGAGTGGGTATATGGGAGTGGAGTTAGAGATTGAAGGACTGGAGGGAGGAGTGTGGTATGCATGCAATCATGAATATAAGGTGTTGTATCACCATTATCCATTAATTCCAACATAGATCATTGTTATTATAATATAGATTAAAAAGTGGAGTCCTCATGTGTGTGCTACTTTTTCAATGTCTGCAGTCCCCATCTAAAATCATGATCTTTTCTACCCCCATCAATCCACCGCAAACCACCTCCTTTCAAATTCCCTGCTTTGCTTCCTGAAACTTACTGTAGTGTCCATCTTGTTTACCTCCATGTACCCTGCCCCATCCCTCTCTTTTCAACAGATCTCCTCATGTGTCTGTTCCCTACTGTTTGGTGGTTCCCATTCATGCCCTCTTGTCTCCTGCTCCCTTTTTTATACGTTGTGTGTTAGCTCTTCCCACGAGCCTTGACATTATACAAAAAAAAGAAAGAAAAAAAAGTGTGTGTAACATGGCCCATTCACGTCTCTCACGCATAAAATTGGAAAAAACAACCAATCGGCTCTCACCGAATCAATTACCCCAGGTGTCTAGGATTTTTTAAAAAAAACATATTAACCCTCATATTTCTTGCCAAAGAAAGCTGCATAAAGCAACCACAAAAAGCTACACAAGGTAAACCCTTTGCTGAAGGGGTGTTGCATTGGGATTCTTATGTATGTGCTACTTCTAAATGTCTGCAGTTGTGAGGAAACCCAGGTTAGGATTTGAAGCTGCAAAGGGCTTACATTGTGTAGCTTTTTTTTGTTGCTATGTGCAGCTTTTTTTGCTGACGTGCATGGGGGTTTATATATATATATATATATATATATATATATATATATATATATATATATATATATATATGTATGAATAAATGCAATTTTGAAAGTGGGCATTATAACGAGTTGCATCATAGCCAGATGCTGTCATCTATCCCACTTGCCAACATTCACCAAACAAGTACTAGTTACCCTACATTAAATTAGAATTAGTCACTGGTTTAACACCAATACAAGCTTTTATTACAGACCCTAAAGCTACATATATCGAACAACCCAGTTTCAAAGGAGCACCTCGCAGCCATTAGAGCATTTAAATTGCATCAGATGTGGAAATAAATGTGAATTGTTGCTCCCAGCTTGCCAGCTCAGTGACCGATGATGACATTTGCATTTTTTCCGTTTCCGTCCCTATCCCGTTTAGATTCTCGTGCGGAGCACAGTGGTGAGACTGAAGTGATTTCAGGCATGGTGAGGTGCAGCATGAGGATACGTAGCAATGAAGCCGGGAGACAGTTTTTTTGGCGATTTGAAACGATACAGTACAGGTAGTTGAACACAAAACATGGATAACACCAATGTAAAGTCACTTAGTATGGGTGTTGGGCCACCTATGAAAGTATAGGGTGTTGGGCCACCACGTGCGGCCAGTACGCCTGTTATTGTGCGCGTGGCATTACAGTCCATGTGGCGTGGCGTGGAGGGATGTGCACTATTCCTCCACGAGAAAGTCAATCAAATCACAACCTGTTGATGGAGTGGAAAACGTTTGTCTCAGCCGTCATTCCAGAATATCCCATAAATGCTTCATTGGGTTCAGGATATGGTGAGTGAGAAAGGCCATGACATTTGGATAACATCAGTGGCATGCTCATAAAACGACTGGGCGACCACACGTGCTCTGTGGATGGGGGCATTGTCATCCTGGAGACACCCCTCCCAGCAGGAAAGAAATGCTGCAACATGGGTGAAGATGATCACTTAGTACCCTTATGTATCGATTAGGCATTGACCTTACCTTCTAAGGGAATGACTGTACCCAAACCCCATGTTGGTAAATGTGCCATAAAAACACTATGGAACTGGCAGAAACCTTCACTGTTGGGAACAAGCACTCAGGGTTGTAGAGTTCTTTAGGTTGCGCCACCACGCGCACTCTGTTTGTCGAGAACATGGTGAAGGATGATTCATCTGACCATATCAACATTTCCCCACTGCTCGGTAGTCCAGTGCCTGTGCTCTTTGTACCACTGACGCGTAAATGTGCATTTCCAGCTGTGATGAGTGGTTTGATGCACTGCAACCCAACTATGGTATTCCACTCTGTGGAGTTCTCAGTGACCGTTTTTTAAAATGAAACTGGCTGCTCGTGCCCCAGGTTGAAATTTACAGTCAATTGATTGCAGTGTCTCACCTGCTTTGCCTTGCACTTCAAATTAATGCATGGATGATATTCACGATCCTGGGGTATGCGCTTCGCCAACTGTGTCCTTTGCTGATGATGTCTTTCCCTCGGAGGTTCCACGCGATATCACCTTTGACACCATTGCTCGTGAAAACATCAGTAATTGAGCTGTCTCTGTCACTGAAGCTCCTGCCAAACACACCCCAACAATCACCACTCTTTCAAAGTCACTGAGGGTTTTGTCTTGCAGCCCTGCTCGCCATAATTATAGGCAACCAGGCTGTGCAGCATTTTTATACATGGCCTTAAGCATGCTGGGATGTTGCTTGCTTAATTAATATATGGGCCACATCTGTGTGGAAGCTGTTGCTTTCGAATATACTTGGTGTTCCTCATTTACACAGGTGTTTCCGTCTTTTTAGTCCACTACCTGTAGATTCATCAATCTGCAGGAAGGATCATAGACATAAGTTACGTGTAGTTTTGAAGGAGCAGGAGTTCGACATGAAGAAAGATTAAATGACATTGTATCGGGTCATGGCAGGAAGACATTGGTTGTGGTACAACTCTCCAGCAAATGATATTAGGGAAAGTTTACTCGGAGGATTTGAAAAATAATTCAGGATATTGTTAAGTGGCTGAAAGCAGAGGGTTGTGAGGCAATATTTTCTGGTATTCGCCCCAAGATTAAGAAAATGGAATATAATTTATGAGCATAGAGCGATAGATGCCAACCTATGGTTGAAGAATGGTGTAGGGAGGAAGGTTCTGCATTTTAGGAAGCAGTTTGAAACTGAAAAAGAATGGGACGGATGTGACAAGCACACCCCCACAGAATAGTAAAAAGTTTATTACTCTGCCACTGAAGGTGCGATGGAGTTGTGTTTTCACACCTGTTTGTCTATCTCTAACAAGATAGAGAGAAGACAAATTAAGAATTTGGTGAAAAGGACAAAGGAAGAAGCATGCGGAAAAGAAGTCTGAATACAAAGCGGATGGGTTTTGCATTTTCAGAAGAATTCTAGTTTTTATGCTTTCATGTTTAGGATTTCATGCCCTCTCTCCTGCGTTTATTAAATCACTGGCAAATACCACCCATCATTTCACTATCAGGAATACGGAAGAGAGGGGGGGGGGGGGTGAGTAATAAGAGGGGGAGAAAGAGGGGTGGGGGAGAGAAAGAGTGGGGAGCGAGAACGAAGAGGGTGTGGGAAGGGAAGCAGTGTGAGGTGAGAGAAGGGAAGGCACATGTGGTGGAGCGTTAATTACGATTCATACTGTCTCATCAAAAATGATTTTGCAGCAAATAACAGTGACGATGGGAAACAAAATAATGTCTGAAATCCATTTTCTACCGCGTCATACTATAAATACCAACCAGAGACAAACACCGCCAAGACACTCCGGAGACAAAACCCACCAGACAACATCCGGAGCCAAGCCGTCAAAACCAACACTGCTCGACCACTCTGGAGACAAAACTCCCGTCCCGAGACAAACTTCCCATCCAGAGACAAACTCATGTCCGGAGAACAACTCCTGTCCAGACATAAATACCGCACTGGACGTGCCGCGAGACAAACACCACCCAGACACGTGCAGAGACAAACACCACCTGGATACGTCCAGAGACAAACACTGCTTTATGAACAACCGCACGCACGCACACCACACACAAACACACACACACACAAAACACCACACACACACACACACACACACACACACACACCACACACACACACACACACACACACACACACACCACTTATGCTTGGCCGATCATCGGCCAATTTTTGGGAATCGGCGCAGGGTGGAGTACTGTGATTACTAACTGCAGCACTTATTGCAACACCCAAAAACCATGAGCAAGCTTCCCCCGAAAAACAATGTTGCATTTATATATACGTTTCATGGATATGTTCACAAACCATTGACATCTTTTATAAACGCTGCGGGTGGAAAAAACACACACTTTGCCCGGTAATTTAGAAACACGTTAATAAGGCAAAATGGCTTGGAAATCGGGTGTGTATTTCACAAAATCTCACTCAGGATGATGCAGCACGAACCACTTTGCTCAGTTGACAGAGCAGGAACCAATCTCTTCTCTTATGATCCAGTGAATCCATGACTCCCCAGGCCCAACCCAGACATCTGTTGACCTCTGGCTCACAGCCAGCAAAGACATGAATATCACTGGAAAGGTAAGTGAATCTCTCTGTGACCTCAACATCCTCGATACAAACAGGTACAGACAGGATCGCAGCATCCAAGATGTCATTGAAAGTCTGGATCTAAGTTTTCACCCAGGAATCCCATAATCCCAGTGGCTCCGACTCCTCATTCAGCACCCCGAGAGCTCCCAAAAGGATATCTGGAGTCTCCGCAAAGATGACTGCATCATCAGTGAAATCAAGGTAAAATATCTTGATGTTACCAAACGATGCACCGGAGCTTTTATCACTCCGACATCCTCCCCAGAATCCAGTCCATACAAGTGCTGAAAAGTGTGGGGGCCAGTACACACCCGACGAACCTCCAGTAACAACTGGAAATAAGTTAGAGATGATATCACACATCTCATAGCACTCTCAGACCACAGTATCGGTCAGACATCAGATTGATCGTTTTTGGAGGCACCCCACGAAGACCAATAATCCTCCTGAAGCCATCCCGATTCACTGAATCAAACACTTTACAGTCATCGACATAGGCTGGAAGCGGCCCCTGCCGAAACTCTCGTCTGCATTCGGTGACGACCCAAAGAGCAAGGATACGGTCAATCGTTCCCCTCTTTGGTGTAAAGCCTGACTGCTCTGGATGCTGCAGAAAGCAGATGGTGGCGAACCCTATCAAGAATTATCCGAGCAA
>CM068966.1:16061315-16090436 GCA_035128595.1 Eptatretus atami | reverse complement strand
AAGAGCCAAAGTGAGTGCATCACACAGAAGCTATCCCTTTAAGGCATCCTCCATGGTCAGGCAACGTGCTGTGGATAACCGGTCTTAATAACTCAATCACAACCAAACAAATTGCCAATCTTGCGGTATTCCCAGCAGTGAGCTATTGCGTTTGCACGAGGTGTGGCATTACTCACAAGGTGCTGTGTGTAATGTAAATTATTTCTGCTCATTACGGGTGCTCGGGGGCTGCTAGAGGGGGCTGTAAATTAGAGCGCCGGCGCCTCTCGAGACGCCAAACAGCCATAAGACTGAAACATGGACAAGATGCGAGGCCTGATGCGACTGCAGCTTGTGGGGAAGTGATGGGTCAGGGTTGTTCAGGAAAATGGAACCATTTCAAACTTCACGCGCTTGACATATGTGACATCTATGACAGCAGTATGACAAGGTGACAGAAATTAAAACAAAATGGCGCACGCATTGCGGCGGAACGACGCTTTTATAGATTTGTTCATGTTTTAACATTCATAATCCACTCCTCATGCGAAATAAACTTCTTCTTCTGCTTTTTCCTGGGCGAGCATAATGAGCAGACAATAAAAAGGACACGTGTTCAAATGAAAAAAGGTAGGAAATGATCGAAATCATTTGGCGTTTGAACGCTCACACTGACCCCCCTATTAGAGTGTTTAAGGATGAACTACAAGGGCACTCACTAGAGCGCGTACCTCCACCACGTAATGCCTGATCCACGAGAACATATCGGACCCAATACATTTTTGAAATATCATGCTGTGCAGTACTATGTCGTTTTTGAGCCCGATCTCTCAATGGTGAAGAATCACTTAAAAAAATTAAATAATCCTCATATTCAGATCCGGATTCGGATCTTCACCAAAATCGAATCAATTCGTCGTGGTCACACTCCCAACCTGTGTCCACCAAGTTTCATCCGGATCCGTCTACAAATTTTTGAGACATCCTGTACACAATCACACAAACAGACAGATAAACAGACATAAGGGGTGAAAACATAACCTCCTTCACCTTCGGTGGCGGAGGTAAATATCTGTTCATTCAAATGATTGTTCGAGGCGTTAAATGGGAGCCCAAACGCTCAGACCACCTCGACTCTAATCTATCCCTCGATACCCTAAAATAAATAAGAGATTATAATGTGTGTTTTTAAAGATTTCCGAATTATAAAGTAGATAAATTTGGATTAAAATTCCAATCTCCTCTTCTTATTCTTCTTCTTCTGCAGATTAGCCGTGACCTCACACCTGGAAGTAGACCACCAGCTCCGTACTGTGTACGGGTTACATCGCGGTACGATTTTAACTCAAACGGTGAATAATTTTTGATTTTCTACAAATATGTCGAGTCGATGCGTCCTTGGTGGTTAGTCGTACAAGCCAAGATGGTTTTGTGTCATGCCAATGGCCAAAACAAACACCTGTTGCCATTTCCCGGCAGTTACCACCTGAAAATAATTATCTATTATCAACACAAAGTTCTACAAATCAAATGAGCCACCATCTATTTATAGTGGATATAAAGTATGTATGTATCATCTACAACTCCGAGAGGATTTGATCATGGACGCTAAAGCTTTCAGGGTCCCTCCTTCCATTACCCCCACCCCTCTACAATTCACCATCAATCATCACCCCCACAATACCCACCACCATCCCACTCCCCCCCACACCCCAAATAATCCTCCATCCAATGTGGAGGGACATCGAGACACCTCACGGGCATGACGGTGGGACACGGCACGGACACAAATTGTATCCGGGAAAGGTATGAAACAGGACTATCCTGTAACATACAAGTCACCTGGTCAGCCTGAGACAGTGGGACAAAGCATTCATCACCCATTTTGTCCGCGGTGTTCGAGTCTGCTTGGGCAGTGCCTCTGCTGTCAGGCGATGACGGGTATTCATCCTCGAGTAATACAGAAACCGATTTATCAATTGATACAAAATCATTGCCTTATAAACCGCCGATGTAAATCCCAACCAATCTGAATTGATCATGTGACCAGCGTTTACATCTTCACGAACACCTCTGCCTTCTTCCCCTGAATCGCTTGCACAAGGTTCAAAATGATACGGCTCGACGATTACCCCCGAAAACGTTTCCATCACTAATTTTGTCTCCAATCGTTTTTTTCAAAATCCCACTGATCCCACTTTCAACATTCCGAGAACCTTCAGAGTCGCTTATGACGCTGGAATCCGCATCTGAATCCCAGTTCGACATGCACTGTTTCTCCATGTAAAACCGCTGTTTGGATCAAGATGGATTCCACATGTGACGTCACTGGCGAAATCGAAAATCGACACTCTGGGCTTTTTTCCACAATCCAGATACTTTGTGATTAGAAAAAATATTCCAATTTATTTTCCCTTTAAAATTTTTTTGTTAATACAATGTCGAGGCTCGGTAAAGAGCTAACACCAGTAAAGTATTAACATAAGAAGCAGGGAGACAATCGAGGGGAGGGAGACAAACAGTGCGGGAAGCAGGGACTTAGGAGATCTTGTGGAAGGGAGAGGATGGGGTGGGGAACACGGGGTATACAAGATGGACACTTCAAGTAAACAAGATGGACACTTCAAGTAAACAAGATGGACACTACAAATTAGACCATGATTAATGATACTCGATGGTTTTCAGGAAAAAAAACAATACTTTTGGATTCCCCTTTAAGCAATCCAGCCGAGGTATTCAGCCTCATGCGCAATGCTGCATCTGTGGATCTGCAGGTCACACATTTGTCGGTCTCACACATCTGCGGATCTACAGATCATACATTAAGGGGTCTGCATGTCACACATATGTGGTCTGCATGTCACACATATGTGGTCTGCATGTAATACTGTGGGTCTGCATGTCACACATATGCAGGTCTGCATGCCACACATATGTGGAACTGGTTGGGTCATACATATGTGGGTCTGTGGGGTCACACATATGTGGGTCTGTGGGTCATACATATGTTGGAGTCTGTGGGTCACACATATGTGGACGGTGCGGTGCCAACATATGTGTGGGGTACATGTGGGTCACACATATGTGGGTCTGTGGGTCAAACATTATGTGGGTCTGTGGGTCACACATATGTGGAACGGTGGGTCATACATATGTGGGTCTGTGGGTCACACATATGTGGGTCTGTGGGCTCAAACCATATGTGGGTCTTTGGTCAAACATATGTGGGTCTGTTGGTCAAATGTGGGTACACATATGTGGGTCTGTGGGTCAAACATATGTGGGTCTGTGGGTCAACATATGTGGGTCTGTGGTCAAACATATGTGGTCTGTGGGTCACACATATGGAATCGGGGGTCATACATAATGTGGGTCTGTGGGTCACACATTGTGGGTCAACATTGGGTCTGTTGGTCAACATATGTGGGTCTGTGGGTCAACATATGTGGTCTGGTGCGGTCCACAATATGTGGGTCTGTGGGGTAACATAATGTGCTGGGTCTGTTGGGTTCACACATATGTGGGTCGGTGTCAACATATGTGGGTCTGTGGCACACATATGTGGTCTGTGGTCTGTGGGTCACACATATGTGGAAGGTTGGATGTGGTCATACATATTGTGGGTCTGTGGGTCAAACATATGTGGGTCTGTGGTGTCAAAACATATGTGGGTCTGTGGGTCACACATATGTGGACGGGGGTCAAACATATGTGGGTCTGTGGGTCAACATATGTGGGTCTGTGGGTCACACATATGTGGACGGTGGGCATACATATGTGGTCTGTGCGGTCACACATATGTGGGGTCTGTGGTCAACATATGTGGGTCTGTGGGTCACACATATGTGGAACGGTGGTCATACATATGTGTGGTCTGTGGGTCACAATCATGTGGGTCTGTGGGTCAAACATATGTGGGTCTGTGGTCACACATATGTGGCGTCTGTGGGTCAACATATGTGGGTCTGTGGTCAAACATATGTGGGTCTGCGGCGTCAAACATATGTGAGGTCGTGGGTCACACAATGTGGGTTGCGCGTCAAACATATGTGGGTCTGGGGTCACACAATGTGGAAACGGTGAGTTCATACATTATGTGGGGTCTGTGGGTCACACATATGTGGAACGGTGGGTCATACATATGTGGGTCTGTGGGTCAAACATATGTGGGTCTGTTGGTCAAACATATGTGGGTCTGTGGGTCACACATATGTGGGTCTGCAGGTTGCATATTACTATGTTATCAAAATAAAAGGACACACAGAATATCCTATACTGTATTTCTACCTACATAGCTGCTTACTAAAGAGTTGTGACAAAATTTTACAAGAGATTGACGGATGGATGGATGGGCAGACAGAGAGAGCAAACCTCAAGTCCCCTCCGATGAAACCAGTAGGCGACTAATAAAGCCATGTACCAAATTTCATTTGAATATGTTAAAGGGTATGGGGAAAAAAGTCTGAAAAACCACAGGTGGGACAGACGGACGGACGGATAGACGGAGCACAAACCTATAGTCCCATCCAGTGAAACCAGTTGGGGACTAATAAAAAAAAAAACCTTAAAGAAGGATGGCCAGCAATCTGCACATCATTCTCATAATGAGTCGACTAACTGCAATGTCATAGACATGGGACGGAGGAAAACATTATGCACCTTTACATGGTAAAGGCGGTTAAAGTGAAGCAGCAAAAGATAGCACACAAGATGGCTTCGGGTCAACTGGATTCAGACTGATTAAAGGAAAGCATGCCGATAGGCAGTTGGGTAATTTAGTGTTCGAGTTTAGAAAGGACATTGAAATTTCTACTCATGGGAGACACTCATGGAAGCGTTGGAAGACACAACTGGAGAAAGAGGGAGAGTAAAGTTTTAGGAAAGTTGCCGAGGGACTGAAGAGGAAGAACAAAGAAGAGTTTTGGCATCACAGGGAGAGGAACTGACCAGGAAGTGGAACAAGTTGTCAAAGGTTCAATATCTCAGCTGGAAGACTCCTCAGAGGTGCAAATGTTGAGCATTTAGCAACAACCAAAACAGAGCGATGAAATCCTTATTTGAGAAACAGAAAAGTTTTGTCGCACAAGCTTCATGGAAGGAAGATGAGGAGCACACGAGAAGTACACATTAATTTATGCACAAGGACACACAAGGATACACAAGGAACTTGGAGGCAGGAGGAGGCCATTTAGCCCATCAACTCTGCACTACATCGACACCATATTAATTCAATCTTACAGTCCATCAACATAAATTCACAGGAGGGTGGGGATGTGGGGGTTGGAGGAATGGGGATGAGGGCAAGCCTTTGAAGATTAAATTCGAGATTGAGGAACTTCATGAACCAGCAAAAAAAGACTTTGAACCGGGCAGCATTAATCTTATAAATCCTCAGAATGTTCCAAAGAAAATGGGGGTTAAGCCAGCTCAAGATCATAATGGTGTCAGCTATAAAACATATAGAAATGTCCATTACTTTTACACGGGTTTTGGAGACTCACCCGGATCAAGAGGTTGAAAAAGTCTGCGCCTGATTCCCGGTGCTGAGCAGATGGCGATTGCATTCCAAAAGAAAAGGATGGAAAGGAAAAGAGACGGCTTTGACCAACATGGATGCTTAGTGCAGAGAATATTTCCTTCACAGCATCGGTTAGCCAGATAACAAGCTTTCTCATGACTAATTGATTGATCAACCCCATTAATAAAGAAGGTTGGAACACTCGGATTCTCACCCAGGGGAGAACAATCAGATATCATAATAAACGCCCATTCGGGAGTCGAGAAAAAAAAAAGAAAGTTTAATTTTTCAGAGTAGTGGCTCTACCCAACTCGTGCGTTGGGTTCATTGGGAGACCACACCGGAACTCCGCTGTGGGTGTATCGAGCCTCCTGGGTGGGAAAAGGCATTGCAACGTCTCCAAACTCCATTCGTCCTGGCAATGCAGATGCTCATTCATCCAGCGATTGCTGTCGGTAGAGGCACTAGAAAGGTAGCATCAGGAGAGCAGCTGCTGCCACCAGTGAAGGCCTTTTTCCAGCCTTAAGAGTCTTGGAAGACCGTGTGAAGCTTTTTTGTCAGGCAGGCCATGGGGGTTAGAGGTTCGGTGGCTGACAAGGTATGAGAGCCATCGAGAGTACGAGTGAGCAAGCAGGTAAATTCATGTTTTGGTGTTACAATCATACATTGTTACTGAGGCTTCTGTGACCACTACTGATGCATACATGACATCTCCGCACAAGTTGGAGAGAATGAAGAGGAGAGTTTAGACTCTGTTGAGAAAATGGTTTCAAATAGACAGCTCCCTCCATTGCAACAGCAGCCTCGTTTGGTAAAACTATTAACTTGTGTCTCCCATGGAGGACATTGTTAAATTTAATCTAAAACTACCGAAGTTTCACATCATCGCGTGCTTCAGAATCCTGAAGCACGTATATTGAGATATGTAAGGTGGATGTGCACACTAGGCATGATGTCTTGAGTCACGTGAATGATAGGCATCTGATAAAGAAATTAATGATCGGAGCGACAACGGCGGCGATAGGAAGTTAAAAGAGGGACGAGATGGCTCAGGATGTGCACGCGTCAGAATGATATTTCAAACGATTACAAATGAAACTGCTGGGCATGGAAAAATGGAGCAACTAACAAAACGACCTTCAGGAAAGGAAAGATCAACGAATGAGTGAAGAAAATAAAAAATACCAAGGCAGTCCCTCCCCATTGCACCGTTATTCAGCAACCCTCTCTGTGAAACTCCAAGAATACAGGCTCACGCTTCACCTGTACTCCTTTATTCCTTCTTTCCTCCCTCTTGTGGAACCTCCTCCCTCAATATGTTCAATACCACTCTTGCCTCCAGGGCTTCAAGTTTTGTTTTCGACACAAGATCGAGGTTCATGGAAGCAATAAGGGAACGGATGGTAAAAAGGAAACAACCCGGCAGGTGGGGTAGCGATTCGCATTACACCAGCATCTCAGGTCATCCTCCATTTATACCAGTGATCTTTTCCATCACCTTTAACCCTCCCCTCTCTCTCCCCATCTATTTTCAGGTTGCTACGTTTCCTATACTATCTTCCCTCCTTCTCCTGTTGTTCATCCATCTTGTTGTGTACATCTGTTGTCCCACTGCCTTCACCGGTAGAGGTTGCCCTCTACCCTGCGTCACGTCACTCTTCCAGTAAGCCTAAACTTTGGATGTAAAAATTTAAATTCTCAAGGAAATTTCGACCATCTGAAGGATGGCACACACATCGATGCATAGCCTTGCAAGCGAAACACCAGGATGACAGTTTATAGCTGGGTAGACAGCTCAGAGGAGAGTGTGCATTCCTCTTGGACTAGGCTTTCCTGCCAACCCATAAAATGAAGAGTCAATTGCTTAAGGATTTGGCTTTGCCATCTCTGAGATTATGATTTGGAAAAGATGCGTGCCAGGTAATTCTTCCAGCCAGCTCAAGACCTTGCACTAATGACGTCACAGCAAAGTAGATATCAGTTTCAACACAATCAATGTTGAATGAAATACGCCCTTACGCCTTGCTGTGCTTTCGGTGTTGTACATCGAACCAGACGTGTGTACAAGAGGTAGCAGATCAGGGAAGCCCCGAGGCAGATGGTCTGAAAGAATGCAGGACCACAATGGTGTTTGCCCAGATGCTGTCGGGGCCTAGAAATGAATCAGAAGCAAATTAAAAGACTATTTCACATCAGCTGGTTCACTTTTCAATTTCCGTCGAACGGATTGCCTTTTAATCGAGAGAAGTTGAAGAGCAGAGGAAGAGCAATCTATTTAGTGAGGGTAATTGGATAGCACGAGTTTGCGATTAGCAGCCTGATGAGGAGTTAGCATCCCCAATGTGGATTAAGTGAAATATTGTGTGAAATGTGGCAATAATAATTTGACCACCTCTTCCATCCCAGCCGATGAAGACCTTGTCGCCGCAATGATGTATTGACTTTCCAATTTCCAAGACATCTGGCCCAACTGTTCAGCGAGGGGTTGAAAGCCTCGTGATTGATATCATGGATCCAGTGTGTTTCCAGGTGTTTTCGAGAACACGGAACCAGTAGCTTATTTCATCAGCCATGTCATTACCAGCAGGCGCCCCATTGACAGCATTGTAAGTCATTTGTTTGCCGTGGATTGTGGTTCGGTTGAGGGAAATGCATTTTTGTTTACATTTTAAAGATAGTCCAAAAGTTTTAATCAAAGCGGAAGCATTACAGTGCGACAGTACAGTGTCGCAGTGCAATGCAACCATAAAGTGCAGCAGTTCAATATTTGCAGTTGCAGGAGGTACAGGCATCTTGCGGCAAAACCAACCAGAAGAGTCTCGTCAAGCCAAGTGCAAATCCCCCCAAAAAATCTATGCCCTGCTAAGCCTGCTTCTAACCTACGTAGGCCACTAGTATTCCTGCTAAGCCTGTTTATAACCTACGTAGGTCCACAAGTATCCCTGTTGAGATTGTTTCTCACCCACTAGGCCCACTAGTATCCCTGCTGAGATTGTTTATAACCCACTAGGCCCACGACTATTCCTGCTGAGCTTGTTTCTAACCTACTAGGCCACGACTATTCCTGCTAAGCCTGTTTATAACCACTAGGCCCACAACTGTTTATAGCGAACGCAGTGAGCTTCATACTTAACGCGTGCACGTGAGAGAGTAGGAAACAACAACAACAACACAACACCCCTGGCTATTTGGAATCTGTGTCATTGGATATGACCTTTTGCTCTCCGGTTGTTGTTAAACGCTGTGCGGTGTATAAACACGATTGGTGTTTATTTCTATCTTGTGAATATTACTTAACGCGTGCACATGAGAGAAAAGAAACAACAACAACAACACACACCCCTGGCTATTTGGAATCTGTGTCATTGGATATGACCTTTTGCTTCCGGGTTTGTTTTAAACGCTGTGCGGTGTATAAACACGATTGGGTTTTATTTCTATCTTGTGAATATTACTTAACGCGTGCACATGAGAGAAAAGGAAACAACAAAAACAACACAATACCCTGCCAATTGTGAATCCGTGTGGTTGCTACGACCATTTTTGCTTCCGGTTTTGTTTGTTTCTGGTTTTTTTTTTGTTTCCGGTTTTTGTCATGGGGAATGATGCATGCCGGGAGATCATGACGCGAAGTTTTATTTATTTATTCAATTATTTTTTCCCCAAAGTTAATTTTAATAAAGATATCTCCCGCATCATCAAAAAAATATTTTAATCGTGATTTACATTATTTGACGGTATAGTTGGCAAGTATACAGTTGTGAACAAGTTTTATGTAAAGTCAGAAGCGAATGTAAGAAGAATTCTACGTTCGCTTCTAGGCTTTGCCTATTCCATATTAACCCACTAGGCCCACGACTATTAATGCTGAACTTGTTTCAACATACTAGGCCCCGACTATTCCTGCTGAGCCTTTTATAACCCACTAGGCCACGACTATTCCTGCTGAGATTGTTTCTAACCTACTAGGCCACGACTATTCCTGCTGAGATTGTTTCTAACCCACTAGGCCCACGACTATTCCTGCTGAGATTGTTTCTAACCCACTAGGCCCACGACTATTCCTGCTGAGATTGTTTCTAACCTACTAGGCCCACGACTATTCCTGCTGAGCTCTGTTTCTAACCTACTAGGCCCACGACTATTCCTGCTGAGTTGTTTCTAACCTACTAGGCCCACGACTATTCCTGCTGAGCTTGTTTCTAACCTACTAGGCCCACGACTATTCCTGCTGAGATTGTTTCTAACCCACTAGGCCACGACTATTCCTGCTGAATTGTTTCTAACCCACTAGGCCCCGACTATTCCTGCTGAGCTTGTTTCTAACCTACTAGGCCACGACTATTCCTGCTGAGCTTGTTTCTAACCTACTAGGCCCACGACTATCCTGCTGAGCTGTTTCTAACCTACTAGGCCCACGACTATTCCTGCTGAGCTTGTTTCTAACTACTAGGCCCACGACTATTCCTGCTGAGCCTGTTTATAACCCACTAGGCCCACGACTATTCCTGCTGAGCCTGTTTATAACCACTAGGCCCACGACTATTAATGCTGAACTTGTTTCTAACATACTAGGCCCACGACTATCTTGCTGAGCCTGTTTATAACCCACTAGGCCCACGACTATTCCTGCTGAGCCTGTTTATAACCTATTACACCCACAAGTATCCCTGCTGAGCAAAACTACCTCACTGTGCATGCTTTCAAACAATACTTCAACATTATTTAATCATTCAATCATTCATTCCCTTGCTTGTTACGTCCACCTGTTGTCCGACTGTCTGTACGTCCCCTTACTTCCCTCCATCACGTTACTTTGTACACAAAAAAGAAATAATTCGTTGATGTAATGAGAGGTAAGGAGTTAAAGCCAAGATCTCAAAATAACTTTCAATAACAATATTAAATTACCAACCTTGTATTGCTGACAGCTACTTGGCGATGACAGTCAATCTGAAGTCGGCCTGGCATAATGACAGTCAAAAAAATGTTTCATTTTTGTCATCTTAACACTCGAACAATCCTTATAATTAAAGGCACTTCGCATTGCACAACATTACCTGGTGAAATTATTACCACGCACGTGCAAAGGTGAAAAGTGGCGTTAAGCAATTGGTTCATTTTGTCTGTCTGTCTGTCTGTCTGTCTTCAAACGTCAGTTTATGATCGAGGAACTTAATTTCAATTGGATGTTATATTTTGAATATGAATCAGAACACAAACCTGTAGTTTAGCAGTTCTTTGACTCTGATGCCATTCAGATTGCACATGCGCAAAGAGGAGTGAGATAATATTTCTCATCTGTATGTATGCCTGTCTGGCAGTGAAACAAAATTGAAAATTATTCCAAACGGGAAACGTACTGTTTTTAAGAATGCCACAAAGGACACAAACAACAGAGACGAATAACTAATGTACGTGTTAAATAAGGTGGTGTAAAAGACGCTGCATCAACAGCAGTAAATTTGCGGAAATTTTTTTTTCTACAACCTTTAAAATCTCTATTTTGGTTCAATTGAATTATTTTCGTGAACAGGAGAACACAAATCGTCATTTTGGCACTTTCAAAACCCTTCCGTTCAACGGTACTTGGACAAAATATTTCGGCATTTTACATCATCTCCACCAATAAATTTGCTGCTCGCAGATCCCGCCTCATGTCCTTTTCTTCCTCAAGAGTGTGTGTGATAAGGTGTTCTATGAACTCTGTAGTTATGATTCAAAACTATTATCATCATAAGGGATCTGGGGCAAGCTCGACGAGCAGCAAAGGTTCAACAGATATACCAATAAGCAACAAATCAACTTCAACTAACTTCCCAGTACTTCAGGTGGAGGCCACCAAGTCTTTTCCACAATTGGCCAAACCCCGTTTGTGACATCACATGTTTGTTTCACAGCTGATCATTGGCAAGAGGATTGGATATATCATTTCACAAGCAATCATGAACAAGGTGGCCTTCAATTACACTTTCATAATATAGAACGTACATCGCTTGCGATATTATTGAAATGTCTCTGACATTGTCATTTTTTTTTCCGACAAATTATTATGTCAGTAGCTTTAACATACTTATTACAGACAATAAGTTATTGGTTATACAACGAACCTCCACCCCCCTCCAAATCTCACCCGATGCACTCCCCACCCCGTGATATTCCTCGATCGCCTCCATGTCATTAAACTTTAAAGCGGGTAGTTCATAACCACAAGGTGAATAGCAAAGTGGTTAAGAGGTAGCAGTGGTTACTGGTAGAACAGAAATTGCTTTAGACAGAATTCCTTTTGACACAAGTGCCAGCAAAGAGTATCCCTTGAGCATCGAGTGGCCATCGCTTGCGGTTGAAGGAATCCAATCCCGCAGAGTACCGCTGATTGTAGGCGATTCAACTCACCCGACTCGTGTATTGACAGAATGGATTTCCATGCTGAAAGTGGTTTTATGTGAGGGGGTTGGGGGAAGGTCGCATTGCAGTTATCGTTGGGAAGGAGCGATAGGGGCTTCATGCGGTGTGTTTATATGGATACTCGGTGTACAAAGAGAGGTTGGGGTGCACAAACAGGTTGACTAGTGCTTGTGGTGTATAGACACACATGTCTGGATCATTGAAGGGTGGGCCGGATGGTTGGCCTGGCTGACTGCCTCATAAATTAGAAAAGCATATATCTGGCTTGTTGATTTAATGGCCACTTGCCTGGTGAGAAACTGCCTGACTTGATTGCTGATTGGCTGGCTGGCTCTCAAGGTAAATGTTTACCTAAATGGTTGAACATCTACTTAAAAAACTGTCTGTCTGACTATCTGGCTGGCTGGATGGCTGACTGTCTGGATGGCCGCTCCTACTTTGAATGCAAACAGCAGACATCTGTGTGAAGGTGATCCCTCTAAGCTTCGTCAGCACAATTCCTGTTCCCATTCCAATTGTCATTCCCATTATTCGTCGGAATAATCGGCTTTTCAGGCAGGCTTTTAGGTGCCCGGCCATGCTGACAATTTACACCCTTGACCATAAGTGCAAAAGAAAAAAAAAAGGAGATTATTTCAACGAGCACACTAAACCCCTTGAATTCAGACATTTCCCATGGGGCGAGCACAATTCTCTCCTTTGATGCTGATGATGCAGTCGACATGCAACGTATTATATGCAGGAAGAGCAGAAGTTGCAGATGAGGAGAATTGAGAAACTCAGTGCGTCGAGCTAGCTCGGACATCATTTGAAAATATGTTGCGAGAAAACAAAGTCAAGACTTCAGAACACTCAAGGATAGCTAACTCGGCCTAGGACTAGGACATGGCCCAGCTGTGCATGGAGGCCTCAAAAAAGGCTCCCGATGGCGAATGGCAAATGTGCTAGGGGGACACCTAGGAAGTCAGGTGTGCTGAGGGCAGAAGCCAAGGCAAGAGCTGAGTCAGGTCAAGCCTGTTCTAAATTAGGTTGAAGGCCTCCGCGCTGACGGATAGGCAGCCGGACAAGAGCAGAAGGGGCCTCCTTGAGAACGGCACTTTGGGAAATTAGGCTCATTCAGCAGTTCCGAGCCCTCATCCTATAAATCAGCGGCTCTGCCGTCGCCCAGCAGGCCACAGGGACGCCATCATTTAATCCGAGGAACCAGTTTATTTATGATGTAAAGTTTAATCTTTTAAATTGCTCCTGGCAAGTCCGCTCTCAGGCCTTATAGTGGGCCGACTGATGAAAGGTGGAGAGGTTTTGATCGTGGTTGAGCTATCTGCCTTTGGCTTTTCTGATATGAAGTGCATTCGACTCCTGTGTGATTCGGTCTACTATCCCAAATGTCCTCCTAGAATTAGGTGGACAAAAAAAGGCTTTTTCACACAGTGTAAATATCACCACTTTATCATCCCAAATCTACTGATCAGTGTCTCCATGGTTGGTGGCTTGCAGTAAATTGTGCACACCATTTGGCCAACTATAAATTTACAATGGAAAAAAAGGTGACTTCACTCAAATACAAGTGGTGCTCAAAAAGTTGGTCGAAGAATATACTTGCAACCCTCCAAGACACATCAACATATTTAAAAGTATGTCATTAGTAAAATAATTACAACACACACATATACATATATATATATATATATATATATATATATTATTAATTTTCTTAATATATATATATATATATATATATATAGTCACTGATGATTCGCCATTAAGCGATGAAACCAGTCCAGCAGCTGAGGAGGTGTGTAGCATTGGGATTCTTATGTGTGTACGATGTGTGAATGTCTTTATAGCTGTGGAGGAAATCTGGGAAGGGTTTGAAACAGCAAGGCACTTACCTTGTGTCAGCCTTCTTGGTTACTTTATGCAGCTTCTTCGGCGAAAAGAGCATCGGAGGTGTCAATTAACAGGCCATTAACAAATACGGGAAATGTTCATCCCAGTCATCCTGACGGGTGGTGGTAAAGAGTGCCAATTGTTGTGTCAAAGTTCTATTAAACCTTTCCACCATCCTGTCAGATTGTGGACTTTGGGGCATTGTCCGGGTTTTTTGAATTCCCAGGACATTGCACACTTCTTTTAGCAATTCACTCTCAAAATTTCATCCCTGGTCTGTGTGCAGCTCCTCCGGAATCCCGTGCCGACATATAAAACCTTCGACGAAGGCCTGTGCCACAACCCCGGCTTCTTGGTTAGGAAGGGCATAGGCCTCCGGCCATTTAGTGAAGTAGTCCAAAATTACGAGGATGTATTGATTACCTTGGCGAGTGGGGGGCAGTGGTCCCAAGATGTCCATGGCCACTCGCTCAAGGGGGACCGCATTTGATGTAGATGAAGCGTGGCCCTCATCCTCCGTGTCAGTCCCTTTTTGGCAGTACAGGCATCGCATGATCGACACCAGTCCTGTATATCGTGCCCCATATTGACCCAATGAAACTGCCGGCGGACCCGAGATGTTGTTTTTGTTTTGCCAAAATGGCCGCCAGGGTGGGTACCGTGCACCTGATCCAAAATTTTAGTCTTAAACTGATCGGGGACTATCACTAGCCAGGAAGTTTTTTCAGAGGTGATCTCCACCCACTTACGATGCAAGATGTAGTCTTTCATTGCCAAGGTTTTCCATTGAGCCCAGTATGCCTTGTTCGCACTCCGAAGGGGGTGACCTCCTCCCCGCTGGGTCTCCTATCCACCCAAACCCACTCGTACACTGGCCCCAACAAGGAATCTTCCCGCTGGGCCGTGCTATATGCCAAGTTTCCGAATACCTCGTCCACGGTTAGTGGCAAAACTGGGCCTACCATCCGGGCCGCACAGGCTCGGAGCTTATGAGAGGTGTCTACCAATTGGTCCCTGTCCTCGTGTTCCATGCAGAATTTACAGTTTTCTCCCAGACAAGGGCATCGAGAGAGCGCATCGGCATTCCCATGAGCATTTCCAGCTCTATGGGCCACATTAAAATCGTACTGCTGCAACTATTCGAACCACCTTGCAATTTGGCCCTCCGGTTCCTTGAACCGTAAGAGCCATTGCAAGGAGGAATGGTCAGTTCAAACCAAAATTTTTCTCCCATACAGGTACGGGTGGAAATGGCTCATGGCAGACAGCATAGCCAATAGCTCCTTGCGAGTGATCTATAATTTTGTTTGGGCTGACTCATGGAACGACTGTAATATGTCATCACTCTTTCCACGCCCCCCCCCCTGTGTCTGAGACAAGACTGCACCCAATCCTTCCTGGCTTGCATCCGTGTCCAGGGCTAAACATCCCGTAATCGGTGGGGTATGCTAAAACGGGTGCGGATGTCAAACACCCCTTTAATTTGAGGAAGGCATTATTGCACTCCTCTGTTCAATTAAACTGCGACCCCTTCTCCGTAAGCCGATGAAGGGGTCTGGCTATGTCCGCAAATTTTGCCACAAAGTGCCAGTAGTCGGAGCAGAGCCCCAAAAAACCCCGTACCTGCTTGATGTTACAAGGTACGGGCCACTCCTCTACCACAGTGATGTTACCTGTGTCGGTTTTCACCCCATCATGGCCTATCACATGTCCAAGATAGACCACTTCTTTCACGAACAAAGTGCACTTCCCCGGACTCAACTTCAAACCTGCCTGCCTGAGGTGCCCAAACACCTGGTCTAAATTAGCTATGGCCTGGGGGAATGTTTTAGCGTGTACTAGGACGTCATCCAGGTACACCAGGCATGATTGCCATGGCATGCCGCCCAGCACACGCTCCATCAATCTTTCAAAGGTGGCGGGGGCGTTACACAAACAAAACCGCATCACAGTGAACTGATACAGTCCCTTCCCTGTAGAGAATGCCGTTTTCTCCTTCCCTGTCTTATCAATCTCCACCTGCCAATACCCACTCTTAAGGTTCAAAATTGAGAACCACTTAGAGCCTGAAATGGTGTAAAGAGTATCGTCAATCCTCGGCAGGGAATAGGAGTCTTTGAGTGTCACGTTGTTAAGTTTTACATGTGTTGGTCAACAAGTTTGTGTAAGGCCTCCCACTGGGCTTCTTCAAAATCTATATGACTCCGGTTTGCCATTTTGCACATGGGATCGGGCCAATTCCGACGATGTTCTAAAGATCCCCCCGGGGTCGGTCCGACTCAATGTTATCGTCCCTCAGCTCTGCGACTTGTATTACTGGGCTGCAGTCTGCCACCTTCGTGCCCGTCTGAGAGTGTATGGTTCCGTGCTTACATTAATTATCCTGACGGGCACGACAGGCCCGTCAGTATTTACGAGGGTGCGGCCCACGACTAAGTCCGGGGTTGATTGCCCCACCAGTAGTTCGACTAAGCCACAGGGTACCTGCCAGGTTGCGTGAGCCCACCACCGTGCCGGAACTATTGCCTCGGCACCCGGGGGGGGTCACGGAATCGGGAGTCTCCAGCTCCACCTTCTCATATGTGCTCATGTCACCCAACAACAACTCTTCAATACCCATCTGCATGACTCCTTGGCCCAAGTTGACTTTGCAACCACCGGCGGTTAGCACATCTAACCCTATTAAACATTGGTCGCCCACCTCCACCACCCAAACCTCTTTCCTCTTCTTTAGTGAGCCCAACTTAAGGGTCACGAAACCACGCCTATGATGGGGGCCGTTGCCCCGATAGCTAGCTGCACACTACGATTTTGCAGACGGTGGATATCATCCCAACCGTCCATACTCTAATTAAGGACCACAGGGCTGATGATTGTGGTGCTTGCTCCTGTGTCCACAACTGCGTCTACCCCTACGCCGACAATTTTGCACCTAATTGTTAAACTGCCAGTACCAATTTGGCCACAATAAATGACTTGTCGCAGTGGTGAGGGCTCCTTTCCATCTGATTCTGCCGAATACGGCCCTATATGCTCGGCACTCATTAGTTTCCCTGGGACTGGTGGGGGGCGGGGGGGGGTGTTGGGGGCCGGCTTGTCCAGTCTACTCGGAGCAGAGTTGGTGGCCCAGAAGGTCGGGGTCTCTCCCTGCGCGGGGAACTACACTCCCGCGACAGGTGGCCCACTCGTCCACAATTATAGCAATTTACCGGGTACGGTGCATGCCTCCGATGTTCCAAATCCCCCCCCCCCTCCGCTCCGAATTGGTGTATTCATTACTGGTCCACCGGGTGCCCTCCTCCGAACCGCATGCCATGATCCAGATCCTGCCAACCAGCAGTCGACCATTTCCCGGACTATTCCCTCCAGTTCCGCTCAGGTCTCAAGACTAGTCCCAGCTCTGGGCTCATGACTGTCCACGGGGCCCACCTGCCAGACAGTTATCGAATGGCGCTTGGACCCTCTGGCCAGCGGCTTCGATGCCTCCCATTTGGCGGCAGTGTCACCAGCCTTCTGGAGGTTTTCCGGCCAAAATGTCATCAGCAGGGCTCCAGTGTCGGTGCCCGCGAGAACCTGGATAAAATAGTCCAGGGCAACGTCTTCCTGGTAGGGCGCTGCCATGTTTGCATGTGCAATCCCCACTGCGCGGTGAATGTCATAAGCCAAATCTCCCATTTTTTCATTAGGTTGCCGTTTTAACCTGCTGAGCTGAACTTTAACAAGATCGCTCTGCTCTTCTCTACCGAATCGATTATTTAGGGCCGAACGGAGGCCTGCCAATGTCATTGCTCCCAGGGGCATAGTGGTCAGGACCTCAGCCACTGTGCCACGCAAACGCAATCCCACTCTCGTCCGCACTCCAGCCATTACCCCTGGCCACGTGGTCAATTTGGGCCAAATACGCCCTCAGGTCGGTCTTCCCGTCCGGCCTCCTGGGTTCCTTGCCCCATTCACCAGTCCTTGAGGGACCAATGCAGGGGCGGACCCTCTGGATTCTGGCGGTGCGCTACACCCGCAGAACCCAAGCCACTCGCCCGGACAATTCGTCAACCCCGTCTGGGAGGATGTGTGCCCCGCACCTTCTTGCGCACTCATCCATGCCATGTTACTCGCACTCTGCACACACTCTGGTACAATAATACTGGGGGCTTGTGTTGGCCCAAGAGACCCTGGGGCTTCCTCCCCCCCAAAAAAACTTGGCATGTACTCTTTCACATTATGCGCCCGCTCCACCTCGCACAGCCTTACCTTTACTGGACTCACCTGGTCGCGGTCCACTTTGAGGGAGTATATCTTCTGCCTTTGTTCCTAAAGGAGGTTATCCTGACCCTTACATCGGTTCTCAAGACATTCAACAAGCTCAATCTTAATGTCTTTCACCTTCCCTTCCATTTGTGTTTGCTCCTCTTTTACTTTATATAATTCATCCTACACTCGTTCCATCTCTCTTTGTGTCTCTGTTAATTCCTCCTTCGCTATCTTAAAACACACTTTGGTCTCGTCCTCGTGTTTCTTTAATCACTTGCTCATTTCCTGATTTTTTGTCTCTACCTTCCATCCCATTTCTTTAACCATTTTCGTCATTTCTTTGTCTCACCTTGCTCTTCTCCTTTACCGGCCTCCAATTCCCCCCTTTGTTTCCTGCTGGCCTTGTTTTAAATTTTGTATCGCGTTCGTGGTTTTCCCAATCTTGACTTTTAATTGTCCTTGTCCTTTCTTTATTTCCATCATCCCCTGTCCGAGTTTATCTACTTCTCGCTTTACGGCAGTTATCACTTCTTCCTTACCCGTCTTCATCGTGGTCCAAACAGCTTCCACATTCTCCTTCACCCCGTCCATTTCCTCACGTCCTGTCCTGATCTCATCCGCCATCTTCCGGTCCATGTTTTGCATCTTTGCTGCCTCGCCTTTACCTTTTCCAGCTCCGCCTTCATTTCCTCCTGAGCCGCCTTCATTTACTCCCTGATGCTCTTGCCCATCACTTCCATATTCATGTTCATTTTATCCTTCAGGGTTTGCATATCACCTCTCATTTCATTCTTCAGTTGGGTTTGTCCTGCTTGTATATTCTCTTCCATTTTATCCATTTTTCCTTGCATTTGGTTTTGTCCTGCTTGGATATCCAATTTCATATCACCTGTCATACAAGTCATCATTTCCATAAACTGGTTCATATCCAGTGGCTTTGGCGAGTCCGATCAGCTGTGATCGGGTGTGGATTCCAGGGGAATCGCTACATCGTCCATGAGGGAAATTTGGTGGTGGGGGTCCCAAAATATCGTTGCTGTCCCGGTTACCCCCAATGTTACCTCTGGGTATCGCTGCAGGGAATGATCTCCCTCAAAGCTGTCGTCCTGAGCCATGGATTCTTCAAACATTGTTGTTTCAAAACCCACCTGGACCAGCTCGTCTTGGTCCGCCATGGTCCGCACAAACAATCTAATACATTTTTTTTATTCTAACCTACTCTTAATTTTGGGGGTGCATTAAGCACACCCCAGGTTCGAATTCCGCTCCTGAACACCAAAGTGTTGCAGACCCGCGGTCGGGGGCGAGAAGACCATGAGGGGTGAGCTACCTCGGATTCCTACCAGACTCGTCAGAATCGCAGACCGTCGCACACGAATAACTTCGTGACGTGGCAGGTCGCTAATCGACCGTGAACGCCAATAACTCGACCACGTGACTTAGGGTCCTCTATCTGATACCGTTTACTTAAAGGTCACGTGATCTAATTACCGGGGGACACGCCTTCGGTACGTACTTGCTCAAACCGGATCACCTCACCAGATCAGATGCAGCCGAGCGTAACTGCCAAGAACGGACCGGCTAGGAAACAAATCATTGGGGGATAACGTCCTGGCTAAACTAGACTGCGAACCATGCTGGACCAATGGAGGAAAAGACAAAAACGAGCTGGGAACATTTCTACACAAAGCATTTATTTACAATGGTGAGGAAAGGTATGTGGCACAGTGAATTGGGTTTATTCGTATGTACAGCAGGGGATAGCAAGGAATTTGTGGGGTGCAGCAAAAGGCAAGCAATCTTACAAAAGCAGACACAGAGCAGACCGATCCCGTGATAACTTCTACAATCTTAACTTAAACTAGGACAGGCGCCATCACATGCACACACACACATATGGAACTGGGACGAAATCAACAGAGGAGTGATATGTAAACACTGAGGGAGGAAATGAAAGCGGGTCAGGAGGAAATGAAAGCAGGTCAGGAGGAGCTGAAGGTGGAGCTGGAAAAGGCAAAGGCGAGGCAGCAAAGCTTGGAGTCGGGCTGACAAAGGTAAAGGGGGAGATACAAAACATGGACAGAAGGATAACGGAGGAGATCAGGACAGTACGTGAGGAAATGAACGGGTTGAAGGAGAATGTGGAAGGTGTTTGGACTGCGATGAAGACGGGTAAGGAAGAAGTGACGAATAAAATTACGGCGGTTAAGAGAGAAGTAGATAAACTCGGACAGGGGATGATGGAAATAAAGAAAGGACAAGGAATCGAAGTCGAGATTGGGAACACACGAACGCGATCCAAAATTTAAAACAAGGCCAACAGGAAAAAAAGGGGGAATGGGGGACCGTAAAGGATGAATTCAATGAGGTAACAGAGACATAAAGAGGGACGGTGAAGGATGAATTACATAAGGTAAAAGAGGAGCAAACACAAATAGAAGAAGAGGTGAAAGGCGTTAAGATTGAGCTTGTTGAATGTCTTGAGACCCGATGAAAGGGTCAGGATAACCTCTTTCAGGAACAAGGGGAGAGCATATACTCCCTCAAAGCAGGGACCAGGTGAGTCCAGTAAGTCTCTGCCAGGTGGAGCGGGTGCATGATGCGATAGGGTACATGCCGAGTTTTGGCGGGGTAGAAGCCCCAGGATCTCTTTGGCTAACACAAGCCCCCAGAATGATTGTGTCGGAATATGTGCAGAGCGTGAGTAACATGGCATTGATGAGTGCGGTGCGGGGCATGCATCGACCCAGACGGGGTAGTGGTTAGTGTGACGGACAGAAGGGACGAGGCTCCCGAGCGTGATAAAGTCGTTTTGGAAACCGCGCCGGCTCCAGACTCTGTGTGCGAGGTACGATGTGTACGAGAGTGTGCGAAGTCCGTGCTTGGCAAACCACCTAAGCGTGGACCATTGCATGAAGTGCTAATGGCTTCAGAGGAGCCGGCGTCGAAACTCTCTGTGCCGGATAAATTACCGGAGCGCGGATGGCTAAAAGGAGAGCAAACAAAGAGATTATGGGAATTTGGAAAAAAAATTCCCATGGGAGCCCATGTTCGAGAACCGACGTGCTGCGTGACGCGAGTGGTGCTCGCGGGACGCCCGGCACAAGTGGAAACGGCTGCGTGATCGCTGTTGGACGGCTTGACGTGGTCGGAGTAAGAGTGGGCATGGCAAAGCTTGCAGCCCGTATGTGAGTGATGTCAGCGGGGATTCTGCAGCACGAACGGTGGGTGTTCATACATGCATGCAGGCAGACCTTTGCCAGGAAGCGAGCATGGGTTTTAAATGCTCACACCCAAGGTCTCAAGGTATCCGTGTGTGTGTGTGTGTGTGTGTGTGCATGCGCGCGCAAGTTGATGTTGCCTGCTACCTCCACATGTGGGTGGGTTCCATCAGGAAGTGAAACAAAGACCTGCCAGGTCTCGAAGTATCCACGTGTGTGTGCATGTTTCATTTATTGTTACTGTATCTACAGATGTGGGTTTCAGAATGTGGAATGGAGTCCTCCCAGGGCAGGTTCAAAGTATCCCCCTTCATTTTGGTGAGAGGTCACGATTCACGAACCAAGCTGTGAAGTTTTCTGTTCTCAAAGTTTTGTGCCGAGGGCTCTCTTCAGGATCGTTACTGAACCCAGGACAGCTTCCAACTGTAGTTCATTTGTAGTAATATTCCCAAGGATGTTTTTTAATATCTCTGTGAGGTTCTTCGTCAACCTTCCTGTAGCTCCAGCTATCACTGGTACAACTTTGGCATTTTTTCAATTTCCAGGATATTTTCACTTCATTCTTGAGGTCTTGGTATTTGGTCATTTTCTTGATTTCTCCATCGTTTAGTCCAAAATCACTGGTATTGACACCTCAATTAGCAATGCCTTCTACTCTTTTTTCGTCCCTTTCATACCTGGTTGCAATGCTTTGTTTTCTATGTTCTCGCTCGATGGGATCATTAGGTCGTACGTGAGTGATAATTCCATGTTTTCAGTGATTGCTTTTGGTTCATGTTCCCACAAATTTTCTGGAATTGGGATGTCAAAGTTTTTGCAGATGTGCCAGTGGATTACTTTACAATCTCCCTTGCATCATTGTGTGTACAGCTGTTCTGACATGTGTGTTTTTGTGTGTATTTCCGGTCCATTAAGCATAACATGGCATTCACTTTGCTGACGCCACATGCATCCCACACCTTTGTCTTTTTTTTCCTCCTCCCCTCCTCCCTCCTCTCTCTGTCACGCACCCCTCCCCTCCGCAGTGTATAGCAAAGTTTGGTGAGGCGTCGCTCTCCCCACCTCCCCCACCCCCATCATTCCTTGCTCTGCTCGCCTTCCTAGCTTCCCGTACTCCTCCCTCCGCCCTCTACTCTCCCTTCTTTCCGTCTCTCCCCTCCCTTCCCCTCATCCTCTCCCCCTCCCCCCCATCCTTTCACCTCTCCTCCATCCTCTCCTCTCTTCTCCCTTCCCTCCATCCTCTCTGCCTACCCTGCCTCCCTCCCCTGCCTCCTCCTCCCCTACTCTCTCTTTCCTCCCCCTTAATACCCCCGTCAGCAAAGCGACGGTTTGTGTATGCGAGTACTTGTGTATGTATATGTATAGTATATGTATATGTATATATCACATATATATATATATTATATATATATATATATATATATATAGACATTAGGCCCATTTCACACTTGGTGTACTTTGAAATCAAATACTGTACAGTGGTAGTGTTTTAAAGCATGGCATTCTGTGCAGGCTCAAGTTCAAATGTAGAACTCCCATATCCATCAGGGCAACGAGTGACCTTAATATAAGGTAGTAGTCACAGCGGCCAAAAAAATTAGATCTGTGGCAACTGTCACTGTTCCAAAAACTGCTGGATATGAGATGATTTAACGTCAGTCGCAAGAGATACGAGTAGAATGGTGTGCTTGTGCAAGTAAATGTTTATAATAGTGATCAGTGCCAGTCGTCTATGGAAGGATGTTCTTGGAATAGGGAGTTAAGAACCAGTGTAAGATCATGATTCCATAAAAGACACCTTCACAGCACCTACCTGATACAACTACAGAGGCTTCCACTGAACAGTATAAGGGTCGAGCTCTCCACTAGGATTCATATAATTAGCTAATTATAAAGGGCTCATCTATAGAAGAATAACTCAGCCGGAAACCATGGCAGTCTTCATATTGCCGCAAGGCCTCGAGAACAGTTTTGAACATGAAAGGATGCTAACCAGGTGTAAGCTCATGTGCATTCCTCGTTAATTCTGCAAAAAATAATGAAATGAGAAAAAGAAAAAACAAGGGGGGGGGACACGGACATGGTAGACACCGGGACATTTCAACTCGTGCAATTGTATACAGCGCAGCCTGTTAAATACATATACACCCGACCAGGATAGAATAGGCCACTCAGTGGAATATTGCAGAGGTCTTCGATCAAAGTCCTGGAAGAAAAACATGATGGCATATTTGATTTTTTGCCCTCAAGGTGTGCACCCCAAACAATACGATGGTAATTCAAGGTAAAGAATGGACGTGTACAAGCACTGTGTGCAAGAAAAGACTTCGAGAAAGAAAAGATATAATGGTGGAAATCAGGGAAGACCAAAAAAAAAAACATCGGAATAGAGTGTCCGGAGAATGGATGGAACAATATACGTAGAAGGTCTTGAGAAATGGAGAAAAGCAACAGAACAAAGTGGAAATAGGAGAATACACAAACGGGGAAGAGATGCAAAAGGATTGTCCTTAATGAAGAGAGAGAGAGAGATCGTGAATGTAAATTGGAATTCGCAGCTCATTAGGTCAGACAGACGCATTAGTTAAAGACACAATTCAATTAAGGGCCAGGTGAGCTAAGAGCTATATGTGCAAGCACACATTCCATGGGTCGTCCACACACCTCCCCCACCGAGTTCGCACAACCCCTCACCACCCCGCTTCCACCAATATGTGTGTTTCTTCTTTCAATGAAAATTTCATATTATTGCATCGTATAATGTTCATCTTTAAGTAATTATGCAATTAAATCAGCTTGGGAGTAAAGAAGAAGAGAGTTCAAACGATACCTGCCAGGTATTAAGGCAAGAGTCTTTCACTTAGAAAGTAGTTAATTATTGGAATTATTGGGGGGTGGGGGGTTGTTTTATTGTTTTCTCCAATGACCGATGTCTTCTGGAGCTGGAGGAGGATGTAAGTGCATCACACAGACAGGACAATGGACATTAATCCACTTTTCCATAAAGTTCAAAGACAATAGTAGACGATGAATAGGATATCAGGTTTGAGAAGCTGGAATCCAAGCAACTTGAGGCTGCTGCCCAGATGGGGACACCAAACCATCGAGTTACTGGTTCTATCAGCCATATGATATCCGATCCTAATCATGCACCGTTTCCCTTAATACGTGGAAGCGGGATGTCAAATTCATTTTATCTTTCTGAGAATTCATTTATAAAATATATAAAGTACAGAGATCCGTTACCATAAGTGATGCTATTGAAACGCCATTGTTTCATTTCCCTCCGTCCAAAATGACTTTCAGTCCAGTGATAGATTGCTTCGTCAATCCCACAAGGTCCCTTTCGAGTTTCCCATATGCAGGCGACTAATGCAGGTGAGATCGATACCTCGCATTGCATTCCGAGCTCACTCAAAGCGGTACTCACAATCGCAAGAGTAAGTATGCATCATTTATGATCATCGCATAAGATGTGAAATACCCAAATAAAATGTAAAACCCATAAAGTGTAGTTCATGGGTTTTGATCCATAGATAAGTGCTCTGGTCATTTTGGCAATAAAATGGTCTTCATCTGGGACTATGCAAAATGAGTGCACCAGGTACTTGTGTATACCCTCTTGGGGGAAAGGAAGGACAGAGAGAGAGAGAGGGGTGAAGTGGCCTAAATCTGTGTAAGAGGTCGTTCTACAGTATCACCAAGGCCAAAGTGATGAGTAGTCTGACTACCCACGTCGCTGGTAGTTTTACACACATGTGCAAACATACCTCTCTCTTAGGGAATATGAAACAGGAACCTGTACACGAGTCCTGCACCTGCCTCCGTGCAAGAGACTGTCGTTGAAACGCAGCTCTGCACACCTTTGAATGGACCCCTTCGCGAAGGACATCATGGGATCTTTCACGTCCACCAACGAATGCTGGCAGACAGGGCACCCGGTTGAACATCCATCCGAGGGATGGCACACACGTTGATGAATCACCCGACATGCGAGACGCTAGGATGACAGTTTATCGCTGCGTCGGGATGCGAGCTCAGGATACACGGCTCAGAAGCGAGTGCGCATGCCGATGGAGTTTAGACTCTCGACCGTCCTGCTAGTGTCAGCACAGGTGTCTTGACGTCCACAATTGTTTTAGCATTCCCAGCGAACCACAGCAGGTCATATTGATGCGACCTTCGTGGTAGACTCTTCCATTAACCTTCAATATTTCGTATCAACCGGACTCAGTGGTCTAATGGTTAGAGAGTCCGATCTGAGTCTGGGAGGTCGGTGGTTCAAATCCCGGGCGAGTCGTACCAAAGACTTAAAAAATGGTACATGCTACTTCGTTGCTTGAAATTCAGCATTTAAAAGGATAGAGAACAAACAATGCTGGCAATAGTAAACCACACAGTCTAACCCTTGCCAAGAAACTGCTTCGACAGCACCAACGCTCTGCAAAGAGTATGCCACATCAAAATCAAAAATATTCGCATCCAGATGAATTGAAACTACCAATAGGTGTGGGACAACGTGAACACAACCCGACACCACCTCCAATCCTCAAACTCAACGAGCCAATTACGTGATGACCCGAGACAATCCAGCGACACGTTCCTCAACTACATAGTCATCAGAAACGATTGAAAAATGCCATAAATTTCATCAATTTGTACGACATACAACTCGTTAGCTTTTTGCTACCTCTGATGTTGACCGCATTTCCACAAAACCCAAAGGCACTTACTCCGTCGGTAGTTGAGCACGTCCATGGTGGTGTAACTCGACATCAGGATTAATGTACCTGCGGGTTTTTGCCACTTCCGTTGCATCCCTTCTCCCGTATAGGTCACCGCCGGGTCACGGTGGGCCACATTAAGGACCAGGCGGCAAGAACCTGCCTGCACCTTTTAATGTGGCCAAGGTAAGTTCAGCCCTCCATCACCATGGGGGTAATTGCACGCCGACTGCGAGTGGGTGCGAGGGCGGCAGGTAAAGCATCGGCGCGGCGGACGTTGTATTGTAAACAGACAGTTCAGCCGCGTTCAGCCATCGATTCTACCTTTGTTTATTCCTGCCGGCCGAGCAGCTGATAAAGACCCGGCTTTGGGATACATGGCTGACCGTTATTACTCCAACGACCTTGGGGATCGGCAAACGCCGGAGCCCCGTCAGCCCAGGTAATCGCTCCTGAAACTTTTCCCCCTCTGTTTTCGGGCAATGCTCTTGGGAGGCACCGTTTTTTGGATTAATGGCCGGCCAATTAAGTCCAACTTTAACGGTGCCCACCGCTTCTCCTCGTATCCCTTCAATATGGGGGATGTCGGAGCGAATGGCCGACAAAGAGCACTCCACATCGTGAAGAAGATTTAAAATCACAAACGGGACACTCGGATACACATTAGCCAGTTCTAAAAGCTCCCACCGAACCATAAAGCTCTTCTTATCCTGCCAACGTGCAGGAATTTGTGTTCACGTGGCTTTTCAAATGATCTATTGGGATGGGGGTGATTGGTTGGGGGGGGTGGGTGGGACAGGCTGATACATTTTGTAAGGATGTCACTCACATGTGACAACGATGGAATTTGAATCGCACATCTTCTGTTATTAAAAGCAGAAATCTCCATCCATCTGTCACGCTTCGGTCGCGGGAGTGATGTTTTCACCCATCTGTGTGTTTGTCTGTTTGTCTACGGGATATTTCAAAAAGTTGTGTACGGATCCGGATGAAATTTTGTGGGCAGGTTCGGTGTGTGACAAGGAAGAACTGATTCGATTTTGGTGAAGATCAGAATCCGGATCCGGATACGAGAATTATTTAATTTTAAAAGTGATTCTTCACCATTGATATATAGGTAGGGCCAAAAACGATATATAGCATGATATCTCAAAAATGTATTGGGCCCGATACGTCCTCATGGATCAGGCATTGCGTGACGGATGTATGCGCTCTACCGAGTGCCCTTCTCGTTTAAAATGTTTTTATTACTGGTTATATAAAATATGCCTGTTTTAAAAGCCCGTCTTTCCAGGAGGGAGGAAGAAGAAGCAGGAGCTAGAGCTTTAACGCAGCAATTCCAATGGTATGACAGCAAGAACCCTTTAGATCAAAGTGTGACGGACACGGAAGGAGCACACACAATTGTATCTCGGAATACTTCTCAAAGCAATGTAAAAATGTGTAATAGAACATGAAAGGAGTACACAAACAGCAGCCACAGCCACGACGACAGCAGCAACTATAAGAACAACTACGTGTTATAATAGATCCTTTTTTTTTTTCTCATGTTTCACTTCATTTTACATCCTCATTGAGACTCACAGATAGACATGAAATATGTTTGTGAAGTGTAACATCTTGTCGTTTGACTAAACCCATCAGCGAAGTGACGGGCCGGCACGGCTAGCATAGTGTAAAGCAAAAATGTGCACACCTAATTTAATAATAATTGACTCTACCAGGAGTTTCTGATATGAATTAACCAATCACGTGTGGACTCAAAAACACACGACTGTCACACAAGGGTGGACCAAAAAAAAAAAATGGATCCGATTTCAAAATCGAAATGAAATAAATGAACTCTGACATGAGTGTGAAACAAAAACCAAACTAGAACGGCATTTAGTAGAGTGCTTACTTCCACCAGGGTAAACAGTTTACGTTTTGTATCTCACTAATAACCTGGATCTGCATCCAGACTTTAACCAAAATCTAATCGGCTTGTACTTGTCACCTACCCACTCATTCACCAAGTTTTGTCATAATCCATCCAAAATTTTTGAGATATCATGCTATATACCATGTGTGCTCTCATTCGCGTTCTCTCTCTCTCTCGTTCACACACACACATACACAAATTTTTGGACCCGGATCCTCAACAAAATTGAATCAATTTGTCCGTGTCCGACACCCAACCGCTCCACCAAATTTTGTCTGAATCCGTCCATAACTTTTTGAGATATCCTGCTCAGAGACAAACAGGGGTGAAAACATAACCTCCATCCACCTTCGGTGGAAGAGACAACGAGCGAGAATTTCTTTGCAATACGTCCCCTATCGGTCCCAATGAATGTTCGTTTATTTGGGTGGTGGAAAACAGCACGTTCAGTGTCGAAAATAATAAAAAATAATAACCCGATGTACATACATGAAGCAAAGACATATGTAGGGCTTATGTGCATATATAATGCATCGTGGTTATATACTTGGGATCATTCCATTTGCATTGGGCCATGGACTAACACCCAGGCCGAAGGCCCGAGACCTGCTTCATGCAGTGGCATCACATGATTTTATCGGGGTGGAATCAGGCCAGCTGGCCAGCCAATGGATGTAAAGCAGTGGGGTAGAGTCAGGGTAGCTAAACACTGACCCATGTATAATATGTGATATTTTCTAAGTCCAAAAAGCACATAACTCTGTGAAAAAATTGATGGAATGCCCTGAAACTCAAACGTGTGCTGTAACTTATCATATTAAAGCCATGTACCAAGTTTCAGTTGAATATATGTTGAAGGGTATGGGGGGAAAAAAAAAGTCTTAAAAGCCACAGTTGGAACGGACAGACAGATGGAGAGCAAACTTATAGACCCCTCCGGTGAAACCGGTAGAGGACTAATAATTATTGAGGAATCCTTCAAGTTCATTTCCATCAACACAGATTTTCAAAATGTCTTCAATCATTCTGAGTACACATGTGAATACACACAGCACAGTTGCTGATTGCAGCGTGCAGCATTTGTGTAGTATGGTGATTAATATATAGTATGCAGCACACCCAATATTGGTGATTTAGTGACAGCTGCAATCACAAAATCCTTCAGATCAATAATTATTGTTCTTGGCTTCTCTTGAAAGACTTTGAGTACCC
>CM068966.1:16037112-16061305 GCA_035128595.1 Eptatretus atami | reverse complement strand
AGGACGGATCTAATGCCCTTGTAGGCCATTGAAATGGAGACCAGTGGGAAAATGGTCATCAAAAATAATTAAAAGGAAATAAAAGTTATTTAGGAAAACAATTTTGACTTTTGCCTGATTAATGCACTTAATTGTTCAATACCATCTTGTATAGTTATCCTGTAATTTCATTTTGAAATTGGGTACATTTTTTTGGCCCACCCTGTACAACACACTCGCATGCAGTGTGAGTGTGTTGTACAGAGTGGCCTTATCTGTTAACGGATACAAAGATGGTATTCAGTTGTCCCGACGTATGTGAAAGAGTTTGTTTGGGGTCCGAATGATGGGATATCAATAAGGACACAATGGAAGTGCCCTGGTATTCAAAGACGCCGATGTAGAGAAGTTTACATAGCAAGGTCGACTTTTCAGCAAAACATCCTCAATGCAGGAGAAATCATGAGTGGAAGGTAGACAGGTGGAAATTTGTGAAAACTTGTGTGAATGAAAGAAACAGACGATGAACAAACAGCATCATTATCAAGAAGACCCTTATTCATTATCTTCTTCTTCAAAGAAGAACATTGTCAGTGGTGTAATGGTTAGAGAGTCCACTCTGATTCTGGGAGGTTGATGGTTTGAACCCCGTCTGGGTATAATACCAAAGACTTTAAAAATGGTCGGTGCTGCTTCCTTGCTTGACGCTCAGCATTTAAAAGGATAGAGCACAGACGAACAACCATAGGTTGGCAACCAGAGTGCAGACCTGTTGGGCCTCATTGGGTGTCCTGCACTGAAGTTACTTATAAGGGAACCCATATTATTAACCCTGTTTTGTGCATCTCAAGGTATGAGATTTGGTAGCCATGTCTTTACCCTCAAGCTCCCTGCATTTAAACAGAAAGTATGCCGACAAAGAGCATTTGCATTTGACCGTGAACCAATGCTATGAAGCCACGTCATCAGAAAAGTTCTGATTCATGATATTTTCTACAGGAGATAGGATAAGTTGTTCACGACAATCGTATTGAGGGAATATGGACCTTTTTCGGACAAGTTCCTCCAACAACACATGGAGAAGATGCTAACTTGTTTAAAAACTGCCATAACAGGATATGGGGTTCTGACATCGAATGCGATGGGATCTCTTCATTTTCTATTCTTTTGGACCGGTCGACTGGCATACTAAAAGGTGTGGGTTGAAGTCCTGTTCAAAGCAGCAGAATCAAGGATTTGCGTTCAAAACTATGGAAACTGATGGAACTATGGAAACTATGGAAACTCAGTAGAATCACCACGTTGCTATCAGATCGGAGGTAAAATCCCAGCTGACTCACCTTTCACCTTCAAGAAGGGAGTATTCTGCTTGCCTTGCCTGGTTTGGACCACATGTGATGGTCATCCATACATTGCAGTTGATGCTTAAAACCTTCAGCACAAAAGTGGGATGTACACAAAAACAGAACAGATGAAAGGGCAGAGCTTCCAAAAAAACCCTCTCATTGAATAGAGATTAAAAGGTACATGGGAGTACAGATAAAAAGGATAGACAGACAGAGACAAATAGAGAGAAACAGACAGACACACAGAGACAGAGAGAGACAAAGACAGATACATAGACAGAGACAAAGTCAGAAAAAGAGAGAGACAGACAGACACGAGAGAGAGAAGGCAGAGAGGAGAGAGAGAGAGAGAGAGAGAGAGAGAGAGAGGAGAGAGAGAGAGAGAAAATACAAAAGAGACGAGAGAGAGAGAGAGAAGAGAGATAAATACTACAAAAAGAGACAAGAGAGAGAGAGAGAGAGAAAGAGAGATAAATACTACAAAAAGAGACGAGAGAGGAGAGAGAGATAAATACTACAAAATTACCCCGTGCGGGAGTGACGGTCAAATATATATGCCTCCTGAAGGTAGGGCAGTTTTTGCAAACTTTGAAGTCACGTGACGCGAAAACGAAAGCGAATATCGAAAATCCGTCCCGACTAAATTTAGATATTGTCCCATACATTCATATGCTACAATCAAATTCAAGATCGCTTGAGAAATGTAGGAGGAGATAGATTTTGAAAATCGTCATTTTCGCATTTTTTGCCAACTTGATGAGTCACGTGACACGAAAACGAAAGCGAATATCGAAAATCCGGCCTGACAAAATTTAGATATTGTCCCATAGATTCATTTGCTACAATCAAATTCAAGATCGCTTGAGAAATGGCGGAGGAGATAGAATTTGAAAATCGTCATTTTCGCAACTTCAAAGGCCTCGTGACCTTGACCTTGACCTTCGGTGACCTTGAAAGTCATACCATCGTGTACGTCTCATCGACCTCTATCAGGATCACTAATGACCAGATCTCCCGCTTCAACTTCATTGTGAACGGACGGACGGACGGCGGATCGTCACCTCTCCTCTCAACACAAATATTTAGATCATGTTCAAAGAGATGACCTAAAAAGAGACAGAGAGAGAGAGAGAGAGAGATAAATACTACAAAAAGAGACAAGAGAGAGAGAGAAATACTACAAAAGAGACAGAGAGAGAGAGAAAGAGAGAGAAATACTACAAAAAGAGACAAGAGAGAGAGAGAGAGAAATACTACAAAAAGAGACAAAGAGAGAGAGAAAGAGAGATAAATACTACAAAAAGAGACAAGGAGAGAGAGATAAAAATACTACAAAAGAGACAAGAGAGAAGAGAAAGAGAGATAAATACTACAAAAAGAGACAAGAGAGAGGAGAGAGAGAGAAATACTACAAAAAAAGAAAAGGACAAGAGAGAGAGAAAGAGAGATAAATACTACAAAAAGAGACAAGAGAGAAGAGAGATAAATACTACAAAAAGAAAAGACAGAGAGAGAGAAGAGAGATAAATACTACAAAAAGAGACAAGAGAGAGAGGAGAGAAAATACTACAAAAAAAGAGAGACAAGAGAGAGAAATACTACAAAAAGAGACAAGAGAGAGAAGAGAGAAATACTACAAAAAGAGACAAGAGAGAGAGAAAGAGAGATAAATACTACAAAAGAGACAAGAGAGAGAGAGAGAGATAAAATACTACAAAAGAGACAAAGAGAGCAGAAGAGAGAGAAAGAGAGATAAATACTACAAAAGAGACAAAGAGAGAGAGAGAAATACTACAAAAAGAGACAAGAGAGAGAGAGAAAGAGAAGAGAGAGAAATACTACAAAAGAGACAAGAGAGAGAGAGATAAATACTACAAAAGAGACAAGAGAGAGAGAAGAGAGAGAAATACTACAAAAAGAGACAAGGAGAGAGAGAAAAAATACTACAAAAAGAGACAAGAGAGAGAGAAAGAGAGAGAAATACTACAAAAAGAGAAAGAGAGAGAGAGAAATTCTACAAAAAAGAGCAAGAGAGAGAGAAAAGAGAGATAAATACTACAAAAAGAGACAGAGAGAGAGAGAGATAAAAACTACAAAAAGAGACAAGAGAGATAGAGAAAGAGAGATAAATACTACAAAAAAGAGACAGAGAGAAGAGAGAAAACTACAAAAGAGACAGAGAGGAGAGAAAGAGAGAGAAAATACTCAAAAAGAGACAAGAGAGAGAGAGAAGAGAGAAAATACTACAAAAAGAGACAAGCAGAGAGAGAGAGAAAAATACTACAAAAGAGACAGGAGAGGAGAGAAAAAGAGAGAGAAATACTACAAAAAGAGACAAGAGAGAGAGAATACTAAAAAGAGAGAAGAAATACTACAAAAGAGACAAGAGAGAGAGAAGATAAAATTACAAAAAGAGACAAAGAGAGAGAGAAAGAGAGATAAATACTACAAAAGAGACAAGAGAAGAGAGAGAGTAGAGAGAATACTACAAAAAGAGACAAGAGAGAGAGAAATACTACAAAAAGAGACAAGAGAGAAAGAGGAAATACTACACAAAAGAGACAGAGAGAGAGATAAAAGAGAAGAGAGAGATAAATATACAAAAGAGACAAGAGAGAGAAAATACTACAAAAAAAAGAGAACATGAGAGAGAGAAAGAGATAAAATACTCAAAAAAGAGAGACAAGAGGAGAAGAAAGAGAGATAAATACTACAAAAAGAGACAAGAGAGAAAGAGAAATACTACAAAAAGAGACAAGAGAGAAAGAGAAATACTACAAAAAGAGACAAGAGAGAAAGAGAGAAATACTACAAAAAGAGACAAGAGAGAAAGAGAAATACTACAAAAAGAGACAAGAGAGAGATAAATACTACAAAAAGAGAGACAGAGAGAGAGAGAGAGAGAGAGAGAGAGGAGAGAGAGAGAGAGAGAGAAGAGAGAGAGAGAGAGAGAGACAAAGAACATACAGGAACAAAGACAGAAACAGACAAAGATAGACAGACAGACAGAGACACACACACACATAGTTAACGAAATGTCCTGTTTTCTAACATCACGATCAGTTCTCTCTATTACCCCCCCTGTCCCCGCCATCCCCCCCAGTGCCACAATGCTGTTCACATTCCTCGAATAGTCTGTTGATTGATCGTTTATCTTAATCCGCTCATTTTCACATTTTAACCTCGTTTGTTTTACCAATTCTGCAAATGTCTTCCTTCGTCTCTCCGATCTTACCTTCGTCTCCATTTTTCAAGGCAACGCTTCATCGCCACATCCTGTCATCTCAGAAGCATATCTGTCGGCCAGTGTGTGTTCGTGATGATATTCATTTGTTCCCAAACATGTTCAAACCATTTCCCTTAATTCTCTCAACATTCAACACTCCCTGGACAGCATGTTCACATGAAAACATTGTCACGTTCCCAACGAGCTGAGAGTTTGTATAAAATGATGGTTTGTGACTGTTTGTTATTCTAACCACAACTAATTCAAAGTCTCCTGCAGAATTGTTCTGTTATTTTTGGTTTGAGCACGCATTTTGCTCTTTATACCATGTTTGGAAAAACCGTCAGTGTGAAGGTGAAAAACATTATCATGGATGTAAACTTTGGCTTGGCACGGATGTTAAGGACCTTGTACGACGTTGTTTTCCTCTCGTGTGCGGCGACTTGCCTCCGCAAAATTGTCCTGTACAGCCGGCTTTCTTACTATACCGCAGTGTCACCAATCGGTTCTGACACTGCTGCCACGTTTAAGCCTGCTGTTTTATGCTCTGTTATGAAACATGCGATGTGCCACTCCAGCAGACGGTGAACCCATGTCGTATGTTAACATTCTAATAAACAGGCCATCGATATAACATATCCTTACACCTATGTCTGCAGGTGTGATCCGATACGAGTGTCTCCGATCTACTCTGATCTCGTAGAACTACAGAGGTACTGAAGTATAAAATCTGATATACATATCTGCTTTGACCCCCATACTATAGATATTCTCTGATCTCATAATACAGATCTGCTCTGACTACATACTCTAGATATTCTCTGATCCCATACTACACATCTGCTTTGATCCCATACTAAAGATCTGTTCTGATCCCATATGAAAGTTCTGTTCTGATCCCATAATAAAGTTCTGTTCCGATCCCATGCTAAAGTTATATTCTGATCCCATACTACACATCTTCTCTGATCCCACAAAACAGATCTGCTTTGATCCCATACTAAAGTTCTGTTCTGATGCCATACTAAAGTTCTGGTCTGATCCCATTGTAAAGATCTGCTCTGATCCCATACTAAAGTTATGTTCTGATCCCATACTACACATCTTCTCTGATCCCATAATAAAGAGCTGTTCTGATCCCATACTAAGGATCTGTTCTGATCCCATACTAAAGATCTGCTCTGATCCCATAATAAAGAGCTGCTCTGATGTTATACTAAAGATTTGCTCTGATCCCACACTAAAGATCTTCTCTGAATGTGTATTACAGATTTGCTCTCACATACAAATCTTCCGTGATCCCATACTACAGATCTTCTCTGAATGCATATTACAAATCTGCTCTCATGCAAAGGTCTGCTCTGATCCCACACTACAGACATTCTCTGATCCTATACTACAGATCTTCTCTGATCTCATACTACAGATCTTCACTGATGGTATACTACAGATCTTCTCTGATTCCACACAACAATATTCTCTTGCCTACACAACAGATCTCTTGATGCCACACTCAGATCTCTGAATGTGTGTTACAGAACTGCACTCATGTACAGATCTGCTCCAAGTTTAGAGAACAACAGAATCAAGTGGCATCACAAAAGTCGAGAAACTGTAAACACAAGTTAAATCCACAAAGGTTAGAAATGTCAGTTCGTGTTCCTAAATAGTTCCCCACACTTCCCTCCACCCACCCTCCCCTTGCCCACCACCAACCAAATGGCAATTGCCCTTGAGAGCAATGACCAATTCCTGGCCGCTAAATAGGATTCCAAGTGATGATCATGGAAAAGGCAACAACATAAAAGGACCAATTAAAGAATTAATCGGAGAGCAATTTTCGAGGCCTGGGTCGGTGAGGCATAACGTCTGAATAAACTCTCGTGAGAGGCCTGTTCGAAGCTTATGTTTGACCTCAGAAGCAGTATTGCCTTGGTGTAACCAGGTGTACAGGCAACCATGCCGAAACTACTCTGACCAGGATTTTACATCCGTTATCAGATCCACCAAAATTAATTACCAAATCCAGCATTTCATTACCAAATATATTAAATTCATAGAAACATACACAATGACTAGGCAAAAAAAACCCCCCAAAAAACAAAGGATTACCATCACATGACATAACAAGAACAGCACTCAGTACAGCACATACCTCCGCAAGGCTGAACAGTTTACGTTTTGTATCCCATTGATAGACCGGATCTGTATCCGGAACTTAACCAAAATCTAATCAGCTTGTTCTTGTCACACGCCCAACCTATCCACCAAGTTTTGTTGGAATCCGTCGACAACTTTTTGAGATATCGTGCGATATATTGGTTGAGCCCCATCTCTCAATGGTGAAGAATCGAATAGTGAAGAAATTCTAGTAGTCGGATCCGGATCCGGATCCGGATCTTCACCAAAATCCAATCAGTTCATCCTTGTCACACACCCAACCTGTCCACAAAATTTCATCCGAATCCGTCCACAACTTTTTAGACATCCTGCACACAAACAAACACACAAACAAACAAACAAACAGACAAACAGAGGGGGTGAATACATAACCTCCTTCACCTTCGGTGGCGGAGATAATGACAATGAGGTAATGACTGTGGTGTAAATCGAGGAGTCCACACTGCATCACGGGGAGTTCAGTCGTACAGGGCTGTCGTCATTATCACCCTCCGCTCTGGTTGGCTGGTCATCCATATTACCAGATAATTTATTTATCATTTTGTCCTTGATTTGCATAACTTTACAGCACATCGCCGTCATGACGAGTGTGTTACAAATTCTTAAAATAGACCAGCTTCATCCGGTTGCTTACCACACTTGCTCACACCACCAGACTTACTCAATACCAGATTTGGGAAACTTCATTACCAAAATCATCGTCATTACCAGATTTATTCGAATTGGTACTCAAAAATACCAGTTGGCAACTGACAAGGTACCACGTACATCACCTGTAACGACACCGACAGCGTGACAGATTCGCTCCGACGTCATTGGCCACCACCAAATCAGGTCACGACATTGACAAGCCTGTCCAGTGTCCCGTTTTCACCAACAGTGTCCCACTTTGACCAAAAGTCTCACTTTTTCGGAGAGACTCTCCCTGGTCAGAAGAAAGACCCTCCTGAGCCAGTCCTGTTTTTCGAAGCATCTACTGTGTGTATGACAAGTCACAGGTAATACTCATTCTTTAGAGATATGTAATCATCCATGTTGTGTTCTATCAAGGAACTAGAGAGTTAATAGAACACCTTTCCCCCGCATTGTCTTGAGAAACAAGGACATGGGCAGAGTCTACGAGCGGCAAATTTGATTGGTCGAGATGACGTGAAATGCCGTAATATTTTGTCCAATTACTGCTAAACGGAAGGGTTTTGAAAGTGCCAAGAAGGCGATTTGTTTCTCAGTGTTCAAGTATATAATTCAATAAAAAATAAAAATAAATTTTTAAAGGTTGTAAAAAAAAACAACATTCGGGAATTACCGCTGTTGATCGGGCTCTTTTACACCACCTTATTTAACATGTGACATTAGTTATTTGCGTCCTTTATGATGTCCTTAAAAAACAGTAAGTTTCCTGTTTGGAATGATTTTCAAATTTGTTTGATTTCCAGGAGGCTGACATTAAAAACATATATATATATATATATATATATAATATGTTTTATTTGCTATTATATCACTCATTCTCTGCACATGCGTGATCAGGCCAGATTCAGAGACAAAGTACTGCTAAACTACAGGTTTGTATTCCAATTCATGTTCAAAATATAACATTCATTGAAATTAAGTTGTTCCTCGATCATAAACTGACGTTTGTGGACAGACAGACAGACAGACAGACAAACAGAAGTAGACCAATTGCTTAACCATGCTTTTCACTTCGCATGCACAGGATCATAACCAAAGGTATATTTTCTGCTCAGTTTGTGCTGCTTTGTTTGATGATCACAAACTACTCAGAGCTGACAATCACATGTGACTCAAACAAATGAGACCGAGACCCATCGAGCTCAGAGAGAAAAGAAACAATAGCAAGAGTATAATCCTGAAGGATGGAGCACGCTTGATTACACGCATGCTTGATCGAGTGGAACTGACTCCAAAAATCAAACATTCTGGATGTTACATAAACACTCGAGTCCATAAGAAAATAAAAATTCGACTTTTCCACCCTGTCCTCAAAGCATCATTCCCAACATTGTTGTAAAATAGAAAAGGAGAGAAAAATTCTATATTTGGTGGGGATTCCACATCCAGAAACAGTGAGTAATAAAAACAGTGAGTTCAGGAAACAGTGAGTAATAAAAAAAAACCCCAATGACTCAATTCCTGGAGACGGGTTCTCGTGAACCCACCGAGTCCCTATTGTCCTGTTAGGATCATACTGCCAGCCCTAAAATAAACAAAAACAATAGGACTCATTGTCTTCCCAACAATGACAAGTGTAAGCTTACTCCAAGAAGCAGTTACCGAACCCTCATGTCAAAGCACAATTGCTAAGATAATAGACATGCATCCTCCCAGGTAAGACAGTGGTGTGTTTTGACTGTACTCCTCAGTAATGATACAACCAGCAGGCATACTGTAATTCGTAATTGAATCCAAGTCCAATGTGCATCACTGCAGTATCGAAACAAGAGAGCCTTGGGGGATGGGGAGGGAGTGGGAGCTGAATAGGGCAGTTACCTCGAGCTCTCAAACTTGGTTACCTAAGAAGAGAGATTGCATCACGGGTATCCTGGCATCTGACGCGTAAGTGCATCCACTGTGCTTTGAATCTGACTGAGACGTAAGCAGATTGCTGCAGAGGCAGATATTGTAGCAGTTAATTCCGTACTGCACATGTACCATGCATCCTTAGGGCGAAACAAATGGAAGCTCCTCATCGCAGTCTCACTTGGCACACACAACAGACATTATCAACTGCTTCATTAGCAACTTGCAAATACCACCCGTCACTTCACTGATGGTAATACTAAAGGAGGGAGGGAGAAAAAGAGGGAGGAAGAGGGAGAGAGGGTGGAGGAGAGAGAGCAGGGAGAGTGAAGAGGTGGAGGGGAGAGGAGAGAGAAGGGGTGAGGGAAGGGAAGACACTGTGAGATGAGAGGAAGAGAAGGCAGACATGCGGTGGGGTGTTAATTACGATTCATACCGTCTCATCAAAATGATTCTGCATACAATAACAGTGAAGAGGGAAATAAAATAATGTCTGAAATCCATTTTCTACCAGGCATACTACAAACACGCTCCAGAGACAAACTCCCATCTGGAAACAAACTCCTCTCTGCACAAGTCCGGAGACAAACTCCCATCCAGACAAAAATACCACCTGGACGCGTCCGGAGCCAAGCTGGACGAAGACAAACACCGCCCGAACGCGTCCGGAAACAAATTCCCATCTAAACATAAACACAGCCCGCCAGGACACGTCCAGAGACAAACACTGCTCGGACACGTCCGGAGACAAATTCCCATCTAGACATAAACACTGCCTGCCAGGACACGTCGAGAGACAAACACTGCTCGGACACGTCCGGAGCCAAGCTGGACGAAGACAAACACTGCCCGAACGCGTCCGGAGACAAACACTGCCCGGACACGTCCGAAGACAAATTCCCATCTAAACATAAACACCGCCCGCCAGGACACGTCCAAAGACAAACACTGCCCGGACACGTCCGGAGACAAATTCCCATATAGACATAAACACCGCCCGCCAGGACATGTCGAGAGACAAACACTGCTCGGACAAGTCCGGACACAAACACCGTTCAGACATAACCACCATCTGGAAATGTCCAGAGAGAGAGAGGGGGAGGGGAGAGTGAGAGAGGAGATGTGGGAGCAGGGTACTGTACTATATTGGGATGGAATAGAACAAGGATGGGACAAAGAGAGAGGAGACAGAAGAGAGGGGTTGGGGGTAGGGGAGTTAGCAAAAAGAATATGTATGCTTTATGAACAACACACATACACACACACACACAGACCACACACACACACACAACACCACACACACACACACACACACACACACGTGCTTGGCCGACATGGGCAATTTTTCGGGAATCGGCAGTTTGAGTCAGTGTGATTACCAACTACAGTATTACGTATACAACCCAGAAAACTTGTCGCTTTCACCGAAAAACAACATTACATTTATGTAGACTGTATTTCATGGATATGTTCACAAACATTAATCTTCATAAACAGCTGTGTGTGACCGGTGGAAAATAAATTGCCTCGGTCATTTTGAAAACACATCAATGCGGCAAACAGCTCGGAAATCGGGCGTTATTTCACAACAACTCGCTCAGGGTGACGGAGCACGAACCACTCACTCAGGGTGACGGAGCACGAACCACTCGCTAGGGTGACGGAGCAGAAACCACTCATTCAGGGTGATGAAGCACAAACCACTTGCTCGTGGTGACGGAGCATGAACCACTCACTCAGGGTGACAGAGCATGAACCACTCGCTCAGGGTGAGGAGCGTGAACCACTCGCTCGGGGGTGACAGAGCATGAAACACTTTCTCAGGGTGACTGAGCGTGAACCACTCGCTCAGAGTGACAGAGCATGAACCACTCGTCAGAGTGAGGAGCATGAAACACTTTCTCAGGGGTGACGGAGCGTGAACCACTCGCTCAAGTGACAGAACATGAACCACTCCTCAGGGTGACAGAGCACCAACCACTCGCTCAGGGTGATGGAGCATGAACCACTCGCTCAAGAGTGACGGAGCGTGAACCACTCGCTCAGAGTGACAGAACATGAACCACTCGCTCAGGGTGACAGAGCACCAACCACTCGCTCAGGGTGACGGAGCACAAACCACTCGCTCAGGGTGACAGAGCACAAACCACTCACTCTGAATAATGTGGGGCGGCAAAAACGTCCACAGAGAGTGAATAATTCTATCAGAATGACGTGGCACGGTACCGCTGTCGACAATGGGCACTCGGCACGTTGCTTAAGCACTCATGCAAGCACTCTAATTAAATGGTTGATAAGGATCGGTTGGCCAGATGTCGCAGCATACCATCCATGAAGGATCTCTTTAACTTTAAAGCCTGTCTTCACCACGCACGCAGCAATTAATGAAATAAAATGACTTCATCCGCAAAAGAGTTGCAGCTTAATGCAGAACAACCCTGGGGATATCGCAAAGTTCAATCGCCCGTGAAATAGACATTGCAGAAAATGCACCATTTTGCCTGCTCGTCTGTGCACGTGCCACTTGGTGCATCGGTTCGAGGTCCACGCAAATGTTATAACTTTATTTTAAAATGTCCATTTTTTAGGATATTTGCTTTGATTCCCTGCAGAGTCCATCATGAAACATCTGAAAATATAGACACAGATCTGGCAGATGCTATGGACAGGCAGTCCCTCTGTGGGATAGGTCACAAGGTCTAGCAGTGAATGCTTTAAATCATATAGCTCAATGAATCTGGTTCCCTGAAATAAACATTGCAGAAAATCCGCCATTTTTGCCTGCTTGTCCGTGCACGTGTCACGTGGTACATCGGTTCGGAGTCCACGCAAACGTTATAACTTTATTTTTAAACGTCCGTTTTTTTTACCAAATTTGCTTTGATAGCCTGTAGAGCACTTCGCAAAACCTCAAAAAATATCGACACAGATCTGGCAGATGCGATGGATAGGCAGTCCCTCTGGGGGACAGGGCGAGAGGTCTTGCAGTGAATGTATTAAATCATACAGCTCAATGAAGCTGGTTAATTTTATTATGTTCCTAAAAAAATTTGTTCACTCAGTATAATTCTCCAAAAAGTGGAAAAAGATAAGTTTAATGCTTTGGAAATTTCACTTTTTCTTGTGTATCTATGGAAGAGGGAACATAGCCTTGCTCGCTTGAAGTAAATAGGTTTATCAGCTTAGTTATAAGACTTGTTATTTCTTTAAATTATCAGATTTCACAACAGATTTTGACAATCATTTAGTCCGGACGATATCCGATCCTCAAAACCGAAACAATATTTCGATGATATACTTTAATTAGTCCGTGAGAGGAGATCGTGGAAAATCGTATCATGTAGCGTATGAAATCGCTCCAAGCTCCTAATTTGAGAAATATAGTACTTACAAAAGTGATGTACACAACGATTCGTAACTATGATGAACAGGCATTCAATATGAATTAGGAAAGTGAAAAAACAAACTTTATCGTGAAGAAAGTGTTGCGGCCTGTTCCAAGTCAAGGCATGGTTAAGCAGGCCAGAAAACATGGCGGCTTCAGACCCAGGAAATGCCTCAAGACCCAGAGAGCGAGATGGTTGAGGATCACCTGATGAAGGATATAATTAAATAATGCCATTAATTATCTTCAAGGGTGTTTTTAATTAACCCAAAACCCCAATTTTCATTCTGCACTTCCTTGGAGTTTTCTTGTATCCTGTAAACTTTCACACTGCTAGGTTTTATGGTTTTGAGCTACGGCGAACACACACACTGAACACACACACACTGCACACACACCACACACACACTTCACACACCACACCACACACACTCACACACACACACACACACACACACACACACCACACCACACACACACATCGCCTTTTATTAGTATGATAATCGCTGAACTCAAACACGAACCCACCACTGAACTTATACCGAACCCATCGTGGACTCAAACACCAAACCACGCTGAACTCAACACCGAACTCACCGCTTGGAATCAAACACGAAACCACCGCGGAACCGACCACGCTGGAATCAAACACCAACCCCACCCTGGAATCAAACACCAACCCACGCTGGAATCACACCGAACCACCGCTGGAAATCCAAACACCGAACCCACCACTGAACCAAACACCGAACCAACGCCTGAACTTCAAACACCGAACTCACCGCTGGATCAAACACCGAACCCACCGCTGGAATCGAACACCAACCCACCCTGGAATCAAACACCAACCCCACCGCTGAATCAAACACCGAACCACCGCTAGAATCAAACACCAACCCACCGCTGGAATCAAACACCGAACTCACGCTGAATCAACACCGAACCCACCGCTAGAATCAAACACCGACCCACCGCTGGAATCAACACCGAACCCACCGCTGGAATCAAAACACCGAACCACGATCATGCTGATCTCAAACACCAACACCCTGGATCAAACACCGAATGCCCCGCTGACTCAAACACCGACCCACCCTGGAACTCACACCAAACCCACCGTGAACCAAACACCAACCACGCGAATTCAAACCCGAACCCACGTCATGCGATCTCAAACACCGAACCCACTGCTGAACTCAAACACCGAACACACCGCCGAACTCAAACACCGAACCATCGCTGAACTCAAACACCCACCCACCATTGAACTAAAAACACCGAACCCACCACGGAACTCAAACACCGAACCCACCGCTGAACTGAAACACCGAACCCACGCGGAACTCAATAGCGAACTCACCACGAACACGCGATTACTCAAACACCGAACTCACCACCGAACACAGGATTTACTCAAACACCGAACCCACTCTGAATCAAACACCCGACACCACACCGCTGGAATCAACACTGAACCCACGCTGAATCAAACACCGACCCACCGGTGAACTCAAACACCGAACCCACCACTGAACTCAAACACCGAACCCAACGCTTACTCAAACACCGAACCCACCGCTTGAATCGAACACCGAACCCACCCTGGAATCAACACCGAACCCACCGCTGAATCAAACACCGAACCCACGATCATTGCTATCTCAAACACCGAACCCACCGCTGAACTAAACACCGAACCCACCGCTGGAATCAAACACCGAACCCACCGCTGAGCTCAAACACCGAACACCCACGCTGGAATCAAACACCGAACCCACCGCTGAATCAAACACCGAACCCACCGCTGAGCTCAAACAACCGAAACCCACCGTACTCAAACACCGAACCCACTGCTGAACTTCAAACACCGAACCCACCGCTGGAATTCAAACACCGAACCCACGATCATCGATCTCAAACCAACCACCCGCTGATCAAACACGAACCACCGCTGAACTCAAACACCGAACCCACGCTGAACTCAAACACCAACCCACCGCTGAATCAAACACCGAACCACGATCATTGCTGATCTCAAACACCGAACCCACGCTGAACTCAAACACCAACCCATCGCTGAACTCAAACACCGACCCCCAACATTGAACTGAAACACCGAACCCACCGCGGAATTCAAACACCGAAACCCACCGCTGAACTCAAACACCGAACCCCGCTGAACTCAAATCCGAACTCACACCGAACAGCACAATTTCTCAAACACCAACCTCACCGAACACAGCGATTTACTCAAACACGAACTCACCACCGAACACAGCGATTTACTCAAACACCGAACCCACTGCTGAACTCAAACACCGAACACACCGCTGGAATCAAACACTGAACACCGCTGAATCAAACACCGACACCGGTGAACTCAACACAACCCACCGCTGACTCAACCACCGAACCCACGCCTGGAATCAACACGAACCCACGATCATGCTGATCTCAAACACCAACCCACCGATGAACTCAAACACGAACCCACCAGTGGCACCAAACACCGAACCCACCCTGAACTCAAACACCAACCACGATCATTGCTGATCTCAAACACCGAACCCACGCTGAACTCAAACACCGAACCCACCGCTGAACTCAAACACCGAAACCACGATCATTGCTGATCTCAAACACCGAACCCCATCTGACTCAAACACCGAACCCACCGCAAATCAACACGAACCCACCGCTGAACTCAAACCGAACCGACCGCTGGAATCAAACACGACCACCGCTGAATCAAACACCGAACCCACCGCTGAACTAAACACCGAACCCACGATCATTGTATCTCAAACACCGAACCCACCACTGGAATCAAACACCGAACCCACGATCATTGCTGATCTTCAAACACCGAACCACCACTGAACTCAAACACCGAACCACCCGACTAACAACCGAACCACGCTGAACTCAAACACCAACCCACCGCTGAACTCAAACACCGAACCCACCGTTGGATCAAACACCGAACCCACCTTGAACTCAAACACCGAACCCATCGCTGAACTCAAAAACCGAAACCCACATTGAACTGAAACAACGAACCCACCGCTGAACTGAACACCGAACCCACTCTGAACCTCAAACACCGATCCAACCGCTGAACTCAAACACCGAATCCCACCGCTGAACTCAAACACCGAACCCACCGCGAGACTGAACACCAAACCCACCACTGAACTAAACACCAACCCACGCTGAACTCAAACACCGAAACCCACCGCTGAACTTAAACACCGAACCCACGCTGAACTCAATACACCAACCCACTGCTGAACTCAAAACACCGAAACCCACTGCTGAATCAACACTGAACCCACCCTGAACTAAAACCGAACCCACCGCGAAATCAAACACAACCACCTGAATCAACACCGATACCCACCACTGAATCAAACACCGAACCCACTTGCTGAACTCAAACACCGATCAACCGACTGAACTCAAACACCGATCCCACCGCTGAACTCAAACACCGAACCCACCGCCTGAACTGAAACACCAAACCCACCACTGACTCAAACACCGAACCACCGTGGAACTCAAACACCGAACCCACGCGAACTCAAACACCAACCCACCGCTGAACTAACACCGAACCCACCGCTGAACTCAAATACCGAACCCACTGCTGAACTCAAACACCCACTGCTGAAATCAACACTGACCCACCGCTGAACTTAAACACCGAACCCACGCTGAACTCAAATACCGAACCACTCTGAACTCAACACACCGAACCCACCGCTGAAATCAAACAACCGAACCCACCACTGAACTCAAACACCGAACCCACCGCTGAACTCAAACACCGAACCCACCGCTGAACTCAAACACCGAACCCACTGCTGAACTCAATACCGAACCATGCTGAAATCAAACGAACTACCACCGCTGACCTAACACGAACCCACCGCTGAAATCAAACACCGAACCCACCACTAACTCAAACACCGAACCCCCACTGAACTCAAACACCGAACCCACCGCTGAACTCAAACACCGAACCCACCGCTGAACTCAAACACCGAACCCCCGCTGAACTCAAACACCGAACCCACACTGAAACTTCAAACACCGAACCCACCGCTGAGCTCAAAACACCGAACCCACCGCTGAACTCAACACGAACCCACTGTAACTCAAAACACGAACCCACCCGCTGAATCAAACACCGAACCCACTCATTGCTGATCTCAAACACCGAACCCACCGCTAATCGAACAACCGAACCACCGCTGAACTCAACACCGAACCCACCGCTGAACTCAAACACCGAACCCACCATTGACTCAAACACCGAACCCACCACTGAACTCAAACACAACCCACCGCTGAACTCAACACCGAACCACCGCTGAACTCAACACCGAACCCACCGCTGAACTCAAACACCGAACCCACCGCTGAGCTCAAACACCGAACCCACTGCTGATCTCAAACACCGAACCCACCGCTGAATCAAACACGAACCACAACATGCTGACTCTCAAACACCGAACCCACCGCTGAACTCAAACACCGAACCCACCGCTGAATCCAACACCGAACCCACCGCGAACTCAAACACCGAACCCACGCTGGAATCAAACACCGAACCACGATCATGCTGATCTCAAACACCGAACCCACTGCTGAACTCAAACACCGAAACACACCGCTGAACTAAAACACCGAACCCACGCTGAACTCAAACACCGACCCCACCATAGAACTGAACACCGAACCCACCGCGAACTCAAACACCGAACCCCTGAACTGAAACACGACCCACGCTGGACTCAAATACCGAAACTCACCACCACACGATTACTCAACACCGAACCCCACCGACACTCGAACTCAACACCAACCCACTGCTAACTCAAACACCGAACCACCGCTGGAATCAAACACTAACCCACCGCTGAATCAAACACCGACCCCACCGGTGAACTCAAACACGAACCCCGATCATTGCTGATCTCAAACACCAACCCACCGGTGAACTCAAACACCGAACCACCGCTGAACTCAAACACCGAACCCACGATCATGCTGAACTCAAACACCGAAGCCCACCGCTGAACCTCAAACACCGAACCCACCAGTGACTCCAAACACAACCACCGTGAACTCAAACACCGAACCCACTGCTGAACTCAAACACCGAACCCACCGCTGAACTCAAACCACCGAACCCACGACTCCATGCTGATCTCAAACACCGAACCCACTGCTGAACTCAAACACCGAACACACCGCTGAACTCAAACACCGAACCCATCGCTGAACTCAAACACCGACCCCCCACCATTGAACTGAACACCGAACCCACCGCGGAACTCAAACACGAACCCACCGCTGAACTGAAACAAACCCACCGCTGGACATCAAATACCGAACCACAGCCAACACAGCGATTTACTCAAACACCCGGAACTTACCCCGAACACAGCCGATTACTCAAACCAGACCCACTGCTGAACTCAAACACCGAACATACCGCTGGAATCAAACACTGAACCCACCGCTGAATCAAACACCGACCCCACCGGTGAACTCAAACACCGAACCCACCGCTGAACTCAAACACCACTTCACCGAAACAGCGATTGACTCAAACACCGAACCCACTGTGAACTCAAACAACCGAACACACCGCTGAATCAAACACTGAACCCACCCTCGGAATCAAACACCACCCACCGGTGAACTCAAACACCGAACCCACCGCTGAACTCAAACACCGAACCCAATCATTGCTGATCTCAAACCGAACCCACCGTGAACTCAAACACCGAAACCCACCGTGGACTCAAACACTGAACCACCGCTGAACAAACACCGAACCCACCGCTGAACTCAAACACCGACCCACTGCTGAACTCAAACACCGAACCCACGATCATTGCTGATCTCAAACACCAACCCACCATTGGACTCAAACACCGAACCCACCGCAAAACTCAAACACCGAACCACCTGAATCAACACCGAACCACCGCGAACCAAACACCCGAACCACCGCTGAACTTAACACCGAACCACGATCATTGCTGATCTCAAACACCGAACCCACCACTGGAATCAAACACCGAACCCACGCATCATTGCTGAATCTCAACACCGAAACCACCGCTGAACTCAAACACCGAAACCCACCGCTGAACCAAACACGAACCCACCTCTGAACTCAAACACCGAACCCACCTGCGAATCAAATACCAACCCACCGCTGAACTCAAACACCGAACCACGCTGAACTCAAAAACCGAACCCACCGCTGAACTCAAACACCGAACCCACCGTTGGAATCAAATACCGACCACCGTGAACTCAAACACCGAACGCATCGCTGAACTCAAACACCACCCACCGCTGAACTCAAACACCGAACCACCGTGGATCACAATACCGAACCCACGCTGAACTCAAACACCGAACACACCGCTGAACTCAAACACGAACCCATCGCTGAACTCAAACACCAACCCACCATTGAACTGAAACACCGAACCCACCGCGAACTCAAACACCGAACCCACCGCTGAACTGAAACACCGAACCCACCGCGGACTCAAATACCGAAACTCCCACGAACACAGCGATTTACTCAAACACCGAACTTAACCACCGAACACAGCGATTTACTCAAACACCGAACCCACTGCTGAACTCAAACACCGAACATACCGCTGGAATCAAACACTGAACCCACCGCTGGAATCAAACACCACCCACTGAACTCAAACACCGAACCCCCGCTGAACTCAAACACCGAACTACCACCGAACACAGCGATTTACTCAAACACCGAACCCACTGCTGAACTCAACACACCGAACACACCGCTGAATCAAACACTGAACCCACCGCTGGAATCAAACACCGACCCACCGGTGAACTCAAACACCGAAACCCACCGCTGAACTCAAACACCGAACCACGATCATGCTGATCTCAAACCGAACCCACGCTGAACTCAAACACAAACCCACCGTGGACTCAAACACTGAACCCACCGCTGAACTCAAACACCGAACCACCGCTGAACTCAAACACCGAACCCACTGCTGAACTCAAACACCGAACCCACGTCATTGCTGATCTCAAACACCGAACCCACCATTGGACTCAAACACGAACCACCGCAAAACTCAACACCGAACCGACCGCTGGAATCAAACACCGAACACCGCTGAACTCAACACCGAACCCACGCTGAACTTAAACACGAACCACGATCATGCTGATCTCAAACCCAACCCACCACTGGAATCAACACCGAACCCACGATCATGCTGATCTCAAACACCGAACCCACCGCTGAACTCAAACACCGAACCCACGCTGAACTCAAACACCGAACCCCCGCTGAACTCAAACACCGAACCACCGTGGAATCAAATACCGAACCCACCGCTGAACTCAAACACCGAACGCATCGCTAACTCAAAAACCGAACCCACCATTGAACTGAAACACCGAACCCACCGCTGAACTGAAACACCGAATCCCACCGCTGAAATCAAACACCGATCCCCGCTGAAATCAAACACCGACCCACCGCTGAACTCAAACACCGAACCCACCGCTGAACTGAAACACCAAACCCACCACTGAACTCAACACCAAACCCACCACTGAATCAAACACCAAACCCACCGTGGAACTCAAACACCAAACCCACCGTGAACTCAAACACCAACCCACCGCTGAACTCAAACGCCGAACCACCGCTGAACTTAAACACCAAACCCACCGCTGAACTTAAACACCAAACACCGCTGAACTTAAACACCAAACCCACCGCTGAACTTAAACACCAAACCCACCGCGTGAACTTAAACACCAAAACCCACGCTGAACTTAAACACCGAACCCACCGCTACTTCAAAACCAACCCACTGCTGAACTTAAACACCGAACCCACCGCTGAACTTAAACACGAACCCACTGCTGAACTCAAATACCGAACCCACTGCTAACTAAACACCGAACCCACCGCTGAACTCAAACACCGAACCCACTGCTGAAATCAAACACCGAACCCACCGCTGAACTCAAATACCGAACCCACTGCTGAACTTAAACACCGAACCCACTGCTGAACTCAAACACCGAACCCACTGAATCAAACAGACTACCACCGCTGAACTTAACACCGAACCCACCGCTGAAATCAAACACCGACCCACCACTGAACTCAAACACCAAACCCACGCTGAAATCAAAACCGAACCCACCATGAACTCAAACACCGAACCCACCGTTGGAATCAAACACACGAACCCACCACTGAACTCAAACACCGAACCCACCGCTGAAATCAAACACCGAACCCACCACTGAACTCAAACACCGAACCCACCGCTGAACTCAAACACCGAACCCACCGTTGAATCAAACCCAACCCATCGCTGAACTCAAAACCGAACCCACCATAGAACTAAACACCGAACCCACCGCTGAACTCAAACACCGAAACCCACCGCTGGAATCAAACACCGAACCCACGATCATTGCTACTCAAACACCGAACCCACCGCTGAACTCAAAACCGAACCCACCGCTGAACTGAAACACCGAACCCACTGCTGAACTCAAACACCGAACCCACCGCTGAACTAAACACCGAACCCACCCTGAACTCAAACACCATCCCACCGCTGAACTCAAACACCGATCCCACCGCTGAACTCAAACACCGAACCCACCGCTGAACTGAAACACCAAACCACACTGAACTCAACGAACCCACCGCTGAACTCAACACCGAACCCACCGCTGAACTTAAACACCGAACCCACCGCTGAACTCAAATACCGAACCACGCGAAACTCAAACACCGAACCCACTGCTAACTCAATACCAACCACCGCTGAACTCAAATACCGAACCCACCGCTGAACTCAAACACCGAACCCACTGCTGAAATCAAACACTGAACCCACCGCTGAAACTCAAACACCGAACCCACGCTGAACTCAAACACCGAACCCACCGCTGAACTCAAACACCGAACCCACCCGCTGAACTCAAACACCGAACCCACGCTGACTCAAACCACCAACACACCGCTGAACTCAAACACCGAACCCACGCTGAACTCAACACCGAACCACCGCTGAACTCAAACACCGAACCCACCGCTGAACTCAAACACCGAACCCACGCTGAACTCAAACACCGACCCCACCGCTGAACTCAAACACCAACCCACCGCTGAACTCAAACACCGAACCACCCTGAACTCAAACACCGAACCCACGCTGAAACTCAAAACACCGAAACCCACTGAACTCAAACACCCGAACCCACCCGACTAACACCAACCACGCTAACTCAAACACCGAACCCACCGCTGAACTCAAACACCGAACCCACGCTGAACTCAAAACACCGAACCCACCGCTGAACTCAAAAACACCGAACCCATCCTGAACTCAAACACCGAACCCACGCTGAACTCAAACACCGAAACCCACTGAACTCAACACGAACCACCGCTGCACAACACCAACCCACCGCTGAACTCAAACACCGAACCCACCACTGAACTCAAACACCGAACCCACCATTTAACTCAAACACCGAACCCACCACTAACTCAAACACCAACCCACATAACTCAAACACCGAACCCACCATTAACTCAAACACCGAACCCACCACTTAACTCAAACACCGAACCCACCATTAACTCAAACACCAACCCACCATTAACTCAAACACCGAACCACCATTAACCTCAAACACCGAACCCACCGCTGAACTCAAACACCGAACCCACCGCTGAACTCAGACGAAGTACATGATGTGATCAATTAATTCCTCTGACACACCATTGCTGTGTGTGTCCTTGATTAATATTCTTTAATCCATGACATTCAAATATTTAGGCAAACTCGTATCGTGAAACTTTGGAGATTAATCATTCCGGATGTTTTTTTATTCCATGTGAATGGTTTTAAATCCCCCATTGCTGAGTAGCAAGTACCATGTACTATATTAAACAGAGTTTATGCTTTTCTTGGATACATTGGTACGTACGTTGGATTATTGAAACATTCACTCTCGGAGGGTAATTGTTTACACGTTTTGTCTTATTAACCTGGGCCTTTCAAAGGGGATGGGAAGAGGGTATTGTAATCGGTTTGTGTCTGTGTGTGTTAATGTGTGTAGCATATGTGTGTGCGTGCGTGCGTGCACGCGCACATGCAAACTACATTTAATGTAGCACCCTGCAGACAGTCTAAGCAGAGTTTGGCAAAGTTGTCTAATCGTCGCCTTGGAATCACAAGGGTCGAACTAACAAAGGTTCCATTGTCAGATACAATGGAACCTTTTGATTCCAAGGCGACGATTAGACGACAACAACATATTTATATATTGACATCTAATTTAACCACAAGTTGATGATGTTCCTTGAATGTGGATGATGTTAAAGTTGTCTGCATTGCAGCTACCACCTCCAGAGGAGTAGGGTTTGACCAGGAGCGTCGTATAAAGCCCCAGAGGGACAAAAGCGTTTTGCTTGATGAAGCGTTAACGCCCGAAACGTCAGCTTCCCACGATGGTTGGCATCCCTCAATCGACGTTCCGTTGATTGAATCCACAATCAAAACAAACCGACTCTGTAAATACATCACAGACCAGCTCTCAACGACATCGACATGTTGAAGAAGGATACGAACGACCTCGAGACGGAGGAACTGCACTCAGTAATGGTTGATCGAGAGGACTGGAATCTGAGGATCAATGGCATCTGAGTTTGGCCTGAGAGCTGATGAAAAAACAAGTTGAACTGAACAATGAGTTTACACAAATTTACTTGTGAGTTGCTGAACTTGACTCGACACAATGCATGTGAGTGAGATGACTTGCCAAAGTGCACGGAAGAACGCTCTCGATGCCCAATGTCTCTAGCCTTCGGCTCTCATGGTTTAGCAACAAAATGTAATTTTCAGGGTGCATCCCTGCTCGATAAGACAAATGTCAACAAAACTTTACACCCCATTTAGCATACCAAGCTTTTAACTGTACATGGACACAAGATTCAAAAAAGAAGACTTTTACCTACTCAGTCATTAATTTATTAAACTCCAGCTGGAGTGGTGGGCTTTGGATCCCTGGGTCCTGAGTTCAAATCCTGCTTCGAAACACCAGGTGGGGTTGACTTTGCCTGTAATCCTTCCGAGGTTGGCAAAATGAGTGCTAACTTGCTGGTATCCTGTGTTGGAGTGGTGATCTATCCAGGAATGTGTCCAATAGCCAAGAAGACTGCTTAGGCAGCACCAACGCTCTCCACAGAGTATGGTCCCAATGGATGGATGGATGGAATTAAGTGCAATATGTATCCAGGTAGATAGTTCGTAGAACACAGGATTCGGTGTAACGGGAGTCGATTGCATTCAGCTCGAAGAAGAGGAAATTCCACTGGCTGTGCCCATTGGTATTGCTGCGATGATGAGACACAACAACCCTGGGCTCAATGCAGCCTTGGCCAGCATTCAAGACCGATGCGGTAATGGCAGG
>CM068966.1:16001197-16037087 GCA_035128595.1 Eptatretus atami | reverse complement strand
GAATGCAGAAGCTCTTCTCTGGAGGTCAAATGCAATGTGGGCTCAAGAAGTCACATCTGGTGAATGATGGGGGGGAGGGGGGGGGGAAATAATAATTCATCAAACCCACTCATTCTCAAATGAAAAGCATCAAAGAAAGAGGCTCATCGAACACGGGAGGAGAGCACCCCTCCCTCCCTCTGCCCCTTTCGCCTTCTCGCCCTCCCTCACGCTACCCAAACACCCAGTCATCCGCTAATAACCGAATCTCAACTTTATCATACTCGATGAGGAACGACTTCAGATCCGAATTAATAATCCAATTGTCAAAAGTCTCGGGGGGGGGGCTTTACAGTGACGTCACAATCCAACCTCATCAGGTGGGTGGGCATGAGGGAGGACAGGATGGGATTAACACAAATCTTACTGATTGCGCACCAAGGATGTTCGAAAGGTTCTCAGGAATGTCGAGCAAACAATTTGGATGAAAGCTTTTTTTTTTTGCATCGTTTCTTAAACCCCAAAATGAACGAGGAGGATTCCTTTGATTGAATTCGATTGAAAGGAATTCCGTAACAATGGTGTTGTGCACGGATTGCCAGCTGTCATGAATTTCCAGTTGTCAGGTTGGGCTTCGGCTTTGCAATGTCACTGCAGGCAATTCATCAGGCGTGTCGTGAGCACCGTCGATGAGGGGGATAGATCAGCTCAATAAAGTGTCCTCCATCCTCACTCGCAGCACCGAGCAGGAATGCAAAAAACCTGCCGTCGCACACTCAATGAGCACACACACGCCTTAGGTGAATACCTGCGGTGCGTTTGATGAGAAACGAAGGACGAAGCTCTTAAATAATAAAATAACAAGCTCAAATGAGCTAAGGTCCTCTCCTCTCAATGATGACGTCATAAAACGAAAATGACGTCATTGTGATGTATCAGTTTGCGATAAATATCTGTGCTAATGCCGCGTTTGATTCCCGCCAACAAAATTCAAACGCTTGCCTAGTTTCGGAGATAATGGTATAGGCGATTTCCATTAGCGGCGATAATTTGACGTCAACTTTTTTTCTCGGAAGAATTTCCAAAATCGGAGATGGTTACTGCCTGCGCGTGGGCTTTCTGCTATACATGGCAAGTTTCACGAAGATCGATGAAAACTCTGGGTTGTGAAACAAAAAATGTCAAAAAATAGAATGACGTCATAAAAATTGATATGACGTCATAGTGATGTATCATACGTGCGGTAATTCATCTCTGCTAATGCCCCGTTTCGATTCCCACAAACAGAATTCAAAAGCTTGCCTAGTTTCGGAGATAATTTTTTTAGGCGATTTCCATTAGCGGAGATATTTTGACGTCATAACTTTTTTTCTCGGAGAGGAATTTTCAAAATCGGAGATGGTTACTGTCTGCGCAGGGAATTTTACATGTATATGCCAAGTTTCAGAAGTTTCGATGAAAACTGGAGGCTGTGAAAACAAAAAGTCCACAAGAAGAAGATGAAGAACAACAACGTGAGTAAGACTTAGAGATCCTCCACGAGGATCTAAAAAAAAATTACTAAGAAAGAAGGAAAGAATAAAAGGTCGATTTTGAAACTGCAAACGCTCTGTCTCATTGAACGTTGTCGCATTTATTCTTCCAGTGCAAGGTCGAGGCTCATGGAAAGGTGAAGCGACGGAGGATCGAAGGGACGTATGGACAATGAGGCAACAGGTGCACGTAGCAAGAGCAGGGAAGAATGAGGAGAAGAAGGAAAAAAAAAAAACAAGAACCTGCGGGTCAGGCGTTGCTGGGTTCGGTAGGGTTAATGGGGTATAAAAGATCGTGGATAGAGACGCGACGTGCTGGTGAGATGGTGTTTCACCGCCGGCTTGGAGCTCCGGATGGTAGAGTGGGAAAGAACAGCTTCTGCGAGGTTGTTCACAAACGGGATAAAAGAGGACAAAAGAGTGGAGTGTGCGAAGAGCCAGGGTTTAAGCAGGAGGGGGTTACTAGAATAACGTGTGCACCCTCGAGTTGCTGTTGAAGGTGGAGGACTGAAAGACCAGCGGGTGAAATATTGAAGAAGAAGTAATAACAGAACAATGACCACTGATCTGACCTACCTGTGAGGTGAGAAGAACAGACTTTGTGCTTTGGTCTCGTCGTGGGAATCTCCTACAAGTCGAGAGCTTTCAAGTCCACAGAATCCAGGAGAGATGGATGTGATGCTGGGTGCCAGCCCATAGGGAGTGCAGGACTCCATTCCATTGAGATACTGACAAAGACCTTGTCCTTGGATGTGAGTTGCTCTGCTTTATCAGGAAAGACGGGAACGATGGTCATTGACGTCACAGCACAGGAAAAGTACCAGGTGGATAAAACAGGTGAACAGAAGGTACTTCTACGATACTTTTGTTTCATCGACAAAGGTTTAAAGTTTGGGATTCATAAGGATTGCTGAAAAGGAGGAAAACATTGTCACCCCACCCCAATTACCCTTTATAATGTCTAAGGCTTGTATCAGTTGTTATAACCCAAAGAACGAGGCATTGACACAGTCAGACAAATTAACACAGCGATCTCAAGGACCTCAAGTCATCTTCAAAATAAATAACTAAATGTCCATGCACCATCTCCATATTACATACACACTTCGAGGACAGGAGGGATGTGGATTGAGAAGAAATTTGGGAATTTGGTGGGATGTTGAAAGAGTTTGGCCAGGACGTTCAGATGGAATGAGGGTTGGTGGGTGGAGGCGGGGGGGGGGGGGCACAAGGATATCAGCCGTTTTCGCGTACATAATATGTAGACAGAATCCCACCACGTCCCCACACTCCCACACATCTCACCTGTGAACCCTTGATGTGCTCTCCACCACGTCGTTCACTCATTGGATTTAATCATTCCCATTCATATTAGGAAGAAGGAACAAAAGCTTCGATTTCGATTTTTCTTCTTCATTTGTTTGCCAGCCAAGCTGCAGGGTAGCATCATTGGCAAATGGTGCCACTGTGCCGCTGATGCAGTGCCCTCTGCTGGTTTGGCAGGAATTTTTGGAGTTCGGTTCGGTACCAGCGATAGCTCGCCTACTCTTTGCGAATGACACCGTGGGATATTTAACTTCCATCAACTGATGCCGGCGGACGAGACGCCCGTGTTAACGTCCATCCGAGGACGGCACACACACGTTGATAAATCCCCTACCTGTGAAACACCAGGAGGACAGTTTATAGCCGAGTCAGGATTCGAACCTAGGCTAAAGAACCCAGGCTAGACAGCTTTTAGAGGCAAGTGTGATCAAACCGAGGCAATGGAACAATGCCCACGACTAAAATCAAAAGTGAACTCACGTCGAGTACTGCGCAGTTTCATCGAAACAAACACTGATCCGATGGGACAACAGCACAAACACCGCGGTCTACGGTGTCTCTGGATGTACCTGCTGTGATGGGAACACTCAATCAATCAAGAGGACAACCAACAATGGATAGAAACAAAAATGACAATAGTCATGGAATAATTAAGGTAAGTTGTTGGACTGATTTTGGAATTACCTTTATCTATTCAAATACTGCATCATCCAACCATATTCTCTGGTAGAGAAATAATTTACAGGTGACCAATTTGTTAGTGAATATTACATGTGACCAGGTGACCAAGGTGACCAACAGCTTGGTGAAGTATGTCTCGGGAGGTATCTTTTTATGTCCACATTGAAAATGAGACAACTCAGCCAATCGGCTGAATGCCTCATTTATAGAACAGCGTACTTTGTGATGTAGCACCCCCTGCACGCACCAGGCAGCAGTTTTGACTGCTCAGGGAGGGTCACACCCAAAACCACATGGTTACACCCACTACCAGACACCTTGAAAGGCTCCAACCCTGTATAATAAATTATAAAACATGATAATGAAAATAAATGATTTATTATCACGTTGATAATACGTGGTTGTAATAAATTAGACCTTCTTCTTAAAATGTAGAGTTATCACCTAAATAGCCCATTAGCTTCTCTATTTATCAATCACTAGCAGAGTAGGTACCCAACGTTCCCCGCGTGCTGTTCCAATCCTGTTGGTATTTTGAAGAAATCAATATTTTTTTTCTATTTTGTGGGGGGATAAAACACATCCCTACACACACTAAGGAATGGGTCGGGGATCATTTAATATTACCTTTCACACACCTACAGAGGCTTAGCAGGACAGAGGATTTTTTTTTAATCCCCCAAAAATCCAACTTTTTTTTTCTTTAATTTTCAAAAAAATATTTCTTCCCTCAAACACTCCCTGGCACTGACTGATGAACCTCTGAAATTTTAACGAAGATCCGTTTGGCCATCTCTGAGAAATGGCAACACACACACACACACACACTTCTCCTCGTATAGATTTTAGTCGAGACGAGGGTAGAGTTGAGTTGCTGTGGATGCGGGGAAATGCTGCTGATAGCATGGTTGGTGGTGGGACAGGCAGCAAACGGTGTTAGAGGAGGGCGAAAAGTTAAACATATTCGATACCAATGCCAGGAGTTTAATTATATAAGATGGAAAAGCTTGAAGCCAAAGTAAATCGTGAGTATGGCATAGTTACAGTAAGTGAGACTTCGTTTAATGAGGAGAAGCAGTTGGAAGGACAGGATTAGAAGGCTGCAATATGGCACAGTGTGTGAATGGAAAGGGAAGATGTGAAAATTTGGGGTAGGATGTTTCTGGCAATCTGGGTAGAGGTTTGTGGCAATCTGGGTCGAGGGTGTGGCAATCTGGGTAGGAGGTTTGTGGCAATCTGGTTAAAGCTTGTGGCAATCTATCTCTCTCCTAAGCTTTTTTTTTTTTGCATCGTTTCTTAAACCCCAAAATGAACGAGGAGGATTCCTTTGATTGAATTCGATTGAAAAGGAATTCCGTAACAATGGTGTTGTGCACGGATTGCCAGCTGTCATGAATTTCCAGTTGTCAGGTTGGGCTTCGGCTTTGCAATGTCACTGCAGGCAATTCATCAGGCGTGTCGTGAGCACCGTCGATGAGGGGGGATAGATCAGCTCAATAAAGTGTCCTCCATCCTCACTCGCAGCACCGAGCAGGAATGCAAAAACCCTGCCGTCGCACACTCAATGAGCACACACACGCTTAGGTGAATACCTGCGGTGCGTTTGATGAGAAACGAAGGACGAAGCTCTTAAATAAATATAACAAGCTCAAATGAGCTAAGGTCCTCGTCCTCTCAATGATGACGTCATAAAACGAAAATGACGTCATTGTGATGTATCAGGTTTGCGATAAATTATCTGTGCTAATGCCCGCGTTTGATTCCCGCCAACAAAATTCAAACAGCTTGCCTAGTTTCGGAGATAATGGTATAGGCGATTTCCATTAGCGGCGATATTGACGTCAACTTTTTTTCTCGGAAGAATTTCCAAAATCGGAGATGGTTACTGCCTGCGCGTGGGCTTTCTGCTATTACATGGCAAGTTTCACGAAACACGATCGATGAAACTCTGGGTTGTGAAACAAAAAATGTCAAAAAATAGAATGACGTCATAAAAATTGATATGACGTCATAGTGATGTATCATACGTGCGGTAATTCATCTCTGCTAATGCCCCGTTCGATTCCCACAACAGAATTCAAAAAGCTTGCCTAGTTTCGGAGAAATTTTTTAGGCGATTTCCATAGCGAGATATTTTGACGTCATAACTTTTTTTTCTCGGAGGAATTTCAAATCGGAGAATGGTTACTGTCTGCGCAGGGAATTTTACATGTATATGCCAAGTTCAGGAAGTTTCGAGAAAACTGGAGGCTGTTGAACAACAAAAAGTCCACAAGAGAAGATGAAGAACAACAACGTGAGTAAGACTTAGAGATCCTCCACGAGGATCTAAAAAAAAATTACTAAGAAAGAAGGAAAGAATAAAAGGTCGATTTTGAAACTGCAAACGCTCTGTCTCATTGAACGTTGTCGCATTTATTCTTCCAGTGCAAGGTCGAGGCTCATGGAAAGGTGAAGCGACGGAGGATCGAAGGGCACGTATGGACAATGAGGCAACAGGTGCACGTAGCAAGAGCAGGGAAGAATGAGGAGAAGAAGGAAAAAAAAAAACAAGAACCTGCGGGTCAGGGCGTTGGGGTTCGGTAGGGTTAATGGGGTATAAAAGATCGTGGATAGAGACGCGACGTGCTGGTGAGATGGTGGTTTCACCGCCGGCTTGGAGCTCCGGATGGTAGAGTGGGAAAGAACAGCTTCTGCGAGGTTGTTCCACAAACGGGATAAAAGAGGGACAAAAGAGTGGAGGTGTGCGAAGAGCCAGGGTTTAAGCAGGAGGGGGGTTACTAGAATAACGTGTGCACCCTCGAGTTGCTGTGGAAGGGTGGAGGACTGAAAGACCAGCGGGTGAAATATTGAAGAAGAAGTAATAACAGAACAATGACCACTGATCTGACCTACCTGTGAGGTGAGAAGAACAGACTTTGTGCTTTGGTCTCGTCGTGGGAATCTCCTACAATGTCGAGAGCTTTCAAGTCCACAGAATCCAGGAGAGATGGATGTGATGCTGGGGTGCCAGCCCATAGGGGAGTGCAGGACTCCATTCCATTGAGATACTGACAAAGACCTTGTCCTTGGATGTGAGTTGCTCTGCTTTATCAGGGAAAGACTGGGAACGATGGTCATTGACGTCACAGCACAGGAAAAGTACCAGGTGGATAAAACAGGTGAACAGAAGGTACTTCTACGATACTTTTGTTTCATCGACAAAGGTTTTAAAGTTTGGGATTCATAAGGATTGCTGGGAAAAGGAGAAAACATTGTCACCCCACCCCAATTACCCCTTTATAATGTCTAAGGCTTGTATCAGTTTGTTATAACCCAAAGAACGAGGGCATTGACACAGTCAGACAAATTAACACAGCGATCTCAAGGACCTCAAGTCATCTTCAAAATAAATAACTAAATGTCCATGCACCATCTCCATATTACATACACACTTCGAGGACAGGAGGGATGTGGATTGAGAAGAAATTTGGGAATTTGGTGGATGTTGAAAGAGTTTGGCCAGGACGTTCAGATGGAATGAGGGTTGGTGGGTGGAGGCGGGGGGGGGGGGGGGGGGGGGGGGCACAAGGATATCAGCCGTTTCTGCGTACATAATATGTAGACAGAATCCCACCACGTCCCCACACTCCCACACATCTCACCTGTTGAACCCTTGATGTGCTCTCCCACCACGTTCGTTCACTCATTGGATTTAATCATTCCCATTCATATTAGGAAGAAGGAACAAAAGCTTCGATTTCGATTTTTCTTCTTCATTTGTTTGCAGCACAAGGCTGCAGGGTAGCATCATTGGCAAATGGTGCCACTGTGCCGCTGATGCAGTGCCCTCTGCTGGTTTGGGCAGGAATTTTTGGAGTTCGGTTCGGGTACCAGCGATAGCTCGCCTACTCTTTGCGAATGACACCGTGGGATATTTAACTTCCATCAACTGATGCCGGCGGACGAGACGCCCGGTTTAACGTCCATCCGAGGGACGGCACACACACGTTGATAAATCCCCTACCTGTGAAACACCAGGAGGACAGTTTATAGCCGAGTCAGGATTCGAACCTAGGCTAAAGAACCCAGGCTAGACAGCTTTTAGAGGCAAGTGTGATCAAACCGAAGACAATGGAACAATGCCCACGACTAAAATCAAAAGTGAACTCACGTCGAGTACTGCGCAGTTTCATCGAAACAAACACTGATCCGATGGGACAACAGCACAAACACCGGGTCTACGGTGTCTCTGGATGTACCTGCTGTGATGGGAACACTCAATCAATCAAGAGGACAACCAACAATGGATAGAAACAAAAATGACAATAGTCATGGAATAATTAAGGTAAGTTGTTGGACTGATTTCTGGAATTACCTTTATCTATTCAAATACTGCATCATCCAACCATATTTCCTCGGTAGAGAAATAATTTACAGGTGACCAATTTGTTAGTGAATATTACATGTGACCAGGTGACCAAGGTGACCAACAGCTTGGTGAAGTATGTCTCGGGAGGTATCTTTTTATGTCCACATTGAAAATGAGACAACTCAGCCAATCGGCTGAATGCCTCATTTATAGAACAGCGTACTTTGTGATGTAGCACCCCCTGCACCGCACCAGGCAGCAGTTTTGACTGCTCAGGGGAGGGTCACACCCAAAACCACATGGTTACACACTACCAGACACCTTGAAAGGCTCCAACCCTGTATAATAAATTATAAAACATGATAATGAAAATAAATGATTTATTATCACGTTGATAATACGTTGGTTGTAATAAATTAGACCTCTTTCTTAAAATGTAGAGTTATCACCTAAATAGCCCATTAGCTTCTCTATTTATCAATCACTAGCAGAGTAGGTACCCAACGTTCCCCGGTGCTGTTCCAATCCTGTTGGTATTTTGAAGAAATCAATATTTTTTTCTATTTTTTTTGTGGGGGGATAAAACACATCCCTACACACACTAAGGAATGGGGTCGGGGATCATTTAATATTACCTTTCACACACCTACAGAGGCTTAGGCAGGACAGAGGGATTTTTTTTTAATCCCCCAAAAATCCAACTTTTTTTTTCTTTAATTTTCAAAAAAATATTTCTTCCCTCAAACACTCCCTGGCACTGACTGATGAACCTCTGAAATTTTAACGAAGATCCGTTTGGCCATCTCTGAGAAAATGGCAACACACACACACACACACACTTCTCCTCGTATAGATTTTAGTCGAGACGAGGGTAGAGTTGAGTTGCTGTGGATGGGGGAACTGCTGCTGATAGCATGGTTGGTGGTGGGACAGGCAGCAAACGGTGTTAGAGGAGGGGAAAAGTTAAACATATTCGATACCAATGCCAGGAGTTTAATTAATAAGATGGAAAAGCTTGAAGCCAAAGTAAATCGTGAGTATGGCATAGTTACAGTAAGTGAGACTTCGTTTAATGAGGAGAGCAGTTGGAAGACAGGATTAGAAGGCTGCAATATGCACAGGTGTGAATGGAAAGGGAAGATTGTGGAAATTTGGGTAGGATGTTTCTGGCAATCTGGGTAGAGGTTTGTGGCAATCTGGGTCGAGGGTGTGGCAATCTGGGTAGGAGGTTTGTGGCAATCTGGTTAAAGCTTTGTGGCAATCTGGGTCGAGGTTTGTGGAAATCTGGGTCGAGGTTTGTGGAAATCTGGGTTGAGGTTTGTGGCAATCTGGGTAGGAGGTTTGTGGAAATCTGCGTAGAGGCTCGTGGCAATCTAGGTAGGATGTTTCTGGCAATCTGGTTAAAGCTTTGTGGCAATCTGGTTAAAGTTTATGGCAATCTGGGAAGGAGGTTTGAGGAAATCTGGGTGGAGGCTCGTGGCAATCTGGGTCGAGGTTTGTGGCAATCTGGGTCGAGGTTTGTGGAAATCTGGGTTGAGGTTTGTGGCAATCTGGCGTCGAGGTTTGTGGAAATCTGGTGAGGTTTGTGGCATCTGGGTAGGAGGTTCGTGGCAATCTGGGTCGAGGTTTGTGCAATCTGGGTAGGAGGTTTGTGGCAATCTGGTAGGAGGTTTGTGGCAATCTGGGTCGAGGTTTGTGCAATCTGGGTAGAGGTTTGTGGCAATCTGGGTCGAGGTTTGTGGCAATCTGGGTAGAGGTTCGTGGCAATCTGGGTCGAGTTTGTGGCAATCTGGGTCGAGGTTTGGGCAACTGGGTCGAGGTTTGTGGCAATCTGGGTAGAGGTTCGTGGCAATCTGGGTCGAGGTTTGTGGCAATCTGGGTAGAGGTTCGTGGCAATCTGGGTCGAGTTTGTGGCAATCTGGTAGGAGTTTGTGGCAATCTGGGTAGAGGTTTTGTGGCAATCTGGGTAGGGTTTGTGGAAATCTGGGTCGAGGTTTGTGCAATCTGAGTAGGAGGTTTGTGGAAATCTGGGTTGAGGTTTGTGGCAATCTGGGTTGAGGTTCGTGGAAATCTGGTAGGAGTTTGTGGCAATCTGGGTCGAGGTTTGTGGCAATCTGGGTTGAGGTTCGTGGCAATCGGGTGGGAGGTTTGTGGAAATCTGGTAGAGGTTCGTGGCAATTTGGGTCGAGATCGTGGTAATCTGGCTAGGAGGTTTATGGTAAGAAACCTTTTAGAATTAACAATTGTAATGGAATTCCGTTTGAGTAAGGCATTATCGACATAATTTTGCAAGGGACAGCGGGGGGGGGGGTGGTGGGAGGGGGGGGAGGAGAGGTTAAGGGCAAATTGTGAAAAGAATTCGGGCAGGACGATTGGAAGGAAGGATAGTTAGGGTTGGAGTGAAATGTGATTTGATGGAGAACCGAGTAAGGGTTTCTGAGGAAGTGGGAAGTTCTGAGATATATTGTAGAGGCATGCGTGTGAGTGTGAGTGTGTGTGTGTGTGGTGTGTGTGTGTGTGTGTGAGTGTATTGATTGGGGTGGGCGGAGGGGGGGGGGTTAATGCCTTTTGCATACATAACCAACAGATGCCCTAATGTAACTAAAATCAGAAGAACACAAGTTTCTTTGTTGTTTTTGTTTTTGTCATTCACCAATATCAAGGTGCAAAAACAGATCATATCAACCCTGTCCTCCCCTACGAGTGAGCTTACTTACAAATACAACTAAAGTCATGGAATCCATCATTGCTAATGATGTGAAGTCTTTCTCTTTCCAAACAGAAAGATCTCCAACCATCACGTCGGTGTCTATCCTGGTCACTCAACTCTGGAAGACATGCTGCTGCTCCTCTCTCAGCAATGGTTGGAAGCCCTCATTCTCAAACAAGAGGTCAGGACCATCTCCCTGGACATCTCTCTGGCATTTGACACAGTCTGGCATCCTGCTTTGATTGCCAAACTCTCTGCCAATGGCACAGAAAGCCATCTTTATTCCTCAATTCCTGAATTCCTCCACTCATGCAGTCAACATGTTACGAACAATGGAACCCTGTCCTCCCCTATTCCAGTGAAGGCTGGAGTTCCCCAAAGGCAGTGTTTGGGCCCAGTCTTGGTCCTCATCTCCATAAATGACCTCTCCGATGCTCTGGAAATCCTTTTTTCCTTTTTGCAGACGACTCCACATTGCGTTGTACAATGTACCATCTCATTTACAGGCACAAATGAGCTGCGTCACTCTCTGCTGAATTATAATTGATTTGAATTCGATGCTGGCCAGAAAAATGTCTTCCATGATCAGCCACTGGAAGAAGTTCAATCCCCTGAAATTCTAGGCCTCACCATTAGCCATGATTTCAACTGGGCTACCAACATAGCAAAGCTGGCCTCCAAAGCCAATCACAGACTGGGCATCTTCTCTCGTTCAAAATTTTAACTTTAAAAATCATATCTACTCAGGCAATTGTGCTTTTATCCTTACCTCAATTGACTAATGCTCAATTATTGAGTGGAGAAGTCACGGCTAATGGTGAGGCCTAGAAGTTCAAGGGATTGAACTTCTTCGAGTGGCTGACCATGGAAGACTATCTCCCCTATGGGCTATGGTCCCCACATCACATCAGTCTCTCTTGGATTCTGTGGTGTTTAAAACCCTCAACATTATAGGAATCTTCTGTGATGAGGTTGACATACAAGGTTTGCTTTCACATTGCAGGTAGGTCAGTATTATGGCCATCTTCTTGTCGAGCTTCACTTACTCTCTCAGCCCTCTAACCCTCCCTAAAACACATGCCTTCATCCAGTAACAACCCTTTACACCTCCTTTTCCTGGTTAAATTCCCAAAATACAGGCTTACTGCACACCTCAACTCATTGTTCCTCTTTCTCCATTTGTGAAAATGGCTTCCACACTCTTCCCTCCGGAGATTCAAGCAGGTGGTGCACCACCATCTCACATAATCCTCCATCCATACGTGTGATGTTTCACTACCCCCAACATCCTACCTAACCTAACCCTATTACTTGCAGGTTACTGTGTTCCTCCTTTCCACCCTCTCCCACCTCTATTTCCTCTTCATTACCCCACACATGCGGAGCAAAAAGTGGGGTTAAGCAATTGCTTCATGTTCGTCTGTCTGTCTTTATCAGTTTATGATCATGAGTTTATGATCGAGAAACAACATATTAAAATTGAATGTTATGTTTTGAAAACAAATCTGAATATGAATATGAAGACAAGTCTTTCATTTTACTGTGTCTCGACTCTGAATTCGACCCAATCACACATGCGCAGAGGAATGAGATAATATCTTTACTCTGTCTGCCTGGCTGACAGTCAAACACAATTGAAAACAAGAAAAAGAGCAGAGATTACAAACCCTCGCCAGGACTTCTTTTGAGTGGTGTATTTTTATAGGTTTTAGGGTAAATCCAATATGGCTGCAAAACCATGTGACCTATGACCTCATATGTGTGACCCTTTTGTTCCTCATGGATAGGTGGTCATATGTGTAAAGTTTCACCTCGATCTTTTCAGCCATTTCAGAGAGGAAGATTTTTGAAGGTTATTTTCATTAAAAAAAACAATATGGCTGCCGAATCACGTGACTGATGACGTCATCAAAAAATTTGTGGACCATTTAATCCCTAGATGACCCTCAAAAATGTTTATACTGATCGGATGTAGCGTTCTCCATATGCAATTATGATGTCATAACGAAAGCACCTATGATGTCATAAAAACTATCACACTCATTCCCCGTGAGGAGTACAATTGCGCTATATGCCACTTGTACACCCATGGTTTGGGGAACACTTGTGTGAAGTTTCCCCTCGATTTGTCCAGCCGCTCTGGAGAAGATTTTTATTGGTTTTCGGATAAATCCAATATGGCTGCCAAACCATGTGACCAATGACATCATATGTGTGAACCTTTTGTTCCTCATGGACAGGCGGTCATACAGGTAAAGTTTCACCTCGATCTGTTCAGCCACTTCAAAGAAGATTTTTGAAGGTTTTTTTTTAAACAATATGGCTGCCAATTCACGTGACTGATGATGTCATGAATTTTTTTTCTGTGGACCATTTTATCCCTAGATGACCCTCACAAATGTTCATACTGATCGGATGTGGCATTCGACATATGCAATTATGACGTCATAATGAGGGCACCTATGACGTCATTACAAAAATCACACATTCCCCATGAGGAGTACTTGCTAGTTGCCAAGTTTAATTTTTTTCCTTGGTGCAGTTTCAGAGATACAGAAGTCCAAAGTTTTTCCGTTTTTCCAATATGGTTGCCACAACTACGTGACCTATGACGTCATAATTATCATTAAAACATTCTATATGAGTAGTTGCAGCAATGGTGAAAATTTCGTCTCAATCCGACAAGCGGTTGCAGAGAAAAACACAAAAGTTCTGTGCGAACAAACAAACAGACAAACAGACAAACAAACAAACGGATCCAAATGCAATACCCTCTCTGATTCCTTCGGCGAGGATAAAAAATCATTCCAAACAGGAAACTTACTGTTTTTAAGGACGTCATAAAGGACATAAACAACAGGCACGAAGAACTAATGTCACGTGTTAGATCGGGTGATGTCACAGACACTGGGGAAAATGGCGTTAAACATTTATTTAAACTGAATTATATATTTGAACACGAGAACACAAATCGCCTTCATAATACTTCCAAGAACCTCCAGTTTTACATTACTTCAATTTAAAAAACAATACAGGTTCAATGGGGGTGGTGTATGAGGGTGATGTTTGGGAATGCTCCTGGACACTTCAATAGCGACTGAACCTTCGGATTGTTTTTTAACGATCGTTAAAATAATTTTATTAGAATTTAAGGAAAATGTAAGTGACTGCACAGGGTATTGTGTTCTATGAACTCTCAGTTGGTTCGCCCCAAAGGTGATGTGAGACAATTGCCAATGCCTGTTTGTGTGTGTGTGTGTGTGTGTGTGTGTGTGTGTGTGTGTGTGTGTGTGTGTGTGTGTTGTGTGTGTTGGTGTGTGTGTGTGTGCGTGTGTGTGTGCGTTGCTGTGTGTGCCGTGTGTGTGTCCGCATCTCTTTATTTTCGCTTTAAAAATGTTCTTCTCTGCAACCGCTTGTCCGATAAATGCAAAACTTTAACATTGGAGGGATTCCCCATGGAGAATATTTTGTTGCTCCCTCTGATGTCATAAGTCACATGGTATGGCAGCCATATTGAATTATAGGAAAAAATTTGGACATCATTTTCTCTGAAACTGCTCAAAGAAAAAAAATTGAAACTTGGCACGTCATCAACTCCCCATGTGGTATGTAGGGTGATAACGATGATGTCATCAGTGAAGTGGTAATCCAGCCATAATTGGTTGAATTGAAATTGTTATCCAAAAATCTGAAGCTTCATATATCTGACCTATGGCCCGACATGAGTGAATAATTAAATTTATGACGTTCATAACCCATGCCAATAAAGTATGTGACACAACAGGGTGCACTGATGATACGGGTACGCAGGCCATAATAGCAGTGGGCCATAATTCTCACGTGTTCAGTTAACAATGCTATTTTATTCAGAATGAACGCGCGAGGTGAGACTATGCACTCCACGAGTGCAGTTGGTTTTTACCCTCGCCGAAGGAGAGGGTATTTAGACATTAGGGCGTTCTGCTGGTTAATCGACGAAATGGTGATTACTAATTGTGGTCAGTCTCAATATTAATGTTCTGGTCTGTAATGATCAAATGTTAGTGTTCGTACAGTGTTCATCAAACATCATTGGTGTACAAACACACGTGGCGGATTTGACCAAATGGAGTGGTAAAGGAATCATTCAGTGGTTTCTTTGACGTTAGGGTGTGGGGTTCGGAAATTGTGAGTAAGTCTGCTCTTAGGGAATGTCTTGGCTTTGGTTTTCCTTTGTATCCATCCGAAAATTCAAATGGTACCCGGTTGTTTGCTGTCCATCTGGTTTGGCCCACTGTCAGGATACAGCGACATCAGATTCGAAAAGTCCATTTGGCTTCTTTACACCAGTAGGGTTTAATGCAAATTCTGGCACGAATGATCTGCTCACGGTTGTATCTTCTCTGTCATTCTAGATCAAACCTTTATTGGTCAAGTGTTCATTTATGGGCAATCTTTCAGCACGATAAGGCGCTTTTTTCAATCTACCCCACTTTTTGTGTCTATCCCAATACAGTTCCGCGGTATGCACGAAAATTGGCGAAAATTGGAAGGCCCCCTACGACCAGGTGAGGCATCGATACGAATGAAACTTTGCAGCGTCCTTCTGGTAACTCCATGAGTATCTCACAAACTTTCCATCGAGGTACATCCCTTTTGCACTCGCATCTTTGCTCGATATCAGGTCCAGGGCGGTCCAGATACTGAGGTCATTTAGTTATAAATTAGCATTTCATATCGGACCCTCTGAGCCAGCTGGAGGTCGCTTCTCGCCGCCAAAGTGCTTACTGCACTAGTGTAATTCGCGTATCGATGCCACATACCGAAATTCCAACACTATCGCTCGGATTTCATCTCGCTGCACAAAGGTCGTACCAGATCGCCGCGATCTCTTCCGTTTACACGTATCTTTGTCACCACAGCAACCCCTCGTCGAACTTTCTGGTGGGATTTCTGATTTCAATTACCGCATTTTTCGCTACGTTCTATTCATTAAAATGGATACCGAGTACGTTTTAAGTAGCATGGAACTGGATGAGATTTGATATCATAATGTTAGCCATGGGTCGGTCATGTGATTCTAGCGCTATACTGGAGATTCCATTTTGCTCTATATTTTATAGTTTCCATGCTCGGCGACCCATCGCCGCCTACCGGCTTGTTTGTCTGTTTGTCCGCACAGAACTTTCGTGTTTTTCTCCGCAACCGCTTGTCAGATCGAGATGGAATTTTCAACATTGGTGCGACTACTCATGCAGAATGTTTTAATGATAATTATGACGTCTTAGGTCACGGGAAATTGCAGCCATATTGGAAAAACATAAAAACTTTGGACCTCTGTATCTCTGAAACTGCACAAAGGAAAAAAATGAAACTTGGCACACAGCAAGTACTCCTCGTGGGGAGTGAGAGATTTTCTTATGACATCATAGGTACCTTCATTAAGACGTCATCATTGCATATGTAGAATGCTACATCCGATCAGTATAAAATGTTGGAGGGTCATCTAGAGATAAAATGGTCCACAAAAACATTTTTGATGACGTCATTAGTCACGTTGTTTTTTGTTTTTGTTTTTGTTTTACATTAAAAAATCTCTGTTATGGCTGAAGATATTGAGGCGAATCTACCACCTATCCATGAGGAACAAAAGGTTCACACATATGACATCATAGGTCACAGGGTTTGGCAGCCATATTGGATTTACCCTAAAACATATAAAAATCTTCTTCTCCAGAACGGCTGGATAGATCGAGGGGAAACTTCACATAAATGTTCCCCAAGGCATGGATTTACAAGGTTAAGAAATAATTTATGTCACAAGGTTTGGCAGCCATATTGGATTGAAGAAAAATGTGAAATAATGTTTTCTCTGGAACCGCTTAATCAATCGAAGTGAAACTTCACAATTGTGGTGTAGTAGTGACGGGGAATACATGTTTTAAATTTAAACCGAATCGGATGCATGGTCCGACAGGCAGAATTATTAATTTTTTTGGCATGGGTTTTTTTCTTTATCTTCATTTTTTTTTATTTAAATAAGGCTCACTTGGCTGTGCCTGGATGGGTTTGAGGGTAGCGGAGTAGCAGCTGAAATGTGAATCATATCCAGGTTCCTCCTGATGACTTCATCTTTTCTTTTTGCTTGTTTGGGTTCCTTCTGATTACTCCAATGCAGGACTGTACCTCAAATAGGACAGTCTTCCATTTGATCTGAATTTAATTTATTTTAATCCCATTCTGAATTCAATGGAATAATAATTTTTAAAACGTCATGGTTCAGGGTCAGGTGTCCGATCGAAGCGGGGTTGCATCAAAGCCGGATGTCTTGTTACCCAGTCATCACTGTCAGCAGTTATAAAGTGGCCGTTATAATTATTATGTCTCATTAATTGCGTAACACCAGTACACAAACACCACACAACACACCACACAAAACTAGTCCTGGTGAGGGTCTGCAATCCCTGATTGCTCTATTTCTTGTTCATTCCTGTGTTTGTGTCCATCTGTGGCCCCACTGTCAGTACATTGTCTCTTTACACTCTGTCACCTCTCTCTTTCATTAGCCTCAATCTTGCACTATTATATTTTTTTCGAATCTACCCCACTTTGTGTCTTATCTCGTCCCCCCTCCCTGAAGTCCTTCAAATGTACCTTCCTCCACTCCAACACCTACTCTCTTCTACTCTCACTGACCCTATTCCCCCACTCCCTCACCCCAACCCACCGTTCCCGTTTCCATTTTCCCACTCATGCACTCTCCCTGTTCCTCTTTGATCCTCCGTCAGTCTGAGAACCTGCCGTCCCATGTCGTTCATCTCCTCAGTGAGCCAAGATTGCTGTATACAAGAAATAAAATAATGTCTGTTCACGTCTTCTCAGGCATGGCATTAAATATTCAGAAACTTGGAAAATATGAAGCTTCACTGCCGGTCTGGTGAATTAAACTCCTCGGAGTAAGAATGGAAACTTCCTTACCGATGACACTTGTCTCTTTAGGACTGAAAAGCCATCAAATTAATATGGTTATTACCTGAGCGGGTATTGAATTTGAATGTGCTGACGAGTCTTTTACCCTAGACCTTAATTAATTACTTTCTCTCCGGATTAATGGTTTTGCTTGAGTGGGGGCCTCCGTTTGCTGAAAATGCCATCGAATTTATCTGCAGGTATTTTTCCACAAACTCATCAGCCACACCATACCTTCATCACCAAAGCACACAATTGCCAAAATCCCAAGCTGTGGAGAAATCTCTGGATATACAAGAGAATATGATGGCTGTCTCATTGCCCCCCCCCCCTCCCCGTTTTCAATCCTCACCACCATACAATCACCAGTCCCTCTTTCCACCACATCCCTTCTCCAGCCCCTTCACCCTCAATTATCCATTCCATTGAAATTCCTCTAATTAATTAATAAGCCGTTGTTCCCTATCCTCCCCCCACCCCCAACATTTTCTGAGCACATACTTCATACCTATAAATCCAGCTCATTTTCTATGTCTGTAAACCTCCGCTTCTCCCACCTCACCCATCCCTCCTCCCTTCCTCCACCCTCATCCCACAACGCATCCACCGACCCGCTCCATTCCCATTTCAGCAAACGGCAAATGCTGAGAAGCATTTCACCGTGGCCTGGTAATTAAATGTAATACAATTTAGTTAATGTCGCATTTAGCTTGACTGTGTGTGAACCCATATAACGGGTGATAATTATAACGTATTCGTTTGTATTTTTACATTTATGTGTGTGTGTGTGTGTGTGTGTGTGTGTGTGTGTGTGTGTGTGTGTGTGTGTGTGTGTGTGTGTGTGTGTGTGTGTTTCAGTCCTTTTTTTACCAGGCTCCACATTCTTGACGAATGATAGGTCAACATTGGACTTCATCCCCTAAGGCCTGCAGGAAATGCTATCCCTGGATAGCTGATTAATTCCAAATCAGTCCATTTCCACTGGGAAGGTCTCGCCAGGTGCCGAGTCAGCATTTTTGACAGGGCTACCGCCTGACTGTCTGGTTTGCATTGGAGTACCACTGGTTCAAACGAAAATTAATATAAATGAAGAAAAAAAAAACGCTCCACCTGATTGTCTCGTGAACGATACAATCAAAAGGTGTGCTGGGTATGTGGTATATCGAAGGAAATCTCAAAAATGAACCACGTCATCCAACTATCACCCGACGGTGCTATAATCAAGTCAAAACTATCCGAAAAGTTGTCGAATGAAGAACGAGTCTTCCAGGTGAAGGTTTTATTCGACGGACAGGTAGGACGATGGATGGAGTCAACAGGACGATGATCGAGGCGTGCGAACCACAGTGGGAAAGCAAGCAAGCTGAGGTCTTGGGCGATAGCAAAAAGGACGGAGGGTTAACGGCCAAAACGTCAGCTTCTCCTTGCGTCCCACAATGGTGAGCACACCTCGACCAATGTCCTGTTGATTCCATCCATTATCCAAAAAGTTCACCGTTGTTGCTGAGAAAAATTCAGTCGAAATGATTGCAGTAAGAAAACAAGAACATCACTCGGTATAGCGCATACCTCCGCCCGGATCCGGATCCAGATCTTCACCAAAATCGAAACAATTCGTTCCTATCAAACACCCAACTTGTCCACCAAGTTTCGTCCGAATCCGTCCACAACTTTTTGAGATATCCTGCTCACAGACAGACAGACAGATAGATAGACAAACAGGGGTGAAAACATAACCTGCATCCTACCTTCGGTTAATAACCAGGTAACCGTGTACCGTGTTCGACCATTCACCGACTCCGTGCAAAAAGCCCTTGGGTCATCGTGGTCACCACACAAGGTGTACATTTGCTTCGTATGAACGAACTGCACGGAACACTCAAGCAACCGAGTTAACAGCACCGCAGCTATGTAATGCATTTGTGGTTTGAGTCCACCTGTAGCTCTAATTCCCTCGATGTTACCCATTACATTGTGAATTTGTTTAACTTCTCAACCACAAGCTCTTCCCCCAAAAACCACACGTCCAGGTAACCATTTGCCTTCGTGCAACAGAGTGCATCACCGGCTTGCCTTGCTTTGCCTTGCAAGAAAGCAACAAGCAAACAATGTATGTGCTACAGTACTAGCAAACCAAACGTCTCACGTTAGCACCACCGGACCGGGTGTGCACCACCAGCACCAAAACAGGTTCCACCAGGAAAAACCTTCCACCAAGACAGGACCACCAGCAACACCACCGGACCGGGTGTGGACTCAAAGTCGAAAAGAGGGGCATGACAAAGTTGATAGAGGCCGTGACAGAAGCTGGGAGCGGCAAAAATGGCAAAATGGGAGTGTGGACAAAGTGAGCATGGCGAACGTGGGTGTGCATAAAGTAGACCTGGTGGCCTCAACTCTCAAGGTTGATTATTTTTGGGTTGGTCAGGTGTGAAAATGCCTTCATTACTCAGGTAAATGCGTTTGCTCAACCGGTCCCGGAGTTGGAAGAAAATCGTCACCTCGCTCTTCCATGAGCCTCGATTGCAAGAGACTCGTTTGACAGGTGAGCAGTGGAAGGTAACCAACTGATCGCCGAGGTTATAGGTCACTGTTATTGTCAAAAAGGCGATCGTGAGTCACTGTGCTAGGCTGCAGCTGGTTGAAGGGGACCAAACCATCGTAGACCACGATTTGGTTCCGTTTGACCAGCAACTGCAAAGCATCCTTGACGTGAGCATTGCTTCACCTGCATGGTCACCGCTCAGCTCAGGTTTTTGTCCTTCTTCGCCGAAGATTGGTTTCGACTTTAGATAAATGCTCTGCAGCTTCCCAACTACCGACACAAAGCCCGTCCTGACAATCCCTCGACATGATAGGTCGCTATGACGAACGCAGGTGATACAGGTAGGTCAATGTCCAGCACCTGATCTGGAAGATGCTCCATTTAACAGCCAAGCCCTTGTTAACTCTCGAGTCGATTTTCGGTGAGATCCTCGACTAATTGAGCCAGAGGTCTTGTGAACCTTCATGATCTTCACGAGACACCAACCCTGCAGCATCTGACCGTCCCCGCATGGTGGTGGACGCCCTGCGGACGACGTGGTGAACCCCTCGGGCGTATGCAATGACCTTTGTCGAGAAAAGAAAAAAAACATGAAAAAGTTTACCGAGCAATAAAACCGGTGAGGGTGCCTGAGTTACCGCCCGAACTACCGACTGCAAGGCTCGAACGAAAGACTCTCCGGAGGAAATGGGAAAAGTCACGAGGGTGTAAATTTGATAAATAACGGCCAAGATGCCGGGGACCCGGCCGGAATTTTTAAATTAGAGTTTCAAATGACTTTTTGCGCTTATTGCTTCATTTCTCATAAATAATGTCGCCTCGTAATTAATTGTTTCCATTTGTTTTGTAATGCATTCCCAACTGGGCCCTGCGTCACAATGACAGTGACGCGAAATACAGCCGCGCAGGGCCCCCTGTAGGCACGCAGGGCCCCCTTTGGCCCAAAAAAATGGAAAGACTCGGAGCCCGGGGCAGTAATTCTGTTGTCCCGTAACCAAGGGCAAATCATGCACATGGACCATTCGCCTACAAATGAATCCGATCGGGTGGAATCGAGCTGAAACCGAACCGCTTATCCTCGAAGCGACGGCGTACGGGGCCGTGGTTGAGGACTGATAAAGAAGAAGAAGAAGAAGAAGAAGAAGAAGAAGAAGAAGAAGAAGCGTGGGAATTAGCGCACCCTCTCGAGCTGAGAATTCTGGCTCGTGGCGAACCGAGCAAATCGGAAACAAACAAACACTCTCACGTGAAGCCGCAATGAATAGTATATGGACGGTGCAAGTTAGCATGAAACTATTCATGTGGTAGTTAATGAACTCCAAACTAAATAAACTCCAAACTTCATGGCACAACTTTGGGGTGCTGGTCTCCTTGGCGGTCCTCCCCCAATTGGTCATAGCCAAGAGAGTCATGTAATGTTATTAAATAGACCTTCTGCCTCATAGTCCTTTTAATTTGGGGTGGTTGTGGCCCTTTAATAGATAACAGAGAACACCCCCTTCCCCCTCCCCCTCTTCCCTTACACCCCAGAATAATTCTGGCCAGCGCACCTGCAGCATTCATGATGCACGTTCGCAGTTTAAAGGCTGACTGGATACATAGAGCGACACAAACCCATACTCACTGCACGATGGTCCACATAGATACCCAAAGTATTCGACAGCGAAGTGAACTCATGCACCTCTCATGAACTTGGCTGCATTCATTTACATAGGAAGACGGAGGAAGTCGAGTGTTGTTAAACGGAGCGTCATGGATGTGCAATCACCTGCTGCGAGTCCCAACTCCGGTTGCCTTTCCTCCACCACCTCGGTCCCTTCTTTCGACTCCAGATCACCTGCTGGTGCACCTGCTGTGAGTCCCAACTCCGATTGCCCTTCCTCCCCACCTCTGTCCCTTCTGTCGACTCCAGATCACCTGCTGTGAGTCCCGACTCCGATTGCCCTTCCTCCCTCCCACCTCTGTCCCTCTGTCGACTCCAGTCACCTGCTGGTGCACCTGCTGTGAAGTCCCGACTTCCGTTGCCCTTTCCTCCCCCACCTGTCCCTTCTCTGTTGACTCCAGATCACCTGCTTGCGAGTCCCAACTCCGGTTGCCTTTCCTCCCCACCTCTGTCCCTTCTCGTCGATCCAGATCACCTGCTGGTGCACCTGCTATGAGTCCCGACTCCGATTGCCCTTTCTCCCCCACCTCTGTTGACTCCAGATCACCTGCCACGTGTCCTGACTCCGGTCGCCCTTCTTCCCAACGCCGGTCCCTTCTCCCCACTCCGGAATTGCCGGGCTGTATGAGCACAAGACAAACGAGCGTTTTTGCAATTCCCAAATCAGCATTGCTTTGGCAATAAATCCCAATCATAATATATTCAAGTACGGAAGAAAAATCATTGTGCGGTTATCTACGGCATGCTCAGTGGGGGGGAAAAAGGGTAATATTTAAACACATTCGAGACAATCCACTTTGCAGCAATACACTGCAATCTTTTGACTTACATAGATCACATTTAGCGCCGAAATATGTCTCGGGTATCTGCGTGGGGTCGATAAATGGTGAAATAAATAAATTAATGAGGCAAACGTGTGAATTTGGACCATTGGGGGAACACGGAGGAGCACGTAGTGGTGTTTTGTAAAGGAAAGCTCATATTTGAACTTCGTTTTGGGTTCAATTTTCATTTGCTTTCGTTCGCATTGTTTATAATACGTATTTATCTGATTATATTACAACTACACGAGAAAGTTTCAAGGGAACTTGGTAAGCCTGTGCGTGCCCCGGGCCTGAGTTCCGCCATCGAAGGTCATCATGCACACAGCACATATCATGGGATGTGTATCGAGTACAATGCTTCCCCTATGGTCTCTGCACCAAATCTGGGAGTCCTTTCTCTCCCACAGCAGGCATTATGCAGTCATCACCGGTTGTGTTAAGGAACTCTCTTTTTCATTTGGCTTTCCCGACGACAGGCACCTGGTGGCCATGTATCAAGCATGACATTCTTCCCAACCGAACTTCCTACCTTCGTCCCCCAACTCTCCTTCATCTCCAGCACAGATCGGACTCCCTCCTGACCACTGCACCTTCCAATACCAACCGACCGACGCAAAGACCTGGGGATGTGACTCGCTGCCCGAGATACGTACTTCTTTACATTCCATAGCTGTGTGCTGTCATATGGTCACGTAGAGAAGTACGCATCCCTGGCAGGATGATGCGGGACAGAGACCCAAGTCCAGGCGCTTCCAGCAGGGTGAGGTTTGGCCTGTCCATGTGTGTGGCCATGTCCCGTATACAAGTCCACAGCGGGTAATGTGGATGCCAACACAGCCCCAACTCCAGGATAGGGGGGGGGGGGGTGAAGAGAAGGTTAGGGTTTTACTCAGAGCTCGTCAATTTGGCCATAAGGTGCTGGCAATAATCGCCTATACATATTACTAAAAGGAGACGCACCATCCGTGTGGATGTTACAAAGAAGAAGAAGCACAAATTGAGCTGTAGCGGTCCTGTTGTCATAGAATCATAAAAATAGTACCGTTGGAAAGCTAATAATCAATTTACTTAGAACAAAAATGTGTCAGTCTAATCTGAGGATGCCTGTTTAAAAGCACCGTTTCAGGCATTGATGAAGAAGAAGCATCAACTGTAGCTTCATGTCACAATTCAATCCATCCATCCATCGGGACCATACTCTGTGCAGAGCATTGGTGCTACCTAAGCAGTCTCCTTGGCTATTTGGCACAATCACCGGACGGGTCACCACTCTAACACAGGATACCAGCAGCTGGCACTCATTTGCCGACCTAGAAGATGACAGGTAAAGTCAACCCCACCTGGTATTAATTCAACAACCGAGTGGGACTTGAACTCAGGATCCTAGGATCCCAAGCCCACCACCCGAACCATGAAGTCAACACCAGGCATTCACGATTCAAATGGTAACATATATTACTCTACGACATCAGAAACCCCTCAGAAGGATGTGGAAGGAGCACACAAGACTATGTACTGTAATATTTCACAAAGCAATGGAAAAGTATATCAAAGCAATGTTCACAGAATGAGCACACGAACAACTAGAATGGCACTCAGTGGAGCGCATACCACCGCCAGGCTGAACAGTTTACAATTTGTATCCCACTGATGGGCCGGATCTGGATCCGAACCTGAACCAAAAATTGGATCAGCTTGTTCTTATCACCTGACCAACTCATCCCCCAAGTTTTGTCCGAATCCGTCCACAACATTTTGAAATATCAAGCTCTATATTGTTTTTGGCCCCGTCTCTCAATGGTGACAAATCACTTAAATTATTTAAAAAAAAAAACATTCTCGTATCCGGATTCAGATCTTCAACAAAATCGAATCGCTTCGTCATTATCACACACCCAACTTGTCCACCAAGTTTTGTCCGAATCCAGCCGTTAACTTTTTGAGATATCCTACTCACAGACAGACAGACGGACAGACAGACGGGGGTGAAAACATAACTTCTGCCCACTTTCCGGGGCGGAGGTAAAAATACAAAAACGTGTTGCAAAAAAGAAACGTTTCTCCTTGTGTTTCACCTCATTTTACATCCTCATCAAGACTCATAGATCGACATGCAATGTCTATCTATGAGTCTTAATGAGGATGTAAAATGTGAAGTACAACTTGCCGTCTTTCGATTAAAAGCATCAGCGAAGCGCCGGGTATAGACATGTCTACCTAGTACACTCGATAATGGTGAAAATACACCTGTGCATGGTAGGTAGGTAGGTCCACCAGCAATTATGGTAGCAAATGGAACACCAGACCTTAAAGTCCATCCGAGAGAGGGCACACTCACCGATGCCTCTCCCTGCCTGCGGAACACAAGGATGTCGGTTGAGAGTCGCGTCGGGATTCAAACCTAGACGATACAACTGAAAGTGCAGTTGTGATGAAACGACGAGACGAAACTACTGCATCGGGGTCATGCTCTGCAGCTGTGATGAAAAACTTTCAAAACGAAGTGTGAATCTCACGTTCGAGGGTTTTGTTGAATAAATGAAAATAACTTCAAACTATATATTGTGTGTTTTTCAAGTCCGTCCGGTCGGAGAGCAATTCGTCTGTAAGATTCCACAACAACATAAAGCAATCAATGTTTGAACATCTCCAAAGTGTTAAACATTTCCATGATCAGTGGAAAGAGAAAAAAAATAAAAAATAAAAAAAGCGAAAGCATCACAAATGAGAAAAGGTCACCTGGTGCACCTGCTGAGTTTGTAATAAGTTTGTGTTACCTGTATACACAGTGGGCATGAGGGAGGAAGGATGACACGTCCAGCGAGTAAATTTCTCCAACACCCGTGCACGACCATGACCACGATGGCCAAAGGGTGGATTCCCACATTAGGTGGTGTGTCCCTCCAGGACTTGTGTACCTCCAGTCGGTGTGTTCCTCTCCGGCATGGAACGAGGCTGGGGCGAGACAGACACACAGACATCCAGTGGGCTCCGCAGTGCGGCAGGGGTCATGACTATAACGTGTCTCACGCTCACACCGGCAGGGTTGGGAAAAAGGCTTCCTTTTCAGAAGCTAAGCACAGGGGTGGAGAGATCTTGAAGCAGTGCAAACTTCAGGACAAAGACCAGAATCGAACCGAACCCCGAAACCGAATTCCTCAAACAATGTCTTGTATTTTTTGTAGGTCCAAAGGAAGAGGGCGTCATGGCTCGTCCCGCAATCAAATGACCCTTTTTAACGACGAAGCGCAAATTAATTATCAATGTTCAAGGTTAATGCCTGGACCGCTGGATGTTGGTGATGACCGCAGCTCATGTAGAATGGTCACCATTGGGCTTCATTTGTTAATGTTCTGGCTCATGATGAAAGGAAACGAATTTGTACATACGATCCTACAGGACTTTTGAAAAAGACAAAATCACAAAAAGGTCTTGCCGAGAGGCCAATGGAGTTGGTGCGGAGATGTAGGGCCCGAGAGGTGCGAGGTGGGAATGCCAGTTGCGTATACTTTTGGAGGAGAGGTCTTCAACGGCAGCTTTGAAGGTGTTTTTAACGAGTTTGGCCGCTCGCTTGAAAAGCAAGTGGAAAACGAGAAGAGATGGTACCACGTCTGGTGAGATTTAGACGAACAGGACTCGATCCATGATTACAAGCGGTGGAGACTGGAGCGGGAAACGAGGAGGCCATTCATGGACAGCTTGGGTGAGACGGAACGCTGCGGGCGGACTTTGTGAACTGTTAATACTCATGCTGAAAGCTTCTGCTGACTCCGTGCTTCCCCCGTGCACGGAAAATCATTACCCACTCGGATTTTTGCCTTGCAGCTTCTGTTGTGTTCGGAATAATAAAAACATTGAGCTACCCGATAAACACAGTGTATATACATTGTATAGATCGCTCGGCCCACAGCGCGACGTATAGAGTGACTCACAGGTATATCACCGAAGGTGGGTGGACGTGACGATTTGGAATACCCTGAAACGCTGTCGGGTTAGTGTTTGAGCCTTTGAGTCGTGCCATCCCCTCGTCCCCAATTCAGAACAATCGAGCTTTATGACGTAATGAGGGCAAAGTGCACGATTGTGTCAAATGACGTCACAAACACGACATTCGACCTTCACCGGATGAGTTTCGTGAGCCGTGAACTCGCACGGTTTACCGGCTCAGTATAAGCACGGATGTTTGTTTGCTGTGCAGGTGCATGAATGGCTAGAAAAGAGAAAGGTTAAAATCGTGAAAACAGGTAAGGGAAACGGGTAAGGGAACTCCTCCGCTTTGCCTTTCAGCTGCAATGTTCAGTCATTCGCACACTGAAGCATGAGAAGTCGTAAAGCAAGTGAAAAGTACAGAGAGAGATGCCCTTTTCCATATGATCTCGAGGACAGTTCAACACCTGTACAGGACTGTAACCTCGAAGTAAACCTCCACTGGGTAAACGTTCTAAAACGAGCATTTTGAAAGGTAAGAGAATGAATAAAAGTTTGACGAACATACATTTGGCCATCTCGGAGAAAAATGGGGACACACAGGCAGACAGACAAACATCTCTCTTTTAGTATACAAAAAGAATGCCTGTTCTCTTACCTTGTACACACTTATTGAACTTAAATATAGCATCAGGATATACATATATATATATAACAATATGTATGTGTTGGCAGGATTCTATATTCCTCCTCCATGTGCAGCACAAGACTACCTGCAGCATCATTGGCTGAGGGCATGTCTGTACCGCTGACGCAGTGCCCCTATTACCAGTACACTGGCACTCATTTTGCCAACCTCAGAGGATGACAGCCTGAATCAACTCCAACTGGTGTTAAATTACGACCGACAGGGGATCAAACTCTGGACCCTAAGATCCCAAGCACCCACTCTAACCACGAAACCAACACTTTGCTGATATTGTATATTATATATATATATATATATAATATTATATAATATATAATATATATATATATATATAATATAATATATATATTATGATAGTCAGTTCTCCAATTTGGACAGCACCACAACAGTATTTCGACACAACTATAGAAGGTCGAAATATATTTATTCTGATGTCCATTCCGTACTCCCGTGAATCAATACCGTCCTGCTTTCAGGGATATTACTGGGTGGTTTGCCATTGCCTTCCAGCTTGTTTATCCGTGCTCTATCCTTTCAAATGCTGAGTTTCAAGCAAGGAACAGCAGCAGACCGTTTTTAAGTCTTTGGTATGACTCGCCCAGAGTTGACCACCAACCCAGACTCCCAGACTCAGAGCGGCTGCTCTATTCTAACCACGACACCACCGAGTCTGATGAAAAGATCTATGTATGTACGTGTAATGTGTATACAATCATCATCAAAAGTGCCAGAATTGTTTGAAAGTAGGGCATCAGTCTGTTACCCACAGTAAAAGCATGACCTAGCTGTTTACCTGCACAAACGAATCGAGAAACCCTTGATTTATCCGCAACTGAATCCTCCACCGTGCACAGACATCCTTTTTGATGTTTAAAATCAAAGCAGGATTCATCCCTTGTGCAGTCTCTTGTTTTTTACTCTCTCTCTCTTCCAGTCAGATATTCCAGCTCATGGGATGTGCTTTCTTCACTCCAAATTGGACCATCCGAATATTGCCCTTCGGCTGGACAATACCGAACTTCCTTCTCAGGGGTAGCACGCACGTACACTGTGCAGACCTTCGGCTCATCCGTCGTGCCAAGAAGCATGCACGATCGTCATTGTCCAAAAGCATCGTCATAAGGCAGAATGCCACAGGTGTGGATATAATAATATATATATTGTATCACCTGCACACACCAAGGAATCAGTACACTCAAATGTATGGTGAAGCAATTCGTACACCTGTGCTGTGGAATTATGATTTATGAACACGGAAAATGGAAGGACAGACAGACAAGAGGACAACAGAGGCTCATCGTGAGTTGTCAGACAACCAACATGCCAGGGACACGATGCAGGTGCGTGCGGTTCGCCTGTTAGCATTCCCATCCAAAACCCTGGGAAATGCAGGAATCACAGGTTCAAATCCCATTTACAATTCGCATTTGTACATCGTCTACTAATGTCGTTGTAATATATATATATATATATATATATATATATATATATATATATATATATATATATATATATATATATATATATATATATATATATATTTACTGGTGTCTTTGGCCTGCATTTGTTTAAGTACAAGCTCCTCCGTGAGCCTTCGATCAATGTTTAAAAGAGTTAATTAAATAAAAAAAATACTTACTGCGAGTTGGGGACACTGAGTGGAGCAGCGGGGAGCTGAACGGTCGAGTGCGAAACGCTCGTCTCGGAACAAAAAGCTCCCGTGCTGGGAAGGGACGTTTCACAAGGTCAGCAGCACCACTCAGATCGCGGCTGGCAGATGGAATCCCAGGCTCGGTGCTGTTAGGATGCCCTGGATGGATGTTAATGGTGCTTGGCTGATTGTGGAACGAGGACCGCTGAGGCGCAGCAGAGCATCGCGCGGGACAACCCCTGGACCCCCCTCGGCGCGTTGAGGTGACCTGGGCGGAAACTTTGGGGGGCAAAGCCGTTTTTCCCCTCCGCGTTTCATCTCGGTCCTACTATCTGCGAACACCGTCGTTGTACCTTCATAATCATCATCATCATCTCCCTTTATCTGCCTCTTACCCTCATCTACACTGCGGATAGTTCGTCCTCATAGCTACAACGCGGCTGCAGGATGGGGGTAATGGAGCCCCCATCCTCGTTCCTTTTCTCTAAACCCCCCCTCCCCCTTCCCATCTCCACTACCCTCACCCTCCGTCCCTAATGTTACTTCTCCCTCTTGGTGCCCATATATAGGAAGCAAAGTTGAATCTGAGTGCGAGGCGGGAGATTCCGAGAGCCGGTGTTGGCACAGCATTGAGGTCCGCAAAGGACGACGAAGGAAGATGATGAAACGCTTGGAACGAACTTTGTCTCCTCCTCACAGCACCTCGTTCACCCGATTCCTACCTACTCTGCAGTGTATCACTATCATGTGCTCAGTCTCTTCTCTCCCTCGATTCTCATTTTGTCTTGTTTGGTGGTTACCTGTACCACCACCACCACCACCACCTTCGATCCACATTATATTTTAACAGGGGTTCGGGTTTTCCTTTCCCATTAAACAACGGATTTCATAAAAGACCGAAAGCTGATAAGAGGAGACGTTTAACTACCCGGGGAAGCGAGATGCGGTTAACGTTTCGAGCATTAGCCCTTCATCAGGACAAAAACCTCGAATGTCTAATGCTCCACCCATCAAGTGCATCTCTCTTCCCACCGAGGTTAACATATTATGCTGTCATCAGTGGGATTTATTGGGCTATGTACGCTAACCGCCGTGGGATGCGAAGGAGAAGCTGACGTTTCGGATGTTAACCCTTCATCGGAGCAAAAGATCTTCCCCACGGCAGTCAGCACACCGCAGTCGACATCTTCTTGATTCCATCCATTGTTCTACCTGTCCACCGACGCAGATCGACAACAGCCTTCACCTGCATTAAAGGCAAGCACTCACTTGTCCGACACGAGAGCCTTCGCAGACACTGTGGAATCCCATTGTTCATTTTACAGGAATTTACCTCCTTGCTGTATTTTTCCTTCTTTGCATCTGCTCATGTTATTACCTTTCACCCTTTAAACCCCGACTCTGCCCAAATCACCCCTTCTTTAGGAATTGCACATTCAGCCCTCTGTGTCCTTCCTCGATGCGCGAAGGCGTAAACAGACATCAATGGAGGAAGTGGTACAGGTATGAATCCTGTATGCACGAAGCTCTGTAGATTTGCTGAAATCGAGGCATGCAGGGTTAACTCACGAGAACAGAGAAGGATCGGAGGGCGGTTGGTGGGTGGTTTCATATTGGAATGACCCGTTGACCCACCCAGCGACTCTCCTCCGTTCAATTCCTGACATTATCCTGTCTTCTGTCATAGCTGGTCTGATCGATGAGCGTGGTAAACGATTCTCATTGACGTCAGCATTTGCACAAAGACTTCAACAAATGACGTTTAATAAACGACTTTGTTATATAAATAAATATGAATGATCCATGCCACCTTGACCGAGAGGCCCTGATTGGACAAGGACAAATGCGCTGACTTTGTGAATACATGGTCTTGGTACAAGTGGCATGGGAAGCGGTAAACCGGCTCGAGGAACTCATCCAAAATGATCATGCTCCTCGGCACGTCTTTGTATATTGGTTTAAGCATCCCGTGTACACAAGGACAAAGTGGTTGATTGCCCGTTAACCCACCGGTGGTGATAAGCTTGTGGTTCGGATGATTAACGAGACGTCACGAGGCGCAAACCGAGCTCTGTGTATCCATCCACGGCCACATTTCTCGCCATGATGACGTCACAATGAATCGTTTCCATAGAAACAGATGGTCCTAAAGCCTACCTAGTGCCGAATGTTGTGCGCTGTCATCGCGAAGACTTTCGAAGCAAGATGACGATTCGTAAGACCGCAGCGTCACCGTGCAAGTAGGAATTGTGACCCAGGGCACTCACGTCCTCACGCGGTGGCGTCCGGTGCTCGAGCGGATATCGCAGACATCTCTAATAGATTGTGTACTTATTATGGTCGTGCATTTTGAGAAGCAGTTCGAAATAGAAACAACTCGTTCTAACCTGCATCCAAACTCAATCCTGGTATACGGTCCATTTTGTACAACCTTGTACGAATACAAACCCCCTATCATCCTGAGACACGAAGAGAAAACGGCTCCGCGTAAGGATGAGGAGTGAGTGAAGCGGCAAATTCTTTTATCTCTCCGCAGAGAATGATTCCCCCTATTTTAACATCCAGTGTGTGTGTGTGTGTTTGTGTGTGTCACGGAATGGAACTTACAATTTGGAAAGCAAACCAAATCGCTGCCTTGAGCGATAGAAAAGCATCAAAAGAAGAGGAAGGAAAAAAAAAAACGTCACAAAAGACAGGTGTTCCAACAAAGGACGTTAGTGGTGTTTTACGAGCGTTTGAAAGCGCGTGTTTTTGACTTATGATGCCAGTAACACTCGATTCGCCATCACCACGTAGCCTCGGCGATGTCACCGAGAGAGAGTGAAAAACGAGCGATTTGGAGCGCGACGCGAGTTGCGGGGCCGGAGCGAGGCGCGTTCGAGCCAGCCGCATAAATACTATAAAAAGAGCCATTTGCCTGTCATAATATCTGCTTAGCATAGCAATAAGTTTTCTCGACAATCAAAAGGAGCCGTAAATAATGCGCATCGCCTTGGGAAGGCTCGATGCAGGTGTTTTATATCCGAGGCACAGCCAGGCACGATCTGCGAGCAGACACGCAGATGTCGAACAGGCGGAGCGATGTTCGCGAAGCTTTAACACCTTCCACAGCTCCCTCTTAATTCACTTCGCTACATACCCACCGAGCCACCACTCCTCCTAGTCCCCCCAGTGCCCCCTACCCTTAACTACTCTACATCAAAATACTGTCCTTCCATACTCTTGTGGCAGAGGTCTTTCAGTCGGAGAGAGGTTAATTCATGGAATGGTCTCCTTGGAAAGGTATTGGAAGTAGTGGAGGTGGATAGGTTTAAATTGCAATTATATTTACTAGTACGTGCCCGTACGTGCGTGGCCGTACGTGCAAAAAAAAGAAGAAAAAAAGAAGAAGAATTGTGACGTCAATTGTGACGTCATAGCACCGTGTCCTGTCATTGGTTTGGTAAATAAATGGCCATAACTTGGGAACCACTTGTCCGATTAATATCAAACCTTGAAAAGGCACATCCACAGGGCCCAGCAATATACCTGGCAAGTTTCAATGAGATCGGACCAGTGGTTGTCGAGAACAGCGGTCGCAGACAGACAGACAGACAGACAGACAGACACACAGAGATTGCTGGAATTATAGATAGAAGATATGAGGTATACCTAGATGCATTAGAGATAGAGGTGTATGGGGATATTGGCAAAACTTGTAGGTACTGTAGCTTGTTGATGGATTCTGAGCTTGGTGCAGCGCAGGCATGAGGGGCCGAATGGCCTCCTCCCGCATCAGAGTTCTTGATGTGATCCGTCCCCATCCGTAAACTAGCCCCAAATAACTGTCACATTCCTATCTTGTTTGGCTCGATGAAAAAATAAAAGGGCAAATACTCAACACTGTAATTGATTGGATGAGATCATAGTAGTTGTGAGATATAGCCCATTAAAAACAATTATTCTCTGCCCTCCCTCCCTTCCATGAGCCCCTTTCAATCCCCTACGCGTCTTTGATTTCAACTCACAAGTACCGCGGGCCTCGGTGTATTTCATCATCTGTCTGATCCATCCTCCCAGGCCTCGGTCCATTTCATCATTTCTATCTGATCCAACTTTTTTTTGTGCACCATGTCAAGGCTCGTGTAAGAGCTAATACACAGAAACATATAACAAGGCAGGAGACAAGAGGGGCGGGAGAGGGAAACACAAAATAGTGGGGAACAGAGACAACAGGAGATCTGTGGGAGGGAAAGGGATGGAGCGGGGTACACGGGGTAAAAGATGGACACTACAGGGACTTTCAGGAAGGAAAACAGGGAATTGAAGGTGGGTTTGGGTGAATTAACGGGGGTAGAAAAAAATCATGGTTTTGGAGGGGAAGACATGAGATGGTGGTGAACAGCTGTTTTGAAGACCTGGATGGAGGAGTGGGATTGAAGAGAGTGTGGGAGTTTTGTTCTCGAGGCGGAAAAAAGAGGAATGAAAGCGTGAAGGTGAGCAGGTTATTCGTGATTTTTGGCAGTTTCACCAGAAGAGGGTTTTTGGTGGTCATTGAACACACTGCGGAAATGTAGGGGGGAAAGATCACAGACAGAGCAGGGGGGCAAGGCCAGAGAGGAGACAGTGGAAGACAGAAAGACCACCAACCTGCCTCCGATGAGAGAGTGAGAAACCCAAAGGCTCAGCTTCATCGTGGGAGATACCAATGATCCTAAATGCCTTGGTTTCCACAGCGTGAAGCCAAGCTAGGTGTGAGGTGGGAGCACCAGCCCAGAGAGGAGAGCAGTACTCCATCAAACCGTGGATGAAAGCTTTGTAGGTAGTTAGAAGCTCAGGTGTGCAAGTAAGGACTTTGCATGACAGAGGATGCCCAGTTGGCGACTGGCTTTGGAGGCCAGCTTGGAGATGTGGCTTTCCCAGGAATGATTGTGGCAGATAGTGAGGCCCAAAAGCTTGAATGAAAGGAGTTCTTCAAGGGGATTGTTGAGAAAGTAGATTAGGGGGTGGGGGGGTGGTCCAGACGGTCCTTTCAGAGACATTGTGAGGGTGTGAGATTTGTCAGGATTGAAAAACATATTCCAGGTGTTTCACCAGCTTGTGATTTTATTTAGGTCTGCAGAGAGTTTAGAGGCTGCTGCCTGCTGATCAGAGGGATGAGATGGTACGGCAGAGGATGGAGTCATCAGCAAAGAGGTAAAGAGGATTTTCCAGAGAATCTGAGAGATCATTGATGAAAACCAGAAAAAGCACAGGGCCCAGAACGCTGCCTTGAGGAACTCCAGCCTGGATGGGAAGAGGGGATGAAAGAATTCCATTAAAAGCCACGCATTGACTGCGACAGGAGAGGAAGTCAGTGAGCCATGAGTGGAGATTTCCTTGTATACCATAGGAAGAGAGTTTGGTGAGCAGGGCAGGGTGCCAGACCATATCGAAAGCTCACAATATGTCTAAGGAGATGGCTCTGATCTCATGTTTGGCATTTAGGTACTCCATCCATTGTTGCAAAAGCAGAAGTAGCATATCCAGGGTTGAGTGACCTGCTCCAAATCCAAAAGGATGGTCGGAAATCAGGCCATTGGAGAAAAGGAAGGATTTGATGTCAGAAGTGATGATGAATTCCATGACATTGCTGATGATTGGGGAGCAGGCTGATTGGTCTGTCGTTGCAGGGATCAGTTTTTGCACCTTTTTTATGCAGAGCGGTAATGTTTATGCCTGGTGTTGGCTTAATGGTTCAGGTGGTAAGTTTGGGACCCACAAGGCCCCAGATGTTTGAGGTCCATACTGTTAAGAAAGAGGAATGGAGGAGGCTATGCATGCAGTGGAGGGGGTAGGAGGGTAGTGAAAGGGAGGAGAGGTGGAGGTAGAGAGTGGTGTTGACAGTAGATGACAGATTGCAAAAGGGCTATGGGAGAGGATCGGATGGGGAGGAGGACAAAGAGCTAGGTGGTGAAGGGATGAGTAGCAGTGGGGAGTAATAAGAGAGGGGGCAAAGGGAAGTGGGAGATTGGAGGAGGTGGACGGATTGCGCTCAGAAGAGAGAGGGTGGGGAAGGAGGCAGCTTTGTGGATGTGAAAGGGGGCAGCTTTGAGAAGGGAGAGTGAGCAGGGAGATTGAAAGGGAGGGTAAGGGGGGAGAATTGAGGGAGAAGGGTGAGGGGAAGAATTGAGGGAAAAAGGTCGTGGGGGAAGCTTTGGAAAGGTAGGGAAGGAGCGAACAGTATGCTTTGAAGAGGGGGAGGCAGTTGATTTGTGAGGGAGGGTGAGAGGAAGCTTTGAAGGAGAGGGAGACGATGAGAGCAGGCACGCGCATGGGAGGAGGGAGAAGAAGGGGTGGGGAGAGGGGAAGGATGAGACTGGTAGAGGCATGTGAGATGGAAGCGGTTTGGGGAGGAACAAAATTGGAGGAGGTGGGAAAGTGGGGGGGGTGTGATGATATTTGAGGGTGGAAAAGGGGGAGGCATATTTGAGAACAGGGAGTGAGAGGGGGAGATTTGAAGGAGAGGGTGAGGAGGACATTTGTGTGGAGGAGGGTGGAGGGGAGAATTGAGGAGAAGGTGAGGAGGGGAATTGAAGAGGAGGGTGAGGGGGAGAATTGAAGCGAGAGGTCGCATGGGGGGACTTTGAGAGGTGAGGGGGAGCTTGGGGAGACCGAGAGTGAGGTTTGCGTTGAATAGGGAGGAGGTTGGTGAATTGAGAGTAGGCGATGAGGAGGGACTTTGAGGAGGAGGGGAGACGATGAGAGCAGCACACGGCCATGGGGGGAGAGCGGATAAGGAAGGGTGGGGAGAGGGAGAGGATGAGATTGGGTAGAGGTATTGTGAGGTGAGAATGGGCAGGATAGGAAAATTTGAGTGGGTGGGAATAGGGGGAGATGTGATGAGAGGAAAGAGAGTGTGTCAGAGATATTGAGGAGTGTGCTGAATGAGAGTGTGAGACATTTGTTAGGTTGGAACAGAGCCCACAGATATTTGAAAACCATGTCGTTTGGGATACCAGATGGGGAACTGTTGGTAAGGCAGAGGACAGTGGAGAGATGCTCAGATGGGGGTCAAGAGGGAGG
>CM068966.1:15981714-16001187 GCA_035128595.1 Eptatretus atami | reverse complement strand
TAACAAGGAAGGAGTTTGGAGGAGGTGTATTTAAGGTGGGGTAAATTTTCACTGAAGTTGGAAAAAAAAGAATGATTAATAATGGAAGACAAACTTTTAAATGGAATTTTTTTTTAACTTGTAGGTCAGAGATTCATTTAAATACATTGGAAGATGGATGGAGTGCAGAAGAATTGACAGAGTGGAGAAAGGAAGCGTTGTAACAGATGGAATTTTTAGGCACGGGAAGAAAGAAAGGTCGACTTGAACACAAGATTTTTAAGAAGAAGAAGAACCGGGCGAAAAGAGGAAGATGAAACATTGTAAGAGACCATTTTTTTGTTTATTTGCTTTTTTTTGAAGATTCAGGAAGAGGGGGGAAGAGTGAAGTGAAGGTTTGAAGAAAAGGTCGTAAAAGTGTGTGGTGACTTCCTTCACGATCAGAGTGGGATATCGGCAGGAAAGAGGGGAGATAAAGAAGAAGAGTCGATACAGGAAGTCACGTGGTTAGAAGTTACATGGCAAGATAGTTTGGTTTGCGTGGCACCAGCAGTGACCACTATTTCGGTTGTCTGGTGGTGTGTGTGTGTGAGTGTGGGTGTGTGGGTGTTGTGTGTGTGTGTGGTGTGTGTTTGTGTGGGGGGTGGGTTGTCTGTGGCTGTTTTGACTGCTTCTCCAGAGAAGCATCTGTGAGTTTGATGCGATCTGATGAAACTGGACACAGCTAGATATCATGGTCTAGTTGTGTCTTTTTGTTATGAGGGGCGTCCCACAACCCCTTGTGGCGTAGCGACGCCCACTTGAACTTTTTATTGTTTTTGTTTTTTTCGAAATATTTTTTCTCGCATTTCATTCCTCGAAGCTGTGCGTAAATGTCCATAAGCGTACAACATATATAAAAATCCGATTTATTTGGTACAATTTTGATGGAAGAGAAGGTTTTTACGGTAGGGCTTCCTCAATAATGCCCGCGAACCATCGTCGCCTCCCGGCTTGTTTCCTTCCATTTTTTTTATATTTTAAGGCATGAGGTTATAGTTGGGAGGGATAAAAGGAGGGTGGAAGGAAAAGTGGAAAAATAAAAACTGATTTTTAATATGGAGAAATTAAACACGGTCGTGCACGTAGATGGGAAGACAGGTTGGCATCAGGGAAACCCGATTTGACAAAATCGACGAATACTCACCACACAGCACAAATTTTGAAACGAAACCGAACTAGGAACACACAGTAAACATAGTCAACAAAATAACCGTCAAAACACGACAAACAACGACCAGAAACTAATTTTTGAGAAAGTCAGCAGAGAACCCTGGAGAGAACCAACTGTCGTCAATCCCAGGCCTCAATCTATTTCTTCATCTCTATTTCTCCAATCTTCCAGACCTCGGTCTATTTCTTCATCTCCATCTTCACATCTGATCTAACCCCTCAACCAGGCCTCGAGTCTTAGTTTCTTCATCTCTATCTTGGTCCATGACCTCCCAGGCCTCATCCTATAGTCTTCATCTCATCTACAGAACCCACAACCACCCACACACCACCGCACACAAACAATCGTCTACTTTCTTCATCTGCTACTGGTCCATCCTCCCAGGCCTCTCAAGTCCACTATTTCGTCATTCATCGATTCGACCATCTCCAGGCCTTCAGTCATTTTCTTCATCGCTTCTATACTGTCTAATCATTGCATTCTCCTACCCGTGCTCCTCCTGTCTAGCCCTTTTAGTCACATTTCTTCACGTCTATCTCTGTATCTCCCAAATCTCTAATTGCACAGGCATCTGGTTCTATTAAAATCAAACTCGCATATTCTTGATCCAATCCAATCCTTCTAAGCCCTGGTCAAATAGTTAAATGCTTCCGGGTAACGTCAGAAGTTCCTTGTCTTCACCCAAGACTGGACCATAACCTATCACTTTTCAACACAAAGCTCTTCTGTCTCGTGTGCACTCAGTACTCCCCCAGCCGACATCTACCTTATGCTGGCTTTTGTGAACCCCCGTCACCACTCCTCCACATTTCCTGTTTCTATTATTTAACTCTGTCTACAGCTCTTGACACCACTATGTCACTTTCATCACATCAATATCCGGAATCCTACTTCTTGAACCACGCCCATTTCGCTGAGCTACCGTACGGTAATTTCTATCATCCGTTCCGAGTCATGCCCCCCCTGATCAATATCCCCCTCCTAGTGACCCCTCGACTCTACGCTGACCCGCAGTTGCATACATAATTCTCGCGATTCAACATAGCTCCATTTCTCTACACCCAGACCCTCGTCTAACTATCACTCATTAACTACTACTCAAGATCTTAATCCACCTCCTCCAAGCAATGAGCCGATGTCGATCAAGATACATTTTAAAAATTCCTTCTAAATCCGCAAATCGAGTTCGCATAACGCGCTCTCACAAATCTCGTCTAAATTTTATCATAAGGATAACCGATCTGATCGTAGAATCTGGCTTGCTCCCAGACCAGTTTCTGTGACTATAAGGTTACGAATTTTCTCATATCTTCTAGTACGTACGTTATACTCATCCTCCAAAGCCTTTTCAAAGGATAACCAGTAGTCTGCCTAATATCTTCAATCTAAAAAATGATAAAACGCCACCTGAGGGCCAACATTATGTCACTGATCAAGTTCCCAACTATGATTGCCTCAAAATTTTCTATTTCATACTCAAATGTCTGAGTCTACGCTCCATCCCCAGCCCTCTGGTCCACTAATTTCTTCATTCTTGTTTGTCTACTCCTGGTAAGCTTCTTCCAATCCTGCGGGTCTACTTGTCTACTCACCGACTACCCTCTGGTTCCAACATGCCTCCATCGCGCAGACAGTTCCAAGTATTCGTGCACCTGGTCCATCGGATTTCTGTATGCGAGCCTCTTCACTGCTCGGTACAATTCTTCCCTCACCTATCTGTCTAACCATCTCATTTCCGGCGCGAAATACCTTCCCGCGAGAATCTCTCGCTTATTTTCTCTCATCTCTTTATCTATGCCACTCCTCCCAAGGCCTAACGCCAATCCATTCTTCTCTGCAATGTCGCAAATCGTTGCATCTCATCTGGGAACCCTTCTTCTGACCCTGTCAATTCGATAAACCTTTCTGCATCCTCGGAACTGCGCAACCAAAATATTGCCTCTCGTCATTACCAACCTACACGTGTCAATACTTGCGAGCGACATCCATGATCCAATTCCATTACCTCTACACAAGCATCATATGTGACTAATTAACCATATTCTCACGATCTGCATCTCGATCTGATGTAAAGGGCTTCAGCTACATTTTGTTTGCATCTCGTATTCGTGAAACTAGAGAATTCCTGCGTCACAGCCTCTTCGTCTACCTTAGCATTTCTTCATCGCCTATCGCGACACATATATATACCTCTCTTAAAGAGATACACTTGAATCTCACTGGCCATATCTCAAGTCATCCACACATAAGATCTACTATAGGGACTCCAAGGACCCATAAACTATTTATTCAGCTCTAATCTTGGTCGCGATACCAGACAAAATCTTAATCTCGATCTGTGTAACCACACCGACACCCCCCCTGACTAGTCTATGTTCTTCAGTCTCTATACTGACTCCCAAATCATGGCACTGCGTTAATTGTTATCTAAAGGTAAAGCGAGAAAACGGTCTCTATTATTGTCATCAACAATACCCAACTAAAGCCCGGAAAAGACTGAACGCGCAAACACCTACCCCAGAACTAATCGTCTATTCTTCGAGCCTGTTTATAGCGAACCTCCATCTCCAGCGGCAAAATATGCTTCTGTATTAAATTTGCAAAATCCACCCCTCTCGAAAAAAGGTTGCATGGAACCATCAAAATGGAATTCTCATAAATAAAAAAAAAAAAGAATAAAAAATAATTGTACAATATGCTTAAAGGAAAATGATTATTTATAAAATAAAAAATTCGATGACGTTATCCTGTGTGGCTTAATGTTAGTGCTTGGGATCTTGAGATCCAACTTTTAACATCCACTTGGCGTTGAATAAACAGGTGGGGTTGAGCTTTTGCCTGTAAATAATGCAGCATGCTGTGACCTGTGTTGGATAAGTAGATCCTCAGTGATTGTTCTCAATCCCATGAAGCTAGCGCAACATGCTCGCACAGAGTAGGGTTCAATGGAGGGATGGATGGATTGAGATGATTTTTTAGAAGTTTGACCTGTAGTTGAACTTTGAACTAAAATAGTTGTTTCAATCGTGATGCACTCGCAAATTGTTGTTAATTTAGTTAATCAGAGAAATGTGATTTTCCGAAGTATGAATTTGGATGATTTAGAAGTTTGAACTTAGTTACTTAATCGCTTTGACTCAAAAATAGTTGATTCCATCAGTGAGGGCTGACAATCCTGTCAACTTCATTAATAGGTGAATATGATGTTATTTTTAAAGATAAAATGATGATTTAGAAGTGTTGGACCTTGAGTGTCCTGAGTTTGACCCACAGTGTAGTTGATTCCAATCAATGATGCATTTGCAAATGCGTTCAATTCAAGTCTAATGTGAAAAATTCGATTCTAGAACTCCACTCTAAATCACCTGACCTTTGACTCTTCAAATCAAGGAGACTTCTCTAGTTGAGGTAATTCTACATTGTGAATTTCATGATAGGTTTAGTAAAATTGTGATCGTCATCGATATATAGACAACAGCAGAACAGACGACATATAGAATAACACGAAAGGGATATCGTGCAGAGTCCATACTTGCAAACAGCGAAACAAAATTGACCTTCAAATAATTGGTGGTTGAACTCAATGACCAATATGCAATCTTCAATTTCAAGTAAGTCAGTAGTGTGATAAATTGAACAATTCAGAAATTCGGCCTTTGTTGACTTGGCCTAGTGTTGACCTTTATGGGCTCGTATGTTGAACTCAAATAATAATTGCTGGTTTGAATCAGTGACTGAATAGAATCCTTCTCAAATTTCAAAGTTCAATGGGATGCAATTGATAGGATTATTCGAAATTACACCTAAGTTTACACTTTGCATATTGATTTTTGACCTTTTAATACAAATAAGCAGGCTTTCCTGTTGCCAAACTCTACCGATGGGTGAAGTTTCGTAACAGATAGATTTTAAATTTTTGACTGTAGGGATTAAACAACAAATCGAACGAAACAAACGAAAACATAATCGACTATCATATATTGAAAAATCATTTGATTTTGCATTAACAAACGGTGAGGGGTGAAACATCACCTACTTCACTCGGTGGGAAGTATCAATGCAACATGCAAGTTGTATAAAGGTACGCAATTATAAAAAAAACAATTCTCCAGAAAAAGTTATACACAGTAATTGAGGCAACAGTATAGGCATTCTTAAGACACAGACTTGGTAAGTCTTGTGAATAGGATTACAGATACTCAATAAGCTTGTCACGCCAGCTTTACATTTTGTCATCATCGGAAAGCAACATCTCTTCTTTCCTTATGTTTTCTTCTGCAAGTGTGGTGACCATAGGGTAAGCCAATAATCATAGCCTAATCTATTGGAATGAAGGTTGGTTTTGGCCTGCAGCTTGATCTGTTGGAATTGTCAGCTTCGTGTGCCAATTTTAAAGAGCAAGATTCGTACTTTCGCCTGCCTTTCCATCACAGAGTGCTTTCGTGTCGATAATTTTTTCTTATTCAATCATGGAAGCAGCACAGCACAGACATGCTATTGTATTCAATGAACACTAGCATGATTGACATTCCTTCTGGTTAGGTATTGGTGACTTATGTGGTACGAGGGTTGTCGATCTCACCGTTTGGTTCACATTGTATAAGGATGAATTCTTGGCTTATGGTTATATCCTCAACATTATCTTGTGAGTACGAATGGGTTAAGAGAGCAGCACAGATCTTTGCTTGTGCTGTAACCGTTAGGAAACACGGATGATTGATTGTAATAGTAATCAAAATGAGCTCCACCTCCTTGCATATGAGGCTTTCTCGCATCTAGGAAACATCTCGGCTTGTTTGATTCGCAATGTAACAACAGTCAGGCCATCATTGAGTATTTCCTACAGCTAGAGTGGAGAGAAGAAAATTATCTGGTTGTTACGATTGTCTTCACTTTTAGAACAGCAAGAGACAAGCTGTTTTAAGAATAGGCCTTTCATCTTGTGCATGGTCCTCCTTAGTCTTCACTAAGCTCAATTTAATTTCACCTTTCAGAGTAAGCTTTGTTCTCGCTCAAAACACCGGACAATTTTTTAGTCACACCTTAAGCTGGCTGGCTTCGGATGGCTATATCTGGAAAGGACACCATCCGAGAATGCAATACTTGTCTCAATCACATAAAACCGTTCAGCATGAAATCTTCGGGAGTTGGGTCCTGAAATAACTTTCCAGAATTCTGTAGGTGCAGTTTGTCAAAGTTTCTTTCCTGCCTGTGTAACCCATTGTCAATCTCTACAATTAAATAATTTCTGTAACCAATTTTTAAACCTGTTTGATAGAGGAAAAGCGCAATGACAAAATAAAGTCTCGTTAGTGTTAGTCCGTTGGAAAACAAATAATGGAGTTGCAGTCACTTAATAGATATTCGGCATTTCATGGTGGTCAGCATTGTACTTAAATTCGATGGGACATTCCAGAACTAGTTGGTGGTCTGGCATGAGAGTCTTTTCAACAGTAATGTGTTGTCAGGGACCTTGTGTGGCACGAGTTCTACTGGTGGCCTTCCACCTAAGGGTTAAATCCGTACAATGTGATGTGTATGTTTCGTTCCCATCTCCCATCGATATTATTTACCATGTTGCGGGATGTTTTTGAATCAATATTTATTAATTTGTACTTTCACCCAACTTTAATAGGTAGATGAAGAAATTCGAGAGACCCCGACATTGGTTCAACATGATGAAACTGTTTACCGGGCGTTATGCTTGTCGTGGAGGTCCTAGTATGGAGCAAGTTCAACAGAACTGGGCGTTCTTGGCCAAAATAATTCTGGACAGAACAATGATGATTCCCAGGGTAAGCATCACCTCCATTAGATCTGATACACACCTTGTCCACTTCATCTATGTTACTGTTGATTAAAAATATTGTTTGCGGATGTGTGCCGCGGCGGCGAAGGCACGTGACTCGAATGCGCACGTCGCCTCATATCAACGGAGCAATTTGTGGTGACGCTCTGGACTAACGCCGGAGCCGTCTGGTGGGGTCCTTTTCGTGCCTCACATGATCGTTGCCAATCGCACGCCAGCGCGTGGGAATATGGGTGTTCAGCCAAACGACCGGTATCTATACGGCACGCGATGGAAATACCTGGGGATCGCATTGTCGGCGCCATGTCCGACTTCTGTAAACGAACCTGCTTAAGGGTCCGTTCCGTCTATCGGGATACGAACGGGTCTTATCTGTCGCTCTCGACGGTCTGATTATTATCTGGGCGCTATCAGCCCACTACGAAACTCTTTTACGTGAAGATAATGAGGTGTCATTTAAGATAAAGACGTAGCGAAGACGGAGCACCGTTCAACATAAGCACATTTAATACGACACACGATGCAACTCTACCTAAGCCATACGGACAGTAAGAAGCAAAGAAGAATACTGACGACTACAACAAAGGTTATTACATGCACTAAACAGTTTTTACTTTAACAAGAAGGCGCACATGTAACCATTCTACAAAAGAAAGGAAAGACCCTCTCAAAGGCAAGGGAGTCAACGAGGGCTCCTGCTAATGTCGGTGGAACCTGATGCGCAAGGTCTCAGAGACTTGGAGGGTCTAACCCGCCTCTGAGTGGCGAGCCCAAAATCGTGCCGGCGGCTGCCCCAGTTTCGTGGCATGAACTGTTCATTGATAATGGGTAACGGGCCGCCCTTTTGCGGCACTCTATGCAGCGCGGGGGAAAGGGGGAATTGTGACAGGCTTCTGGGGAGGGAGTAGGCTGGTGTGCTGAAGTCCGGACGGAGCGATTCCCTGAGTTGTCGCGGACCGCTTCGTCTTCCTCGCATCCGGACGAGCCCGTTCTCCTCAGCCGATTTCCTCGCAGACCGCTCGCTCTCCGTAAGCCGATTCGTCCGCGCGATCTCTCCGAATCGGTTGCGACTCAAACTCATGCGCCCCGCAGCAGAATCTCGATCTGGCTCTTTTATGACCAACCATATGTCAAATTTTTCAGATCAATAACACCTTCGAGGGGAGCTACGCTGCTCTGAATTGGACGAGGAAAAGGGGTGGAAATTCCCTGATCCTAATTAGAATATCATTTCTCTCAATGTGTCTGGAGCGGGGCGAAGTCGGCCCGGGCTTTCATAATTTGGATGGATCAGATGTGGCTGTAGCATTCCTTGATCGAATTTCCTCGGAAAAAAACCGCTTATTTTCATCCGCGGATCGCGTGTAATGCTGGACGTGCGCAGATTAGCCGACCTTGGTGCCACACAGAGGTGGTGCGGGAATTGCCGTAGGAAGAAGGTGAGGTGGTGGAGGGTTTTCGGCGGTTGGCGATGGACATGATGCCTGGGATATTGGCGGGATGGAGTTTTCGGAAGCGAAGTGGTGAAGTATGTGGGCTGCTGGGTTTGTTGTTTGTTGTTGAATGTTGGAGCATGTTTTGTTATAAAATAGGATAGAACAGAAAAACGCCTAATTCAAAGGATCGCAAGCCCGAAAGAATCACTAATTGTCGCCTCGTAACAATTGGTTGTTGGGGCTAACTATACATGTATTCAGAAATACAGTACCTCGGACCTAGCTGAATTGGTGGTTGCGAATATCCTACACTCTGAACACTTACCCCCTACCCTATTTTTACAGACATCGTCTCGGATGTTCAAATTCCTCGTGTGGTGCCATCAGTGTAGTGTCCCTCTAGTCGTTTTATACTACATTCCTTGAGTGCGACATTCAGTATTTCGTGTCCCAAAATAAATAACTAGGTGACAGACTAACTAAACAAATCCCACTCACACGGACGCTTAAATAAATTGCTAGGGCTATACACAGACATGCGGGGCGCACTCTATATTTACAGTCACAATACAATCTTAACCTATATTTTTCCACTAACATGGCCTCAGGATTCAAGATCCTGCAAAAAGAGTCAGTTGCAGAGTCAGCTGATCGCTAGAAATTCTCTGGCTCAAGCTAATGCTAGGTAGGGTAACGGGCCGCTGCTCACGTAGCAGCCTAGCTTCCCCTTGTGAAAATGACACAGTTGACATATACGGTGGCAGTGGCTGGCCCAAAGGACAATAAAAACGCAGTCTTCGCGTTCCAGCTCAGTGCACACGTTAATGAGCACAACGGAGTTGATCTTGGATGGATTGGATGAATGGATGAAGGATTGGACCACAACAAACAACGGTGGCATCGGGCTGTGCTGTGCAGGCCCGGTGTTGTAGCTGCCAGACCAGGGCAGTTCTCGCGTGCAAAACCTTGCTTTGATCTGCCACATGGCATGAAACAGGGGGCAAAGCAAACTAGAACGGGCCCTGGTGAACAGGGGCATGGCATGGCAATGTGCAAAAGGTGAGCAGTGCAAACACAGCCTAGCAGAAAAGGCCGTTGCAAGCTAACAACCGGACAGAATGAATCTGGCCGCAACAGGCCTTGCAGTAAAAACACCGGCAGAGAACTGGGCCGGTCCAGCTTGAAGCACAAGCTCAGACGATCCGTGGCCCGCAACACGGCTCAGCTAGCAAAATCAGCCAGCTGCCAGATTAATGAAGAGTTGTTCCGGTCCTTGCGTCGGGAAGTTGGTGGGAGTGTGTGGTGCTGGCCACAAGAATCGGGCTCGGGACTACCTACTCTGTCTCCCTCCCACCTATCGGCTTGCTGTCACTGACCTTACCTATCCCTATTTTGTAAAAAATCATTTAGCCACAACTTTATTTTTTTTGTTGCTTTTATGTTACTTCCACGTTAAAATCGTCCCTAACCTTCTTACTGTTCGTTCGGTCTTACCACTATGCCCTATCTACTCCAACCCGTACTCATTCCAGAGGGAATAAGGGAGGGCTACCGTCTGTTGTCGAGGCCGTGGCACGAAAGTCTCAAGGAAGGCCTCCCCAGACTTCAGCGATCGTTACAGCAATAGTGGGTCCAGCGGCCCAACGAGACAGGGTGGAATGGTGGCGGAGTGGCTTACACTTCTAACTACGTATCGCATATTAACTGTTAAACTACCCGCGGGCTTTCAACAGCTGCTCGCCTAATCTATGGTTTACATCCAATTCCCGTCGCCTGTGTTGTGTCCTCAAATTTCGGTCGTCCTCCAATTTTCCTTCGTGCCTTGCCGCTCATGGTGGGACGCGTGCTACCTGCAGCTACGACCCTGCTGCCGATTCTTCCTCACGATGACTCCGGAGCACTCACGTGCACCGAGCTACGAGCTCCTAAAACACCGGAGGTGTCGCCCATGGCAACTCCCTGAAACGCCACAGTGGCAGGCGGCTTACCGGTCCCTTTCCGGGTACGCGTGGCCGATACACTGCCCACCGGCTAATCGCCACGGCCCTCGCACCAAGCGGCACCCTGCCACTACGCTAATCCGCCCAGACCAGGGTCCTTGGCTACCAGCTGACTAGCCCGGTGCCACGGTAGCACATTCAAGCGATACTTCACCGTGTCGCAGTCACTCCACCCTAACAGGCTCCTGCAGCCTCCAAATGTAATCGATGCCTAACATTCCCACCACAGCAAAACGACCTCATTTTCAATTTGTCTAACACACGCAGCTAACTCACTCTACACTGACCGCCGGGGTCCCTTTGGGCGGAGCACCTCCCACATACTATTCGCACAGTGCTTCACATTCGCTCGCACTCAACAGACACGCTGGATCAGCACCATCAATTACTTCTTTCCCAATCTCTCAACTCACACAGCTGAATCTGCATCTCCTCACTAAATCCTAACTAATCGGTCCCGTGACAATCCCTAATATATAGTATTTGCTTATGAACATTCTGACGACTAATCTACTACCCTCTACACTCAAATCTGATCATGTCCTCATAATGTAATCCATTTCCATCCTAAAGTCACTACATACCCTCCAACTAATCCATTCCACGGAGCCCATGAGAACTACCCTGCCCATCGAGCGTTAACTACAACACCCTTCCTCAATAGTTCCATACCTGTGCTGTTCATAGGGATTTCCAACCTTGCCAGGAATTCCGTTCAAGGGGATCTCACCCCTGCCCAGGGAATTCCTGTTACACTCCGAAAGAGCTGGCTTTTGTTAATTTTTTTTTTAAATTACGCTCAGGGCACAGCGCGGCAACTCGCGTATTCACGCAGCTTCAACGTGCTCCGTGATGTCATGCACCTTTCTTCGTCCTTGCTTTGGACGGTACGTACTGGCAGGGATACCCTCCTGCGATTCCAACCTACGTGCTACCATGAGTATCTGCGTCACTTCCAAAGAGCAAACTCGCATCCGAGGCTTCCCACTTGGAACACATGTGACTCTTGCGTGGAGCGTGTAACAAAGCCGATGGATAACCGCCGGTAAATTCGTTACCTGCTAACTTTGGTCGCCGAGGGATCGGCAACATCCACCCTGGCGTTTCGAGACGGCTTCATCATCCTGCAAACGTAAGCACGTTGGGGCCTCGTAGGTATGCACATCAGACGGACACCGGCTCCTGCGGTGAACCCGGCGCGTCCACGAAATAGCTACGTGCCCTACCCGGCTATTTCCCTTCTGTCGCCGTTGTCTGTCGCCAATTCCACCGCGCCACTGCGTGTTCGGAGCACAGAACCCACTCATCACATCTCACTACCTGGGAGTACTCGCTCATGCTCCGCATGCGTACCGGCATCCCCTGGACACCAGAGCCTCACCATCAAGTCCCTCACCGCGGTCCCGCTTCACATCCTGTGCCATTTACCAGTTGCACACGTGGCTCCTTCCACACACGGTGCTTTCATCCACACAATTGATCGCTGCCTGAAGTCACGCATCCTGTGAACTCGCACCTACACACTCACACACGAGGGTCACGCTTACCACACCATGGGGACGCCTCCACTTCAGCCCACACTTGGGACAGACCACACTGGGATTTGTGCCACCACATAGGTTTCCAGGCCTCTTACCCCAAGGTCTCCGTCATCCGTCGTCACACCACGCCCCTTAGATACTGCTGGGATCGACCGACCACACTGTCAATCGAATCGCCTCAAGGGGGGCATCCCCCTCCCTCTCATGTTTCCTGAGAGGCCATGCAGGCGGCTAACCCGGGTCTCCACACGTTATCCACTCGCCCCCATGATCCTCTCACTACCGGGGTTCCTGGACTGTGTTGCTCGGCGGCTCTAAACGTGCGAATTGCTACATCCGCTATCTCCGTTGCTCTGACCTTATTATTTCTGTTGTCTCATCGTGTATATTAGTTCCTCTTCTTATTCTGGCGCTTTCCCTTATCTTTAGTAGGTCAACCTGTTTCTCTTAAGTCGCTCACCGTCCTTACTTTTTTCGCTTCCTGCTCTTTCACGATCTCCGCGTACCTTCATCCTTGCTTCCGTCTTAACTTGTTTTCTTTCCTCTCCCTGCGCAATTCCTTCACCATCGTGTCTATCCTTCTGCACATACTCTCGATCAATCCCAATTAATTCCTCACGGTCCACATTTAATCACCTCCAGTCGCTCAACACGTTACTCGCGAATAGTTGTTCACTCACCACGTTCACCGCGGACTGACGGGGAGGTGCATCCACTCCAGCTCGTTCGCTCCTACTACTGGCGTCGCCATTACGCAGCCCCAGTAATTGCCTCAGTCCCCTCAGCTTCGGCCCATTTGCGGCATATTACCCTCATAATCCGATTCTTCCATTTGTTTGTGTTGATCCATTTTCCGTTTTCATATTCGTTCATCTTGGTTGCGTATTCGTTTCCAATTTCGTTTCATTCGAGTGCGTTTCCATCCTATTTGGTGTTTATATCCGCAATTCATTTTTGCCAGCATGGCGAATAACTTGGGCACATGCGGGTGCACTCGCTAGCCGATTCGGACCAGATCGGGGGTGCGGAGAGGGAGGGGAGGTGTCATAGACATCGGGCGCCGGCCCATATCCGGGCTCTGCGTTGGTGGGTGAGTTATGCCTGCAATCAATGAGCATTTCTGTGGATTCCATCTGAACCATGATTCTAAACAATTCTAAATCCATTCCTATACCCGACCCGCTCCGTCAGTGAGACTCCAATCTTATTTTCGTAACGGATATTTGCATCGCTTCTTATTTGGAGGGAATGGCGGTGTCGCTCTCTCACCACCTGGACGATTCCATGAATTTTAGCTGTGAGACGACGAGTCCGATTTTCCGCTCTCTGAACTATGGGCGAATTCGCGTTGGCTTGTACCTCGGGCATGGCGAATCGGCCACTGTGCCAGAAATCGCGGACGGTCTGCCACAATACGACAATTGCTGTCGTGACTCGTCGGAACTAACGCCGAGACCACAGGTGGGCGCTTCTGCCTTCAACCACGATCGTGCACTTGCGTAAGCACGTGGATAGGTTGTTCGCGAACGAACTACTAATACCCACGTGACGGATGGAAACCGGCCGAATCGCGACTCGCGCAGGTGCGACATCTCGACACGAAACCTGCTTTTTAAGCGGTCGTTCCGTGCTATGGGGTAAGACGGTGTATAGTCGTGACGGTTCCTGATTAATTATCGGGGCTGATCAGTCACTACGAATCCCTTTTACGTGAAGCAAGATTGAGTTCATAAAAGAAAAGAGAAGCGAAACGGACAGTTCAACAGTGCTTATTCAAGACACACGGATATCGTATACACATATGATCAGCATACATAAAGAATGGGCGACAAGACAAGAAATACTAATGAATACCAAGCAATAGTTTATTTACATCCTAAACAGTCTTCTACTTTACAAGACACGGCAGTCGACACAAACACCATTCACACAAAGCAAGGAAAGTACCTTCCCTCAAAAGGCAAGTAGTCAGACTGGCCCTGGCCTAATAGAAGCGTGGAATACCTGGATGAGCGGCCCGTCCACGAGAACCGAAGGTCTATCCGGCTCGTGGCGAGCCGCAAAAATGGTCGCTTGCGCGGCCTCGTTTCGTTGGCACTGCTTGGAGTATTAAGTGGGAAGGGGCCCTTTTCGACTCTCTCTAGCCGGTGAAATCGGAATTGTTGACGATCTGGGATGGTAGATGGCTGGCTTGCTTTGGTCCGGACGAGCGAGCTTCACGAGCGACCTTCGCGCAGACCGCCGTTCGTTCCTGCCCGACCGAGCCCCGTTCTCCTCAGTCCGATCACCCACGCAGCCGTTCGCCTCCGAGCCGTTACGCCTCCGCAGGGACGATCTCACGCAGGTCCGTGTTGCACTCAAACCATTTCTCCCGCACCATAAGATGTCGTCGGCGTCTTTTTATCGCTCCAAAAGGAACCCACCATTATGCAATTTTCGGATCAATAACTACGTAGGGGCGGAGCTACGCTCGTCGATTTGAACGAGAAGTGCGTGAATCTTCACTGATACCTATTTAAGCATATTGATTCTCTCAGATTGGGTCTGAGGCGTTGGCCCAAGGCGCGGCCCTCCGTGCTTCCTAATTGATGATGAGATGTTGGACGTGTAGATGCTGTCGAATCCCTCGGAAAAACGCTTTTTCACGCGCGTCTCGCGTGTATCGCGACGGGCCAAATAGCCCGACCCGTCACTAGTGGTGCGGGAATTGGCCGAGGAGAGAGGAGAGTGGTGGAGGTTTTTCCGGCGGTGGATGCATGATGCCGTTGAAGGCGTGATGTTTTGGGCAGGGTTTTTTTTTGCGGAGGAGTGGTGAAGGTAGGTTTGGCTGCTGTTTGTTGTTGTTGTTGACGGTTAACGTGGTTGTTCAAAATAAGGTGAACAGTAAAACTGCCTAATCAAGATCGCAGCCTCGAAATGAATCACATTAATTCCCTCTAAACAAAGGTTTGGCTAAACTATAGCATTCTTCAGAATACGTCACATCGGCTGAAAGGGGGTGCGAATTTCCAAGCACATAAAATATGTTCATAACAAATCAGAAAACTAGTCACGAACGATATACGTCACTATAGCATTTGGAATGTCGTAACAAATTGCACTTAAACAAATATTTCCTGATTTTGGTGGCTGTTTCTGTTTTGGCAGCACTTTACTGATTTGGTGAGCAGTGTCAAATATCACCAAGCTACTTAACATTTTTGAATGAACACAGGTACAGCCATTCGTACATCATCACAACGCATAGTGCAGACATAGAGGTTAACATGCAAGCCTCCGGCATTGTTGACAGCAATGGTGGAGAGTCAGACATATGAAGAGATTTACAAACACTAAATTCAGCTTCCAAGAGCTGAGAAAGTAAAAAAAAAAAATAACATAGATACAATAGTAGGAGAGTGAGACAAATCATATTGAATATAGATGAATATGAATGCTATGGATTTTGCCGAGGCTAGAGAGGCTGGAAAGCATAAAACTTCTCTTTGAATTTAATGGCTGACGTCATCAGGAGTTTTGCTTGTAATAATATGATCTATTTATGGCAGTATTGATAGAAGGTATTGCGAGTGAAGGCAAATAGATGCCTTGAATAATACATCAATAGTTGACACAGGAATATACTGGCAAATTGAACAAGAGATGATCCGCACTAATATTTGTCTTTCCATCTATCTGAACCTAACATGATTTATTATCCTCTAAAGAGTGAGTCGTTGAATAGAAATGTGAATTTCTACAGTTAATGTGGTTAACAATTGGGCACAACCAGCAAGGAGATAAACAAAAACAGGAATGAGGGGAGAGAGGAGGGGAGAGGAGGTTGAGAGAGGAGGGGAAGAGAGGGAGGAGAAAAAAGGAAAAGGGGAAGGCGAGACGGGAGCAAGGGAGGTAGAGAGGGGAGAGGCGGATGGAGAGAGGAGAAAGAGAGACGAGAGAGAAAGAGAGAGGAAAGTAGAGGGCAGAGAGTAGGGGGAGAGAGAATGGGAATGAGGAGGAGAGAGGGAGAGGCGAGCGGAGGGAGAAAGGGGAAGGAGAAGGGAGGAGAGAAGAGATGAGAGGAAGGGGGGAGAAGAGGAAGGGGAGGAGAGAGAAGGGTAGAGAGAGGAAAAGGGAGAGAGGAGGAGTTGTGAGAGGAAAGAGAGGGGGGGCGGAGAGAGGGAAAATGGGATTGAGGAAGATAATCTATATAGCATTAAGGGGATGTGATTGGGTTATGGATGGTATGTCAGGCGTTTCTATATAAGGAATATGTGGGCAGTCAGGGATAGGTCGGGGGAAGCAGAAGTGATAACTCCAAAAGTGGAGCGGTGGTAAGTCTAGCTGCTGTTTGAGGAGCGCTTAGGAAGCGAGTGTGGAAAGAAGATGGGTTCAGGAAGGGCGTGATCAGTATGGATGATAGGAAGTGATGGAACATCAGGAGCTAGGGTGTGCAGTGCGAATACGCTGGAGATTGTGGGGGTGAGGCACCATCAGGAGAGGTTCCCAGGAAAGAAGCATACATATGAATGCTGGGGAGCATTGGATGACTGACATATGCAGCAGGAACAATATAGAAAAAGGTTTTAAAGTAGAAATACAGAGAACACAACATGCTTGCGATGATGAAGCAACAGACGTTTAACTTGTGCTTTGGTCCGTGTGGGAGACCATTAATGTGAGAAGCTTTAGATTCACCAGAATCGGAGAGTCGTTTTTCATTGAAATAATGAACAAAGACTGTGATTCTGGTTTCCAGTGAAAGACTGATGACGGGAATCCCAGATCTGACAGCTGTTTGGAGCGCTTGCATAGTCTGTGGCCAGAAGATTCGATCTGATAGTGATGGCAATAGAATTTAAGAGACGAAAGCTTCCAGTGCCTACATGCGAGAATAGACAGTGGATTATATTGCGATCCTTCCAGACCGACAGGGAGACGTTGAGATTTTTAGATTGTAAAGACAACGTTTCAAATTAGCAACAAGATCAATAATCCAGATGAGCAAGAATGATGCAGCGCAAGTCTTGACAGGTGAGGGGGTACGTTATGAACACATGATGGGCATCTGCAAAAGGAATAAGGTATTTCAAGATCCAGAGACATACAATTATATACGACGGGAACAATACTGGTCCTAAACAATCTGCTTGTAACTCCATCTCCAAAGGCAGGCAAAGTGTGAGATCACATTCTCATAAATGTGCAAGTATCTGCATTGACTCCAGCTCCAACAGCCTGATAATCTTCTAATGTTAAGTCAGATTTACCCCCATTTCATTTCGTATAGGGTGATGACTCATGGCATCCCTTCACCTTGAACCTTTCAGCTTTTCAAATGAAAGTATATATGATGTAGCTGTGAAGTAATCAGTTCCTCATGATTAATCGCCAAAAGGAGGGGTTCCATTGTCCTGTTGCTTTCCCACGAGAGGCTACAGCTGATTGAACCCTACAAGCTCTCCACACAGGCTTATGAACAAAGAAAAGAAAAAAAAAAAAAAGAATGTAAACATCAAGGCATTTGTTGAGTGTTGTTGAAAGAAGTTAAGAGCTCTCCTGCTGGCTTTAGTTCCGTATGATACAGTTCATGTATTGCTCGTTCCAACCAGAATACATCTTCATCAGATTTAAGGCTCTCCGCAAGTAAAATGCCTAGTACATTGGTCTCGGCGCCGTAGGGTCTAAAAATCTACGGCCATCTAGCATTATAGGACTGCGCCACAGGTATTTTCCACGGCCAACAATGTAAGCTCACATATGTTTTATTTTTGGAACCGCACGCAATTAGAAATTGTGTGAACTGAAAACGGGTAGCCGAAGGTCTTTGATTTGATGCCACGTGACCTAGGGGTCGTCGCGCTCATAAGTTTTTCAAGTAGCCTCAAGGTGCGCGAAGGCGACCGCAGGGGCCTAAGTCGAACGGAAATAGTGAGCGCGGTAGATTTGGGGTTGGCAAAATTCATTTATACATTGATAACCTACGGAAAAGACACGAAGTAAAGCAAGCAACGTACGCCCTTCGGCGGCGTGGACAATCTACGTATTGGTACCGGCTTGTCCCGAATGTCTAAACGGCGAATCTAGAAAAAAAAATCTAAACTCCGCGCTTTAACTTTCCACGGAGACCTACGCCTAAAAGAAGCATACGCGTAGGGCCACACCTAGGCCACTAGAAAACTCGCGGCCGCCGCACGTTCTGTCATATTCAGGGGGGTTACAGCAGCCGTATCTAGCGAAGAGCAGAATGTGATCCAGCTTTAGATGATGGTAAGTGGGCTTTTTGTTGTGCCCAATTTGCTTCGTGAGACCACGAACACCTCTACTGTCATTCCAATCGCATACTATGTAATGCGTCGCACATAGATGGTCCTAAAGCTGTAGTATTCAGATAATTATGAGAAATATCACATCGGATGAGGAAAGATGTGACAATAAAATACCATCGTTGGATAATATCTTTGTTCTTTAGTATCTTCTGAAAAAAAATATATAATTTGTGCATATACTCACTATAACCACATGCGGCTTTCTTCATTTCCATGGAGGCTGGTGCATAAACCAATGTCAATACAATATAGTGCAAGGAAGATCTCTTACTCATCTACACTTACTCGACTTGCACGCATGAGCCGTAAATAGAGTCAGTGGTGCCCGGTATTAAATTACAGGAACCTTGGGTTGTGGCGGAGCTAAGCTCAACTGGAAACAATGGATGCTCAAACATGAGATTTTGCCCAACAAGAGCTTGTTGGCCACAGAGGCCACAGCAATGACAAGAAGTATCTGCTGCTGTGAGCATCAACACTGAACCACCAGAAGCTGCAGAGCTTGAAGCGACTGGCCATGGAGTCCGATGGGTCAAAACAGAATGAGCTTGAGGCACTGGTAGATGACCACAACATAAAAGTGTGGCCAAGTCTTCAGACGCATAATGCTTGTGCACTGGCAATTAAAAATCATGGAAAGATAAGATTGGACAGTCTTCAATTAATTACATGAAACATAAAAAGTGGGATTGATTTATTGCTGCTTGGTGGTCGAGGCAGCTTTCTGATCATGTCTACATCTATTCGGACGACGTGTGTCGCCACAATATCTGCAGATTTTTTCCCATATTTATCTCCACAATTTCGATGTTCCCATTGAAAATTTCGAAAATCCTCTCTTATGTTATCTTTAGACAACAATTTATTTAACAATCCCCAGAAGGGTGAATGGTGGTTATCGTTTTTCAACCCTTTTCTGTTGTTGTTTGTTTGCTGTTTGTTACAGTGCAAATCGAGGAATTTTCAATATAATTGGTCAACAGTTCGATGTGATATTACTTCGTCGTCCTTTTACTGTTGTCTTTTCTTTATGTTGCTGTTTATTCTGTGTTCGCCTAAGGTACCATGTTTAAACCGTCTCATGAAACGTCACCCATGGTAAGTTGTCATATAGAAGAGTCTGTGTTGTTTGTGTTGTTGTTGTGGTTGATTGTTTTTTAGTAACATTGTTCGAGGCTCATATGATA
>CM068966.1:15961287-15981689 GCA_035128595.1 Eptatretus atami | reverse complement strand
TGTAACAGTATGGACAATTTATAGGGCAACGGGAAGAAAGAAAGCGGAGACTTAACACAAGACTTTTTTAAGAAGAGAAGAGATACCGAGCAAGACGCTATAATAAAGAGAGAAGAGAAAACATTGCTAAAGAAGACCATTTTTTTTGTTTATTTGCTTTTTTAGAAGATTCAGGAAGAGGGGGAAGAGTGAAGTGAAGGTTTGAAGAAAAGGTCGTAAAAGTGTGTGGTGACTTCCTTCACGATCAGAGTGGATATCGGCAGGAAAGAGAGGGAGAATAAAGAAGAAGAGTCGCATACAGGAAGTCACGTGGTTAGAAGTATAACGGCAAGAAGGGTAACTTTTTGGTTTGCGGTGGCACCAGCAGTGACCACTATTTCGGGTGTGTGAGTGTGTGTGTGTGTGAGTGTGTGTGTGGTGTGTTGTGTGTGTGTGTGTGTGTGTGTGTGTGTGGTGTGTGTGTGTGGTGTGTCTGTGTTGTTTGTGACTACTCTCCAGAGCATAGCTCTGTGACAGTTTGATGCGATCTGATGAAACTGGACACAAGCTAGATATCATGGTCTAGTTGTGTCTTTTTGCTATGAGGGGCGTCCCACACCCCTTGTGGCGCGAGCGACGCCCACTTGAACTTTTTATTTGTTTTTGTTTTTTTTTTTTTCGATTTTTTCTCGCAATTTCATTCCTCGAAGCTGTGCGTAAATGTCCATAAAGCTACAACATATATAAAAATCCGATTTGATTTGGTCAAATTTTGATGGAAGAGATAGGTTTTTACGGATAGGGCTTCCTCAATATGCCACTAGCGAACCAATCGTCGCCTCCCGCTTGTTTCCTTCCATTTTTTTTATTATTTTAAGGCATGAGGTTATATGTTGGAGGGATAAAAGGAGTGGAAGGAAAAAGTGGGAAAAATAAAACTGATTTTTAATATGGAGAAATTAAAACAACGGTCGTGCACGTAGATGGGAAGACAGGTTGGCATCAGCGACGAAACCCGATTTGACAAAATCGACGAATACTCACCACACAGCACAAATTTGACACGAAACCGAACTAGGAACACACAGATAAACATAGTCAACAAAAATAAACCGTCAAAACACGACAAAACAACGACCAGAAAACTAATTTTTGAGAAAGTCAGCAGAGAACCCTGGAGAGAACCAAACTGTCGTCAATCCCAGGCACTCAAGGCCTCGGTCTATTTCTTCATCTCTATCTGATCTATCCTCCCAGGCCTCGGTCTATTTCTTCATCTGTGTCTGATCCATCCTCCCAGGCCTCGGTCTATTTCTTCATCTCTATCTGGTCCATCCTCCCAGGCCTCAGTCTATTCTCATCTCGATCTGATCCATCCTCCAGGCCTTCAGTCTATTTCTCATCTCTATCTGGTCTTATCCTCCAGGCCTCCTTATTTCTTCATTCTCTATCTGATCTATCCTCCAGGCTCGGTCTATTTCTTCAATCTCCATCTGATCCATCCTCCCTCTGCCTTGTCAATTTAATCTCCGTTGTAACTGGTCATCCTCGCAGACTCGGTCAATTCATCGTCTCTGTCTGGTCCATACTCCCAGGCCTGCTATTACTTTCTCCATCTGTTCCATTCTTCTAGGGCTTCAGGCTATTTCTTCATCTCTATCTGATCTATCCTCCCAGACCTCGGTCATTTCATCATCTCCATCCGATCTATCCTCCTAGGCCTCGGTCTATTTCTTCATCTCCATCTGGTCCATCCTCCCAGACCTCGTCTATTTCATCATCTCCATCTGATCTATCCTCCAAGCCCGGTCTATTTCTTCATCTCTATCTGGTCCATCCTCCCAGACCTCGGTCTATTTTTTAATCTCGATCTGATCCATCCTCCCACCTCGGTCTATTTCTTCATCTCTATCTGTTCCATTCTCCTAGGCTTCAGTCTATTTTTTCATCTCTATCTGATAATAGACCGATGCCTCGTCTATTTCTTCATCTCTATCTGATCTATCCTCCCAGGCCTCGGTCTATTTCTTCATCTGTGTTGATCCATCTCTCCAGGCCTCGGTCTATTTCTTCATCTCTATCTGTCACCTCCAGCCTCAGTCTATTTCGTCATCTCGATCTGATCCATCCTCCCAGGCTTCAGTCTATTTCTTCATCTCTATCTGGTCTATCCTCCCAGGCCTCGTTTATTTCTTCATCTCTATCTGATCTATCCTCCCAGCCTCGTCTATTTCTTCATCTCCATCTGATCTATCCTCTCTCCTCTTGGTCAATTTCATCTCCGGTACTGATCCTCCTCGCAACCTCGGTCAATTTCATCGTCTCTGTCTTTCCATACTCCAGCCTGTCTATTACTTCATCCATCTGTTCCATCTTCTAGGCCTTCAGGCTATTTCTTCATCCTCTATCTGATCTTATCCTCCACAGCCTCGGTCTATTTCTTCATCTCTATCTGGTCCATCCTCCCAGACCTCGGTCTATTTCTATCATCTCTCATCTGATCTATCCTCCCAGGCCTTCGGTCTATTTCTTCATCTCTATCTGGTCCATCCTCCAACCTCGGTCTATTTTTTAATCTCGATTGATCATCCTCCAGACCTCGGTCTATTTTTCATCTCTATTGGTCCATCCTCCCAGACTTCGACGTCTATTTCTTAATTTCTAACTGGTCCATCCTCGCAGACCACGGTCTATTTCATCATCTCCATCTGATCTATCCTCCTAGGCCTCGGTCTATTTCTTCATCTCTAACTGGTCCATCCTCCCAGACCTCGGTCTATTTCTTCATCTCTATCTGATCCATCCTCCCAGGCTTCAGTCTATTTCTTAATCTCTAACTGGTCCATCTTCCTGGACCGTGGTCTATTTCTTCATCTCCATTTGGTCCATCCACCCAGACCTCGGTCTATTTCTTCATCTCTATGTGGTCCATCCTCCCAGGCCTCTGTCTATTTCATCATCTCCATCTGATCTATCCTCCCAGACCTCGGTCTATTTCTACATCTCGGTCTGATCCATCCTCCCAGACCTCGGTCTATTTCTTCATCTCTATCTGATCCATCATCCCAGGCCTCGGTCCAATTCGTCATCTATCTGATCCATCCTCCCAGGTTAGTCTATTTATTCATCTCTATCTGGTCCATCCTCCCAGACCTCGGTCTATTTCTTAATCTCTAACTGGTCCATCCTCCTGGACCGTGGTCTATTTCTTCATCTCCATTTGGTCTATCCTCCCAGGCCTCGGTCTATGTCTTCATCTCTATCTGGTCCATCCTCCCAGACCTCGGTCTATTTCTTCATCTCTATCTGGTCCATCATCCCAGGCCTCGGTCTATTTCTTCATCTCTATCTGGTCCATCCTCCCAGCAGATCTTCCTCACGCCACAAATTTGAATGCGGCGTTTGCTATCAGCGTCACTTCGACTCAGATTCGGTCTTTTACCAATACCTATTGGAAACATCTTGTATGCTGAAAAGGTCTCGTGTTTCAGTTTATTCCTTTGAGTTTCAAGATTGAAGGAATAACTGGAACACGAGACGCGTGATACTTGAACAAGCCAGTTCTGGTGATGTGCAAAATGAGGTGTTTTTTTAATAGAAGAACAATTAGTTTCTCAGAAAAGACGTCACAACTTCACGTCTTGCTTGCCGAGGACTTAAAGACCCCAATGACACCTTTTCAGAAACAGATGGTTGGTGGAGTAATGTCATTGTTGGAAAAAGCGAATATCAAATTTCCCGTTTATTGAAATAAAGAGATTAAAGAGATGGGAGGATGGACCAGATAGAGATGATGTTGCATATCGGATAAATCTTGGCCATGATCAGAGAAACGTCATAAAAACGGAACGAGGTTAAAAAACAAACAACAACTATTAACTGTAGCGTAAGTCAATAAAGTCGAAAAAAAAAAATTTTTTTTTTGATCTACCCTTATTTTCACTTTTTCCGTCGATATGTTTGTCTATGTCTGTATGTATGTCTGTATGTCTGTCTGTCCCTCTGTTCGGTCCAGTGCTCCGTTAATACAATGGCGATTTCGATGAAACTTGGTGGGTAGGTTCATACCATGACCTAGTTGTGTGCAAATGAGAACCGTTGCTATGAACACCACCGTTGCCTAGAACGGGACTTTGAAATTTTTGAAAAATCATTAAAAAAATTATTTTTTCGAAAATCAAAAATCGGGCCACGAGCGACTGTGGGCAGTACATTCAGCCATATTTTCAAAAATTTCCAGCCGAATCTCTATGAAAACTGTCGGAGAAGATAGACTTTGAATGAACCCTGTCGAAAAAAATAAATAAACCAAGTCACCGCAGGGTGACCCGTATCTTGCCAAAGTTGACCACGTGTGCTTCTTTAAGGTCACACTGAGGTGAACAGAGCTGCTATCCACCAGGAGCGACTCCTTGAGGAATATCTGCCTACGAGAGATTCCGATAGAATCGTTCTACAGAGTAACCATGAAAAATATGCGTTTGCCTCATAATCGTCACCAAATGACGTCACTAATGTCTCAAGCTTGACATATCTAGAAAGCACTTATCGAGGTGTTCAATTGTGAGGTACTACACGATATGGTTCCTAAAACTTGAAAATTTGACCTTGGGGTCAAATATGTTTGACCTTAGGCGCTAACCATGAAGGTCAAGGCCAATCGCCACCAAAAATTAACAGCTGAGCGCCAGACCATGAACTATATTCCCATGAAGTTTGAAGACGATCCGATCAAAATTACTCAAAAAATAAGGGTTTCGTCGACTCCCCTGATATTGCGACAAAGTGACCTTGACCTTTGACCTTGACCTTAAAATTTTATGCGCTGAAAGGACCTCTATAGGCCTCTGATATGCGAAGTTACAAAAATTTCCAATGATAACTGTGCTCTGCAGAATTATTTATACGTGATTACAGACAAACAAAAAATAAAAAATAAAAAAAAAAATAAAAAAACATACAAGCTGACTAACATATCTTGCAAAAACTTCGTTTTGGCAGATAAAAAACGAAGTTCGTTATATCTCAGAGACTATGAGTCAGATATACATGAAACTGGTATGGTAGGTTCATGGTATGTCCTGTTATGTGTGAGAAAGAACCGTTGCTATGGACCCCTCCGTTGCCTAGCAACGGCCGAAAAACCTCTAAATGTGGGGGTATTTTAACGGAAAAACAATCTGCAGCATTAACCCTTGAAGCTAGAATCATGAATTTTTGTGGCTTAATCCTCAGGTCATTCCCCAATCGAACGGGCCCATCGCGTCAGGTTCTATTGGGTAGGCGACTACCCATGTCCGCCTACCGGCTTGTATATGTATTGGGTGGTCGCGAGACTACCATTATTCTCAGGTTTTCCGTCTGTATGTATGTTTGTTTGTATGTTTGTATGTAATGGGCAGCTCTGGAGGCCAGAGGAGTCATCCGGTTTTGATGAAACTTCACAGGTAGGTTCATACCAGGATGTAGTTGTATGCTTTTGAGCACCGTTGCTATGGACGCCACCGTTGCCGAGCAACGGGACTTCAAAATTTTTGGAAAATCCTAAAAATTAAATTTTTTCGAAAATCAAAAATCGGCTTCCGCGCTTTTATGCGCACTATAATCAACCTCTTTGTCAAAAAATTTCAGCCCGATCCGTCAAAAACTATGACTAGTATGCAATTATGTAGCGACCACCCATGTCGCCAACCGGCTTGTGATATTATTATTTTCCCTTCTCAAACTCTACCTTTACACTACTTTTTCTTTCTCACACTCTTTACATTCACACTCCTTCATCTCGATGTGCCTTCCCCTTCACTCTCAACCCTCTTTGGCTCCCATCACAGAAGGTGTCTAAACACAAACCACCTCACCCTCAGGATTATTCAAGGTACTGTATGTACTCTCATGCTCCACCACTACACCTTCAACCTCTACACTCTAAACTCCGACTCTCTCCAAAGACATTCCCTTTGCATTCAACCTTTCGAATCGATATCCCTTCATATGGCCAGTTTACATGCACTCCTCCCCCACGCCAATCACCCCTCACTCCCCCATTGCAATCACCCCTCACTCCCCCACGCCAATCACCCCTCACTCCCCCATGCCAATCACCCCTCTCTCTCCCTCCCTCTCTCTACCTCCCTCTACCTCCCTCTCCTCCTTCACCCTTCCTCTCTCTCTCAGCATCATACATACGAGAATGTACAGTAATTGGGGGGGGGGGAGGGAACATACTTTAGCTCAGTTGGAGAAAAAAAAACCCTGAGATTTATCACGGGTAAGTGTAATTAACTTAATCATTTAAGCTCTTGGCCTGCGGTACGTGGGATTCATCGCATTCATATTAATCCTTTTTATTTGCACCGCGCCCTCTTAAAAGGCTAACTAGGTCCGATTAAAAAGGCTCCTTGAAGGCCGGAGGCGATGGTTTCTCTCACGGGCACAGGGAGGATGTGCGCACCATGGAACATTGCGAAGGTACAGAGCATGGAATGTCCGCTTAGGTCGTGGGATGTTCGCTCAGCTTGCGGAGGCACAGAGCGTGGGATGTTCGCACAGGTCTTGGGATGTTCGTTAAGCTCGTGAGTGTACAGAGCTTGGGATGTTGCCCCTCCTTCCAGGGGTCAATAATCACCTTTCCAGCTATGTGTTTAATCAGCGAAGCAAAGTTGAATCGTAGTTCAATGGGCCATTGGAGAATGGAAAAACAACCAAAGATTCATTGCAGTGTTCGGGTGATATTGGAACTAATCGAGCGGGTGACCTGTTGACGATCTGGTGATGCCGATAAAGAGCATTTGCTCTCGTTCAGTAATGAGATCATTCCCACTTGTTACCTGGTTTCATTCACCTGGAACCTGTAAAACACCATGATGCCCACAGTACAACCCTGCAGACGTTAAAAAAAAAATCGTTTGCGTTTTTGACCACCGATGATGTCTTCACCCCAAAACACGAATACTGTCGGTGCGGAGGTTTGTTCACCCCTTTCTGTCTGTTTGTCGTTTGTTGTTTATTTGTGAGCTAGGATATCTTGAAAAGTTGTGACGGATCCGCGAATGAAATTTTAGTTGAACAGGTTGGTGGTGAGGAGGGATGACCCAATTCGATTTTCGTGAAGTCGGAATCCGAGTTACTCGAATTTTAAAATGATTCCTCACCATGAGAGATAGGGGCCCAAAAACTAAATATCACACGATATCTCAAAAGTTGGGACGAGTTCGAATGAAACTTGGTGGACATTGTTATGTGTGTGGCAAGGAGGAATGATTCGATTTTGGTTAAGATCCCGAATCCGGATCTGGATACGAGAATTATTTAATAACAAGGATTCTTCCATTGAGTGGATCGGCCAAAAACATAATTATGGAATATATCTCAAAAATGTATTGGGCCAATATTTCTTGTGGATAGGCATACGTGCGGAGGGTTTGTGCTCTACCGTGTGCCCTTCTATTTGTATTTTTTTACAAAGATCGAGCTCATAGGAGACTTCAATTGCATTGTCGATTTCTTACACGTAAAAGAGGGAAATACCTGGATTAACTTGAGAAATATCTTGTATTGCTTGCGGAAGAAGCAAACATGACCATTTCCGTGTGGTAGACCGCCAGTGTCACGTTGCACGATTGATCCCATTTCATTGTGTTGTTGCTCGTAATGACTGTACCTGCATTCGTCAGTTGGTTATCGAGGAGGGAATTCGCCTTTACTTTCTGCTGTGTAGAGGGTGTGGGGAGAAGAGAGTTTTTTTTGTATCAACGTCGAAGTCCATGGAGGACTACACACAGAACCATCAAAATTAAGAGAACAAAAGAAATAGCATAGAAGAGAGAGAAGAGAAGAGAGAGAGAAGGAGAGGAGAGAGAGAGAAGAAGAAGAGAGGAAGGACACAAGCAGGGACCACAGCAACAGCAGGCTTGAAAGACAAAAAATATAGGAAGAAGTGACAAAGAGGTAGGAAACTCCATGACGGCAATGTGATACAGCAAACAAATTCTCCCACGAAGAAACCTTGAAAAAGTGGCATGTCAGGTTTAAACGGGTTAAAAATATTATGGTTTTGATGGGAATGATCTGAAATGTGCATGAAGGTTAAACGGGGGAGGAAAAAATTATGGTTTGGATGGGAAATGATCTGAAATGTGCATGGAAGGTTAACGGGAGAAAAATTATGGTTTGGATGGGGGGAGATCTGAAATGGGGTGTAACACGTCTTAAGCCCGTGGGAAGAAGAGATTGCGGGAGAATCCCGACGGTACGGTCGTGCTCTCACCAAAGCCAGCATAACTGATCCAATACGCACCTCAAACGGCGCAAAGCTGCTCCTCCTTCCCACGTCAGCTCACAGCTCGGTATAAGCACTCGCTTAATTGCTTTGGGCCTCTCAAATTATTCCGTAAAACTAATTAATACGGCGAAAGCTCGGGCGCGTCGTGGAAAAGCGCTTTTGCGGCTCCATCGCCTGGGCGGTGACGGCGGCGCACTGCTACCGGACCAAGGACTCGCTCACGCGCGGCCTTGGCGCACCTTGAAACAGTTTGGAAATCCTGTATCCGTTATACAAGTACTTGCAATCAATGCCGCAATAGGAAAGGCAGACGCTTGAATGAAAGGGCTTTCGCTCGGTTCGGAAGTTCCCAGAGGGCCTTCACGCTTTCCCGAAGAGGTCAGTTTCCATTCCCCAGCCCGTGGGGAAGTAAACCTTTAAATGACCAGTCCGGGTGAGATATTTCCTAATGACAAGAATTTTATGGCAAATGGGTCGAATAAAGGAAGCGAGAGCGAATTTAAGCCAGGTTGAGACAAATTGCCCTTATAAAAATGTCACACGCACTTTCATCAAAGCCGCTATTACATGTCAGGGTAAGGAGCTACGACACGAGTGCATGCGGACGGGCGGTGGGTGGGGGGGGCATGCACCTGCTGGGCGCTCCTTGCGTTTTAGTGTGTCACTTCATCTTAAGGGAATGGTTAAAGTGAAGTTTATATACGGTTACAACCTCACGCACGGTATTCGCGTTGTTTCTAATTACTGCCAAAGTTGTGGGTCGTGGTTGCTTGATCGTTCGTCTGGAACCGTTCCACGTGTTACAATGCAAAATTGAACGAGCTGATAGGGGTCACGTTGAGTCGGAACAATCAGGGATTTAAGCTGAACGCCGAAGATAGAAAGTGACAAGTATATACGTGAACACTAACCCACTCCTCCTCGTCCTCTTCATTTGCTCCATCTCTCACCCCCCTTCTCTCACTCTCCACTCGCCCCCGCTTCATCAATAATCATCCAGTTGGTTCTCGGCTGCTCGAGCACGCGGCGCCGCGTTCACTTTGCGATATCGATGATATCATCCAAGAACCGTCTTGGTCTTTTCCCGACAACATCTTTACTCGGAAGTCTTTCCTTTTGAGATTGAGGGCGCTCTTCCTGCACTCGAGACAAACTCACGCTGAAACCTGATGCTCTGGTCACGTTTACGCACAAATAACTTCACGTGTTAAAACGCGTTGATTGACTCCTCTGGCGTGCGTGCCGTGCATGCGGCATCGAGCGCAATGGCAAGCAATCGGTTCCTTCGATATTTCTCACAGTTGCCTCGAACAAACGCCGCGATTGTCTCGGGTTTTGCTGAAGTAAAGAAAACTGCAACGGGACAAAGTTGCCAGAAGATTGGACACGAGCGCTTGCTTTTTACTCTATATTGTATTCCGACCCATATAGAACACTAGCAGTACCCTGTGAAAAATTCCGCATAATGTTAAATGACTTCCAATCATATTATGCAAAGGAAGAGTTGAATACATCATTGGGAATTTAATATTGTCTGACCTGTGGGCTCCCTAAACATGTTGTTGATTAAATCAGCCCCCCACATTACACTCTCCCCAACTTCCTCCGTAACCCCTCTCCCAAACCCCAAGGGTCTCACCTCCCCCCAACCCCAAGTCCTTAACTCCTCCCAACCCTTAAAGTCGGTCAACTCCTCCAGAACCCCAAATCTCAACTCCTTCCAACCACAAATCAGTCAGTCAAACTCCTCCCAACCACATGTCGTCCAAACTCCTCCCAAACCAATCCTCAACTCCTCCCAATCCCAGTCTCTCAGACTCCTCCCAACCCCAAGTCATCAATCCTCCAAACCCCAAGTCATTCATCTCCTCCCAACCCAAATCGTCAGTCAACTCCTCTAACCCCAATCATCAAACTCCTCCTCACCCAATCATCATCTCCCCCAACCCCAAGTCATTTCATCTCTTCCCCCAACCCCAGTCATCAACCTCTCCCAACCCCAAGTCATCAACTCCTCCCAACCCCAATCATCATCCCTCCCCAAACCCCAAGTCATCAACTCCTCCCAACCCCCGTCCTCAATCCCCACTCCCAATCCCAGGTCCCAACCCCTCCTAACCCAAGTTTTCAAATCTCTCCCCACTGAAAGTCCTCAATACCCCTCTCCCAACTCTCTCTCCTCTCTGCCCCCCCCCCAAATCTCAACACTGTCCTCCCCTCTCCTTATTCCCATTCTTCAAAAGCAAGAGGGCATTCCTACATCAATTACAGTAATTATTGCCCTTCAGTACCTTTTGCTGTCCATGGGTGGTGGACTACCACGACTGCCTGGCAGTGAGCTTTTCCCGGCTTAGTGACTGCTTCAGAGCGTGTTGGACATTTGAAAAACGATAGTGTTTGGCCTCAAGTGGTTACTTTTGCCTGTGACTGGCGCAGCACTGCCTGACCCCCTCATTCCCAACACACACTTTATACGGCTATTTGTGCCTCAAACGGGACTCAAGGCCTACTTGGGTGGCTTAGAAACCTGCACGCATCTGAAGTACTTATACCCAATGGATGGCCTCTATGTGCTACGGTTTGCCGTTGAGTGAAAAAAAATAACGCACAAACAAACACAAAAACATTGAAGAATAGTATATAGATTACCTCTTTAAAATGGTGCTGATGTGAATGACAGTGAAAACAACGTCCAATTCACAATCTCCGTTAGTTGTGACTTGCGAGTCGTCGAATTGTGTTCATAAATAATCCGAAATAGTTATCTTCTTCGTGATGCATGTATGTTACACAAACGTTAAAAAAGAAAGACAAAACGATTTAGCACAATTCATGGTATTCCCTCAAACTGCCAAATAATATATGATGAAGGGAACAGAACAACTCACTTAGAAGCATAGATTAATTATATAGATTATAAAATGCACAAAAATCCTCGACCATGCCTCCAGATCAAGCAGAAACAGACAGACGCAGAAATTTCCAAAATATATTGGAAAAGGGCGAGGGAGCGACAAATGACAATTCATTTCGCGGAGAAGACGCGGGGTTTTGCCAAATTGCGTAATTTCCGCTGCTTGATTAGAGCGGAATGCCATGTTTGAAAATGCAATTAACCGCCTTGTGGTTCCCATGTGCTGCGGAGTTAGCTCCTAATTGAGCAAATGGGCGAAGCAAATGCATGCAGCTGCGCGCCGCTTTCAAATCATCATGCCGGCAATTATATCTGCGTTGGGATCGAGGATTGAGTGAGTGCTGAGTAGTTCAATCGAAAATGCAGTTGAATATATGTACTGGCAACCCCTCACTGCCAACCCCCTCACCCGCAATAACCATTGACTAATCCACTGGACCGGGTGTTCTGCATGGTGAGGTAAACAACAACCTGTATGATGGAGATGTGTCTGAGTGTGTGTTATGTGTATTGAACTACACACATATATGTGTTTGTGGTTGGCTTGAGATCCAACTCTCCTATTGGTTGCTGTCGTGGGAGCAAACATTTAAGGATCTGCCTGATGACTTTTGGATTGGGAAAGGCAAAAGATTCACTCCTTAGGGCATGGTGCTGTTTCCAAAATATGTCTCCACATTTCTTTGGGTGGTGTTTTTTTTTTTGTTTCTAGGTCGAACGCCTTGAATTTCAATACAACTGGATTTTATGGATTGGTTTAGAAAAGAGATTGCATTGCCGATTCAACCAAATGCTAGTTGACAACGGTGAGGCAAGAACCCTCTTTTAGAGTTGCGGGCAGGAAGGTTTTAAAACCTCGATGACAAACTGTGATCCAGACATTCGGATATCAGTCATCAGTTCGAAAATACTAGTACTGACTTTAATGGATGCAATTATTTTCAGAGTTTCTATATTAAAGACTAGGACACTCGGTAGAGCGCATACTTCCGCCACGTAATGCCTGATCCACAAGAACTATCGGGCCCAATCAATACCATTTTTCAAATATCATGCTATTCCATTACGATATCGGTTTTGGCCCTACCTCTCCAATGTGAAGAATCACTTTAAAAAATTAAATAATTCTCATATCCGGATTCCGGATCTGATCTTCACTAAACGAATCAGTTCTTCCTTGTCCCACCCACACCAACCTGTCACAAAATTTCATCCGGATCCGTCCACAACTTTTTGCAGATAATCCGCACAGACAGACAGACAGGACAAACAAACAGCGAGAAACAGACAGAAGGGTCAAAAAATAACCTCCTTCACCATCAGTGAAACCGAGGTAAAAACGTTAAGTTCAGGTGTTGTGGAAAAATTAGTATTATTTTATAACATCCTGTTAAATGTACACATTCGAGTAGCTGTCTTTTGTTAATTAAAATAAACATGCATTGACTGATTGTGATGTCTGTTAGAGGGCTCGTTCACAAACATTGAAGGTTTGTTCATGCTGCTCGTTCATTCCTTCAATTTCTATAGCCCTCGCATATCCTTCCCCAATTAAATTAAAACTAATTCAACTAAAAACCCCACCGGCCTGCACGGTTGATGTCCCTGCGCCTGCCTGCACTCCAGTTTCCTCCTCCTCCTCCTCGGGGGAACCTTGGTGTCTGGTGTGTGTGGTGCGTGTATGTGAGCGTGTGAGTAAGTTTGAGGCAAGTCATAACGTAATCGATCCGGAGGCGAGAGTCTTCAGTTGAACAATTAATCAGGCATGTACTAAGTGAACGTTGTAAATACATTCAACAGGGCCAATTCCCCAAGTCACGTGTATCTTCGCACACAGAATCGTACAGAAGTGTTTCCTCTAAATGTTGATCAGGAAGGCTTATCTTCTCCCTTTGTTGGCCTCCATTTTGCACAAGGTCATCTCAACATTGATGTGCGGGCCCCGTTGCTGTCCCAAAGTATATACACGCGCACGATCGATGTGCAGAAAATTATGAACAAAGCAAGAAGCGACATCCATATAATCAATCAATGTTCCAACAGAAAGCCCGGTCAGACACGAAAGCCATTTATTTATTTATTTCCAATCGAGCTTCTGAGACCGCTGATTTGAATGTGAAGCTTGCATAATTTAAGTTCTTGGAAGATCCATATCACTGTGTGTATCTCACTGGATCCGTGATTAGATTACAGTGGAATCCTTAGAACGCGTGAGCTTCCATGAACTGACCCCCCCCCCCCCCCGAGGATGAAAATTTGTCTCAGTCTGTTCCTATTTAACGAATTTTCTGTCATATACCACTTATTTAAAGTCCTCATTATCCACATTCGGGTCCGACGAAAACGTTTTCACCCATCTTTCACGAACCGACAGGCCGTAATTGACTGAAAGGATTTAGGCAGGAATGGTAATTTGTTATGGGTCTGCAAGAACTCGCGCTACCTCTCAGGCATTTAAGACATCAGGGATCTTAACCCCACAACAACCAGTGCTGGGCAGATGGGTCCTCGCTCATCGTCCACTGATGGACGGCACAGCACTGATGCCTCGCCCTGCCTGCGAAAACATCAGATGACAGTTATCGCCGAGTCGGGATTCAAACCCAGCTAGACAGCTTCAGAGAGGTAACTACACACACCTATCCTCCAGTTCCCTAACGTTGTCTCTTCGTGTGTATGCAGAAAGATTTTCCTCTTCTGCAATGCATATACATATATTATGTAGAAATACAAACATTATATTCACTTATTTTATTGGTTCTGCCTTATTTATACATCTGATCGAATATTTTATACACAGCGCCTGAGACGAACCCGTGCCGAATCCCAATTAGTTTGGGGACGATGACCGACGAACTATCTTCTCACTTGTTGGACGTCACAATATGCATCGTCCTGCCATCCTTCAACCGCCGCTTGGCCGCGTGAGAATGGGCGTCCCCCAGGCGTGCGAACGAGTGAAATAGAGCCGGACGATCGTTTAAGCGCCGGAGAGACGCGCGTTATTTACAGCGGGAAAAGGCAGAGGAATGCTTTATATATGGCCTGATTACACGGCCTTGGACGAGGTCGGCCCGTGAGTGTGGTCCAGGAAGGTACGGAAGATCAACAATCATGGCATCCCACGATGAAAAAAAAGGTCACGTCACATTAATATACACCATAGATATGTGATACCTCCAGCTTCCTTGCATCATGTGATGTCATGAAACTGAATGGACCTGATTGTGTGTAGTGCCAGCGACCAGCCCATTTCGGACCCGAGGACCCTGCAGTCTCATATAAAATTTCTGGCCTGTATTTATGCGATCTGGCTCGGAACTTCTACGTGCACGATGCACAGCTGGGTGGACCCCGGGGCAGAATCAAAACGGTCGTTGTACTCGATGTGCGGAGACAGGCCAAAAGCGTCACAGAACGTGTCGTAGGACAGCAAAGAAACTTCCACAGAGTCACCTTGAGTTCACACGTATATACAAACACCCCGTTCGTTGACATGGTGCTGTAGTCTCCAGTCTCGCTCAATTCACGCATCAGCATAGCACGAGCAAAGAGCTCGGTCATTCTCAACAGCCGAAGAGCCGACGAGCTGGCTCCCGCACGTGGCTCAGCGATGTGAAAGAAAGGATAAAAAAGAAAAACTCCCTCCTCTTCGTCAGGTTAATTAGCTGATTACAGTTCTATGCTTAATTATCTATTACTGCTCAATTCGTTCGCTGTGTAAAAAAACTCTATCGTCGTTTCAGAACCACACGAACCATACTGAGAAGTGTGTGCCACCCCCCCGAACCCCTCCCCCCAACCATCCATCCCAAGCCTAGGCGAACATCCCACGCATCTGTGCCCCTCAAACTGAGCGAACATTCTGCGCTCCCTGCCCCTGCCAAACTGGCGGACCATCCCCATGCTCCTGCCCCTGCGAAGCTCTAGCAACCATCCTGCATTCTGTGCCTCCATGGGACATGAACAAACACCCCGCTCTCTGTCCTCCACGAGTGAATGAAACCCCACAACCGAGCGAACCATCCCCTGATCCTTAGCTCGGCGAGCTGAGTGAACTTCCCGTACATCAGCAAAGACATCTCTTGATCTGAGCGAACATCCCTTTCTCTGTGCTCCACGACTGAGCGAACATCCCCCCACAATCCCCAGAACATCCAATGCTCTTTGCTTTGCGAGTTGAGTTGAATATCTTCTACCTGAACGAAAAGCTCTCTGTCTCTCTGTCTCTCTGTCTCTCTGTCTCTCTGTCTCTCTGTCTCTCTGTTCTCTCTGTCTCTCTCGTCACATGCCGTGTTTTTTCTCGCCCTTGGTACCCGAGCAAACATCCCTTTCTCTGTGCCGCCATGACCCAAAAGAAACATCCTACCTCTGCGATCCAACAAGCTGAGCGAAACATCCCAGCAACCAAAGCGAACATCCCATGCTCTGTTTGACTCTGCAGTTGAGCGAAGTTCTCCTGGACTTCAGTGAATATTCCCACCTCTGTTTGATCTGACCAAACATCCCTTGTGGCCTCCACAAACTGAGGCAGACATGCCACTCTCTGTGTCTCTGAACCTTGAGTGACTTCCCTCTCGATAGCCTCCACACTCTGAAGTGAATTCACCCGCCCTCTGTCCACCACTACCTGAGTTGAAACATCCCACAATTTTCTGCCTTGCAACCCAATGTTGAACATCCCATGCTCTGTGTCTCAACGAAGTCTGAGGGACCATCCATGATCTGTGTCTCCTCAAGAAGGAGTGGAACATCACCATGACCTGAGCGAACATGATGCCTCTGTATCTCTCCGTCTAGGCAACATGCCATACCAGAGCGCACATCCTGTGCTCTGTGCTTCTGCTAAGGTGAGCAATATCACGCACTCCCACGCCTCTGCACACCGAGCTAAACATCCTATGCTCTGTGCCTCCGCAAGCTGAGCGAAACATCTTGCGTCCGAAGAGAACACATCCCATTGTCTGATTACCTCTGCAATCTAGTGAGATTTCCCAGACCTCAGCAAACACCCCGTGCTCTGGCCTCTGCGAGCTGAGGCGAATCATCTCTTTGAAATGACCGAACATCCCTTGCTTTGTGCATTACACGAAGATGAGAAAACATCCTGCGCTATTTGTCTCACACCGCTGAGCGAACATCCTGTTTCACTTACCACACGGACTTGAGTAAACCTCCCGCAATTTCTGCCTCGACCCCGAGCGAATATCCTATGCTCTGTGCCTCAAGAAGCAGAGAAACAATCCCAATCTGTTGCTTCTGTGAGCTGAGCAAATATCATGTGACCTGAACGAACCATCTGCCTCCACTACAAACAGCACGAGCTGAAACCTCTGTGCCTCCATGACCTAGGCGAACATTTTTCTGGCCCCACGAGCTGAGCGAACATCCCCGCTCGTTGCCTCATGACCCTGAGCAACATCCGTGCACTCTGTTGCTCCCCACGCTGACGACATCCGCCCGCCCTTGACCTGGCGGAATTCACTATCGGCTCCATGACCGCGGAATCCGTCTCTGTTGCCTCCACGACCTGAGCGAACATCTGCCGCTCTGTGCCGCCATGACCCTGAGCGACCATCCTACCGCCTGTGCCGTCCCGGATGAACCTGAGCGAACATCCCGCGCTCTGTGCCGCCCCATGGACCTGAGGTGAACCCCGTGCTCTGTCCGCCGATGCACCTGAGCTAACATCCCGCCACTCTGTGCCGCCATGACCTGAGCGAACATCCTGCGCTCTTGTGCGCCATGACCTGAGCGAACATTCCTGCAGGCTCTTGCGCCATACCTGATTGACCATCCCGCGCCCTTGCCTCAGCACCTAGCAAACATCCCCCGCCCTCGTGCCGCCATTAACCTGACGAATATCCTGCGCTTTGTGCCGCTATGACCTGAGCGACAATCCTGCGCTCTGTGCCGCCATGACCTGAGCGAACATCCTGGCGCCCTGTGCGCCGTGACCTGAGCGAACATCCCACAGTTTCTGCCTCTGCGACTTGAGCGAACATCCCACGACCTTGCCTCAATGAGTGAGCGACCCCATCCCATGATCTGTGTCTCCTAAAGCTGAGCAAACAGCACAAGTCCCAAGCGAACATCCCATGCTCTGTGCGTCCGCGAGCTGAGCGAAACATCTCTTGCCCTGAGCGAACATCCCTGATTCTGTGCCTCCACGACCTAAGTGAACATTCTTTGCTCTGTCCTGTGCAAGCTGGAGCAAACATCCCATGACCGGATGGTGAACCCCAAGCTCTGTGCATCTGCGAGCTTAACGGACATCCAATCTCTGTGCACCTGCAAGCTTAACGGACATCCCAACTCTGTACACTCGCAAGCTTAACGGACATCCCAAGCTCTGTGCACCTGCAAGCTTAACAACATCACAAGCTCTGTACACCCATGAGCTGAGCGAACATCCTGTGAACCTGAGTGAACATCCCAAGCTCTGTGCCCCACAACTTAACGGATATCCCAACTCTGTACACCCATGAGCTGATCGAACATCCTGTGACCTGTGTGAACATCCCAAGCTCTGTGCACCCACGAGCTTAACGAACATCCCAAGCTCTGTACACCCATGAGCTTGACGGACATCCCAAGCTCTGTACACTGAGCTTGACGGACATCCCAAGCTCTGTACACCCGTGAGCTTGACGGACATCCCAAGCTCTGTACACCCGTGAGCTTAACGGACATCCCAAGCTCTGTACACCCGCAAGCTTGACAGACATCCCAAGCTCTGTACACCGCGAGCTTAACGGACATCCAAGCTCTGTAAACCCGTGAGCTTAACGGACATCCCAAGCTCTGTACACCCGCTAGCTTAATGGACATCCCAAGCTCTGTGCACCTGTGAGATTAACGGACATCCCAAGCTCTGTACACCCTTGAGCTTGACGGACACCCCAAGCTCTGTACACTCGCAAGCTTAACGAACATCCCAAGCTCTGTACACTCGCAAGCTTGACGACATCCCCAAGCTCTGTACACCCGCAAAGCTTGACAGACATCCCAAGCTCTGTACACCCGCGAGCTTAACGGACATCCCAAGCTCTGTACACCCGTGAGCTTGACGGACATCCCAAGCTCTGTACACCCGTGAGCTTAACGGACATCCCAAGCTCTGTACACCCGCAAGCTTGACAGACATCCCAAGCTCTGTACACCAGCGAGCTTAACGGACATCCCAAGCTCTGTAAACCCGTGAGCTTAACGGACATCCCAAGCTCTGTACACCCGCTAGCTTAACAGACATCCTAAGCTCTTGCAACCGTGAGATTAACGGACATCCCAAGCTCTGTACACCCTTGAGCTTGACGGACACCCCAAGCTCTGTACACTCGCAAGCTTAACGGACATCCCAAGCTCTGGGCACCGCGAGCTTAACGAATATCCCAAGCTCTGTACACCCGTGAGTTTGACGGACATCCCAAGCTCTGCACACTCGCAAGCTTGACGGACATCCCAAGCTCTGTACACCCTTGAGCTTGACGGACATCCCAAGCTCTGTACACTCGCAAGCTTAACGAACATTCCAAGCTCTGTACACCCGTGAGCTTAACGAACATCCCAATCTCTGTACACCCGTGAGCTTAACGAACATCCCAAGCTCTGTACACCCGTGTGCTTAAGGAACATCCCAAGCTCTGTACACCCGTGAGCTTAACGAACATCCGAAGCTCTTGACATCCAAGCTCTGTGCACCCGCGAGCTTAACGGACATCCCAAGCTCTGTGCACCCGTGAGCTTAAACAGACATTTCAAGCTCTGTACACCCTTGAGCTTGACGGACATCCCAAGCTCTGTACACTCGCAAGCTTAACGGACGTCCCAGCTCTGTGCACCCGCGAGCTTAACAAACACCAAGCTCTGTACACCCCTTGAGCCTGACGATTCCAAGCTCTGACACCCGTGAGCTTGATGACATCCCAAGCTCTGTACACCGTGAGCTTGACGGACATCCCAAGCTCTCTACACTCGCGAAGCTTGATGACATCCCAAGCTCTGTACACTCGCAAGCTTGACGGACATCGCAAGCTCTGTACACCCGTGAGCTTAATGGACATCCCAAGCTCTGTACACCCGTGAGCTTAATGGACATCCCAAGCTCTGTACACTCACGAGCTATCGAACATCCCAAGACCTGTGCGAACATCCCACGCTCTGTACACTCGCAAGCTTAACGGACATCCCAAGCTCTGTACACCCGCGAGCTTAACAAACATCCCAAGCTCTGTACACCCTTGAGCTTAACAAACATCCCAAGCTCTGTACACCCTTGAGCTGACGGACATCTCAAGCTCTGTACACCCGCGAGCTTAACAAACATCCCAAGCTCTGTACACCCGCGAGCTTAACAAACATCCCAAGCTCTGTACACCCTTGAGCTTAACGGACATCCCAAGCTCGTGCACCCGCGAGCTTAACAAGCATCCCAAGCTCTGTACACCCTTGAGCTTGACGGACATCCCAAGCTCTGTACACCCGTGAGCTTGACGACACCCAAGCTCTGTACACCCTTGAGCTGACGGACATCCCAAGCTCTGTACACTCGCAAGCTTGAGGACATCCCAAGCTCTGTACACCCGCGAGCTTAACAAACATCCCAAGCTCTGTTACACTCGCAAGCTTGACGGACATCCCAAGCTCTGTACACTCGCAAGCTTGACGGACATCCCAAGCTCTGTGCACCCGCGAGATTAACAAACATCCCAGGCTCTGTACACCCGTGAGCTTAATGGACATCCCAAGCTCTGTACACCTGTGAGCTTAATGGACATCCCAAAGCTCTGTACACCCGTGAGCTTAATGGACATTCCAAGCCCTGTGCACCTGCCGAAGCTTAACAATAATCCCAAGCTCTGTACACCGTGAGCTTAATGGACATCCCAAGCTCTGTACACCCGTGAGCTTAATGGACATCCCAAGCTCTGTACACTCGCAAGCTTGACGGACATCCCAAGCTCTGTAAACTCGCAGCTTGACGGACATCCCAAGCTCTGTACACCCGTGAGCTTAACAGACATTCCAAGCTCTGTACACCCGTGAGCTTGACGACATCCCAAGCTCTGTACACCCGTGAGCTTGACGGACATCCCAAGCTCTGTGCACCCTGAGCTTGACGACATCCCAAGCTCTGTACACCCGTGAGCTTGACGGACATCCCAAGCTCTGTGCACCCGCGAGCTTAACGAACATCCCAAGCTCTGTACACACGTGAGCTTAATGGAA
>CM068966.1:15946832-15961262 GCA_035128595.1 Eptatretus atami | reverse complement strand
ACAGAGCTTGGGATGTCCGTTAAGCTCGCGGGTGTACAGAGCTTGGGATGTCTGTCAAGCTTGCGGGTGTACAGAGCTTGGGATGTCCGTTAAGCTCACGGGTGTACAGAGCTTGGGATGTCCGTCAAGCTCACGGGTGTACAGAGCTTGGGATGTTTGTTCAAGCCTCACCGGCTCCGGTGCACAGAGCTTGGACGTACCCGTTAAGCTGCGAGTGCTACAGAGCTTGGGATGTCCGTCAAGCTCAAGGGGTGTACAGAGCTTGGAGATGTCATGTCATAAAGCCGTCACCGGGTGCACCAGAGGCTTTGAGGATGTCCGTTTTAAGCTCGCGTCGTGCAGCAGAGCTGGATGTCCAGAGAGCTTCGGATGTGTCGTTAGCTCACGAAGTGTACAGCAGCTTGGGGATAAGTGTGCTTAGCGTCACGGGTTGTACACGAGCTTCGCGATGGAGTGGTTCGTTAAGCTCACCGGGTACATGTACAGAAGCTTATGTTCGTTAAGCTCTAACGGGTCCGTGTACAGAGCTTGGAATGTTCGTTAAGCTTGCGAGTGCTAACAGAGCCTTAGGGATGCCGTTCGAAGCTCAAGCGGGTGTCATCATGCCGTGCAACTGCGGTGTCAGAGCCGATGTGCCGTCAGAACGTACGGCTGTGAGAGTGAGCATTAGCGGAGAATGTCCGTCGTAAAGCTCACCGGGGGTGGGCAGCAGGCTGTGGGTATTCGTTAGGACGGCTGTGCCGAGCGGGATGTCAGTATAGCTTGCAGGAGGCTTGGTGGTCGCGTCAAGGCTCGGAAGGGTGTAGCAGGAGCTTGGGATGTCCGGTTAGATCTCGACGGGTCAGCAGAGCTTGGGTGTATACCGTTAAGCTAGCGGGTGTACAGAGCTTGGTCATGTCGTATACAGCTACACGGGGTTTACAGAGCTTGGGGAATGGTGCCGGGGTGTGGAAGGCCGACTGCGGGGCTGCGTACAGTAGCTTGGTGACTGTGTGGTGCAAGCTGCAGGTGCTACAAGCTTGGGGAATGTCGGCGTGGTAAGTCTCGACGGAGAGTGGTACAGACTGTGGTGATGGTCGGGCGTCAGAGAGCTCAGCGGTGTGGTCGACAAGTGTGGGATGATCCGGAGTAGAGCGTGTGGCGGAGTGTAGCAGAGCTGTGGATGTCCGTCGAGCTCATGCGGTGGTACAGCAGCCGTGGCGCAGTGTTCGTTATAGCTCGGTGGAGTGCACAGGAGCTGTGATGTTCACAGCGAGGTTCACAGGAGTGTCGGATTCGACGCTCATGTGATGTACAGACGCTTGGGATATCCCGTTAAGCCTTTGTGGCTCGGTGCACAGCAGCTTGGGACTGGCATCACTCCAGGTACAGCGGGCTCGTATGTGTCGACTGCGAGGCTGGCATGGGTGTACAAAGCTGTGCTGCATGTGTCGTATGAAGCTTTGCAGGTGCGAGCAGAGCTTGGGATGTCCGTTAAGCTTGCAGGTGCACAGAGCTTGGGATGTCCGTTAAGCTCGCAGATGCACAGAGCTTGGGGTATTCACTCAGGTCATGGGATGTTTGCTCAGCTTGCAACGGGACAGAGCATAGAATGTTCACTTAGGTCGTGGAGGCACAGAATCAGGGATGTTCGCTCAGGGCAAGAGATGTTCGCTCAGCTCGCGGACGCACAGAGCATGGGATGTTCGCTTGGGACTTGTGCTGTTTGCTCAGCTTGAAAGGAGACACAGATCATGGGATGGCGCTCAGCTCATTGAGGCACAGGCGTGGGATGTGTCGCTCAAGTCGCAGAGGCAGAAACTGTGGGATGTTCGCTCAGGTCACGGCGGCACAGGGCGCAGGATGTTCGCTCAGGTCATGGCGCACAGAGCGCAGGATGTTCGCTCAGGTCATAGCGGCAGAGGGCAGGATATTCGCTCAGGTAATGGCGGCACAGAGCGCGGGATGTTTGCTCAGGTCTGGAGGCACAGGGCGCGGGAGTGGTCACTCAGGTCATGGCGGCACAGAGCGCAGGATGTTCGCTCAGGTCAAGGCGCACAGAGTGCGGGATGTTAGCTCAGGTCATGGCGGCGCAGAGCACGGATGTTCACTCAGGTCATGGCGGCACAGAGCGCGGGATGTTCGCTCAGGTCATGGCGGCACAGAGCGCAGGATGTTCGCTCAGGTCGTGGAGGCACAGAGCGCGGGATGTTCGCTCAGGTCGTGGAGGCACAGAGCACAGGATGTTCGCTCAGTCACAGAGGCAGAAATTGCGAGTTCGCTCAAGTCGTGGTGGTAGTGAACACAGGATGTTCGCTCAGGGTGTGGAGACAAATAGCGCAGGATGTTTTCTCATTTCGTGTAAGCACAAAGCAAGGGATGTTCGCTCATTTCAAGAGATGATTGCTCAGCTCGCAGAGGCACAGAGCACGGGATGTTTGCTGAGGTCATGGGAAATTCACTCAGATTGCAGAGGTACAGACAATGGGATGTTCTCTTCGGACGCAAGATGTTCGCTCAGCTTGCGGAGGCACAGAGCATAGGATGTTAGCTCAGGTTGCGGAGGCGTGGAGTGCGTGATATTTGCTCACCTTGCAGAAGCACAGAGCACAGGATGTGCGCTCTGGTCATGGCATGTTTGCTCAGCACGGAGAGATACAAAGCATCAAATGTTCGCTCAGGTCATGGGATGTTCACTCCTCTTGAGGAGACACAGATCATGGGATGGTCACTCAGCTCGTTGAGACACAGAGCATGGGATGTTCACTTGGGTTGCAGAGGCAGAAATTGTGGGATGTTCACTCAGGTAGTGGTGGCACAGAGGGCGGGATATTCACTCAGAGTGTGGAGGCACAGAGAGGGAAGTTCACTCATGTTGCAGAGACACAGAGAGTGGCATGTCTGCTCAGGTTGTGGAGGCACAAGGGATGTTTGGTCAGATCAAACAGAGTGGGATATTCACTGAAGTCAGGAGAACTTCGCTCAACTTGCAGAGTCACAGAGCATGGGATGTTCGCTTTGGTTGTGGGATGGTCGCTTTGGTTGTGGGATGTTCGCTCAGCTTGTGGATGCAGAGCGTAGGATGTTTCTTTTGGTCATGGCGGCACAGAGAACAGGGGATGTTTGCTCGGGTTACCAAGGCGCAGAACACGGCATGTGACAGAGAGACAGAGAGACAGAGAGACAGAGAGACAGAGAGACAGAGAGACAGAGAGCTTTCGTTCAGGTAGCAAGATATTCACTCAACTCGCAAAAGCAAAGAGCGTTGGATGTTCCTTGGGATTGTGGGGGGATGTTCGCTCAGTTCGTGGAGGCACAGAGAAAGGGATGTTCGCTCAGATCAAGAGATGTTTGCTGATGTCACGGGAAGTTCACTCAGCTCGCAGAGCTACAGATCAGGGGATGTTCGCTCGGTTGTGGGGTGTTCATTCAACTCGTGGAGGCACAGAGAGCGGGGTGTTTTGTTCAGGTCATGGAGGCACAGAATGCAGGATGGTGCTGAGCTCGCAGGGGCAGAGAGCATGGGATGGTCGCCCAGTTTGCAGGGGCAGGGAGCGCAGAATGTTCGCTCAGTTTGCAGGGCACAGATCGTGGGATGTTCGCCTAGCTTGGGATGGGATGGTTGGGGGGTGGGGGTTCGGGGGGTGGCACACACTCTCAGTATGTTCGCTGTGCTTCTGAAAACGACCGATGAGTTTTTTTTACAAAGCGAACGAATTGAGCATAAAGTCAATTAGGCATAGACTTGTAATCAGCTAATTAACCCTCGACGAAGAGGAGGGAGTTTTCTTTTTTTATCCTTTCTTTCACATCGCTGAGCCACGTGCCGGGAGCCAGCTCGTCGGCTCTTCGGCTGATTGAGAATGAACCGAGCTCTTTGCTCGTGCTATGCTGATGTCGTGAATTGAGCAGAGACTGGAAGACTTACAGCATCATGTCAACTGAACGGGGTGTTTGTATATACGTGTGACACTCAAGGTGACTCTGTGGAAGTTCTTTGCTGCTCCTACGACCCACGTTCTCGTGACGCGTTTTGGACCTGTGCTCCGCACATCGAGTACACCGTTTGATTCCTGACCCCGGGGTCCACTCCAGCTGTGCATCGTGCACGTCAGAACGTTCCGAGCCAGATCGCATAAATAAGGCAGAACATTTTATATAGCGACTGCAGGGTCCTCGGGTCCAAATGGCGTGGTCGCTAGGCAACTACACACAATCAGGTCCATTCAGTTTCATGACATCACATGATGCAAGGAAGCTGGAAGTATCACATATGCTATGTGTATATTACATGTGACCATGACCTTTTTCATCGTTGCGATGCCATGATTGTTGATCTTCCCGTACTCTTCCTGAGACACACTCACGGGCCGGCCCTCCGTCCCCAACGTGCCGTGTACATCAGGCCATATATAAAGCATTCCCTCTCCCTTTTCCCGCTGTAAATAACGCGCGTCTCTCCGGCGCTTACAAACGATCGTCGCTCTATTTCACTCGTCTCGCACGCCTGGGGGACGCCCATTCGTCACGCGGCCAAAGCGGAGGTTGAAGGATGGCAGGACGATCGCATATTGTGACGTCACAGTGAGAGATAGTTCATCGGTCTATCGTCCCAAACTATTGGGGATTCGGACGGTTCGTATCAGCGCTGTGTATAAAATAATTCGATCCAGATGATATAAATAAGGCAGAACAATATAAATAGTGAATATATGTTTGTATTTCTAACATATATATGTATATGCATTGCAGAAGAGGGAAAATCTTTTGGATACACAACAGAAGAGACAACCGTTAGGGACTGGCAGGATAGGTGTGTGTACTTACCTCTGAGCTGTCTAGCCTGGGTTTGAATCCCGACTCGGCGATAAACTGTCATCCTGATGTTTCGCAGGCAGGGCGAGGCATCAGTGCATGTGCCGTCCATCAGGTGGACGATGAGCTGGAGGACCCATCTGCCAGCACTGGTTGTTGGTGGGCGTTAAAGATCCCATGATGTCTTAATCCTGAAGAGTAGGCGAGTTCTTGCCAGCACCCATAACAAATTACAAATTCCTGCCTAAATCACCTTCAGTCCAATACGGCCTGTCGGTTCGTGAAAGATGGGATGAAAACGTTTCCTGTCGGACCCCCAGATGTGGGAATAATGAGACCTTTAAATAAGTGGTATAGACAGAAGAATCTCGTTAAATAGGAACAGACTGAGACAAATTTGTCATCCTCGGGGGGGGGGGGGGGGGGGTCAGTTCATGGAAAGCTCACCGTCCTCTAAGGATCCACTGTAATCTAATCACGGATCCAGTGAGATACAACCACAGTGATTCGGTTCTCCCAAAGGAAACTAATTATGCCAAGCTTCACATTACATCAGAGGTCTCCAGAAGCTCGGATTGGAAATAAATAAATAAATGGCTTCGTGTCTGACCGGCTTCTGTTGGACAATTGATTGATTATATGGATGTACGCATTCGTTGCTTGTTCATCAATTTCTGCACATCGATCGTGCGCGTGTATATACTTTGGACAGCACCGGGGCACGCACATCAATGTTGAGATGACCTTGTGCCAAAATGGAGGCCACAAAGGAAGAAGATCAAGCCTTTCTGATCAACATTTCAGAGGAAACACTTCTGTACGATTCTGTGTCGCGACAGATACACGTGACTTGGGGAATTGGCCCTGTTGATGTATTTACAACGTTCACGTACAATGCCTGATTAATTGTTTCAACTGAGACTCTCGCACTCCCTGATCGATTACGTTATTGACTTGCACTCAATACGTTACTCACACGCATACACATACACGCAAACACACACCACACACACACAGGTTTCCCCCCGGAGGAGGAGGAGGAGGAAACTGAGTGCAGGCAGGCGCAGGGACATCACCGTGCAGGCGGTGGGGTTTTAGTTGAATTTAGTTTTTAATTTAATTGGGGAAGGATATGAAGAGGGCTATAGAATGAGGAATGAACGATCAGCGACAACACCTTCAATGTTTGTGACGAGACCCTCTCACAGACATCACAATCAGTCACTGCATGTTTATTTAATTAACAATAACAGCTACTCCGAATGTGTTACATTTAACAGGATGTTATAAATAATACTAATTTTCCACAACACCCTGAACTTAACGTTTTTACCTCGGCCACTGATGGTGAAGGAGGTTATTTTTTGACCCCCTTCTGTCTGTTTCTCTGTTTGTTTGTTTCGTCTGTCTGTCTGTGCACAGGATATCTCAAAAAGTTGTGGACGGATCCGGATGAAATTTTGTGGACAGGTTCGGTGTGTGACAAGGAAGAACTGATTCGATTTTAGTGAAGATCAGAATCCGGATCCGGATATGAGAATTATTTAATTTTTAAGTGATTCTTCACCATTGAGAGGTAGGGCCAAAACCGATATCGTAATGGATAGCATGATATTTGAAAAATGTATTGATTGGGGCCGATATGTTCTTGTGGATCAGGCATTACGTGGCGGAGGTATGCGCTCTACCGAGTGTCCTAGTCTTAATATAGAAAACCTTGAAATAATTGCATCCCTTAAAGTCAGTACATTAGTATTTTCGAACTGATTGACTGATTATCCGAATGTCTGGATCATCAGTTTGTCATCGAGGTTTAAAACCTTCCTGCCCCAAACTCCTCCAAAAGAGGGTTCCTTGACCTCACCCGTGTCCAACTAGCATTGGTGAATCTGGCAATGCAATCTCTCTTTCTAAAACCAATCCATAACATCCAGTTGTATTTGAAATTCAAGGCGTTCCGACCTAGAAACCAAAAAAAAAAAACACCACCCAAAGGAAATGTGGAGACATATTTTGGAAACACCACCCATGCCCTTAAAGGAGTGAATCTTTTGCCTTTCCCAATCCCAAAATGTCATCCAGGCAGGATCCTTAAATAGTTTTGATCCCACGACGCAACCAATAGGAGAGTTGGATCTCAGCCAACCACCACCACATATATGTGTGTACGTATACACATACACATACACACACTCACACACATTCCCATCATACAGGTTGTTGTTACCCCCATGCCGAACACCCAGCGTCCCGTGGATTAGTCCATGTTAATTGAGGGTGAGGGGGTTGGCAGTGGAGGGGTTGCCCAGTACATATATTCAACGTGCATTTCGATTGAACTCACTCAGCCACTCACTCAATCCTACGAATCCAACCGCAGATATAAATTGCCGGCATGATGATTTGAAAGCGGCCGCGCAGCTGCATGCATTTGCTCGCCATTTGCTCAATTAGGAGCTAACTCCCAGCACATGGAGAACCACAAGCGGTTAATTCTGCATTTCACACATGGCCATCCGCTTTATCAAGCAGCGGAATTCCGCAATTTGGCAAAACCCCGCGTCTTCTCCGCGCAATGAATTGTCATTTGTCCGCCCCTCGCCATTTTCAATATATTTTGGAAATTTCTGCGTGTCTGTTTCTGCTTGAATCTGGAGGCAATGGTCGATGGATTTTGTGCATTTTATTAATCTATATAATTAATTATATGCTTCTAAGTGAGTCTGTCTGTCCCTTCATCATATATATACATTGGCAGTTGAGGGAATCCCATGAGATTGTGACTTAAAGTCGTTTTGTCTTTCTTTAATTTAAACGTTTTGTGTACATACATGCATCACGAAGAAGATAACTAATTTCGGATTATTTATGAACACAATTCGACGACTCGCAAGTCACAACTACACGGAGATTGTGAATTGGACGTTGTTTCGACTGTCACTTCACATCAGGCACCATTTTAAAGAGGTAATCTATATACATATTCTCAAGTGTTTGTGTGTTTGTTTGTGCGTTATTCTTTCACGGCCAAACCGTAGCACATAGAGGCCCCATCCATTGGGTATCAGTACTTCAGAATGCGTGCAAGGTTCTAAGCCACCACAAGTAGGCCTTGACGTCCGTTTTGAGGCCACAAATGGCCGCTATAAAGTGTGTGTTGGGATGAGGGGTCAGGCAGTGCTGCCGCCAGTCCACAGGCAAAAAGTAACCACTATGAGGCCAACAACTATCGCTTTTCAATGTCCAACACGCTCTGAAGCCACGTCACCTAGCCGGGAAAAGCTCACCTAGCCAGGCAGTCGTGGGTAGTCCACCCCCCACCCCATGGACAGCACCAGGTAATGAAGCAATAATATAATGTAATGATGTAGGAATGCCCTCTTGCTTTGAAGAATGGGAATAAAGGGAGAGGGGAGGACAGTGTTGAGATTTGGGGGGGGGCAGAGAGGAGACAGAGAGTTGGGAGAGGGGAGTTGAGGACTTTCAGTGGGGAGGAGATTTGAAAACTTGGGATTAGGGGGGTTGAGGACCTGGGATTGGGAGTGGGGATTGAGGACGGGGTTGGGAGGAGTTGATGACTTGGGGTTGGGAGGAGATGATGACTTGGGGTTGGGAGGAGATGATGACTTGGGGTGAGGAGGAGTTGATGATTTGGGGTTGAGAGGAGTTGACTGACGATTTGGGGTTGGGAGGAGATGATGACTTGGGGTTTGGAGGAGTTGATGACTTGGGGTTGGGAGGAGTTGAGGACCTGGGATTGGGAGGAGTTGAGGAATTGGATTTGGGAGGAGTTGACGACATGTGGTTGGGAGGAGTTGACTGACGATTTGTGGTTGGGAGGAGTTGACGATTTGGGGTTCTGAGGAGTTGACGACTTAGGGTTGGGAGGAGTTAAGGACTTGGGGTTGGGGGGGAGGTGAGACCTTGGGGTTGGGAGAGGCGTTAAGGACTTGGGGAGAGTGTAATGTGGGGGGCTGATTTAATCAACAACATGTTTAGGGAGCACACAGGTAGACAATATTAAATTCCCATGATGTATTCAACTCTTCTTTGCATAATATGATTGAAGTCACATTTAACATTATGCGGAATTTTCACAGGGTACCTGCTAGTGCTCTATCATGGTCGGAATACAATATAGAGTAAAAAGCAAAGCGCTCGTGTCCAAATCCTTCTGGCACCTTTGTCGTTGCAGTTTCTACTTCAGCAAAAACCCGAGACAATAGGCGGCAGTTGTCGAGGCAACTGTGAGAAATCATCGAAGGACCGATTGCTGCACATTGCGCTCGACTGCCGCATGCACGGCACGCAACCCAGAGGAGTCATCACGCTGTTTACACGTGAAGTTATTTGTGCGTAAACGTGACACGAGCAGCCTCAGGTTCAGCGTGAGTTTTGTCTCGAGTGCAAGGAAGAGCGCCCTCATCTCAAAAGGAAAGACTTCCGAGTAAAGATGTTTGTCGGAAAAGACCAGACGGTTCTGGATGATCATCATCGTATATCGCAAAGTGAACGCGGCGCCGCGTGCTCGAGCAGCCGAGACCAACTGGATGCATTATTGATGAAGCTGGGGGCGAGTGGAGAGTGGAGAGAGGGGGGTAGAGATGGAGCAAAATGAAGAGGACGAGGAGGAGTAGGGTATAGTGTTCACCGTCATATACTGTACTTCTATATTGCGTTCAGCCTTTATCCCTGATTGTTCCGACTCAACGTGACCACCTTATCAGCTCGTTCAATTTTGCCATTGTACACGTGGAAGCGGTATCCCAGACGACCGATCCAAGCAACCACGAACCACAACTTTGCAGTAATTAGAAACAACGCGAATACCGTGCGTGAGGTTGTAACCGTATATAACTTCACTTTAACCATTGCCCTTAAGATGAAGTGAACACACTAAAACGCAAGGAGCGCACAGCAGGTGCAAATGCCCCCCCCCCCACCCCACCGCCCCGTCCGCATGCACTCGTGTCCGTAACGCTCCTCTACCTGACCCATGTAATCACCGCGGCTAATTGATGAAAGTGCGTGTGACATTTTTATAAGGGCAAATCTTGTCTCAACCTGGCCTTAAATTCGCTCTCCTTCCTTTATTCGACCCCATTTGCCATAAAAATTCATTGTCATTAAAATATCTCACCCGGACTGTCATTAATAGGTCCTTCCCCACGGGCTGGGGAATGGAAACTGACCTCTTCGGGAAAGCGTGAAGGCCCTCTGGGAATCTTCCGAACCGAGCGAAAGCCCTTTCTATTCCAACACGTCTGCCCTTTCCTATTGCGCATTGAATTTGCAGTACTTGTATAAACCGTGATACAGGATTTCCAAACTGTTCAAGGTGCGCACGGGCCGCGCCCCAGTGAGCGAGTCCTTGTACCCGGTACGCAGTGCGCCGCCGTCACCCCGCCCAGGCGATGGAGCCGCAAAAGCGACTTTTCCACGACGACGCCCGAGCTTTCGCCGTATTAATTAGTTTTCACGGAATAATTTGAGAGGCCAAAGCAATTAAGCGAGTGCTTCATCACCAGAGCTTGTGAGCTGACGTGGGAGAGGAAGGAGCAGCTTTGCGCCGTTTGAGCGTGCGTATTGGATCCAGTATGCTGGCTTGGTGAGAGCACAGACCTACCGTCGGGATAATTCTCCGCAATCTCCTTCTTCCCTACAGGGCTTCAAGACAGCTGTTCACCCCCATTTCAGATCATCCCCCATCCAAAACCATAATATTTTCTCCCCCGTTAACCTTCCCATGCATTTCAGATCATTCCCCATCCAAAACCATAATATTTTCGACCCTGTTAACCTGACCATGCACACCTCTTTTCAAGTTTCCTTCGTGAGAATTTGTTGCTGTATCCACCTTGTCCGTCCACTGAGTCCTCCCCTAGCCCTCATTTGTCCATCTCTTCCTATATTTTGTCTTTCAACCCTGCTGTTGCTGTGTCCCTGCTGTGTCCCCTCTCTCTCTCTCTTTATGCTATTCCTTTTGTTCTCTTACATTCTGATGCGTTCTGTGTTGTAGCTCCTCCATGGACTTCGACGTTGCATACAAAAAAAAAACCTCTCTTCTCCCCACACCCTCTAACACAGACATGAAAGTAAAGGCGGAATTCCCTCCTCGATAACCACTGACGAATGCAGGTACAGTCATTACGAGCAACAAACACAATGCAAATGGGACATCAATCGTGCAACGTGATCACTGCGGTCTACCACACTGGAAATGGTCATGTTTGCTTCTTCCGCAGCAATACAAGATATTTCTCCAAGTTATCCCAGGTAATCTTCCCTCTTTTACGTGTACAGAAATGCGACAATGCATCTGAGTCTTCTATGAGCCTCGATCTTGTAACAACAATAACAACTAGAAGGGCACACGGTAGAGCACATACCTCCGCCACGTAATGCCTGATCCACAAGAACATATTGGGCCCAATACATTTTTGAGATATCATTCCATATATCGTTTTTGGTCCGATCTCTCAATGATGAAGAATCACTTGTTAATTAAATAATTCTCGTATCCAGATCCGGATTCGGATCTTAACCAAAATCGAATCAATTCCTCCTTGCCACACACATAACATGTCCACCAAGTTTGATTCGAATCCGTCCCCAACTTTTTGAGATATCGTGTGATATTTAGTTTTTGGCCCCTATCTCTCAATGGTGAAGAATCACTTTTAAAATTCGAGTAATCGGATCCGGACCTTCACGAAAATCGAATTAGGTCATCCTCCTCACACACCCAACCTGTTCACAAAATTTCATCCGGATCCGTCCACAACTTTTCAAGATATCCTGCTCACAAATAAACAAACAAACAGACAAACAGACAGAAAGGGGTGAAAACATAACCTCCGCCACCGAAAGATTCGTGTTTGGGGTGAAGACATCATCGGTGGTCAAAACGACAAACGATTTTTTTTTTAACGTCTGCAGGGTTGTACTGTGGGCATCATGGTGTTTTACAGGTTCAAGGTGAATGAAAACCAAGGTAACAAAGTGGGAATGATCTCATTACTGAACGAGAGCAAATGCCTCTTCATCGGCAATCACCAGATCGTCAAAAGGTCACCCGATCGATTAGTTCCAATATCACAACCCGAACACTGCAAATGATCTTTGGTTTTGTTTTTCCATTCTCAATGGCCCATTGCACTACGATTCACTTTGCTTTGGCCTGATTACAACACATAAGCTGGAAAGGTGATTATTGAACACCTGGAAGGAGGGGAAAAAAAACCCCAACTCCCGGATACCGGCCAATCAATATATGGTGTGAAGGGTTCACGTCACATTGTGCATGCAATGGCATCTTCGTCTTGTCGACTTCAAATTGCATTCGCAGCGTATTGTTGGCTTTTTCACATTAAGGGCCATCTGTTTATCGGTTTACGCACTGGGGAAGAGGGGATGACAAATCGAGAGGATTTGAAGTGAGAAAATGAAGAGGACGACGATGATAGGAAGGAGACAAAGGAAGTGAGGAAAGTGAGGGGGGAATGCGAAGATAAGGGAAAGAAGTTTTGGAGCACCAGTCATGGGAGGGCACGGGGATGTGCAGGGTAGGCCTATTGCTGGCCTTTTGTGTACATACTAAATAGATGACCCTGCGATGCTGCCAATCGAAATTGAGGATAATAATCAAAATGTAATAATTCTCACTTTTTGACATCTTGCATTTGTTTCACGTTGAATGGGACTTGAGCAACGAGCAGGTGGTCAGGTTGAAAATACCTTTGTGACTATTGTCCTTTAACAATGCTCTGGCACTGCTGATGTCATGTATAATGGCCGGTCGAAAATTATGGACAGTGGCCTTATTAGCACCACCTTGGTTCTCATCATGTCATGGATTGCACAAAATACCTGCTACTTGAAAACGATCATCATCGAGCATGGTCGGTAGGTGGCCCAGAGACAACAACGTTGGTGGATGAGCTCCAATTTAAAAACGTCCTGCAGACACTCAAGGAGATCGAGACTGGGGTGTTGCGGGGGCAAGAGAAGGTCGAACGGACACGGAATTGTCTATCTGGCCCTGATGTGCATCGCGTTGTCGTTCCGATGCCTCTCGTCCATACTTGGATGTAAAAGCTGCTTTCATGATTACACTCGGCTGTCTTGCAGTCCTTTCAACCTTCGTCGTTATGTTCTTCAATGAGCCTCGACTCTGTGTAGAAATGTTAACGACTCCTGCCACAACACATAGGTATTGTCAGAGAGTTACCTGTCCCAGAATAATAACATGTGAGGACTACGACCACTAAACATACTCAAGACCGTGACAGCACCTCCATGATACAAACGCACAAAATCCATCCATGTGTGGTTCATTTGATGAATCACAATTTGACGGATCACACAACCTTTTCCCATTGTTCAACTCTTCATTCATTAAGCCCCACAAACCACTATGTTTCCCTTAATTAAGATAAGCAAACAACCATAACATCTTCAAATTGACTGCATCATAAGCTGAACGCCCATCTGTCATCAATATTTTCGCCTATTAAGTTCAAAAACCCTGAAGAGTGGAATCGGGTGGGGGAGCGGGGAGTGCAGCAGACATACCTGCTGAGCATGGCTTTGAAGTTAATTATAAAAGAGATAAACTTTCACCTGTCCATGAATGAATTAATTGAACGAATGTTCACACTCAAACACATGTGTGCACACAAAACCATTGATGTTGAGACTAGCGAAGGACATCAATCATCATTTACAATACTATAGGCTTCCAACTGGAGGTTTGCACACTCACGTCTGAGATGTCGAGTCTGGGTTCGAATCTCGACTCGGCTATGAACTACCATCTTGGTGTTTCTCATACAGGGCGAGGCAGGGATGTACACTGTCCCTCGGGTGGACATTAAAATGAGCGTCGCGACTGCTAGCATTTGTTGGTAGACGTTAAAGATCCCACGGTGTTCTTCATGAAGAGTATGTGCGTGAGTTATTGTCGGCGCCCCTGAACAAATTCCAAATTTCTGCCTTGATTGATTGCTGAGAACGCAATGGCAAACCACCTGGGATAATAAAACCACCCAGCATAATTACACCACCAACACAACCACAGCACCCAGCATAATCAAAACCACCCAGCAGAGCCATGCCACCAACACAACCACAGCACCCAGCATAACCATGCCACCAACACAACCACAGCACCCAGCATACCCATGCCACCAACATAACCATGGCACACAGCATAATCAAAACCACCCAGCATAACCATGCCACCAACACAACCACGGCACCCAGCATACCCATGTCACCAACATAACCATGGCACCCAGCATAATCAAAACCACCCAGCATAGCCATGCCACCAACACAACCACAGCACCCAGCATAGCCATGTTACCAACACAACCACAGCACCCAGCATAATCAAAACCACCCAACATAACTCTTGCCTAGAGACGACTTTGAGAGCACCAATGCTCCGTCAAGAGCAGACGACGACGACGAACTTCAAAACTTTACATGTAACACATTCCTCTTATATTACCTCCTATATAATGTTGAACTCTGCCACCTCGTCTTACATGAGCCTCGATCTTGTATGTGTGTTTGTCTGTGTGTATGTATGTGTATATATATATATATATATATATATATATATATATATAT
>CM068966.1:15920810-15942383 GCA_035128595.1 Eptatretus atami | reverse complement strand
CGGCTTCGAGCGAGCGTGCGCCGGGAAGGCAAGAGAGAAATGGCGGGTGTCGAGGCGCGATCTGCTGGATGAGCAGTCGGGCTTCGAGGCGAGTGTGCGCCGGGAAGGCAAGAGAAAAACGACGGGTGTCGAGGCGCGATCTGCTGGATGAGCAGTCGGGCTTCAGGCGGGCAGAAAAAGGAAAGCCGGTGGTGATTCTGCAGAGAGAAACTGAACTTGGCGTGCCGGGTCTGCCTTCTGTGGCCTGAGAAGTGAGCCAGGGCCGAAGGAAATGCAGGGAAAGGACTGCATGAGGTCTGTCTGCCCTCGGCTGGATGAGAAACGACTGGTGGGAGTCGTGATCTGCTGTGTAGGGACGGCTGTGTCTGTCTGCGATCTGCTTCGTGAAGGAGGCCTGGTGAACAGGCCAGGCCTGGACTTGTATGCTGGACCTTGTAGAAACCAGCTGAAACCCATCATTGACCTGACGGTCTGGTGCAGTCGACCTCGCGGGGTCTGAACGCGCGGAGCCGCGTGCTGGGCGGTGCGACAAAGGAGGACGAGCGCCATCTTGCCACGCGGTGTGCTCGAGCTTCGGGCTCGAATCCGTGGACATCGGCTTGTTATGAGCGACATTCGTGCTTTTGACACTTTCCTCTCGTCCATGAAACATCACCAAGTACTCTGTCTTGTCTGCATGCTGTCTATGTCTTGTCTGCATGTCGTTTAAGGCTTATCTCGGTAGGGACCCCTTCGAAACCCGTATCTCCCTAGTTAAGAACGGGTTATAGATTATTAAACATTGTCGTGAATATTTTGCTTGTGTTTTGTTCCCAATAAATCTGGCTGTTCGTATGAAGTTTCCGCTTTGGATTTATTTGTGTCGCGTCGAGGAACGATCCGTTCGATTGGTATATAAAACCAAAATGGTTACAGACGAGCAGAAAACGCTCGGCATCTGACAAAACCAGTCTGTAACCGGGTCTATTTCCCCAACTGGTAAGGTCCAGGGTACGTTGGTATCGCGATTGAAGACGCGTGACCCGAGGCCTGTGTCAGAGCCAGCCGGAATTATACCCCGGAGATGGTGGTGGTTGGGTGCGAAAACCCAAACTGGGTACGAACGGCGATTGACGCGCTCGTCCGAGAACCCTCCACCCCGGATCCGCAACAATATATATATATATATGTATATATTGTATATAGATTAGATATATAGATATATATATATATATATATATATTATATATATATATATATTGTTACGGCTGTGGAAATTCGCAAACACCATGTAGGTGAGATATCTCTAAGTACATGTGTAGTTAGCCCCAAACCGTTGTTTAGAGGGAATTTTGTGATTCATTCGGGCTGCGACGCTTTGAGATAGCCGTTTTTCTGTTCTATCTTTATTTTGAACCAACCACGTCTCAACCGCAACCACCTTAACCACCACGCCAGCCATCGTCACCAACTGCAACCACGCTCCAACCCTCAGACAACAACAACAACAACGCCAACAGCCACGACCTCTACCTTCACAACTCGCTCCCACATCAGCGCATCATGCCATTCCCAAACGGCACCATGACCATCAAAGCACTACCAAAAAACCCTCCACCACCTCACCTCTCTCCTTCTACGGCCATTCCCGCAGCACCTGTGAACACTGAGCGTCGGGCTGTCTTGGCTCGTTCAGCGATACGCACCGAGCCGCGAGTGCAAATAGCGGCCTTTCCGAGGAGAATTCGGATCAGGAATGCTACACGCCCACTTCTGATCCGTCCAATTAGCAAGCGCGGGGCGGCTTGCCCGCCTCCAGGCGCGTCTGTGTGGAATCGAGATATGCAAATTCTAGGATCAGGGGAGATTCATGCCCCTTTTCTCCGTCCAATCGCGAGCGTGGCTCCGCCCCGAGGTGATCCTGATCCGGGAATTTGCATACTGTTTTCTCCTGCCGCCTATAAAAACGGGGCGCAAGGCGAATCGGGCAGTCAAGTCGGGTCTGGAGGAGCCGAGTGGAGCCCGAAGTTTTGTGGCAGTCAAGTCGGGTCTGGAGAGCCGAGTGGAGCCCGAAGTTTTAAGGCAGTCAAGTCGGGTCTGGAGAGCCGATGGAGCCCGAAGTTCTAAGGCAGTCAAGTCGGGTTGAGAACGGAGTCGAGTCGGGTGGCGAAGGCATCGAGTTGGGTTCTGCAGTCGGCTGAGAGAATTGTGGGAGGAGCGCAAGGAGCTCGGGTCCGAGGCAGGGAAGACGGCGGATCGCTCGTCGCGGGACCCAAGCAGCCAGCCATTCTCCTCCCCCAGGGCATCAACAATTTCCCCCCTTTTCCCCGCGCTTAGAAAGTGCAAAAAGGGGGCCCCGTCCCACCCCACTCCAAGCGGTGCCAACGAAACCCGCGAAGGAGCACGAAGTCGGGGCACCGCCGCGCAGCCACATTGCGGCTCGTCACGAGGACGCGGTAGGACCCCCCCCCCCCCCCGTCTCGCGGGCCTGGCCGCTCCTTCAGGTCACACGCACATATTGGCCCACGGGCCCCGTCTGCCCCCTTGTCTTTGAGGATGGCCTTTCTTTTGCTTTTGAGTAAATGTTGTTGGCGCCGTCTGTGAAGTAAAACTGTGTAAGTGTTGCCGTGTGTTCACCGTATTCGGTAGTAGCTCTGCATTGTTGTTTTTGTTTTAATTGATATATGTACATTCTGACTGTTTGACTGTATATGTGTGCTTTCCGTGGGCCGGGTAATAAATGTGCTTTTGTTGAACTGTTTTTCCCGTTTCGCTTGTCTTTTCTTTAATTGAATCTCCATCCTGCTTCACGTAAAGGGTTCGTAGTGGGCTTAATTACGCCCGCGTAATTAATCTGAACCGTCCAGGTCGACGATAACCACCGCTCGTTATCCGATAGCACGGAACGGGCCGCCCAAGCGGCTCGTGTCCGGAGTCGACCTGTGGCGAGGTGCGATCGCCCGGTTTACCATTCCGCGTGGGTACTTAGGTAGGTCGAGTTTGGCGAACAACCCTATCCTACGCGGGTGGCCGATTGACGATTGTGGTGAGGTCGAAAGGCCCACCCGTGACTGGCTCGGGCGATAGTTCCCGGAGGGTCACGATGAATTGTCCGTCCGGTGGGCGACGTGCCCGGTTTCGAGTTACGTGGCCGTTCGCACGCCGACTGGGCGCGAATTCGCAACACTGGTGTCAGTGAGCGGGAAACGAACTCTCGGTCTCCAAGCTAAATTCACGGAATCGGTCCAGGGGTGAGAGGAGCGACCCCAGATTCCTCCAATTACGAGCGATTAAAATTAACCGTACGTGAAATAAGATGGAGTCTCAAGGCGAGCGGTGCCAGGGTATTAGAAATGTATATGTGTAGTAATGTAGGGATCATCTCTTCTCTTTGGGCTTCGAGGCGGGCAGAAAAAGGAAAGCCGGTGGTGATTCTGCAGAGAGAGAAACTGAACTTGGGCGTGCCGGGTCTGCCTTCTGTGGCCTGGAGAAGTGAGCCAGGGCCGAAGGAAATGCAGGGAAAGGACTGCATGAGGTCTGTCTGCCCTCGGCTGGATGAGAAACGACTGGTGGGAGTCGGATCTCGGTAGGGGACGGCTGTGTCTGTCTGCGATCTGCTTCGTGAAGGAGGGCCTGGTGAACAGGCCAGGCCTGGACTTGTATGCTGGACCTTGTGAGAAACCAGCTGAAACCCATCATTGACCTGACGGTCTGGTGCAGTCGACCTCGCGGGGCTGAACGCGCGGAGGCCGCGTGCTGGGCGGTGCGACAAAGGAGGACGAGCGCCATCTTGCCACGCGGTGTGCTCGAGCTTCGGGCTCGAATCCGTGGACATCGGCTTGTTATGAGCGACATTCGTGCTTTTGACACTTTCCTCTCGTCCATGAAACATCACCAAGTACTCTGTCTTGTCTGCATGCTGTCTATGTCTTGTCTGCATGTCGTTTAAGGCTATCTCGGTAGGGACCCCTTCGAAACCCGTATCTCCCTAGTTAAGAACGGGTTATAGATTAATTAAAACATTGTCGTGAATATTTTGCTTGTGTTTTGTTCCCCAATAAATCTGGCTGATTCGTATGAAGTTTCCGCTTTGGATTTATTTGTGTCGCGTCGAGGAACGATCCGTTCGATTGGTATATAAAACCAAAATGGTTACAGACGAGCAGAAAACGCTCGGCATCTGACAAAACCAGTCTGTAACCGGGGTCTATTTCCCCAACTGGTAAGGTCCATCTGACCCTCCGGGAACTATCGCCCGAGCCAGTCACGGGTGGGCCTTTCGACCTCACCACAATCGTCAATCGGCCACCCGCGTAGGATAGGGTTGTTCGCCAAACTCGACCTACCTAAGTACCCACGCGGAATGGTAAACCGGGCGATCGCACCTCGCCACAGGTCGACTCCGGACACGAGCCGCTTGGGCGGCCCGTTCCGTGCTATCGGGATAACCGAGCGGTGTTATCGTCGACCTGGACGGTTCAGATTAATTACGCGGGCGTATTAAGCCCACTACGAACCCTTTACGTGAAGCAGGATGGAGATTCAATTAAAGAAAAGACGAAGCGAAACGGGAAAAACAGTTCAACAAAAAGCACATTTATTACCCCGGCCCACGGAAAGCACACATATAACAGTCAAACAGTCAGAATGTACATATATCAATTAAAACAAAAACAACAATGCAGAGCTACTACCGAATACGGTGAACACACGGCAACACTTACACAGTTTTACTTCACAGACGGCGCCAACAACATTTACTCAAAAGCAAAAGAAAGGCCATCCTCAAAGACAAGGGGGCAGACGGGGCCCGTGGGCCAATATGTGCGTGTGACCTGAAGGAGCGGCCAGGCCCGCGAGACGGGGGGGGGGGGGGGTCCTACCGCGTCCTCGTGACGAGCCGCAAATGTGGCTGCGCGGCGTGCCCCGACTTCGTGCTCCTTCGCGGGTTTCGTTGGCACCGCTTGGAGTGGGGTGGGACGGGGCCCCCTTTTTGCACTTTCTCAGCGCGGGGGAAAAGGGGGGAAATTGTTGATGCCCTGGGGGAGGAGAATGGCTGGCTGCTTGGGTCCCGCGACGAGCGATCCGCCGTCTTCCCTGCCTCGGACCCGAGCTCCTTGCGCTCCTCCCACAATTCTCCTCAGCCGACTGCAGAACCCAACTCGATGCCTTCGCCACCCGACTCGACTCCGTTCTCAACCCGACTTGACTGCCTTAGAACTTCGGGCTCCATCGGCTCTCCAGACCCGACTTGACTGCCTTAAAACTTCGGGCTCCACTCGGCTCTCCAGACCCGACTTGACTGCCACAAAACTTCGGGCTCCACTCGGCTCTCCAGACCCGACTTGACTGCCCGATTCGCCTTGCGCCCCGTTTTTATAGGCGGCAGGAGAAAACAGTATGCAAATTCCCGGATCAGGATCACCTCGGGGCGGAGCCACGCTCGCGATTGGACGGAGAAAAGGGGCATGAATCTCCCCTGATCCTAGAATTTGCATATCTCGATTCCACACAGACGCGCCTGGAGGCGGGCAAGCCGCCCCGCGCTTGCTAATTGGACGGATCAGAAGTGGGCGTGTAGCATTCCTGATCCGAATTCTCCTCGGAAAGGCCGCTATTTGCACTCGCGGCTCGGTGCGTATCGCTGAACGAGCCAAGACAGCCCGACGCTCAGTGTTCACAGGTGCTGCGGGAATGGCCGTAGAAGGAGAGAGGTGAGTGGTGGAGGGTTTTTTGGTAGTGCTTTGATGTCATGGTGCCGTTTGGGAATGGCATGATGCGCTGATGTGGGAGCGAGTTGTGAAGGTAGAGGTCGTGGCTGTTGGCGTTGTTGTTGTTGTTGTCTGAGGGTTGGAGCGTGGTTGCAGTTGGTGACGATGGCTGGCGTGGTGGTTAAGGTGGTTGCGGTTGAGACGTGGTTGGTTCAAAATAAAGATAGAACAGAAAAACGGCTATCTCAAAGCGTCGCAGCCCGAATGAATCACAAAATTCCCTCTAAACAACGGTTTGGGGCTAACTACACATGTACTTAGAGATATCTCACCTACATGGTGTTTGCGAATTTCCACAGCCGTAACAATATATATATATATATAATATTATATATATATATATATATATCTATATATCTATATCTATATACATATATACATATATATATATATATTGTTGCGGATCCGGGGTGGAGGGTTCTCGGACGAGCGCGTCAATCGCCGTTCGTACCCAGTTTGGGTTTTCGCACCCAACCACCACCATCTCCGGGGTATAATTCCGGCTGGCTCTGCACAGGCCTCGGGTCACGCGTCTTCAATCGCGATACCAACGTACCCTGGACCTTACCAGTTGGGGAAATAGACCCGGTTACAGACTGGTTTTGTCAGATGCCGAGCGTTTTCTGCTCGTCTGTAACCATTTTGGTTTTATATACCAATCGAACGGATCGTTCCTCGACGCGACACAAATAAATCCAAAGCGGAAACTTCATACGAACAGCCAGATTTATTGGGAACAAAACACAAGCAAAATATTCACGACAATGTTTAAATAATCTATAACCCGTTCTTAACTAGGGAGATACGGGTTTCGAAGGGTCCCTACCGAGATAAGCCTTAAACGACATGCAGACAAGACATAGACAGCATGCAGACAAGACAGAGTACTTGGTGATGTTTCATGGACGAGAGGAAAGTGTCAAAAGCACGAATGTCGCTCATAACAAGCCGATGTCCACGGATTCGAGCCCGAAGCTCGAGCACACCGCGTGGCAAGATGGCGCTCGTCCTCCTTTGTCGCACCGCCCAGCACGCGGCTCCGCGCGTTCAGACCCCGCGAGGTCGACTGCACCAGACCGTCAGGTCAATGATGGGTTTCAGCTGGTTTCTACAAGGTCCAGCATACAAGTCCAGGCCTGGCCTGTTCACCAGGCCTCCTTCACGAAGCAGATCGCAGACAGACACAGCCGTCCCTACACAGCAATCACGACTCCCACCAGTCGTTTCTCATCCAGCCGAGGGCAGACAGACCTCATGCAGTCCTTTCCCTGCATTTCCTTCGGCCCTGGCTCACTTCTCCAGGCCACAGAAGGCAGACCCGGCACGCCAAAGTTCAGTTTCTCCTCTGCAGAATCACCACCGGCTTTCCTTTTTCTGCCCGCCTCGAAGCCCGCTGCTCATCCAGCAGATCGCGCCTCGACACCCGTCGTTTTTCTCTTGCCTTCCCGGCGCACACTCGCCTCGAAGCCCGACTGCTCATCCAGCAGATCGCGCCTCGACACCCGCCATTTCTCTCTTGCCTTCCCGGCGCACGCTCGCTCGAAGCCCGACTGCTCAACTCCGTCCTCTCAGTTTCTTACCACTTTTATTTTCGGGGCGCGCCCTTTACAAAGCCGACAAACTCCTCCCCTTAGTTTCACTTCCTTCTCTAGGACTCCCTCTCAGCCGACTGGGCGGGCCTCGTCCGAGAGGGGAAGGAAGAAGAAGAAGCTCCGGTACACCACCACCGCACGAACAATAAACAGCCTCTTACACCTCCCGACACACATGTCACGTCCATTAACCGAACAGCCTGACTAAACATGCATTTAATGGGGGGTCTGGGCTAATCCTATATTTAGTAGCATACTAAGGGCCATTTCCGCAACAATATATATATATATATATATATATATATATATATATATATATATATATACACATACATACACACAGACAAACACACATACAAGATCGAGGCTCATGTAAGACGAGGTGGCAGAGTTCAACATTATATAGGAGGTAATATAAGAGGAAGTGTTACATGTAAAGTTTTGAAGTTCGTCGTCGTCGTCTGCTCTTGACGGAGCATTGGTGCTCTCAAAGTCGTCTCTAGGCAAGAGTTATGTTGGGTGTTTTTGATTATGCTGGGTGCTGTGGTTGTGTTGGTAACATGGCTATGCTGGGTGCTGGTGGTTGTGTTGGTGGCATGGCTATGCTGGGTGGTTTTGATTATGCTGGTGCCATGGTTATGTTGGTGACATGGGTATGCTGGTGCCGTGGTTGTGTTGGTGGCATGGATGCTGGGTGGTTTTGATTATGCTGTGTGCCATGGTTATGTTGGTGGCATGGGTATGCTGGGTGCTGTGGTTGTGTTGGTGGCATGGTTATGCTGGGTGCTGTGGTTGTGTTGTGTGGCATGGCTCTGCTGGGTGGTTTTGATTATGCTGGGTGCTGTGGTTGTGTTGGTGGTGTAATTATGCTGGGTGGTTTTATTATCCCAGGTGGTTTGCCATTGCGTTCTCAGCAATCATCAAGGCAGAAATTTGGAATTTGTTCAGGGGCGCCGACAATAACTCACGCACATACTCTTCATGAAGAACACCGTGGGATCTTTAACGTCTACCAACAAATGCTAGCAGTCGCGACGCTCATTTAATGTCCACCCAGGGACAGTGTACATCCTGCCTCGCCCTGTATGAGAAACACCAAGATGGTAGTTCATAGCCGAGTCGAGATTCGAACCCAGACTCGACATCTCAGACGTGAGTGTGCAAACCTCCAGTTGGAAGCCTATAGTATTGTAAATATGATTGATGTCCTTCGCTAGTCTCACATCAATGGTTTTGTGTGCACACATGTGTTTGAGTGTGAACATTCGTTCAATTAATTCATTCATGGACAGGTGAAAGTTTATCTCTTTTATAATTAACTTCAAGCCATGCTCAGCAGGTATGTCTGCTGCACTCCCCGCTCCCCACCCGATTCCACTCTTCAGGGTTTTTGAACTAAATAGGCGAAAATATTGATGACAGATGGGCGTTCAGCTTATGATGCAGTCAATTTGAAGATGTTATGGTTGTTTGCTTATCTTAATTAAGGAAACTAAGTGGTTTGTGGGCTTAATGAATGAAGAGTTGAACAATGGGAAAAGGTTGTGTGATCCGTCAAATTGTGATTCATCAAATGAACCACACATGGATGGATTTTGTGCGTTTGTATCATGGAGGTGCTGTCACGGTCTTGAGTATGTTTAGTGGTCGTAGTCCTCACATGTTATTATTCTGGGACAGGTAACTCTCTGACAATACCTATGTGTTGTGGCAGGAGTCGTTAACATTTCTACACAGAGTCGAGGCTCATTGAAGAACATAACGACGAAGGTTGAAAGGACTGCAAGACAGCCGAGTGTAATCATGAAAGCAGCTTTTACATCCAAGTATGGACGAGAGGCATCGGAACGACAACGCGATGCACATCAGGGCCAGATAGACAATTCCGTGTCCGTTCGACCTCTCTTGCCCCGCAACACCCCAGTCTCGATCTCTTGAGTGTCTGCAGGACGTTTTTAAATTGGAGCTCATCCACCAACGTTGTTGTCTCTGGCCACCTACCGACCATGCTCGATGATGATCGTTTTCAAGTAGCAGGTATTTTGTGCAATCCATGACATGATGAGAACAAGGTGGTGCTAATAAGGCCACTGTCCATAATTTTCGACCGGCCATTATACATGACATCAGCAGTGCCAGAGCATTGTTAAAGGACAATAGTCACAAAGGTATTTTCAACCTGACCACCTGCTCGTTGCTCAAGTCCCATTCAACGTGAAACAAATGCAAGATGTCAAAAAGTGAGAATTATTACATTTTGATTATTATCCTCAATTTCGATTGGCAGCATCGCAGGGTCATCTATTTAGTATGTACACAAAAGGCCAGCAATAGGCCTACCCTGCACATCCCCGTGCCCTCCCATGACTGGTGCTCCAAAACTTCTTTCCCTTATCTTCGCATTCCCCCCTCACTTTCCTCACTTCCTTTGTTCCTTCCTATCATCGTCGTCCTCTTCATTTTCTCACTTCAAATCCTCTCGATTTGTCATCCCCTCTCCCCAGTGCGTAAACCGATAAACAGATGGCCCTTAATGTGAAAAAGCCAACAATACGCTGCGAATGCAATTTGAAGTCGACAAGACGAAGATGCCATTGCATGCACAATGTGACGTGAACCCTTCACACCATATATTGATTGGCCGTATCCGGGAGTTGGGGTTTTTTTTCCCTCCTCCAGGTGTTCAATAATCACCTTTCAGCTTATGTGTTGTAATCAGGCAAGCAAAGTGAATCGTAGTGCAATGGGCCATTGAGAATGGAAAAACAAAACCAAAGATCATTTGCAGTGTTCGGGTTGTGATATTGGAAAATCGATCGGGTGACCTTTTGACGATCTGGTGATTGCCGATGAAGAGGCATTTGCTCTCGTTCAGTAATGAGATCATTCCCACTTTGTTACCTTGGTTTTCATTCACCTTGAACCTGTAAAACACCATGATGCCCACATACAACCCTGCAGACGTTAAAAAAAAAAATCGTTTGTCGTTTTGACCACCGATGATGTCTTCACCCCAAACACGAATTTTCGGTGGCGGAGGTTATGTTTTCACCCCTTTCTGTCTGTTTGTCTGTTTGTTTGTTTATTTGTGAGCAGGATATCTGAAAAGTTGTGGACGGATCCGGATGAAATTTGTGAACAGTTGGGTGTGTGAGGAGGATGACCAATTCGATTTTCGTGAAGGTCCGGATCCGATTACTCGAATTTTAAAAGTGATTCTTCACCATTGAGAGATAGGGGCCAAAAACTAAATATCACACGATATCTCAAAAAGTTGGGGACGGATTCGAATAAACTTGGTGGACATGTTATGTGTGTGGCAAGGAGGAATTGATTCGATTTTGGTTAAGATCCGAATCCGGATCTGGATACGAGAATTATTTAATTAACAAGTGATTCTACCATTGAGAGATCGGCCAAAAACGATATATGGAATGATACTCAAAAATGTATTGGCCCAATATGTTCTTGTGGATCAGGCATTACGTGGCGGAGGTATGTGCTCTACCGTGTGCCCTTCTAGTTGTATTTTGTTAACAAGATCGAGGCTCATAGAAGACTCAGATGCATTGTCGCATTTCTGTACACGTAAAAGAGGGAAGATTACCTGGGAAACTTGGAGAAATATCTTGTATTGCTGCGGAAGAAGCAAAATGACCATTTCCAGTGTGGTAGACCGCAGTGATCACGTTGCACGATTGATGTCCCATTTGCATTGTGTTTGTTGCTCGTAATGACTGTACCTGCATTCGTCAGTGGTTATCGAGGAGGGAATTCCGCCTTTACTTTCATGTCTGTGTTAGAGGGTGTGGGGAAAGAAGGTTTTTTTTTTGTATGCAACGTCGAAGTCCATGGAGGAGCTACAACACAGAACGCATCAAAAATGTAAGAGAACAAAGGAATAAGAAGAGAAAGAGAGAGAGAGAAGAGAGAGAGAGAGAGAGAGAGAGAGAGAGAGGGGCACAGCAGGGACACAGCAACAGCAGGGTTGAAAGACAAAATATAGGAAGAGATGGACAAATGAGGGCTAGGGGAGGACTCAGTGGACGGACAATGTGGATACAGCAACAAATTCTCACGAAAGGAACTTGAAAAGAGGTGTGCATGGTCAGGTTAACGGGGTGAAAATATTATGGTTTTGGATGGGAAATGATCTGAAATGTGCATGGGAAGGTTAACGGGGGAGAAAATATTATGGTTTGGAGGTGATTGAATGGCATGAGTTAACGGGAAAATTATGGTTGATGGGATGATCTGAAATGGGGGTGAACAGCTGTCTTGAAGCCCTGTAGGGAAGAAGGAGATTGCGGAGAATTATCCCGACGGTAGGTCTGTGCTCTCACAAGCCAGCATACTGGATCCAATACGCACGCTCAACGGCGCAAAGCTGCTCCTTCCTCTCCCACGTCAGCTCACAAGCTCTGGTGATGAAGCACTCGCTTAATTGCTTTGGCCTCTCAAATTATTCGCTGAAAACTAATTAATACGGCGAAAGCTCGGGCGTCGTCGTGAAAAGTCGCTTTTGCGGCTCCATCGCCTGGGCGGGGTGACGGCGGCGCACTGCGTACCGGGTACAAGGACTCGCTCACTGGGCGCGGCCCGTGCGACCTTGAACAGTTTGGAAATCCTGTATCACGGTTATACAAGTACTGCAAATTCAATGCGCAATAGGAAAGGGCAGACGGTTGGAATAGAAAGGGCTTTCGCTCGGTTCGGAAGATTCCAGAGGGCCTTCACGCTTTCCCGAAGAGGTCAGTTTCCATTCCCCAGCCCGTGGGAAGGACCTATTAATGACAGTCCGGGTGAGATATTTTAATGACAATGAATTTTTATGGCAAATGGGTCGAATAAAGGAAGGAGAGCGAATTTAAGGCCAGGTTGAGACAAGATTTGCCCTTATAAAAAATGTCACACGCACTTTCATCAATTAGCCGGTGATTACATGGGTCAGGTAGAGGAGCGTTACGGACACGAGTGCATGCGGACGGGGCGGTGGGGTGGGGGGGGGGCATTTGCACCTGCTGTGCGCTCCTTGCGTTTTAGTGTGTTCACTTCATCTTAAGGGCAATGGTTAAAGTGAAGTTATATACGGTTACAACCTCACGCACGGTATTCGCGTTGTTTCTAATTACTGCAAAGTTGTGGTTCGTGTTGCTTGGATCGGTCGTCTGGGATACCGCTTCCACGTGTACATGGCAAAATGAACGAGCTGATAAGGTGGTCACATTGAGTCGGAACAATCAGGGATAAAGGCTGAACGCAATATAGAAGTACAGTATATGACGGTGAACACTATACCCTACTCCTCCTCGTCTCTTCATTTTGCTCCATCTCTACCCCCTCTCTCCACTCTCCACTCGCCCCAGCTTCATCAATAATGCATCCAGTTGGTCTCGCTGCTCGAGCACGCGGCGCCGCGTTCACTTTGCGATATACGATGATGATCATCCAGAACCGTCTGGTCTTTTCCGACAAACATCTTTACTCGGAAGTCTTTCTTTTGAGATGAGGGCGCTCTTCTTGCACTCGAGACAAAACTCACGCTGAACCTGAGGCTGCTCGTGTCACGTTTACGCACAAATAATTCACGTGTAAACAGCGTGATGACTCCTCTGGGTGCGTGCCGTGCATGCGGCAGTCGAGCGCAATGTGCAGCAATCGGTCCTTCGATGATTTCTCACAGTTGCCTCGACAACTGCCGCCTATTGTCTCGGGTTTTTGCTGAAGTAGAAACTGCACGACAAAGGTGCCAGAAGGATTTGGACACGAGCGCTTTGCTTTTTACTCTATATTTGTATTCCGACCATGATAGAGCACTAGCAGGTACCCTGTGAAAATTCCGCATAAATGTTAAATGTGACTTCAATCATATTATGCAAAGAAGAGTTGAATACATCATGGGAATTTAATATTGTCTACCTGTGTGCTCCCTAAACATGTTGTTGATTAAATCAGCCCCCCACATTACACTCTCCCAAGTCCTTAACGCCCTCCCAACCCCAAGGTCTCACCTCCCCCCAACCCCAAGTCCTTAACTCCTCCAACCCTAAGTCGTCAACTCCTCAGAACCCAAATCGTCAACTCCTCCAACACAAATCGTCAGTCACTCCTCCCAACCACATGTCGTCAACTCCTCCAAATCCAATTCCTCAACTCCTCCCAATCCAGGTCCTCAACTCTCCCAACCCAAGTCATCAACTCCTCCAAACCCCAAGTATCATCTCCTCCCAACCCAAATCGTCAGTCATCTCTCAACCCCAAATCATCAACTCCTCCTCACCCAAGTCATCATCTCCTCCCAACCCCAAGTCATCATCTCTCCCATCCCCATAGTCATCAACTCCTCCCAACCCAAGTATCAACTCTCCAACCCAAGTCATCATCTCCTCCCAACCCAAAGTCATCAACTCCTCCACCCCCGTCTCAATCCCCAACTCCAATCCAGGTCCTCAACCCCCCTAATCCCAAGTTTTCAAATCTCCTCCCACTGAAAGTCCTCAACTCCCCTCTCCCAACTCTCTGTCTCCTCTCTGCCCCCCCCAATCTAACACTGTCCTCCCTTCCTTTATTCCCATTCTTCAAAGCAAGAGGGCATTCCTACATCATTACATTATATTATTGCTTCATTACCTGGTGCTGTCCATGGGGTGGGGGGTGGACTACCCACGACTGCCTGGCTAGGTGAGCTTTCCCCGGCTAGGTGACGTGGCTTCAGAGCGTGTTGGACCATTAAAAGCGATAGTTGTTGGCCTCATAGTGTTACTTTTGCCTGTGGACTGGCGGCAGCACTGCCTGACCCCTCATCCCAACAACACACTTTATAGCGGCTATTGTGGCCTCAAAACGGACGTCAAGGCCTACTTGTGGTGGCTTAGAACCTTGCACGCATTCTGAAGTACTGATACCCAATGGATGGGGCCTCTATGTGCTACGGTTTGGCCGTGAAAGAAATAACGCACAAACAACACACAAACACTTGAGAATATGTATATAGATTACCTCTTTAAAATGGTGCTGATGTGAAGTGACAGTCGAAAAACGTCCAATTCACAATCTCCGTGTAGTGTGACTTGCGAGTCGTCGAATTGTTCATAAATAATCCGAAATTAGTTATCTTCTTCGTGATGCATGTATGTACAAAAAACGTTTAAATTAAAGAAAGACAAAACGACTTTAAGTCACAATCTCAGGGATTCCTCACTGCCATATATATATTGATGAAGGGACAGACAGACTACTTAGAAGCATATAATTAATTATATTAGATTAATAAAATGCACAAATCCATCGACCATTGCCTCCAGATTCAAGCAGAACAGACAACGCAGAAATTTCCAAAATATATGAAAATGGCGAGGGCGGACAAATGACAATTCATTGCGGCGGAGAAGACGCGGGGTTTGGCCAAATTGCGGAATTCCGCGCTTGATAAAGCGGATGGCCATGTGTGAAATGCAGAATTAACCGCTTGTGGTTCTCCATGTGCTGGGAGTTAGCTCCTAATTGAGCAAATGGCGAGCAAATGCATGCAGCTGCGGCGGCGCTTTCAAATCATCATGCCGGCAATTTATATCTGCGGTGGATTCGTAGGATTGAGTGAGTGGCTGAGTGAGGTTTAATCGAAATGCACGTTGAATATATGTACTGGGCAACCCTCCACTGCCACCCTCACCCTCAATTAACATGGACTAATCCACGGGACGCTGGTGTTCGGCATGGGGGTAACAACAACCTGTATGATGGGAATGTGTGTGAGTGTGTGTAATGTGTATGTGTAACGTACACACATATATGTGTGGTGGTTGGCTGAGATCCAACTCTCCTATTGGTTGCGTCGTGGGATCAAAACTATTTAAGGATCCTGCTGGATGACATTTTGGGATTGGAAAGGCAAAAGATTCACTCCTTTAAGGCATGGTGGTGTTTCCAAAATATGTCTCCACATTCCTTTGGGTGGTGTTTTTTTTTTTTGGTTTCTAGGTCGGAACGCCTTGAATTTCAAATACAACTGGATGTTATGGATTGGTTTTAGAAAGAGAGATTGCATTGCCAGATTCACCAATGCTAGTTGGACACGGGTGAGGTCAAGGAACCCTCTTTGGAGGAGTTGGGGCAGGAAGGTTTAAAACCTCGATGACAAACTGATGATCCAGACATTCGGATAATCAGTCAATCAGTTCGAAATACTAATGTCTGACTTTAAGGGATGCAATTATTTCAAGGTTTTCTATATTAAGACTAGGACACTCGGTAAGAGCGCATACCTCCGCACGTAATGCCTGATCCACAAGAACATATCGGGCCACAATCAATACATTTTTCAAATATCATGCTATCCATTACGATATCGGTTTTGGCCCTACCTCTCAATGGTGAAGATCACTTTTAAAAATTAAATAGATTCTCATATCGCGGATCCGGATTCTGATCTTCACTAAAATCGAATCAAGTTCTTCCTTGTCACCACCGAACCTGTCCACAAAATTTCATCCGGATCCGTCCACTAACTTTTTGAGATATCCTGTGCACAGACAGACAGACAGACAAACAAACAGAGAAACAGACGAAGGGGGTCAAAAAATAACCTCCTTACATCAGTGGCCGAGGTAAAAACGTTAAGTTCAGGGTGTTGTGGAAAATTAGTATTATTTATAACACCTGTTAAATGTAACACATTCGGAGTAGCTGTTATTGTTAATTAAATAAACTGCAGTGACTGATTGTGATGTTCTGTGAGAGGGTCTCGTCACAAACATTGAAGGTGTTGTCGCTGCTCGTTCATTCCTCATTCTATAGCCCTCTTCATATCCTCCCCAATTAAATTAAAAACTAAATTCAACTAAAACCCACCGCCTGCACGGTGATGTCCCTGCGCCTGCCTGCACTCAGTTTCCTCCTCCTCCCTCCTCCGGGGGAAACCTGTGTGTGTGTGGTGTGTGTGTGTGCGTGTATGTGTATGCGTGTGAGTAACTTTTGAGTGCAAGTCAATACGTAACGATCAGGGAGTGCGAGAGTCTCAGTTGAACAATTAATCAGGCATTGTACGTGAACGTTGTAAATACATCAACAGGGCCAATTCCCCAAGTCACGTGTATCTGTCGGCGACACAGATCGTACAGAAGTGTTTCCTCTGAAATGTTGATCAGAAAGGCTTGATCTTCTTCCTTTGTGGCCTCCATTTGGCACAAGGTCATCTCAACATTGATGTGCGTGCCCCGTGCTGTCCAAAGTATAACACGCGCACGATCGATGTGCAGAAATTGATGAACAAGCAACGAATGCGTACATCCATAATAAATCAATCAATTGTCCCAGAAGCCGGTCAGACACGAAGCCATTTATTTATTTATTTCCAATCCGAGCTTCTGGAGACCTCTGATGTAATGTGAAGCTTGGCATAATTAATTCTTTGGGAAGACCGAATCACTGTGGTTGTATCTCACTGGAACCGTGATTAGATTACAGTGGATCCTTAAGAGACGGTGAGCTTTCTGAACTGACCCCCCCCCCCCCCCCGAGGATGACAAATTTGTCTCAGTCTGTTCTATTTAAACGAGATTCTTCTGTCTATACCACTTATTTAAAGGTCTCATTATTCCCACATTCTGGGGTCCGACAGGAAACGTTTTCATCCCATCTTTCACGAACCGACAGGCCGTATTGGACTGAAGGTGATTTAGGCAGGAATTTGTAATTTGTTATGGTGTGGCAAGAACTCGCCTACTCTTCAGGATTAAGACATCATGGGATCTTTAACGCCCACCAACAACAGTGCTGGCAGATGGGTCCTCCAGCTCATCGTCACCTGATGGACGGCACATGCACTGATGCCTCGCCTGCCTGCGAACATCAGGATGACAGTTTATCGCGGAGTCGGGATTCAAACCCAGGCTAGACAGCTCAGAGGTAACTAACACACCTATCCTGCCAGTCCCTAACGGTTGTCTCTTCTGTTGTGTATCCAAAATTTTCCCTTTCTGCAATGCATATACATATATATGTTAGAAATACAAACATATATTCACTATTTATATTGTTTCTGCCTTATTTATATCATCTGGATCGAATTATTTTATACACAGCGCTGATACGAACCGTCCGAATCCCAATAGTTTGGGACGATGGACCGACGAACTATCTCTCACTGTGACGTCACAATATGCGATCGTCCTGCATCCTTCAACCTCCGCTTGGCCGCGTGACGAATGGGCGTCCCCCAGGCGTGCGAGACGAGTGAATAAGAGCGACGATCGTTTGTAAGCGCCGGAGAGACGCGCGTTATTACAGCGGGAAAAGGGAGAGAATGCTTTATATATGGCCTGATGTACACGGCACGTTGGGGACGGAGGTCGCGGCCCGTGAGTGTGTCTCAGGAAGATACGGGAAGATCAACAATCATGGCATCGCAACGATGAAAAAGGTCACGGTTCACATGTAATAATACACATAGCATATGTGATACTCCAGCTTCCTTGCATATGTGATGTCTGAAACTGAATGGACCTGATTGTGTGTAGTTGCCTAGCGACCACGCCATTTGGACCGAGGACCCTGCAGTCGCTGTATATAAAATGTTCTGCTTATTTATGCGATCTGGCTCGGAACTCTCTGACGTGCACGATGCACAGCTGGAGTGGACCCGGGGTCAGGAATCAAACGGTGTACTCGATGTGCGGAGCACAGGTCCAAAACGCGTCACGAGAACGTGGGTCGTAGGAGCAGCAAAGAACTTCCACAGAGTCACCTTGAGTGTCACACGTATATACAACACCCCGTTCAGTTGACATGGTGCTGTAAGTCTTCCAGTCTCTGCTCAATTCACGACATCATCAATAGCACGAGCAAAGAGCTCGGTTCATTCTCAATCAGCCGAAGAGCGACGAGTGGCTCCCGCGACGTGGCTCAGCGATGTGAAAAGAAAGATAAAAAAGAAACTCCTCCTCTTCGTCGAGGGTTAATTAGCTGATTACAAGTCTATGCCTAATTGACTTTATGCTCAATTCGTTCGCTTTGTAAAAAAAACTCATCGGTCGTTTTCAGAAGCCAGCGAACATACTGAGAGTGTGTGCCACCCCCGAACCCTCCCCCCCAACCATCCCATCCCAGCTAGGCGAACATCCACGATCTGTGCCCTGCAAACTGAGCGAACATTCTGCGCTCCTGCCCCTGCAAACTGGGCGACCATCCCATGCTCTCTGCCCTGCGAGCTCAGCAAACCATCCTGCATTCTGTGCCTCCATGACATGACAAACACCCCGCTCTCTTGCCTCCACGAGTTGAATGAACACCCACAACCGAGCGAACATCCCTGATCTGTAGCTCTGCGAGCTGATGAACTTCCCGTGACATCAGCAAACATCTCTTGATCTGAGCGACATCCCTTTCTCTGTGCCTCCACGAACTGAGCGAACATCCCCCCACAATCCCAGGAACATCCAATGCTCTTTGCTTTTGCGAGTTGAGTGAATATCTTGCTACCTGAACGAAAGCTCTCTGTCTCTCTGTCTCTCTGTTCTCTGCTCTCTGTCTCTCTGTCTCTCTGTCTCTCTGTCTCTCTGTCACATGCCGTGTTCTGCGCCTTGGTAACCCGAGCAACATCCCTGTTCTCTGTGCCGCATGACCAAAAGAAACATCCTACGCTCTGCTCCACACTGAGCGAACATCCCACAACCAAAGCGAACAATCCATGCTCTGTGACTCTGCAAGTTGAGCGAAGTTCCTCGACTTCAGTGAATATCCCACTCTGTTTGATCTGACCAACATCCTGTGCCTCCACAACTGAGCAGACATGCCACTCTCTGTGTCTCTGCAACTGAGTGAACTTCCTCTCTTGGCTCCACACTCTGAGTGAATATCCGCCCTCTGTGCCACCACTACCTGAGTGAACATCCCCAAATTTCTGCCTCTGCAACCCAAGTGAACATCCCATGCTCTGTGTCTCAACGAGCTGAGTGACCATCCATGATCTGTGTCTCCTCAGAGGAGTGAACATCCCATGACCTGAGCGAACATTTGATGCTCTGTATCTCTCCGTGCTGAGCAAACATGCATGACAGAGCGCACATCCTGTGCTCTGTGCTTCTGCAAGGTGAGCAAATATCACGCACTCCACGCCTCTGCAACCTGAGCTAACATCCTATGCTCTGTGCCTCGCAAGCTGAGCGAACATCTTGCGTCCGAAGGAACATCCATTGTCTGTACCTCTGCAATCTGAGTGAAATTTCCCATGACTACAAAACATCCCGTGCTCTGTGCCTCTGCGAGCTGAGCAAATCATCTCTTGAAATGAGCGAAACAATCCCTTGCTTTGTGCTTACACGAAATGAGAAAAATCCTGCGCTATTGTCTCCACACCCTGAGCGAACATCCTGTGTTCACTACCACCCACGACTTGGAGTGAACCTCCCGCAATTTCTGTCCTCTGTTGACCGAGCCGAATATCCTATGACCCTCTGTGCTTCAAAGAAGCAGAGCAACATCCATGACTGTGTCTGCTGTGAGCTGAGCAATATCATGTGACCATTGAACGATGCATCCCATGCTCTGTCCTCAGTGGAAGTGAACGAGCCACGAGGCTGAAAAACACCCTCTGTGCCTTCCATGACCTGAGCGACAATTCCGTGCTCTTGTGCCCCCATTCGACCTTGAGCGCTAACATGCCCGCGCTTGCTGTGCCGCCATGACCTGAGCGAACACCTGCACTTCTGTGCCTCCAGACTGAGCGCAGACATCCCGCTGCTCTGTGCTCCACGACCTGAGCACACATCCTGCGCTCTGTGCCACGCCATGACCTGAGCGAAACCATCCTGCGCTTGGTGCAGCATGACTGAGGCGCCCCAGCGCTTGCCCGCATGACCTGAGTAGAACTCCGTGCTCTGTGCGCCCAGATCGACCTGAGCTAACATCCGCACTCTGTGCCGCCATGACCTTGGCAACGCTGCGCCGCGATGACACGAATCCTGCGCTCCTGTGCCGCCATGACCTGACACATGCCTTGTCGCCAGCCTGATACCCTCGCGCCCTGTGGCCTCAATACCTGAGCAAACATCCCGCGCTCGCTGTGCGCGCCATTACTGAGCGAATATCTGCGCTTTGTGCCGCTAGTGACCTGAGGCGAACATCCTGCGCTCATGTGCCGCATGACTGAAGCGACAATCTGCGCCCTGTGCCGGCCGTGACCTGAGCGAACATTCCCCAAGTTTTGCCTCTGCGACTTGAGCGACATCCCACGACCTGTGCTCAATGAGCTGAGCGAACCATCCCATGATCTGTGTCTCCAAAGCTGAGCAAACAGCACAAGTCCCAACGAACATCCATGCTCTGTGCGTCCGCGAGCTGAGCGAACATCTCTGCCCTGAGCTAGAACATCCTTGATTCGTGCCTCCACGACCTAGTGATCATTCTTGCTCTTCCTGTTGCAAGCTGAGCAGAACATCCCATGACCGGATGAACAACCCAAGCTCTGTGCATCTGCGAGCTTACGGACATCCCAAGCTCTGTTGCACCTGCAAGCTAACTGGACAATCCCAACCTGTACACTCGCAAGCTTAACGGACATCCAAGCTCTGGTAGCCCTGCAAGCTTACGAACATCAAAGCTCTGTACACCCATTGAGCTGAGCGAACATCCTGTGACTGATGTGAAATCCCAAGCTCTGTGCACCACACAAGCTTAACGGATATTTAAGTCCCAAGGCCTTTCCTTGTACAACCCATGAGCGATCGATACATCCTGTGACCTGTGTGAACATCCAAGCTCTGTGCACACGACACGAGCTTAACGAACATCCAAGCTCTGTACACCCATGAGCTTGACGGAATCCCAAGCTCTGTACACCCGTGAGCTTGACGGACATCCCAAGCTCTGTACACACCGTAGCGTTTGACGGACATCCAAGCTCTGTACACGTGAGCTTACGGACTACTCCCAAGCTCCTATGTAACACCCCCGCAAGCTTGACAGACATCCCAAGCTCTGTCACCCGCGAGCTTAACGGACATCCCAAGCTCTGTAAAACCGTGAAGCTAACGGACATCCCAACTCTGTACACCGCGCTAGCTTAATGGACATCCCAAGCTCTGTGACACTGTGAGATTAACGGACTATCCAAGCTCTGTACACCCTATGAGCTTGAACGGACACCCCAACGCTCTGTCATCGCAAGTTAACGAAACATCCCAGCTTGTACACTCGCAAGCTTGAACGGACATCCCAAGCTCTGTACACCCGCA
>CM068966.1:15890394-15910235 GCA_035128595.1 Eptatretus atami | reverse complement strand
AATAACCTGAAATGGTACAAAGCTAAGTGGTAAACTGCCAGAGGTTAAAAAAAAATTTAGGTTTCCAAAAACTGAAAAATAATGTAAATTTCAGAGTTGTTAAAAAAGGCCCTTTTCAGGGAACGAGTAATGGGTATCCAACCAAGATATTCTCGCTTGATATTTTAAATTAATTTTCTGCAAATTTGTATAATTTGCTTTTTCAACTTGGAAGTTTGTGGGTTACGCATGTGCTAAATACAAGGCTGCAGAAAAAGTCTGATTTAACTGCTAATTTAAATCCCAGGCCTATAAGGCAACAAAACGCGTGAAAATTTTGAAAGAGGGGTGTAGACTTTCCATAAGCCCCACTGCCACATTGTAAAACAAATCCTCGTTCTCCTTCATCTTACCTCACTTATAATAATAGGTAAGTCTTCATTTTAATTCCCGTTCTCATATCGATATATTCAGGAAAAAATTTTCGCCTTTGCTTTTATTCATAATTTTGGATGTAGTGTATATTATTACAGAAATTCAGCATCTAAAAAGCCTGTTGCCTGAATATCCCTATGAACGCCTATCCCCCTCCTCGCTCCCTTGAGGTGTATAGCCTTAGGCTGGCTAATATGCACTGCCCCTAATTTATATTTTTCCATTCACAAACAACCTTTTTCTTTTTCTTTTTGAGCAATTAGCAAAGATTTGTGTTCCTGGTCAGCGCAAGCGACTGGGCTCTTACATTCTCGTAATATGAAAGCAAATTGGACTTACTGGCTGCCAATTAGTCAATCTGGGGCTAAACGTAAAATGTTCCCATTTCGGCACTCGTTTGAAAGTTTTTGTGTGGAGGGGTGACTTGGCAGCGTCACCTGGTAAGCACGATTGCGGACGCCAACTGTGGAGCCCCCAACTGGGCGCCCGGGGACCTCTTTGTCGACAGCACCCCGCGGAGCCAGGGTGCTGCGTTCCATCTGCATGAGCCCGGACTAGGGGCATGGAGACCTTGCACTGACCTTTGGAGCCAAGTCGCCGATCCCATTCTTGCTGCAACCCACACCTGCCGGCCCCAGAACCTTATCGGGGGATTCCTGATCCACAGAGCCATTGGCGTCCTGGGACCCCTTATGCGACCATTAGGAGAAGGTGGGATCCCATTTGCCGCAGCCCTACCAGGGCCCAGACAATTATTGTGCAGCCCTGTGAGCCCTAGTAGGATCCCATCCACGCAACCCGACTATAGCCTTGGGACATCATCGCCGCACTCCGCCCGAGCAGGGAGTCCCATCCACGGAGCCTGCATCAGCGTCCTGCCGAACCCACTTTGCAGACCCCGGAGGAGGTTCGATTTAGTCTATTAAGCCAGATTTAGGCCATAGTTGCCTTTCGCAGACCCTGGCAAAAGGTGGGATCCAGTCCATTGCGAGTCTAATGCGGACCTGGATACCTCTTCTGGGACGTGATTTCACCTGTTAGATCTGCCCAAAGAAGTTATGGCGGCCCCGTAAGGCTTCTTTTTTTTTTTTATTTGCTTGCCATCGTGTGGAAATCGATGGAAGGACGGCTACCATCTATTTGCGGGCGACTTTTCACATTGCTTTGGCTGCCTTGAAACGCGCGGTCCATGAAGTAGTCCATTTTGCTTCCAGGAGGCGACCCTGAATTGTGGAGGCGGACCCAGAACCAAGCGCCTTCTCGAGGACATCAGAGGCAGGCGGATCCTGCCTCAGAACACAACCGGCAATGTGAACCACCCCCATATCCTTTCCTGCCTTTAAACATTTTTTTAGCCCAACAGTCCATGCAAGAAATAATGCTGACTTGGGGCGAAAATGCGACTACTTAGTCTGTGGATTTTATTGAATGAGGGGAACGTGGATGTCTGTCCGCGCAAACAGTTGCGTCACCATCCATGAATCCTACCTTAGGCCCCTGTGTGGAAAGCTCCATGTGCCCCAGACGTTCATCGCCAGCACCCTGGCCCTGATTCCGCAAAAGGGGCTATCATCTATTTAGCCAGGCAACTTTTCGCCGTCACCTGACATCAACAAAAATTTTCCCCCACTTTGCCCAGTGCGGACCAGGGCGCAGCGAGAACAGGGACTGGAACTTCTCGTGCGACCTCGAGCAAGTTGGAACCATTCACGGAGCCCGGGCACTGGGTCCCGGGAACCTTTATCAGACCCTGGAGAAGGTAGGATCCCATCCTCAGAAGAAATTACTTTCCAAGGAAAAGCGTCATCAATTTGTTATGATCGCAGTCTCAGCTGAAATGAGCTGGCCAATCGCATGCCTCCAGACACAGATGCCATGGATGTAGCCACCCACAAAACTGGCTCATTAACCTTGCTCCACCCGCACTTCCAGGTCATTGGCCTACCTTGCTAAAAAGGCTCTGCATTTCTCTCCAAGCCTCATAGGAGGAATAAATAGGATATTCCAGCTCATGTTTTTACTACCTGTAATCTTTCACCATTCTCACTCACCTGGTTCTACTGGTTCCCCAAAACAGAAGAACATAAAAAACACAATAACTTATTTTTTCAACTTTCCACTGCATTAAAAACAGTGTTGCTCACTCCAACAGTGTAAGCAACAGATGAGTTAAGCCCGAACAACAATGTATACGCCATTTCAGACAGTTCTAAGCACGAATGCAATCTCCCCTTTCTTGGTTAAAGCACTGTCCAGCGAGATCCCACCCTTCCACTTCAAGCAGATGATGTACCACCATCCTTATATGAACCCCCAAGCCTTGGTGTTGGCTTAGTGGTTTGAGTTGGCTGGCTTGGGATTCTTAGGGTCCTGATTCGAGCCCTGTTGGATGCCTAAATGATACACTCGCCTGTCATCCTTAAATTAAGGTTGCAAAATGAGGTACCAGTGTACTAGGTATAGGAGCACAGAAACATCAGCTGGCACAGCTGCTACCACCAACAAAATGATAGCTAACCCGCCGGGTAGCTACCCGGCAGCCAGGCTGCCAGACGCTGAGAAAGAAGTTATGAACCCCCGTGGGCTATCCCTCTCCATTTCATATTTTATACCTACATAATAATGACTACCTAATTCAACCCTCTTACTTAGCCAGGTTACTGACTGTCTTTGCTCCCCTCCTCCATTTCCTCTTCCTTCATTCCTTTGTGTCCAAATTGTGCCCCACATGTCACTACGTCACTTCAACATAACCTCATGCTTCCCAGTATATAAAATATCTCCGCAAAGCGGCGTACCCCTCAGCCCCTCTGCCCATTGCTAAAAGGAAGCCAGTGATATCACGATGATGCAAGTCAGTATAGAGCAGGTTGCGACGTCATAATCGAAAAATCAATTCATGACTTTTCAAGAGAGCTACCATGGCGGCTTACCTGTGAAAATCAGCAGCGCCGCCCATTTTCGAAAGGAACCTCCCTCTACTCAACTCCAACACACACACACTTGCCAAAAATGCCGATTTAATCGGACAATGGCGTCTCCTCGAATCGACGGAAACCAATTTCAAGATGGCTGGCCATGGCGGCCACACTGAAAATCGGCAGCGCGCCCATTTTCGAAAGGAACCTTCCTCTACTCAACCCCAACACACCCTGCCCCAAAAATGGATTTAATCGCGACAAGGACGCTTCTCTCGAAATCTACGCGAAACCAATTTCAAAGATGGCTGCCCATGGAGGCCACATGAAAATCGCTTGCAGCAGCGCCGCTACATTTTCGAAAGTTAACCTTCCTCTACTCAAAACCCCAACATACCGCTGCCCAAAAATGCGATTTAATCGGACAAACAGGCGCTTTCTCGAAATTGAACGGAAACCAAAAAGCCTGACGACGTCCCGCCGCCGACAACGCCTAGACGACAATACCCCTTAGCCAATCGCCGGCTGAGGGGTAAAAACCACAGAGGTGCGAAAGCAAACGCGAAGGAGGATGGAATAAAGAAACAAAAGAAGGAATGTTACAAAGACCATTATCGAAGCACAAGCCGTCACAAACCACCATGAATAGGAACATCACTCGGTATTTCGTTCTCAATTTCTGTCGATGAATTGGCTTGATATTTCTGAATTCAAATAAGATTGGTTTTGAATTCGTTTGTTTCTAATCATTAAAGCGAATAGACTAATGTCATTAGACAAGGGCTGCTAAACCATATTTATCTTTTGCTTGCTTTTCTCTTTAACTTTTCCTTCTTACTTTCTTCATCTTCTTCTCCCTTCTTCTTTCTTTTTTTTCTTCTTCTTTTTCTTCCTTCTTCTTCTCCTTCCTTTTCTTTTGTAGTCACTTTTGACAACTTTATCCTTTTACACTCTTGTATCTGCTGCAGTTAAAGATTATTGTAATTCTGGCACCCTTGTATTCAAGGTGTCCTTTCAGCTTTCAGGGGATTCTTTCCACATCAGCCATTCTTGTTTGTCCTGCCTGCAAAGCCATTAAGTTGAAATACGTACTTCTATATTTGTATAGCAAGTCCCTGTGGTAATAGCCACACCGTTGCTTTCAGTTGGTTTCGTCCGTGGAAATGCCTTGTGGAGATCGCCTCACCTTGAAAAAACATAAAATATTAACCGTTTATCCCATATATTTCAAAGCCAAGACGTCAGCGATCACCTATAGTGTTGCTAGACTGCACTAAATGCTTATAAGTTCGCCTCACGAGTTTACTTTAAAGCCGGCAACCCCCACGACTGTCAATACCTTACTGCGTTGAGCTGTGGTGTTTCAAGGACATTCGATGACGGTCAGCAATGCACATGCCATATCGTCATATTACGGCCGTTTCTTATTTAACTGAACATGAGCTTTATTGTCGAATAACTTAAAAAAAACAATCCGTTCACACAGAAGAAGACCAGGTGTGCAGGAACGCAGCATGCTCAGTTACTGCCGGCACTTTAAGTCGGTCCCGTTAGAGACCATGCATGGTGGTTGTATCCATGCTTGCAGCACTCATTTTTACACATAACATCTGTACCACCAAATATTATAAAAGCCCCTCATCAGAACCAAGGTCCCAACCGTGCCATGCCTGCAGGTTTAATGGCCCTGCCTGAGAGCTGCTGCATTATATTTTAACTATTGCCGTTTACTCGTCTGCGAAACTGTACTCCCCCCCCCCCCGTTTTCTTCTCCATCTCCTTTGCGATGCTGATGATTTAAATGCTGGAATTAAATCGGTAGGCCCTGCAAGGCAAGCTGGCTCGGGGCCAGAGGCAGAAATTTTCCTTGGGCCGCGGTTTTTATCATAGTGCGGATCTCGCCGATCGGAGGGACTTTTCGTGCATCGTTGGACATTCACAGCACTGCAGACGCTACATGGGAATTGATGCAAGTAGTTTTGCAGGGAGGCGTGGGGTGCCGGACTGTTATCAGGAGGAACAGTGCCGGAGGAATGGGAGGGGAGAGAAAAGAGGATGACCAGCCTCATGAAAAAGTTAAAAATAAGGGACATTCAGCAAAGGGTTCAAGGGGCCTCCACAGTTCCCTCTACAGGGTGAAGCGCGGCACTGCCCCTCTTGGCGGGTAAGGGGGAGAAGCCCCCCTGAATCTATGCAGGCTTGAAGTGTTTAAATGTCCTCGAGATGGCTAATAGAACGTGTTCAGCTTGCACTGCTGTATGCACAGGCTAGCGGGCGTCATGCGTTATAGGGCATCACGACCGTGATTTAAGTGCCCCCAAAATACTGAGAATAGGGACAAATTTTGGCATCCTGAAAAGGAGTTAAATTATGACTATATATATACATAACATATACATACATTAGCATACATACATTAACACCAATGTTCACAAATTACAGTTTCGAGACAATGAATGCTATACCACTGTGTGGTTTGCTGCATGTGATAAGAGCATTCATAAAAGTTTTTTTGACTTTCTTATTTCATTTTAAGGTCCGTCCCATGACACATGACTTCACACTTAATGCAAATGGCGTCCCACAAGAAAAAGCGCAGTGGCGTTTGCCTGCTTTGCACGAGACCCAAATCAGGCTACACAGGTTCGACGAAGCTTCAGGATGACATGCGAAGGCAGCCACCATCGAGCAACAACGCATTCGTGAGTGGCCCAGAAAGTTGCACTACACTTTGACAGAACTTTAAGACCGATATAAAAAAAATAAAAAATGAAACAACCACATTAACAATTTGTCAATAGTATATGTTCAACAATAACCACTTGTACAACAACACTCATACCAACCAAGGCTAGACAATCCAAGCCCCAACGAGCACTCATTGTTGAGCAAACTTACATTTCTACCAATATTTCAATGAATTACCAATGAAAAACATTAATTGGCCTTTGCCTAATTGAATGATTTGAGCCGATTCACGGGCCATTCGGAGCAGACAGCCCAGGATAAGCAGGAAAAGGAGGCGGTTGCAGCTAGAGGAGGAGCGGGTGGGCAGAGAGAGATGGGAATTGATGGAGGGGGGGAGGGCGCCGAGACGGGGAGCGAGATGATAGGGGGCCCTTAAGTAAGAAAAAGAATTCAAATTATTGTTTTGTTAATTGTTTCCCTTTTCCGAGCGGATGCTGTTTAATGAAGCAAAATCTTCAAAGGTGAAACATCATACAATTATCTCATAAAAGCTGAGCAAAACTCAAAGCATTCCGACTCAGGTTCTTTATTTTAAATAACCACTCTTACCTCGTGGCGACCCCGTTGAGCTACCATTCGACTGGGGCATTTGCTTTCATGCACTATCACCCGAAACCGTCCTATGCTATTATTGATGCCTGTTACCGTGCCATCACCAAAACTGTAGCCATGCCTTTCACACTTTTTAAAACGTCTTATTTTTACTTAACATCTTTTACAACTATCTTTAAGCCTTTTTAACTTAACTATATCACATTAGATTTATTACCTCCCCACTGAAGGTGGACAAAGGTTATGTATTCACTCCTGTTTGTTTTGTTTGTCTGGAGCCAGGATATTTCAAAACATTGTTGACGCGATTCAGACGACACTTGGCTGGCATAGTGTTGAGTGTTTGACAAGACGAATTTATTTCGCATTTGGTGAAGACCGGATCCGGGATGACCAATGAAATTTAAAATTTTTTTTTTAAGTGATTCTTTCACCATTTACGAGATACGCGCCAAAAACGATGTGCTAGCACGATATCTCAAAAAAGTTTTGGAATGGATTCGGACAAAACGTGCGTGGACGGCTTTTGATAAAACTTGGTGGATTAGTTGGGTAGCGGTGAAGGTGACAAGAACAAGCCCGATTGCAGATTTTGGGTCAAGTCCTGGGATCCTGATATGCGCCCTATCAGTGTCGGTACAAAACTTAAACTGTTTCAGCCTGCGGAGGTTGTGCCCGCTCTACCGAGTGCCGTTCAGTAATTATTTCTATTTTCATCTTTGATTTGTTGAACTCGTTGATGAAATGATCATTTTACGTTATTTTCACCACATTAAAATCACGAGATTTTTATTTGAAACGTTTTATTTTCGATGTGCCCACAAAACGATGACATGACACCAAGCAAATCCTCTCTGAACCTCACACTCTACGCCATGCCACTGTATCTTGATATTTATTACACACTGCATGGCAAACTAAAAAGCCTTGATATCACTTATCGACCGTTCAACAGACCATGTCTCTACTACCCATGTACTCACATTTATAGGTTAGACAGAACATGCCCTCCAAATCACTCCCTTTATTTAAAGGTCAGACAGAAAATGTACTCTCTACCCATTCTACTTTCTCATCTGCGTGATTTTGTGAAATGTGTTTATAAAAAACACAAAATACCAGAACGGCACTCGGTCGAGCGCATAGTACTCACCTTACGTGCTCATTCTGCTACAAAAATACCATTGTTAACCGAAACACGATATTTATGGCCCCATATACTCGTATCATCCATTTATGTCACATACATTGCCACTTATCTGCTAGCTTTATTGATTATTATTAAGAGATATTTAACAACCAACTTTTGTGCACACACTCTGCTAAAATTGTGTCAATGGCAGGCATTGAATATGAAAAAAAATTTTCAAAATATATTCCCCCATAGGGTAGTCCAATCATATTGTGTGCAAGTTTCACATCAATCCTGTCAAGCAGTGTAAGGAATTTTTTTGAGGTTGGTTTTTTTAAATCCAATATGGCTAGCCTAAACCATATGGACCAATGATTTGTTTTAGTTATCGCCCTTATATCCCATTGCGTAGTGGATATAAACTTAACGTTTCAGACTCCATTTGTTCAGAAGTTGAGAGCTAAATGTTTTTAAAGGTTTTAGACTTCAAGCCAACATAGGACTTTGCCCAGACCATGTGTCTGATGACGGTCTAAATGCTTCAAAAACTATATTCCCAATAGCCTTAGTTCATACAGTGCCTTCAGAAAGTATATCACACCCCTGTCTTTTGCTCAATTTTGTTGTGTTCCAGCCTCTGATATTAACAAATGCAGTTTAAACTTAAATTTTTTGTCACTGATCTCCACAAAATATCCCATTATGACAAAGTGAAAACATGTTTTGAGAGTTTTTTTTACAAATAATCAAAATATTGGATACAAACAAACAACGACAAATTAGCTGCACCGAAGCTTTTTCGTGCTGCACTCTTCAGGGTAGATCGGCAACAATTGAAGGAGGAAGTGAAGGTGCGTGCTTATATACGCAATTCTCTATAAGGTAGACCACCGATGCGTTACAACCGTAATGACGTCACGGTAATCCTAATTCCCATTGGTTGGCTCATCGTCTTTCACCTCGAGCTCCCACTTGGCTGGAGCAGAGTTCGCCAATGATGACGTTTGCAACGCATCTGGATTAGAGGGGGATTGGGGTTTCCCACAAATGGCAGCTCGAGGTGAATACGATGAGCCCAACCAATGGGCCGCTCGCGATTTAACCGCTGATGTCCATTCACGGTTGAACAAATCGGTGTCTACCTTATAGAGACTTGCGGCTATATGAGCACGCCGCCTTCACTTTCCTCCTTCATTGCTTGCGATCTTTACCCCTGAAGAGGTGCAGCACGAAAAGCTTCTGGTCACTATGATGTCCTGTTTGTTTGTATCCATATTGAAGTTCTGTAAGTACCAAACATACTGTTAATTTAAAATGAAAAGCTTAAATGCCTTGCGCTAGCTAAATAAGGTATTCAACCCCTTTGCTATGACACTCAAAATTGAGCTCAGTACATCCAATTACCTTTGATCATTCCTTGAGATGTCACTAAAACTTCATTGCGAATCCACCTGCCCTGGCAAATTAAATTGTTGATTGACATAGATTTATGAAAGAAACACACCTTTCTATATAAGCGTCTCACAGTTGACAGTTGCATGTTAGAGCAGAAACTCCACCATTAAGTCCAAGGAACTGTCTGTCGAACTCAAAGATAGAATTGCCCGAGGGAGCATAGATCTGGAGAAAAGGGTATAAAACTATTTCTAGAGCTGTTGAATAGTTCCCAAGAGCACGCGTGAGCTCCATCATTACGGGAATGGATAAGAATATAACGACCAGACTCTTCATAGAGCTGGCCATCTGACCAAATGAGCAACTTTTGGAAAGAAGGACCCTGGTCCATGGAGGTGAGCAAGAACGCCCAATGACCACTGACCAGAACTGACAGACTTCTTTGCTGAGATGAACCTCCCCATGAAGGACAACCAGTTCTGTAGCCACTTCACAAAGCCTGCAGAGACAAAAGGCCAAACAGAAGCCACTCCTGAGAAAAATGGCACATGAACAAACACACCTGCGAGTTATGCAAATCGGCACATGAAAGACTCTGAGACGCAGAGTGCAAAGATTCTGTTGGTCTGGATTGACATGAAAATGAAGCTCATCACCTGAAATGCAAAGCGCTACCTCTGGTGGAAACCGGAGCACAGCTCATCACCGATGCTAACCCATCCCTACCGCTTGAAGCATGGTGGTGGCAGCATCATGCTATTGGGAGCTTTTCAGTGCAGCGACTGGAAGACTTGAAAGGATAGACGGGAACAATGAATGCGAGCCAAATACGGCAAATCCTTGAGGAGAATCTGCTATAGAGTGCAAAATACCTTGAACTATGGCTAAACATTATGCTTCCAACACGGAAAATGACCCCAAGCATACAAAAAAAGAAAGAAAAAACAAACAAACATGGAATTGGTTTCAAAACAAGAACATGAAAGTCCTCGAGTGGCCCAGCAAAGCCCAGACTTCAATCCCACTGCAGAATCTGATGGAACGACTTGAAGATGCCTGTTCACCGACGCTCCCCATCTCAACTCTGACAGAGCTTGCAGCAAATCTGCAAGGAAGAATGGGAGAAAATCCCCAAATCCAGATGCTGCAAAGTTGATGCAGGCATACCCTGAGAATACTCAAAGCTGTATGCCCTGCCCAAAAGTGCTTTCTGCAAAAAGTATTGACTCGGGATTGAATTACTATTGGCGCAAGACATATTAAGCTTTTCATTTTTACTTACTCCTTGAGTAGAATTAATTAAGTTTTTTGTAAAATTTTCCAAAACAATGTTTCATTTTCATCTATGCGCGGTATTTTGTTATGTACTTGTACAGAGTGTTCCAAAAGGACTTGCGAAAACTTTCTTGATTAATATATTTATTACCACAAACGATGTACAAACACCCTTTAATTACAATGATACAGCAATCTCATAAAAGCTTTCCCTTTATTTTCAGGTCTGCGTGGTTGAATGCCGTTGATGTAAAAATAATGGCAACTCCACAGGAGAAAGCCTCCATGTATGCGTCGAATGGTTCATCGAGACGCAGATCCGACACGCAAGAATTCAGCGTAATTTCCGTACAAGGTATGCGAAGGAATTCCGCATTGCTGGACTAGTATCACGAGATTGCGTTACAAGAGTTTACAGGCAGCCTGGAAGTTCTCAGAAACAGAAAAAGGACCGGTTCTACCAAGCACAAGTGCCCAGCTGACGTGAACAAATGCGCTGTATCATTTCAACAAAGTCCAGAAATTCAATGCGACACGCATCAGAGATTTGGGACCACCAACCACGACTGTAAACAGCGATTTTGCATAAAAGACTGCTAATCTTTATGCTTATTTTAAGGTTGCAGATTTTCTTTCAGGGGAAAAAACTATCAAACCAAATGAGGCGGAACTTCAAAAAACGCCATAGAGGATGATGAAGATTACCTGAAAAAGGTCATGCTTTCACAGACAAAGCCTTGCTTTTTTTTTTCATGCTATCGGGGAAGTTCAACTCGGCCCACATTGGCTGAGTATTATGGGCCTCTGAAAACCCCCACGTGGTCATTTTGAAACACATAGTGACAGTCCAAAGGTCAATGTGTGGTGTGCCTTCTCCATGACTTGCCTTGAGTGGGCAGTTTTTCTTCGCAGGTGATATAGGACCTCAACAATTTACAGAACATGTTGCGAAGGGTACCCGCTCCCACAGATTGAAGCACCTGCCAACCCTGTATCATTTTCAACAGGACAGTGCCTCCCATCATTGGTGGCCTTATGTCATTGAGCAGTCCTGAATGAAAAATATTTCAGGTTGCTGGATTGGCCGAGACAGACCAACCGCCTGCGCCCCCTATGATCAAACTATCCATAACTCCCCTTGCACTTTTTTTCTGTGGGATGGTTTGTCAATGATGTTTTCGACAACCACCAAGGCCTGAGCCAAACCTGCAGGACCTTCGTTCTCGCGATCACAGCTGCATGCCACACAGGTTGCGACACAAACATCTGAGCCGAACATTAGGCAAGAACTTGTTACCGCTTGATTTCCTCCGCCGTGGACAAACGGAGCTCACATTGAAGTAGTTATGATATGTGGTGTGCACAAACAAAACTTTATGAGCTTCTGTATCGTATAAATCAAAGTTGTCGTCGCTATCATTTGTGGTTTCTAAAGTATTTATTAACAACCAAAATTGTCTAGGTTCTTTTGGAACACCCTGTAGCATCGGTGAGAAAAATTTTTAATTTATTTCATTTTTAAATTCAGCTGCCCTATCACAAAAAATGCTGAAAAAGGCTCAAGGGCGGCATGTGGTATTACTTTTCTGAAGGCACTGCTATCTTAGCGAATTCACATTTGATCTGCTTAAGTGGTTACGTGCGAGAAGAAGATTTTGTCACGCTTTTTATTTTCAATCAAAATGGCCACCTCACCACATGACCGATGACGTCATAAGTTTAAATTCTTCACACATCCGGTCGGTAGCATCAGATATACTATGTGTGCTGTACGTGTGTGGGCCGTATGTGCCATGGCCGTAGTGCAAACCAAAAAAAATATATATAATAAAAATAATAAAACTTTCAGACAACCACACAGGCCGTTCCATTCGCCCTTCTCGTAAACGATGACTGGATTGGGGCATTGTGTTTTATCTATAAATGCCGCATATAAGAATCGAAAAATTATTTAGAATACAGTAAGTTATCACTATCCGGTAAATGGTTTCTTGCCCGTACGGAATGTTCACATGCATTCCACAATTACGCTTGCATCGAAGTAACAACTGCTGTGATACTTACACACACAGAGTTTAATTAAAATATTAAAATCAAGTTTACCTCCCTGTCTTGCCTTTAGCCATGACATTCGCCTGCCCATTGACCATTGCCACTCCTACGCCCCACGCCGTAACTAAAATGGCACCCTTTCCCCATCAGCCACGCCTTACGCGCAACGTGTCTTGTCATTTGCGTTAGTCGTAAATAAATGCGCCCATTAACTTGCTGGAATGCACTTGCCGATTAATATCAAAACCTTGAAAAGGCACCATACTCAGGGCCCGCAGCAATATACTTGGCAAGTTTCAATTAGATCGCGACCAGGTGGTTGTCGAGAAACAGCGGTCCACACACACACACACACACACCACACACACACACACACACACACACACACACACACACACACACACACCACACACACACACACACACACACACCACACACACACACACACACACACACACACACACACACACACACACACACCACACACACAACACACACACACACACACACACACACACACACACACACACACACACACACACTGCCATGCGAATTATATGATAGATGTAAGTTTCAGATTTCGGATAGGTTTTGAGTCAACCAATTCTGGCTGGATTCCCACTTCATGCATGACATCATCGTTATCACCTATATACCCTATGGGGAGTTGATGACGGGTGCAATTTTAAATATTTTATTGGGGAGATTTTTTTGACTCGAGCGCGTTTCGCGATTAGAAAATGTCCAAATTTTAAGCGGTTTCTGGAGCTGCTTCAATATTTGGCATGCCCTTCCTTTTGTCCTTTCAAATTTTTTTTTAATGCCTGCAGACTTTGAATTTACACAAGGGGAGAGCTCCAGCTCTCTAGCATCACAGAAGGAAATGCCAACAGCACTGCTTCCTTTGGACATAGGTGCCATATTTTTTTTAATTACCAATATGGCTGCCATACCATGTGACCAATGATATCAGAGTTCTCAAAATATTATACTACAGGAGTCCCTACTCTGCTTTAAAGTTTCGCATTCGATCGGACAAGCCGGTTGCAGAGCAAAAATTTTTAAAGGCAAAACTATATAGACATGACCAGAAGACAGACAGGCATTACAATAGTTTCGCAACCCCTTCGAGGCTGAGATCTAATTAACAAAAAGATGGAGAGGTTGGTGGGTGGATGTGAGGCAGGCATGATGGCCCGTCTTTTTGGCCAGGTTCCTTTGCCAAAATTTTCCTTTTGTTTCCTCCTTTCAGAGAACAACCAGCTTAACCCCACATAGGGGTGGGGCTATTATAAAGTACTCCTCCCCTGACACATACACACACACACACACACACACACACACACACACACACACACGTTCAGGCCAGTTTTGAACTCAAAATCTCTGTCGATCGCCAAATGGATGGCGACGTTGTAAGGGGGTACCTTGCTACTCTTACAACGAATGCAGCGTCCTCCCGCCGACTTTCACATGGGTCGCGATCGTGGGGTTAAGCCGATCAGTGTATCACGGCTGGAAATGGAAATATCGCCAAATAGAGCCTCCATCGCCCTCCCACCTCTCCCCCCATGCCTAATTCTATTTAGTGTCTTGATTGACGGCCTGAACGTTTCATGTTATGTAAATTACTCTGCACCGAGAAATTGATTCCATTCCCTTTGTGTTTCTACTCAGGACAAGGTGATCGGCAAGATGGGATGACTGGACGTTCCAAGGCCAGCCCTCAAAGGTGAACGTACCTGCAAGTGCCTGCCGTCCAATTAGCGTGCGCGCTTTATAAAGCCCAGCCAACTGCTTCTGCCACCATCACCGTCCCCGTCTCCGTGCCCACTTTCAAGCGAAAAATGATACCTACGCTCCTGACAATATCGTGATAGCAGTACTTAAAGTCTAGCCGGTGATATAGGTCTGGACAACTTTTTCAAAGAAGGTGAAAAGTATGAATTTTACAACAAACACTGAATGGTAGTGGCAGGAGGGGATGGATTATTCCTCCACCTGCCACTGTTCTCAAGGAGGTAATTCATTTTTTAGCTAAAAATCCTAGTATCTTGCCTTACAGACATTCTGCTATATTCCACGCGTCATTTGTGTTTCCCGCTGCCCCTTTGGGCTGACATACTTCCTGCTACATGTCATGGTGATTTATGACCTTCCCAATGAAAGATGGCTAAACACCACAGCATTCCTGTAGCTATAGGACACCTAGGTTATTGCCACAGTCACGTCAAAGTGATGCTCCTCCTGTTGGGGTGTGTTTTGCGTTTTTGGTCTCTCAAGGGGGCTGGGCGGCAGTTCACCGTGACTGTAGTAAGCCAGATAGCCTGCAAACTCCCGAATGAAGACCATCCGTAGTCGAAACGTTGGGCCTGATCAGCAGGTGTCCCATTGGTGATGACACCATCCATTTTTTTGAAACGAAACCTAGCCGTGAGCTAAGGATAACGAATTAAAGAAGGATGAAAGTGCCCGTTCAATTCAAGGCACAGCCAGCTGTTAAAGGATGAAATAGAAATGAAGATGTGGGAGCGAAGGAAGTTTGGCTGAGATTGCCGGGCGCTCAGCATTCCCCTTACCCAGGAGACCTCAAGGAGATGCAGATTCAGCGGGGTCGGTGCTGCTGATCCTGCCAGACACGACTTAAATCGGTGCGATTTAAAGATCGGCTGCGTTTAATATAATCCTCCTTTACCTCGACCCTCCCCCCACCACCCCACAACTGACAGCACCCCCCCCCCCCCCCGTCACCCTTCACGCATGCCACGGATGTTCAGCCTGGAAAGTGGCTTTCTGTATGCGTTTCAAGTGCGTGCCGGTGATGTGCGTGCCCTGCCGGGACAGCAAGTGAAGTGCTTTGGAAATCCTAACCATGTGGAAGGTTCATGCAGGTTGTCGGATGCATGGATTCCTATCATGAGGGTTCATATCACATGCTTGGGAATCCACTTGTGAGGCGGCACTGTTGGATACACTTAAATCCTAAATACATCGTGTTTATCGAAATAAACAACATACACTATAGTTATGAAAACCGTGTGTTGTCGCTGAACAATAAAATCTGCTCATTGATTTATATGAAGTTACCAAGTGGGAAGTGTATATGACTTCAGGAGATGCTTCCAGGATGGTTATACAGTTCTAGGAAGGAACATACTGTATATACATATATACATATATATGTATATATTATAATATATGTATAATATTATTGCTATATATAAAGCAAAACTTTAAAATAAATAAATAAATAAATACAAAACACTTTAAAAAATAATAAATTTTGCATTTTCTTCTTTGCTATTCTTGTGTTGATAAATGAGTGTCGGTTGTTGATGTCGCCACAGGCATGATGCGGCTGAATGCGTCGTCCACCTTGCGTCTTGATTTCCTTGTAATTTCTTTGCTATTTCGTTCATCGTATATGTATATACTCAAACAATGGTTTCCCGCCAACCTTCCCCTAGACCCCCGTCTCTACCCCGATGTAAACCAAGTACGCATTGGAACTTTATCTGCCCGCAGAATAATACAAACGATGCCCCCATACAGCCCTGTGCCGTATATTAAAAACTCATTACAGCCTGAGTCCCCTAAATTGATTAGCAATAAACAAGGGCGGGGGGCAGCTTTAGCCGTCCATTTTAACCTGTAATGTGCGAAAAATAAGAAGATTGTGGAGATTATTTCAACGCACTGTGATGCCTGGAAGCAAAATGCACAAAAGCTTGATTAATGCTTATTACATTTTATTAATACACGATTTTATGAATGCCTTCATAAAATACATCATTTATTTGTTGATTCATTATTCTCCAATCTGACGCATTCTGCATTCATCCATGCTTCCGTGTTTTGAATTAAATTTCTCTTTTGATGCTAAAGGATTTATTGTTTATTTTGAATTAAGGTGTTTCGTTCTGCTTTTTGCATGTGGGGCTTCTTTATTGCTATTGATAACCATTTTGTGCCTATTGCCTTTGCTCCTAATGTTCTGTTTGCTTCCGATCTATCTATCTGTCCATACTACATATACTATCCCTCTCTCCATGATATATGTATATACAGTATACACTACGGGTCAAAAGTTTTAAGAACACCCCCATTTTTCCAGTTCTTTACTGAAATTTTGCCAGCTTTAATGCTTTCAATGTACTCTGAAATAAAGCAGTAGAACAAACAAACATGCCCAGATAAAAAAGAAAATCATGGAATCGTTTTTGTTGCGACAAAATTTAATCTAAAATTTTGACTCATCGAAAGTAGCCACCTTTTGCAGATATAACAGCCGGAACATAACTCGTGGCATTCTTTCTACAATGGGAAATCAAATATTGCTTCGGAGAGTTTTCACCAACACTGTTCAGTAAGCTTCTCATCAAATGTGTTTGCACTTGTAGGCTTGCTAGCTTCACCCTTCTGCTCAGTTCATCCCAAACCAGCTCGATGGAGTTTAAGTCTGGAGATTGCTGCTGGCCCATTCCATGATTTGAAGCCTTACCCTCTTGTCTTTTATTTTAAGGGTAGTTCTGACATAGCCTGGAGTATGTTGGATCCTTACTTGCTGCTATGGATGGACCCCTGACCAAGTAGGCGAATTATAGACCAGAGGGTATGCATGGTCGCTACTAAATGCTGTGGTAGCCCTTTTGGCTACCAGCGCGTGCCAGTACGACTCTGCTGGGCAGTCGACGACTCTGGATTCAGCAAGAGCCCCGAGATCATCACGCTTCCTCCTCCATGTTGACAGTTGGTGTTCACACATTTAGGAACCATCCTTTCCCGACTCGACGGTGACAAAAACCCTGCATTGATTGAAGCGAAAGATTTCAAATTTTGCTTCATCGCGGTCCTTGAGACCTTCCAGTTTTCAGTAGTCCACTGGCCGGTGCTTCCATGGCCCAGAGCAAGCCACTTTTCTTATTTGCCATCTTGGCAATGGCTTTCTTACTGCCACTCGACCTGTCAAACCGGCAGCCAAAGTCTTTCTCTTCACAGTTGAAACTGAGGACTTCTTTACTCTCGACCAGTGCTAAGCTGGTTGATTGAAGCTGCTGTCCTGTGAGCCCGCCTATCACGCCAAGCTGTTCACTCTCAAACAAGAAACTTGTCTTTCTGATTGTCTGCTGTGTCTTTGGGTCTGCCAGAACCTCTTCATGTCAGAGTTCCTCCAGTTTCCAAGTGCCTTTGATGGTGTAGCGAAACTGTACTCACTGACACCCTTGGCTTTGTTTGCAATTTCTCGAAAGGAAAGACTCCACTTTGAAGAGCAGTTGCGGTTCACCAAACATGTCTTGAAAATTTATCAATATGATTATATGGCTGCCCATTACATAGTTTGATGCAAACATGCTGGTGCCTAACTATTGCCTCGGAAAATATGAAATTTAACTCCGGAAGTTGTTATTTCTCGCAGGCTGTTGCAAAAAAAACAGCTCGTGTCCATATATGGATGGTGACGTCACGTTCTCCAAAACCAAAGCGGAAGCTCACTCTTTCATTGTAAGAAGTTGTGCCACAGTTGAGCGGCGCCTGTTTTTCTTCGCTTTTTTTTGAGCTTGCAACTGTTATATTATCCTTTTTTTATTTTGGAATTATTTGTAGAACAAAAGTTATTTTGGATATTTGCCTACATCAATCCTCGCTACGTGTCTGTGCTCGTCATGTTTTGCGAAATGCTGAAACGTCGGTAATCGCTCCAGCCATATTCCCGAAGGAATCAACACATTTCGCTGGCAGTTGGATAAGATTTGCCTACAAACAAAACGGCGCGAATTTTCCCCTGTGCCTTTTAAACTTTTAAACAATATCTTGTGAAAAAGCGCTGCGGCCTAACATCTAGTTCAAGGCGCCTAGGCCTGCGCGCCATCGACATAACCTTATAAAATATCGCGAATTATTACAAAACTTTCACAAATACCGAGTGTAAGCTATCCTAAGCGGAACTGCCAAAAAACGAAAACAGAATTTTGAAATTGACTTTTAAAACGAAACCCGCAACGTCGTTCGAAGCAAAATCTCAATTCACTCACAGGAATTCACGGCATTATTTTAAAATTATTTTGTCAAAGTCATTTAGAAACCGCTATATTCAGCCATCCACGAACAATCTTTGCCCATTAATTTCCGACAGCCTTAACAAGTCAGTCATGTGATGATAACTTTATTGGTATGAAAAATTATTTTTAAACCTCATCTTTTGGAAAAAGCGCCGCGCGCCTTAGATCTAGCCAAGGCGCCCGCGGCCATACCGCCAGGCGCCCCTCAACTTTGAAACATTCATAATCGACGAATAAAAGCTCAAGATGGCAACAAACTTACCTTATTCTTGCAGCGCACGTTCTTACCTGTTAGTAGGTGACAATCCAACGCTTTGCGCAAATTCTGCTTCGCAATGCATAGGAAGAGCCGACATCGAAGGATTCAAAAAGCGACGTCGCTATTGACGCTTGGCCGCACAAGCCCAGTTATCCCTGTGGTAACTTTTCGACACCTCTTGCTTAAAACCCAAAAGTCAAAAAGGATCACGAGGCCACACTTCACGCGTCTGTATTCGTACTGAAAATCAAGATCAAGACGCAGCTTTTTGCCCTTCTGACCTCCACGGGAGCGGTTCCGTCCTCCCTGAAGCTGCAGTTCAGTCCTGCCACATTGCTACACAAAATAGGCCGTTTTCTTGGCACTTGCCAAGTGGCTCAAATTATATCTGCTCAAGGCCAGAAACTCCATAGTATAAATTCCGATCATTCTACTCCGACTCGTCCTCGGCAATATCGGAATGAAAAACACTCATTCAAAAACACATCAAAAAAACAACTTGAAATCACTCTGATTCGCATCTCCCATTGATTACACGCTGTTTCGAATGTAACGAAGTTTTCGGAGAACGTGACGTCATAGCATCTTCGGTAACTTCCGCCGACTGTTTTTCGTATCACTGACAAAAGTTATTGACTTAAAAGTTGAATTTTAGCATATTTTGTAGTTTCAAATGTAAGAAAATTAATTGCCCAACGATTATTAATGCTCCTTAACAACCTTCGAATTCATGCGAAGTCATCAGCGACCCAAAACCTGCTCTGTAAGGGTTTATAATCGGTCTTTCTGTCTTCCTTTTGTTAATTGCTCTTTTTCTCGCCATTTATGATAGGCAATATACTACTTCCTGCAGCTGCAAATATTGTCCAAATAATGCTTCAGAGGGTGTAGCAACACAGTCTGTTCCACACTGATTTTCAGATAGAGGGTTTGTAACTAATCCAACAAAAGTTGCGGACACCTTGTAGGAATTGTTTGCATAAACTTTTCAAGGCTTAATTTACTTCCATTCAATGCAGAACAGCTGCAGTTGCTAA